>CAWUFW010000314.1:2945000-4145000 GCA_963921515.1 Calotriton arnoldi
CCTTTTGCCCTGAGAATCATTACAATTATACTCAAGTCAGAATTGACTTTTACAAGTATATACGCAAACTCAAGTTGGCAAAAATACATGCAAACAAAAGTAATTTGAAAGACAGCATGAAAGAGTCAGATCAAAAAGACCAAACTACACCAGAAATAAGTATTGATCAAGTTCCTGATTTGAAAACAATGTTTGATCTTATGTTCGATCTGGAAGATCATGATATGACAGAGGATCAAATACTGGAAGACTTATCCATTGAAACTGACAAACGATTGGCAAGCGGGTTAAAAAGAAAATCGAGATATTGTCCAACATTATCTCCTGGAAATAGAATTGACATATTTGCAGAAGCTGTAATTGGGGATCTTGAAAAGTTACAAAAAGTAAGGAATTCTAATCACAGAGAGAATTTAAGCAAAAAGGAAAGAGATGCTATTCAAACATTAACAGATAATGAAACAATTGTAATAAAACCCGCTGACAAAGGGGAAATGTTGTGTTGCTTGATAAAGAGGATTACATAAATGAAGCCCAAAGACAGCTAAATGACACCAACAATTATTGTAAGATCCAGTCTAATCCAATGAACAAAATGATACTAGAGTTGAATAAAAATTACACGAGTGGCACATGGCCAACCTTATCAGCGATGAAGAACAAAAATTTCTGATGAATGAATTTCCGGTAATCCCCACCATATACTTTTTACCGAAGATTCATAAGACGCTCCATAATCCACCGGGGAGACCAATCGTCTCTTCATGCAATTCTCTTTTTGAAAATGTATCAGAGTATGTTGATCAATTTCTTGCACCAATTGCCCAAAGTCTCAGCTCTTACATCAGGGATACAGGAGACTTCTTAAGAATACTAACAGATATTAGTTGGAGTAATCAATATCTACTAGTAACTATTGATGCAATTTCTCTCTATACTTCGATTAAACATGAAATTGGATTAGAGGCATGCTATTATTTTTTAAAACAACGTAAGGTAACAGAGCTAAAACACAGCTGCATGTTGTTATCAATGATTGAAATGTGCTTAAAGAACAATGTTTTCCTTTTTAATAAGGAATTGTATCTACAAAAATGCGGAACTGCCATGGGCATTTCGTTTTCTCCCAACTATGCTAATATCACCATGGGCTGGTGGGAGAAAACAATGGCCTGGAGTACAGAACATCAAATGGAGCTGGATAAAATCATTTTATGGGTCCGGTATATTGACGACCTTTTTATCATTTGGAATGGCACTAAGAAAGATTTTGAAGACTATTTCCAAAAACTGAATACAAACAACATAGGATTGTCATTCACATGTACAACAAGCCAATCAGAAATTGCCTTTTTGGATACATTGATATATATTGAGAATGATCAGATACATTCCACTCTCTTCAGGAAAGAGACTGCGACAAACAGCATTTTACATGGGACAAGTTTTCACCCTAAATCGCTAATAAATAGTATTCCTCATGGCGAGTTTATCCGAATGAAATGTAACTGTTCCAAACCTGAAGACACAAAAGATAAAATCTTGGAGACAACCAATAGATTGAAAAAAAGAGGATATAGGGATTCAGTGCTGCAAAATTGTAAAGAAAAAGTGGCCATGAAGTCGAGAGAGGATACTCTAATCCCTAAAAAGAAAATTGAAAAATCAGATCAACAGGAAAAACCCAGATTTATTACAACTTATAGCAAGGAAAGCGGAACAATAGTTAATAAGATCAAAAAACATTGGCATCTGATTACGAGTGATACAGATGTGGGACTACTTCTGGGACCTCAACCAGTAGTAACGTACAAAAAAACGAAATCTTTAAAAGACCTACTGGTACGAAGCCATTTTCAAGAAACAAAGAAAATCAATTGGTTAAATGAACAACAAAAAGGCTTCAAAAGATGTAACTCATGCAAGGCTTGCAAAATTGGGAAAAATATGTCCAATATCTCAGACTACAATGGCAACACTATCAAAATCAATCACAAGATCACTTGCAACACTCAATATGTTATCTATATCATAGAATGCAACTGCGGGTTGAAATACATCGGAAGCACAATTTGTACCTTAAAAAAACGCATATTGGAACATATAAGAGCCGTAAAAAATAAGGATATCTCTTATGCCACAGCGAAACATCTGGCGCAATGCCAAAAAGGGGACTGGAAATCTATGTGCTACTATGGCATTGACACCATACCTCCCAATGAACGTGGAGGCAATAGAATGAGACAACTACAGCAGTTAGAGTCACGATATATCATCAAGCTCAAAACCAAGACACCGAGAGGAATGAATAATGACGAGGAACTTTATGTGCATCTGGAATAAAAAATAATTAAAAATCTGCAAAGTTATCTGATGAGAATATGTTACCTCCAAGAACCTTGCAAAAGTGAAAATTGATAGTTGGCCAGTCTCCAAAAATATTGAACAAAATGGGTACTATACCCTAATGAATAAAACTGTGTGAAAATCCTGGGACATAATGTTGGCACGTTGCTAATAAACTATATGCCGAAATTTATATAATTATATGTGCTATACATATATGAAATGCCTGAAAATATCGACAATAGTTAAAAATTTCCTTTTGTAAATAATTTGTCAATAAAGTTTTATTAAAGGCACTACAGATCCCACAATGCCACATTGAGGCAGAGTGGGTACATATAGTGCATTAGAAGAAGGACTCACTAACCGTGATCAAGGCCGATCTGAGGCTGAAACGCGTTGGTGGTGTGTTGTTGGATTAAAAGCTGTTGAAATTTAAGCTCCGGAGTGCTGCGTCCTTTGTGCAGAAAATTGAAATTAGGGCCTGAATCCGGCCCCTACGCGAGGCACCCGCTGTTGTGCGCACCGAACGATCCTAGGATTCCTTTGCACGATATATATATATATATATATATATATATATATATATATATATATATTGGTATGCCAATAACGTTGGCGCTGTTTGATGAATCTTCACAAAACTTTCCAAAAAGAAAGTCCACCTCGGCTTCTTCCTGGAAAGTGGGGGTTTAGAAAAGGATGTGTCCCAAAACTCAAATTACCCCTGCAATTTCCATAGGACAGTTTAGATACCCATGCAGCCTAAAGAACTGAATGGAATTACATAAAATTTGCCAGAACACTAAGGGGCCGATTCCGATTCGGGCCGGAAATCTCCCCGACCGAGCCGGACACGGAGAGATTTCCGACCGAATCGGACCCTAGCAGTCCGACCGAACGAGTACGATGCGCACGTATGCTATCGGACTCGATTCGGTCGGACTCCCATTGAAGTCAATGGGAGCCAGTGGTACGACGCGTACACGGGCTCCCATTGACTCAATGAGCACGGCAGCGAACAAGGGCGCCCCCTACAGCGTGTTCGCGTCGATGCGGGTCGCACCGTACATGCACGTGTAGGGGGACCCATGGGTCCCCCTGTGTGCGACTCGCACGCCTACGCTTCCAGGGGGTCTGACACGGACCCCCAAAGTGCGGCTCCGACAGCTCCTTGGAGCCGGGCTGCGCGAGTCGGTCGGAGCGGTCGCGGTGCGCATCGTACTTACCCGGCCGGGGAACGTCTCCATTGCGAGGTGCGCGTCGTCCCCGTGCGAGTCGGTCGGAGCGGTCGGGTCCTGCGAGCGAGTCGGTCGGAGATTTCGCGAGCGCACGCATCGTACTCGCTCGCCCGGACGCACGTACGACTCGGTCGGGAAATAGGGCTCCGAATCGGATCCGGTTAAGCCGAATCCGATTCGGTGCCCTACCGGCCGAGATCGGAATCGGCCCCTAGATCTTTACCCAGAAACCTTGCTTTTTGTGATTTGGTGTAACTCCATTAAGTAGTTTTTGAGAAATAAAGGATCAAAATATAGAGATTTCTGTACGGGAGTCCTGTGAGTAAGTAACTTCATATGATATAGTGATCTCATTAGCCAAGAAAGCTTTTTTCCTATCCGCCTGCTCACAGGAGCTCGCACACTGATTGGCTGGCCGTAAGATGAAGAGAAATGTTACAACCGCCATTACAAGATACTGAAACTTGGTCCAGTGGCCCTGCTGCCAAACCCACACCATGTACAGCTGAACTCTATGCGCAGCAGGGTTTGGCATAATGATTATTGTTATGACTTGGTTTTGCTTGTTACGGACACGCGCTCGCTTGTCCCTCTTGGGCACCGTCCTCCTTCTGCTTGTTGACATTGTGATGCAATCAGCTGGCATTCTAGAATGCCAGCTGATCCTGTTGCAACTGTCATTCTGAGGAGTCGGCTTAGTGCAGCTGTCCTTTTCTCCTACGCATCTCCCTCTCGTGATGTGTTGGTGTAAACTCTACAATAAATACATTCAACCAACATTACTGTGGTTAGAACATCTTTACAGATTTGGCGACAATCACCAACACATCTATGGACCCCACGCGTGTTCCAGATTACCAGTTTGAGTCCACATGGTTAGGAGCATATTCCTCCCTCCCAATGCAAGTACTTTTTATCTTGGATCCTGCTGTGCGAACTTCCTTCGTTAGTATGGATTCTTTGCTTACTGAGGCTCCATTGCCTGTTCATGTATGGGCCTGCTGGATATATGAAGGGTCGTTCACCTAGAAAGGGTTTGGCCCTTAATCAGTAAGGCTAGGCCTGTTTAACAATCGCACAACAACACACATGCCAGTACTGATAGCAGTTACTCTTCACTCTGCATGATAACATGTGAGACTTGATGTGACCATTAGTTTTCATTTTATTTATTTTACTTTCAATTTTCTTTTTTACATTTTACATAGGTTTTTTTCATCTAATCAACCATCAATTTTCAATAGTCATTAAAAAAAACATCATACAAAAATCCACAGAAGAACACAACAATATAGTGAATTAAATTACAAATTTCTCAACACTACAAAGTACATTGTTGGACACAATATTGACAACACAAAAAACAAATAAAATAAGCTCTAGTTCTGTAATTATTAATCCAATTTCTCATTTGTGAAACAGGAAAAAAACACAAACCAAGCCCTGTAGGTTAACGTTTGCCCGCTTGTAAAAAATCCTTTTGCCAGGGCAAAACAAAACAGTGAACTATTCTGGCTCACAAAAAAACTTTTTTCATAAACAATTTTAAACAAATTGTACGTTCTGAGCCTATATAGTGCGCCTTTGTGTAGAACACTTGTTTGGTAAAACACCAGTCGACGCGTTTCGAACCCAATGATATGTTTTAGTAGGATATATGAAGGGGGCGGTTGAGGCTAACTGCCATTGGTAACCACCTGGGTTGCTGATTACACAGAATGTCACTGAACCCAAATGTTGTTCCTGCTTACACAGCATGCCGCCATTTTGAACTGATTCACGCTGTGTTGTAGTTCCAAGGAAATCCTACGTCGCAAGCTCCCATATGTGCTGCCATCTCGAAGGTATTTCTGCCTATTTTCTGCCATTCAAGTCTTCAGGCAAGCCACGTTTTCAATTTTACGCACCGTGACTTATGTCAGCGGTATACTTTTAGTCAACATGTGCTCCGATTCTTCAGCAATATTTGTCTACCTGGTTCCTTGCCTGTTGGTGTGTCTTTGGAGCTGGTGTGGTCGGGTGGGGCACCGCTTCATGAAACGTGTTGATTGTGGTGCAAAGAAGTAATCTTTGGTAGTTTTAGCGCTTGTACTTGCTTGCTCTTAACTCTGAAAGTGCTTTACCTATTCCCTGGAAATCTCTTCATTGACTTCAGCATTTTTGGGGTTTGCTCCATAAAATGGTGATTATTTCATGTTTTTCTTGGTTTTTTTTTCTTCTGAATTTCATCTCAGCGTGCAGCAAGCATATGTGCCTTACTTTGATGATTGCCTTCACTTATCTCCTTCCTTCAGTATTTGAGGCCCTTTCTGGTGCCTTTTGCATGCCTATGCTAGTTCTGTAGTTGCGTGGACATCCTACTGGAAGGAATATTGGGGGTTTCTCACTTTGCTGTTCTTTGCTTAGTTATGACACTTTATTCCCTCGTCATTATGGCATTTGGGAATATATACAATCTATCCCCACCACAAGCTTTTCTGCCAGCTGCGGGAGAACCAGTTTTGAAGTGGGAAGAATGGAATGAATATTTCACCAACTACATACCCACTTTTGACGACGACGAAGAGGAGGAGTTGTCACCTGAAAAGAAGAAAAAAATAATATTGAATTGTCTAGGAGCTGGTGGTTTAAAAGTCTACAATAAGATCAATAAAAAAATTGTGCAGAGGGTAAAGGTGATGTATATGCTAACTTTCTGGAAGATTTGGATAACTACTACAATCCCACTGTGTGTGTTGCAGTGGATCATTATAAATTCTTCCATAGGAAGGAAGGAAGAGAGGAATCTATTGAGCATTATGTATCTGCGTTAAAAAATTTAGCTCTCACAAGTCGTTTTGGTAACCTACATGTTGAGTTAATAAGGGACCAGACAGTGATGTGTGCCACCAATCCTAATATTCAAGACTCCTTGTGGTCTAAAGGAGAAAAGCCTTTACAGGATGTCATCGACAGTCAAAAAAGCGGAATTGACAGGGAGGTGTGCTAAGGCTGTGCTATCCGATAAAGTTAAACATGAGGAGGCTGCAGTGGTAGCCAGAGTAAGCAGTTCCAAGTCATCTGGACAAGCTTCATTCAAGAAGAACAAAGAGAAAATAGAAACAGAGTGGCGGAGTAACCAGAAGAGTTTGAATCCTAGGAAGTGTTATAGGAGAGGTAGCACTAGACATTTGGCTAATGGCAAGAAATGTCCTGCACGCTCTCAGAAATGTTCTAACTGTAGCATTGTAGGTCACTTTCAAAAGGTCTGCCAGAGAAAGTTTGGGGAAAGGTCAAAATGATGGTCCAGGATGAAGAAGACTACTCAAGTTCATCTGATAATTCCGATACTAATATATCTGTTATTAATATAGATGATGTGCAAGTACTGGATATAGAAACAGAAGCCAGTAGTAGTTGAAGGAATCCCTCCTGTGAGATGTCTATTGGTGGGGTCGACATCTCCATGGTGGCCGATTCTGGGTCACCATATACTATAGTGAACAAAGATGTGTGGGACAGGAAATTTGTACATGCTTTGGGACATGAATTGATGTTACCTGATGTTACGCTTAAAACATATATTGAAATCATTGGTTATAGGAAACTAAAGTTTATATTTAAAAGTAGAGAAACGATGGGCAAATTGTATGTTTCTGCCACAGGTCCCTCTGTTCGGGGTGGAATGATCAAGGTAAGCTGGGGATAACCTTGAATTCCAATAGCCCAGATCCTGTGTTGATCGTACAACCTGAAGAAGAACTGGGTTCATGGATGGCTAGGAGATTCCCCAATGTTTTCAAGGGCAACATAAAGAAGTTTAAAGGGTCCAACATAGGATAAAGCTTAAGGCCACTGCTAACCTTGTATTCACAAGGTTAGGAATATACCATTCTCACTTAAAGAGGAAGTGAGAATCCAGTTAGAAGGATTACTAAAAGCAGGAGTAATACAAGAAGTGGAGTCTTCAAAATAGGTGGCGCCTTTAGTCATAGCTAAAAAACTAATGGCAAGTTACGATTATGCATTGACTTGCGTGACCTTAATCAAAATATTCTGGTGGACCAGTATCCCTTACCCAGAATCAATAAGATGTTAGCCCTCACCAAAAATATAAAGTGGTTTTCCACCATTGATATTAAGGCTGCTTATCACCAGGTATCTTTACACCCAAGAGTAGGAGTCTCATCACTTTTGCTATGTAGTTTGGGTGCTTTAGGTTCAAGAGGGTACCTTTTGGCCTCGCCTCAGTGGCGGCCATGTTAAAAAGGTCAATGCACATGGTTTTCAAAGGGGTCAAGAACATTCTCATCTTCCAAGATGACATTCTCATAATGAGTAAGACCAAGATTCAGCATGACTAAATATTGCAGCAGGCACTCAGCATTTTGGAAAAGAAAGGCTTGACAGCAGAGTTCAGCGAGTGCAGATTTGCAATGAAACAAGTTACGTACCTCGGCATGAAATAACTGGGGAAGGGATTAAACCAAAAAAAGAATTGTTGGACGCCATTAGAGAAGCACCAGTACCTAGGAACAAAGATGATTTTAGGCCGTTTTTGGGTTTGGTTGAATTTTATTCAATATTTGTGAAGGATTTTTCAGCCAAAACATATGAAGTACGCCAGTTACTAAAAATGAGGAACACATTTGAGTGGTCAGATCAGTGTCAAGAAACCTTCATTGCCCTTAAGGAGGACATTTGTAATAACCCCCTTTACATGGATTTGACCCAGATTATGCTAAAATTGTCACGACTGATGCCAGCAGTAAGTTCATAAGTGATGTTGTTACCCGGCACAGAAGACACCATTGCATTTGCTTCCCGGTCACTCACTTTCGCCAATTCACTAGGTGCAAGAAAGTAACTTTACGCAGTGACCATAAACCTCTCACTAAAGTATTAACAACTAAAGGTTTGTATACTGCATCACACAGGTTGGCCCGTATATCTGTGAGACTGTTTGATTACAGCTACGATGTACAGTACGTTCGAGGCTCAAAGAATGTGGTTGTTGATTTCGTTAGTCGCATGCCCTTACCCATGTGTGAAACCTCTGATAATGTAAGTGAAGAACTCTGTGTAGCTAACAGTTCTGAAGAATTTCCAAGTATTACAAGTGCTGAATGGGAAGGAGCTCTAGAACTGGATTAAGTACTCAAATCTGTGAGTGGTATGGTGTTGGTAGCTTGGCCTGAGAAGAAAGCTGTTAGTAAAGAGTTACTTACGTTTTGGGAACTCAGACACAAATTGCCCTTGAAAGGTGGTTTAATTTTAAGACTTGGGAAAGTGGTACTCCCTACTACTTTAAGAAAGAAAATTCTGGAAATTTGCCATGAAGGGCATTTGGGTATCGGTAAGACAAAGAACTGGGTCAAAAATTGGTATTGGTGGCCTGGGTGTGACAAAGACATAGAGAGGATGGTTAGATGTTGTATACAGTGTGGAAATTCAGATACGACACAACTAACTCTCAGACCCCCATTACATCCCTTGTCCAGTCCGAGTATGCCTAGGAAGAAAGTGGGCATCGACTTCATGGGACCTATATGGGAGCGAGATGAACAAGTCTATAGCATTGTTCTGATTGACCACTTTTCCAAGTGGCATAAAGTTGAAATACTTCACAGACCTGACTCTTGTAGCATCATCAAATTTCTGGACAAAGTATTCACCAGAGAAGGGTTACCCAAATGTATTCTCAATGGCAATGGACCTCAGTTCTTGTCAGAAAATTTCAAAAGTTTCATGGAAAGAAATGGCATTACCAACAAGACTATATTGGTTTACCACCCTGCCGGTAATGGTGCAGTTGAACAGCTTAACCGTGTTATAAAGAGCATTGTAGAGCTTGCCACCAGAGAAATTAGTATGGAGAAGTGAATTTACACAAGATGGTGTGGGCATACCCCCAAATGGTACTACCGGGTCCAGTCCGTTTTAGTTAATGAGGGGAAGAACCCCATATCCAAAGATAACATAGGATATTTGAAGATTGATAAAAGGGCAGAATGGTCTGCCGAGGATGTGAAAGAGAATTTAGTTCAGGCACAGAACAAGTGCAAGAGATTATACAATTTAAAGCATAAATGTAAAGAGGTGAGAATCAGGATTGATGACAGGGTAAGAGTTAAAAGGAGTGGCTTCATTGGCAAGGAGCAAAGCCGTTATACCCAACAGTTGATTGTTGAGAAAGTCTATTGAAATTCAGTACTGTTAAACGATAGGAAGGTCTGGCATTTGTCCGCACTCTCTGTGTGCAGGAATATGAAGGGAAACAAAGGCAGGAATATCCACAGTTATCAAAGCAAGAATGTGGTGCATGGAAGTGAACAAAGGTTTGAATGATTGCAAGATACTGAAGAAACCCAAAGTTTGGGAGGATCCAAGGGCTTTTGTAGGAATCTTGATAATGGTGCTGAGAGCTCTGAGGACCCTGTGGTGATTCAGAAACAGGGCAGTTCCAATGACCAGGATATAAACCAAAGCCAAGATGGTGTGAGTGAGGAAAGCGATGCTCTGAGCAATGTGGACGTTGGAGTTGCAAGAAGTAGGGACAGTCCTACTCAACAGGGTGGAACAGCAGACTCACAAATCAGTAGCAATAGCGACATTAATGGTGACAACTCTTTGGACAATGTAATTAGCAGGGCTAACCTTACCATTGTCAAACCCAGTCGGTTAAGAGATTTTGTGTGCAAATACTTGTCTTCTATCTGCAATTGTTTAGCTTGTTTTTAAGAATTAGCTTCCCTGGGATCGCTTATGCTTCACCATACGTTGTGTTTTTAACATCTTTTGTATCTTTCTTTCGTATGCATATTTGTCTGTTAATTTTTAGTTCCCCTCTTTCTGGGGCATATTTCTTATAATGTTTAGCTTGTTATCCTGTAGTTTTACTTACATGTATAGAGCTTTCTATTTACATATTTTTTAGCTATAAATTTGTTGTGGTCATTTATATTAGTTCCCCTTGTGTTTTCACAAGGGAGAAGATGTGTTACAACTTGGTTTTACTTGTTACGGACATGCGCTTGCTTGTCCCTCTTGGACACCGTCCTCCTTCTGCTTGTTGACATTGTGATGCAATCAGCTGGCATTGTAGAATGCCAGCTGATCCCGCTGCATCTATCATTCTGAGGAGTCAGCTTAGTGCAGCTGTTGTCCTTTTCTCCTGTGCGTCTCCCTCTCTTGATGTGTTGGTGTAAACTCTACAATAAATACATTCAACCAACATTACTGTGGTCGAACCATCTTTACAATTATGGCAATAAAATATTACTTTATATTTTTTTTTAAATCACTGAAAAAAAACAAAGGTTGAAGTGACTTTATAGTTAGGTATGGTTGTAATATCCTACTTTACATTAAAAAAAACCTTAGAAATTCACAGAAAATAGCAATGCTTAAAGTGACGTTAGGTGACAATGTGAGTTTAAACGTAATATTTTAAACTACACTAAACACTGAAATTCTCTAGTTATATTTAACTGATTTAACTATAACTCGCTCTTTCACCATGCACTGCTTATGGCCTCACATATTAAATCACTCGTGAAATATTTTATGACATAATTGATAATGTCACAGATGACATCTGAAGCGATATCATTGATGACAACACTGTGCATGGCGGGGTGCAAGCAATGTATTGTGTGATTGTGCATATAGAGCTAAGATTGATTATGATGTCTGTGTTTATTAGTCAAATGTTTTTCACCTGGCAATCTGTTAGGACCCTCATAATAAGCAACATAATAGTGGGCACAGGATTTTATTAGTGTTGCAGGTATTGGTTTATCAGTGTAAGATGAGAGATTGATGGAGATTATTGTTTGGCGTAATTCTTCTGCATCTAGTATTTAGAAAGGTGGCCATTTCTGGAAGGTTCTTTTCAGAATGCAAATAGGAGATAATAATTAAGATGCAATTTTGAACTTTTCTTGATTTTTGTATTTTCTCTGATAAAAATGTAGCATTGTTGTTTACAGTGCTATGTGAACTGGAACTCCAGAATGTTGTGGCGGTTCATGGCTTGACTAATCTGTTTAATAGTAGATTGCTTTAGGGATTAGTATTAGGTCTTTATTGTTTTTACTTTTTTTAAATCTTGGAGTGCTTGTTGAGACTTTTCTCAATTTGTTCAGGTTTTCTCATTGCTCTTTTGCAGTTTTTTAGTTATTGTCTCTGTAGTGAGTTGGAGGCGTTGACCCTTGATGGATTTCTGTGTAATGGGAGCAATGGTGTTCATGATATTTAGGTTTGAGTTATTGTAACAATTAGTGAGGTTTTCATTGGAGTTGGAGGATGTTTGTGAGTGCAGTTGTAAAGTGAAATTCACAAGAGAATTGTTGGAGAGCTCTTTTTTCAATGATCTTAGGATCTTGTGGGACTTCGATTGACCTTTCTCCTGGGTATCTAGCTGGATGTTGAAAGGTTGTTGGAATATAAAAATATGTTTTAGCATTGTTTTACGTAAGTTAGCATTTGCAGCACCATTTTGTGTATGGAAGCCATTTTGTATTATGATCGATACTAATTCTTTGCCATTTTTGAGAAAAGGCCTTCTCTAGGTTATGTTTCTTCGGAGCTGAGTTTTGCTACACTAATGAATGCACTGTTCTTATTAGTGCATACCTTTCATTTAGATGTAATCCTCCTCCCAATTGTCTAGTGGTGGGTACAAGCAGAGTGACCTTGAATAGTAGATAATGTGTGCCCCGCCTCAGAATCGAAACTTACTCCTTTATAATTTACTGTCCAGCTCCATCTCTCTGGAAAATTCCATGGTGGGCGGGCTTTCATTGGTTTCGAAGTGGAAATAATGTATCGTTATGCTTGCTGATGCCAGTCCCTCTGCAGCACTCCTAGCAACTGGGCAGACAGGGCTCCGCTCTGAGTGTACTTTGAATAAACTGTTATTAGTTAGTATTCTCTACTGTCTGACCGACCCTTCATTTGGTGCGGAAGGCTGAGAGGTGGTCGTGAGTGACCCAGGTGACCCTAATCGGGCCACTTCCTTCAAGGTGTTACAAGATAATCTGTCCGGTGAAGTTCAAAATGTTTGTGTGGTGATGAGGTGGGAGGGTACATTAAATGCCTGAGATTGCATTTTTGTCTGTAGGAAGGAATCTGAGTTGGAAAAGATTGTGTTGAGACACATATCTTTAAGTTTTGTTGGGAGATTCTATTTTATGTTCTGGGTATACTGAAATCACCTAGGAAAATTATAATTGAGTTGTGAATCTTTATTTGTTGAAGTGATCTGGGATGAGGTTGTACCCTAGGGGCAGCAGCTAATGTTGAAGCACAGAGTTTTATTTTGTTTTAATTTGATGGATAGTGATAGCGGTTAAAAGGAGGAGAATGAGTGAGAGTTTGCAATGACACAGGTCCAGGTGTTTTTGTGCAAGATTTTGAAAGCCTTCACATTTTTGGGCAGAATATCTTTGTGGAGGAGTTGTATCCGATACTAGGATATCAGCATCAAAGGTAAGGTGCAAGGGAATCTAGCAGTTCGAAGTTGTGTTGAAGTAATGTGGTCAGCAATCTTATACTGAACAGGCCTACACTTATAGAATGCATTTCAGATCATTGTTTGTGCATGGATGGAGTAGTTTTGATTTGAATGGGAATTGTAACATGGAAGTCTTGCTATTGTTTAATTTGAAGAAAGTTGTGTTATTACATCGAATTGTGTTATATCCACACCAGGAGCTTGCCTGAGGCAGCATATGTTGTAAAGATGGGTTGCTTACCATACAGTTAGGCGGCATGTCTCCCAACTCCACTCTTGGCATGCTGCTGGATGTCTTTACTGCCTGGAAAATGCCAGTGTTTCCGTGGTTGCACTCACCCGGAGGAGTGCTCACAACTTGCAGCAGTTGAAGCAGAGAGATATGAAACAGAGGGGAGATTTCAAACTTGGGGTACTTCTTTCCATGCCTAGTCGGAGCCATGTGTTCAAAGAAAGGGGCATGACTAAGCCTTATGGATTGGTCTATCGAAAACAGTGGTCTGTCCAGAGTCTACTGCCTGAAGTTCCCAATTCAAGATGGAGTTAAGTCTTTATGTATGATGTTAATTCATGTTCGAATAGTACATAAGGAGGCAATGATGAACAATGGGTGCATTATCTTTTATCAAGAACTACATAACCGCCAAGCAGGTTTTCCTCTACCTGACTGGGACCTTCTTAGGGAGATAATTGACACCATTCATGCATATTATTAAGTGCAGGGTGGCACAGTGGCTACTGAGCAGAGTCACCCTTAACTAGGGCAATTAAGCAGAAAACTTAACAGACCTTCACAGTGTCCTCTCCTTGACACATTGAAGAGTGTGATGCAGGACCAATGACTTTAGATGAGCACATCCCCTAAGAACATTGAAAAGCTAGAGCCGTGTCTACTGGACCTACAGATGTGGCAACTTGAATGACTTTCGTTATTAATTGTTGCTATATTTTATAATATGGATGATTTTGATTAATTTTATAATGTATGTTTTTATCCTAAAGTTAGATTTTTATCACTAAATGTATTGCTATAATATGAATTATTGTACATTTATAATATTGTAAGATTTTCAATAATCAAACAATAAAATACTCACTCACATGTTCTCAAATAGGAAATTAGGCCCACTCTCTCTCTCTCTCTCTCTCTCTCTCTCTCTCGCTCTCTCTCTTCCTCTCGTTCTGTTTATGTGAATATGTGGAGATGTCAAATTATTGTTGGGTTGTTTTGTTATTCTTGCAATGGAAAATGCCTGTAATCATCGTACATGACCTTCCATTAATTGTATGGCCGTGAAATGTGGCTTTTTCTCTCTCCATCTCTTTTGGTGAATGTGAAAATGCTGTCAAATGAATATTGGGTTGTTTTGTTGTTGATTTCATAGAAAATGACTGCAATCATTGAGCATCGCCTTGCATTAATAGTTGTACTATATTTTTTGCCATATGTTTTCAAGGCCAGGCAGAAATGTGATGCACTTGTTTTATGTAGCTTAGGCTGTGTCATCCTCTTCTTTTCCTTGATTTTTCTGCTATGTTACTAGTGTGGTTCTGAGGGCAGTATGGGTCATAAGGTGAACACTGATATTTTTAGCAGGGTTTCTACCATTTTCTGGGGATACTCTGGGATCCTAAGTATTGTAGAGGGGTTGTCACAGATTGTTTTCACAAATTGTCTGCTATTTGTTTAGTGTGTCCCCTAGGGCCACTCAAGTGAAAGGGGCCCTGGGATGGTTACAGATATTTCCCTTGAATTTTATGCAATTTTATAGTTTTTCTGGGGGACTTTTGAGTGATAGGGGCCCTGGAGAGCACTTATGTTTCCATCAATGTTTCCACAGTTGTTCATGGTGCCTGCTGTGTTTCTAGATGGCAGTGTGGTCTTTGGGGTAGCAACAGGGTTTGAGTATGGTGCTTTCCTTCTATCTGTCCATAAGGCTGGCTTCCCGATGCACATCTTGGTGGCTGTGGGGGTGACAAAGTTGGGGAAAGTTAGACTTGCTAGATGCCCTGACACAACAGGTGGTTATTGTTTATGGAACCGCAGCGGACGCGTGCAGCGGGCGCGCCGCTGGCGCGCCTAAGGCAAGCCCGTATGCGCCCATCTGCGCCTGGACCGAGCCCAGTGCCAAAACCCCTGGTCCTCGCGCCCCCCGCTCAAGCCTCGACGACCGACGCCGATACGATGCCACCACACTCCACGCTCTCAACCCCGGACGGACACACAACTGCTTCAAGGCCGCCTCGAAATGCACTCATGGTCCCTTCACCTGCCGGAACTGCAGCTAGACCAGCCTCAGAGCCGCCGAAGCGCCCGCCAAGAAGGACCTCAACCACCTCCGATGCATCCTACTGAACACCCGCTCCGCACGCAAACACGCCGTCGAGCTCTGGGACCTGCTCGACACATCATCACCAGACGTCGCCTTCCTGACAGAGACCTGGATGAACAACTCCTCCGCACCCGACATCGCCATAGCCATCACAGACAGCTATAATATCACCCGCAGAGACCGCATCAACGGAGTAGGAGGAGGAATCGCCATCGTCCACAAGAACACCATCGGGGTCTCGACCAGCACCGACGACACTCTCTGCACCGCCGAACACATGCACTTCCAGATCCACACGGACCCCAACACCACCCTTAGAGGCACCTTCGTCTACAGACCCCCTGGACCCCGACCACAGTTCAGCGACTCCATCGCCGACTTCATCAGCACGCACGCCCTGACCTCCACCGACTACATCCTCCTCGGAGACCTGAACTTTCACCTGGAGAACAACAACGACAGCAACTCCACCACCCTGATCGACAACCTCGCCAACCTCGGACTGAGACAGCTCGTCACAACACCGACCCATTCCACCGGCCATACACTCGACCCCGTCTTCTCCTCAAGCTCCCACGTCTCCTTCAGCCACACCACCGAACTCCTCTGGACCGACCACCGCTGCATCCACTTCACCTTCCAGAAACCCACCACACACCACCGCACCCAACAGATCCCACGCCGCTGCTGGAGCAAAGTCACCGAAGACCAACTACGGGCAAACCTCACTCTCAGCCCACCCTCCGGCCCATCCGACACCGACGACGCTGCCTGCAACCTCAGACGATGGATAGACGACTGTGCCAACACCCTCGCCCCGCTGAAAAAACTCACCTACAGTGACACCACCAAAAGAGCCAGCTGGTTCACCCCGGAACTCCTAGCTTCCAAGCGTACCTGCCGGAAACTAGAGAAGAAATGGCACAGTGAAAAGACACCGGACAGCCACGCAGCCCACAAAGACGCCATCCGTAACCACCACCACCTCATCAGGTCCGCCAAGAGGATCTCCTTCAAAGACCGCCTCGACAACAACGCACACAACAGCAAGGAGCTCTTCAACATCGTGAAGGAACTCTCCAACCCCAGCTCCAACACCAACGGCATCCCGCCGTCGCAAGCCCTGTTCGACTCCCTCGCCACCTTCTTCCACCGCAAGATCGCCGACATCCACGACAGCTTCAACACCCAGACAGCCCCAACTGAGACCGATGAACCAGACCCGCCGCACACCATCGACCACGACCCCTTGCCAGCCTGGGCCAGCGTGAACATCGATGACACCATCAAGACCATGAGCACGATACACTCCGGCTCCCCGTCAGACCCTTTCCCGCACCACATCTTCAACAAAGCCAGCAGCTCCATCGCACCCCACCTGCGCAACGTCATCAATCTCTCCTTCGAGACCGCGACCTTCCCAGAGAGCTGGAAACACGCCGAGATCAACGCCCTACTCAAAAAACCCAAGGCGGACCCGAGAGACCTCAAGAACTTCCGGCCCATCTCCCTGCTTCCGTTCCCAGCCAAGGTCATCGAGAAGATCGTCAACAGACAGCTAACCCGATACCTCGAAGAAAACAGCATACTGGACCCATCCTAGTCAGGGTTCCGCAGCAACCACAGCACTGAGACTGCCCTCATCGCCGCCACCGACGACATCAGGACCCTGCTGGACAACGGTGAGACCGCAGCCCTCATCCTGCTGGACCTCTCCGCCGCCTTCGACACTCTCTGCCACCGCACTCTACGTGCACCCCTCCACAACGCAGGGATCCGCCCTGGAATGGACCACCTCCTTCCTCGCCGGCAGAACCCAGAGAGTCCGCCTCCCACAATTCCGATCCGAAGCCTCCGAGATCATCTGCGGCGTACCCCAGGGATCATCCCTCAGCCCGACACTGTTCAACATCTACATGGCCCCGCTCGCACGCATCGCCAGACAGCACGACCTCAACATAATCTCCTATGCCGACGACACTCAACTGATCCTCTCCCTCACCAAGGACCCCCTCACCGCCAAATCCAACCTCCACGAAGGAATGAAGGCCGTCGCCGATTGGATGAAGAACAGCCGACTAAAGCTGAACACGGACAAGACGGAGGTCCTCATCCTCGGCTCTAACCCCTCAGCCTGGGACGACTCCTGGTGGCCAACAACACTGGGGGCAGCCCCGACACCCACCGACCATTCACGCAACCTGGGAGTCATCCTCGACTCAACGCTCTCCATGGCCAAACAAGTCAACGCGGTCTCCTCCTCCTGCTTCAGCACCCTCCGCATGCTTCGCAAGATCTACAGGTGGATCCCGACAGATACAAGAAGAACAGTCACCCAGGCCCTCGTCAGTAGCAGACTCGACTATGGGAACGCCCTCTACGCGGGAGCCCCGGCCAAGCTCATCAAGCGACTGCAATGCATACAAAACGCCTCCGCACGATTGATCCTCGACGTACCACGCCACAGCCCCATCACCCCCCACCTGAGGAACCTGCACTGGCTCCCCGTCGACAGGAGAATCTCCTTCAAACTCCTCATCCACGCACACAAGGCACTCCACAAGACCGGCCCAGCCAACCTCAACAGACAACTCTTCTTCTATGTCCCCAACCGCCAGCTCCGCTCCGCCGACCTCTCCCTCGCCACCGTCCCTCGCATCCGAAGAACAACCACCGGTGGCAGATCCTTCTCCCACCTCGCCGCCAAGACCTGGAACACCCTTCCACTCAGCCTACGACAGACCCAAGACCTGCTGACCTTCAGGAGGCTACTCAAGACCTGGCTGTTCGACCAGTAGCGGCACCCCCCCCCTCTTTTTCCCCAGCGCCTTGAGACCCTCGCGGGTAAGTAGTGCGCTCTACAAATTCTGTGATTGATTGATTGATTGATTCTGAAAGATGTCTTTATCATGTTATGTTATGTATATCATCACCAATGCCGGAGTCTGACAGACTCCCTATAATCTTACTTCTTTGTCCTTTCCTGATCCTGAATTTCCTTAATTCTAAATGAGTATTTGCTCAATTTATCGTGGCTCCTGAAATAACTGTAATTGCCAAGGAAATGGCTATTGCTACTATCTTCATCAAAAAGGCTACCACCATTGTAGCACAGGCTGGGATCATGCCCTCTATATTATTTGAAAGAAGTACAGAGCATGATGAGACTGCTGCACCCAAGTACTGATTAACATGAAGTGCTGGATACAGAGGGCCTCATTAGGATATCGGTCGGAAAGCCTCCGACCAAAGATCGGAGGCTTTCCGACTGACATCCCTGGTCTGACTTCCGACCACCTAATTACAATGTAGGCAGTTGTAAGTCAAACCAGCTGGTCATTCCGGCTGGCTTCCAACGGGCTCCTTGAGCCCGTCGGCCAGCTGGTAACTGCAACATAATCCCTACGGACGGCATTTCGGCCGTCAGGATTGCGATGTCGGTTTTGGACAGGCTTTCCATTTCGGAAAGTGACTTTGGGGGCCCCTAGAAGGGCCCCCTTTTCCCTGCAGCCACCGGTTAGGGGCCGAGGGGGCATAGGTGCTCCCTGTAAACCCCTGCACTGTGTGGCAGGCACCGTGAGGTGCCTGCCATACGGAGCAGGTATTTACACAAACTCCCATTTCTCTATGGGAGCTTGTGCTGCAGGCAGAAACCACCCGCAGCACAAGCTCCCATAGGGAAATGGGAGTTTGTGACCACACCAGGTGAAGTCGCATGGTAATAGAGTGTTCGGAACCGCCGACCTTTGGTCGGTCGGTTCCCACACCAGAAAAATGGTGTTGGGGGGCTCAAGTCCGCCCGACATCATAATTAGACCAGAGTATCCACATCATGATCTATCGAGACATAAAAACCTTTTCTCTGTGTACTGTGGTGAAGATAATCACTGGAGAATAGGTGAGTTCGAACAAACAAAATAGATGGTGTTCTTCTTTGTGCCATACACCTCTCCTCCTGCTCCCATCCTACCAGTACTGGTGTCAGAGGAGGCAATGGTGATTCTTAAGACCCTGACTGCTGGGCAGAACGCATGATTGTTGAATGCCATTCAGGGTGTTAGAAAACAGCTGGAGAGAGAAACTGACATCCTGGAGGACATCAGCTCTTCCATGTCCGCCTGACAGAGAGGTCCTGAGAGATCTGGTGGTCACTCAGGCACTAGTGGTTCTGGGACCCCGCCTCAATACCTCCACCTAAGGAGAATTGAGGCTGGTGGAGGAATTTGGTTGAAAAATATAACTAAATATAAATTAATGTTAAAAATATATATAAATATATTACATATTTAATAATGATAACATTTTTAATACCTTTGTTGAGTGTAAAAATAATGTAATAATAAATTGTATTAACAATAATTGAACTAATTTAAATTAATTCTGTACATCACTTTTAATAATTATTAATGCACATTCAAAAATTCTTTAGATGGTAATATATTTTTTTTCATTTAAACTTCAGAAAAATACGTTTTAATTTAATTTATTTCTTTTAAAAAAAACTATATATATATTTATGTTTGAAATATATCGAAAATTATTTTGCAGGGTCCAAACAAGAGATAATTTCATTTCCTGTCAGAAATAGAGAGTTCCTACATATTTTACATACCAGCCAAATGACCGTAGTAAAGGTCCTGTCAAGAAGCACCGACAACGTACACTGACAGGCTCCGTATGAAGGAGCCGTCCCGGAGACTACAAGGGCTACATTTCCCAGCAGCACGTGGGTTTCTGACGTCCAACGCACCATTGTGCGTGACATCAGGAAACCCGGATATAGCAGGAAAGGCGCGGCAGAAGGAGCTGCCGATTATTCATATTCTGACGTTGGTGGCTAGGTCCCGGTCCGGTAAGGGTGCAGGTTGCACCGTATCATTTAATCACAGTTTCCTTTCTGATTATGGATATACGCTCCGATTTGGGATAGAACACCAGTGTGTCTCTCTTCGTTGGCGAGTCCGATTTTCCTAGGACTCATGCGAGGGAGCAAGAGGCTGGGCAGCGAGTGCTCTTTTGCTTTGCATTCAATTCAGTATTTAGTGTGACAACGTTATCATTCCTGATCTTCCCTGTTGGCGAGCCCGTTTTCGTGGCTCATGCAGCGAAGATGATTTCAAGGCTAACAGTGTGGTAAACAGGAAGTTCGGAGAGTGAAGTGAACTCTCTATTTACATTTCTGCACCATTTGAGAGATTTCTTTCTTATCATACCTGAGCAGTTCCGTATGGAAAAAGGATCTGCTTCAGCAGTAGTCCATGTTGGTTCATTCTTGATTTACAATTGAAAGAGCATATCCTTTGCATTAACTTTGATGACACATTGTTGTATGCTCATCTACGGATCTTTTCAAAACCTTGATAATCAGCATGTTGGCGAATATTTGTGTTTCACTTAGCAGGGGTGGTCAGTAGTGGATGATTGCTGTTCCAGACGCTGGTACATCAGATTTGGGGCATCTCAACCTGATACAGAGGGTAGGTTGATAGGTGCTGCTTTCTCTAGGTATGTTGTGCAGGTATAGAAAAGGAGATATTTACGTTCTTCCCTGTTCCCTCCTTTACAGTGTATTGGTGTTGAGGATTCGATATCACCTGCTCTCCTCCCCTGTTAGGGGGTTACGTCTTTTTCCTTTACAGGTAGTTAATTGAGTGTTGTTTTACTCTTTGGTTCTGTAGTTTAGTTATCTTATGGTTATAGAGGAGTGTATTACATAATTCTCTTTCTATTTTCACAGGGCTTCCTCCCTGCTGTCCCCATTCTTTCCTTCCCCCGCTTGACCATCCCAAAGTCTGCGTATAATATATCTCCAAACTTGGGGCTGTCGAGAAGTGGACCCATCCGAGCATCGGTACGACCCTGAGGATACGCTTGGTACAGGACAGGCCCTGTTTCATTTTCTTATAAGAAATTCCAATCACGATCATAGATATAGTGCATCAGGCATTCCTATTTAAAGTTCATTAAAAAAGAAAAAGTCCAACTGTCAATTAATCCTGAGTCATCTTGCCAAAGTGCATTCTATGTGGCATATTAAGTGATTAAGGTCCAAAGAACAATTCCTTGTCAGAAGTCTTAGATAAGCACCTAATCAATGTTGAAACTGAAGTAAGCCAGTCAATGTTTTTAAAGTTGAACAGATCTACTAATTCATCTCATTAAAGGGCTTTCCACATAACATTTAAAACCTTTCCAAACTTTAAAAAAAGTCATGCTTCTCCCCAACCTTTTCGAATATAAATATTCTATATTATAGACAGTAGGCAACTTGTTCAACCATATTTGAAAGTCTGGTGGATCCCTTGATTTTCAATAGCTGGTTATCACTGAACGAGCTAGAAGAATTGCTATATACCCCCAGCCTTGCAGATTTCTAGTCTTTATGCCCAAATGTCTAGACCTTCCTAAAAGTATTGACTTAGCGTCCTGAACAACTGGAGCTCCTAAAACCTTCTGGACATATGTGGCAACCTTATCCCTGTCCCAGAATCCCCTTAGCTTCTGGCAACCACAGATCATATGTTCCTAGGTGCCCATCTGATTACATCTGGGACAGCTATCTGGAATGTTTGCATTCTAGTCATGCAACTTATTAGGAGTATAATAAACTATCCACAATGAGTACACCAGCATCCATTTAAAATTTGCCGCCCTCAAAACCTGGGAGTTAAAAAAGGATCACTTCCTGATCAGTCTTCCCCAGCCAAATTCAAGCCATCCTCCTTCATCCATTTAGTTTGAGCATTACAAAACATTATATTAACATCTTTATGACTAATTTGAAGCCATCTTACCCATTGCACAACCTTCCTGTTTTATATATTTCCATCACTCTTTCCCTTGATTCCTCTATCTGAAGTAAAAGGAATTTCTAAATTTGTAAATAGTCCAGGACGTTCCCGGCCTGGGCTGAGGACGATCTTATCTGACTCCCTTGCTAGGATATTATTCATTATTGCTTATCCAATCTCCTGCCTTTCCCAACTTAGCTCTTTCCCATTGTCTAGCTGTCAATGTCTAAGAATTTGAGAGGGGTTTCAGCATGCATACCAGAATGTTGAGTCATTTCCACAACTGTTTTTGTTTCTGCTTAAATAAAATAATTGTTGTATATCTAACTAACTTGGAATTCCTTTTGTAAGACTTTGGGAGGCTAGGATATGGGGGAGACCTTTCCAGCATTCTCTCTAGATAAAAGTTGTCTACCATTAACATCTTCGATATATTATATATCCTGCTAAAAGCAGCCAGATCTGGGAGTGCAGTCCCTTCCTCTTCCCACAAAGATTTAGCTTCTGCAGACCTATCTGTGGATAAACCTTATTCCAGATGAAGCTAGTAATCTTGGCATTAATTCTTGAGAAGACTGTGTTTGTTAAGTGCACCGGAATTGTCATGAATAAAGAAATTCAACAAAAGCAGGATATGCATTTTCATCATTGTCAGCCTACTGACAATCAAGATTGGGAGCTTCTGCCACCTATACAGTTTATCCTCGATCTTCCTCTTGTGGGTTATATAGCTTAATTTAGATAAATCCTCCAGATTACTTGTAACCCTGATCCCCTGGTGCCTAATAGGGTTGCTACTGCAAACCTTCTGAAGAACTTCTAGTAAGTCCTTCACATCGGTATTAAAAAGCAGCAATTGTGTCTTGACAGTGTTTATCCTGCCAGAGCTGTAAAATTTTCTAGGAGCTCAAAATAATTTCCAATAACTCTGGGATCCAGCTAAACATATAACGCCAAGTCATCAGCATAAAGTTTTAGTCTTGGGGCATCTAGTACTGGGGCTTGAAAAGCTTCCACTCTCCTCAAGGCACAGACAAGGGGTTCAGTAAAAGCCGCAAACAATAATAGTGCCCTGAGAGATATTTGTGGACGCTGACATTTTCCCATTTAATGCTAGCTGAGCCCTGGAACTCTGATAGATTAGGGCAATCACTTTGATAAGCTGGACAGGGACTTCATTATAGCTAAAGTCTTAAAAAAACTTCCTGTTCACTAAATCAAATGCTTTTTCAGCATCCACAAATAAAACCACCACCGGGATCTGGATAACCATATCATAATCCTTGGCTTTAATTAAAAATGCTTTTAAGATTATAATTGTCGAATTGGTACAGACCCATTCTGATCTGCTGCTGCTAAGTCAGTTGTTTCCCCCAATAGTCTCCTAGCTAAAATCTTCATAAAGATCTAAGGCCAGATGTACAACAGCTTTTTGCATTTCTCAATGGGCCGAAATACAATGTCAGCCCATTAAGAAATGCAAAACAGCCTTTTTATATGTACAAAGGCCAAAAACCGGTCGTAATTTGCAATTTCTACCCGGTAGAAACCGTAAATTGCGACTGCGATTTAGGAAACATAAATAGGGATTGCCTATTTGCGCAAAGCATTTTCTAAATGCAAATTGGGCATTTAGGAAATACTATTACCATCAACTCAAAGTTGATGGAAACCATGTGCAAAATAAAAAATGCATTTAAAAATAGATTTTTTAATGTGACATGAAGCACACATATGCCCCATATGCCCCTAGGGCATATGTGCACTTACTTGTGCACTATGAATTTTGGGGTGCCTCCAGGGGTGACTTAAGCCCTTGGGTTTGGATTCCCTAAATTGAGATTTCCTATTAGAAAATCGCAATTTAGAAAATGCAAACCATTTCCTATTTGGCCCATAGGTAGAAATGCAATAGAATTTCCTTTTTGAGATATCCTAATAGCCATTCCTACTCTGTAGGAATGGCTTTTTGGAAATCACAAATTTTGTGCATACCATTTTGCATTTCCTAAATAGTGATTCCATAGGAATCGCTATTTAGGAAATGCAAAATAAGAATTTCGTACAGCTGGCCCTTATAATCTGTATTATGTAAGGTGGTGGGGCGGTACCACTGCACCTGCAATGGATTCTTCACCTTTTTAGGAACGCATGTTAAAACCACTCTCTTAAATGAAGGAGGTGGAAGCCTTTCTTTAAGAATAAAATTGAACAGCTCAGTTAGGGGATCCTTTAGATACTTAATCATTAGAGCGTACCACTCGCCTGAGTTTGGAAAGATGCCAGCCAGTCAGGGGTAACTGATCGTAAGCTCTCCACTGAGGCGGCTACTATGCCTCACCCTCGTATTTGTACATTTGCTTACCTTTTCATTGGCCCCGGAGCAGCTAATCAGATGATTCTGTTGACTGAGGATCAAGGAAGTGGTCTCGTAGCCCCACAGGACGAGCCTCCCCTGCGTTAGTTTCACAAGGCAGAAGGGCTGAGTAAGGGGCACCGGGCGGCATCACGCAACTCATTCTGGCACGGCAGAGGCAGGTTCAGCATGGGTCTTGCTCTGCCTGAGGAGGTAGGGTGAGCATGGGAGATCTGCACTGAGGCAGTGGAGGAGGGACGCCAGCAAGAAGGACAGGAGCATTTAGTGTGGGCTGTCTCCTTACAAGGTCAGTGGTCAGGAAGGGATTGGAGAGTTGAGGGGAGAAGCAGCGTGGCGAAGCCTGAGGGGCACATGATGAAACTAGAGGGAACTGCGAAGGGACTGCCTAAGAGTGTGAGGCTAGGGGACGTATCCTCCATAGAAGTTGAGTTCACGGTATCTCGCAATACAGGCCAAAAAAAGGGGGGAGAAGGAGAAACCCAGGAAAAGATACATCCTCACACCAGCAACTGTCCCACTTACTAAATCAGTGGAGGGTAAGAATAAGAGACTGTCGAGGGAGAGAAGTGTGCCGATAGGCACTCTAAGAACTCTGTAGCAAAAGAGATACCGAAGAGGGGCATGGGTTAGCAGAGAAGTCTGCGATATTACTGGTAAACCAAGTAGGCAAGAGCATTAAAGTTAGGCCTTCCCTAAGGTTGTTTTTTTAAGGTGAAGTCAAGTTAAGAAATCTAGCCGTTGAGTTTAGGCCAAACAAAGAGAGAAATTACTGAGAAGTAGGAGACACGTGCCAAAGGTAGAGGATGTGACATAGAATCTGATAGATTCAATAAAAGCAGGGAAATGGGGAGAAGGAAACCCTAGTGGTGTGAGTACTTACAGGAAACCTGTATACTTCCCGTATGGAACACGATTTGGAAAAACTGGATGGGTTTGAGCCCCAGGACCCCTGTCTCAAGGGTAGGCCAGGAAGGGGCATGGGTGAAGGTAATCAGGGGAACCCCACAGACCTACGAGTGGACTCAGGAGAAGCCAGCAAAAAAGGGATTGGAAGATCTGAGGGCCTGCAGATTGTTCAGAAGATGATAGCTAGTTTATCGGTGGAAATAAAGGTATGCTTCTCTATTTCTGAAACAAATCAAAGGGAGATCCGGGAGGTTTGCAACAAACTAGATTCAATGCACAGATGCACTTGAGAGGGCGGTTCAAGAACTCAGCTTGGAATCAAGCATTAACACTCAGGAAATTCAGTGATTAAAGCAGAAAGGGAAAGATCTTACTGACAAACTCGAGAGGTTGGAAAATGATGCTAGGAGGAACAACATTAGAATTCTCACTGTAATAGAAAGTGAGGAGGGAAGCAAGTTAAAGCTCTTTGCGGTAAACCTCTTAAAAGACGCACTCCTGCAGGCCATCTACACAGTAGATCTCATGGAGGAAATTCAAGGAATACACAAGGATCCTTTTAAATTAAGACCAGGGAGGAAGAAACCCTGTAAACTTCATCTTTTTTGTCATTTGTTGTTTAGGGAAGTATCTTGGTGTTTTCCTTAAAAGGGAAAAACCTTAGGGCCCGGGATATCACATTCACTATCCGATCGGGCATTGCTTGCTCTTCTGAAGATAGACTGTGGCCACTTGGTAAACAAATGAAGGAGTTAAAAAACTGTGGAGTAAGTGTGCAACTTAGGTGCCCAGCATTGTTGAAAGTTATGCAAGATAATAAGATTCAAAACAAACTTCTCCCCCTCCGGTAATGAATAAAAATGAGGAAACGCAGAACCTACTAAGGGAAAATGTTTTTCTAAAGGGGCATTTTAAAATTGAAAGTACTACACATCCCAACATGCAGTATGTGAACTCACCTGTGAAAAGAGCATGCTGGGACAATGCCTCTTTCAATCTGCACGACTCATGGAGATGCCTGTGAACAAGGGGTAATGACTCCGAAACGCGTTAGGCTTTGCACTATTAATTTGAATAAAGAATGCTGCCTGCCTTCACTGAACTGTTCTGAGAGTGCTCTTCAAACAGGGGAGAAGTTTGTTTTGAAGATAATAAGATGTACAATATTACAGACCCAGAAGAGGTTGATAAATTCTTACTGAGTATTAAAGTGGGTGAAGGAGAAACTTCAGTTTAACAATGTACAGAAAAAGGCTGTCTGGAAGGGGAACTTAAAATAGAGGCATAGCTTATGCCTGGAAGTCAAGTTGTGAGGGTTTCCACGCATGGGGGAAGGGCATCTGTGTGAGGTGCAAAGGGATAAAATCCAGAAAAAAGAAAATCCTCTATCAAGGACCACTGACAGAATATCAGAAACAAAAATATTGTGTGGACAGAATATTGTGCCAAAAATATCGAGGACCAAAATATTGAGAAGGTAAGTGCAAATACTTAAGTATAGATTTACTATTCGTAACTCCACATCTACGTACCTTGAAAATATATATATCGCCAAGGTATATATATGTGGAGTTATATATAGTAAAACTTTGCTTACCTATAGAAACTCACCTTCACAATATTATTTTCCTCAATATTCTTGACACAATATTTTGTCCACACAACATTTTTCTGATATTTTGTCTAAACACACTCAACATTTGTGAGATGCTCAGGTTACCTAAGACTGGCTTAAGGTTTAGTTTATTAGGATGGGACTAGATGAGGGATCAGGATGCCAATCTGGGCCAGTTTTGCATGAATAATGTTGGGATGTGAATGGCCTTAGGGTTAAAAGCAAGCAACGCCAGATTCTGCAATACCTAGAAGAAAATGGCACACATATTATTTTGCTGCAGGAGACTCGCCTATTAAGGAAGGAGTGTAGAGAGCTGATGCTAAGTCACAGATGGCTGGAGCATGTGGTTGCAACAGATTAAGTGCACCGTACCAAAGTGGTAGTGATTATTGGCAGGGCTAATGTAGGCATTGAGATAGTGAGGAGCAAGGTCGATGATGGTGGACGTTGGGTAATCGCTGAGATTAAGGTGCAAAAAGATCTTTTACCATAGCGAGATACTATTGACCTAATATTGATGACAATGCAACTCTAAGGCAATTATTTTCAGCCTTGTTGGAATTTCAATCCCCTGTTTTTGTAGGGGATTTTAATATATTATTGAATAATAGCCTGGATAGATCATCATTGTGATCCCACGTTAACTCACTGAAAATGTGAGCCTACCTCCTATATATGATGGAAGATCTAAACCTATGTGATGCTTGGCAAAAGAGGGAGGGAAAAGGCAAAGGTTATACATTCCACAGCAAGAAGTATAGTGATTACTCTAGACTTGATTATCTCCTTGTAGAAAATGGGAGATGGGGAGAGTTTGAAGATTAGAATACCTCCCAATCCATCTATCCAACCATGCAGCGATGTATATGCATATTGCCTTGTCAGGTCAGAAGAAACCAGTAAGTTGGATTCTGGATACGAAGCTCCTTCTTCAACCTGAGAATGTTTCTGGAGTCCAAAGGAGAACCAAAGACTACTTTAAGTGGAACATAGTAACAGTCCAAATTGAATTGGTGTGGGAGGCGTACAAAGTGTACCTGAGGGGGATATTGCGGAGTTTAGTGGTGTTTACAAACAGAAGTGAGAGGCAGGAGATGGACCGGTTAGGAAAAGATATTGTTGAGCTAGAGGATGTGTTAAAATCTGCAACAGCAGAGGAGAATGATAGAAATATGATTGAAAAATCACTTTACCAATGACAGAGAGAATTTGGGGAAAGGTTAGAAGATAAGGAAAGGCAGCAGTGGGAAGTGAGTAAAGTAAAGAAATTTGAATACAGAGAAAGGTGTAGGGAATTATTGGCTTGGAGGACTAAAACAGATAGAAGCAGGAATTATATTAAATGAGTAGTGGAAGGGAAAATAAAAACACTACTAGAGGACAATCCGGGTATTCAAGAAGCGTTTGTGAATTTCTTCCAAGAATTATAAACAGAAACTTCTACCGTAGATACAGTGAAATTACCAAGTTGGCTGGAGGATAAGTGGTTGCCTTCGGAACAGCAGACCCGGTTAAATTAGGAAATAAGTGGGTTGGAAGTGCTAGCTGTAATTAAGAAATTAAAGAGAGGGAAAGCAGCAGGGCCAGATGGGATCCTAAATGAAGTATATGCCATTCTAGCTGATAATGTGATACCCTTTTGGTTAACACTTTTTAACTCAATACTGATGGGGTGCTCTCTGTTGTGTTTGTAAGCTCGAGCCTGCTGGTGAGCTCATGGGGTTCCAAGGCTCGGGTCTCCCTCAGGCTGTGGAATGCTATGAGTTCACCAGAGGAGAGAGCACCGGTCTGTGAGGAGGTCTCTGTATGTGTCTCCTCAACGCTGTTTCTGGGTTCAAGTCTTCAATAAAGTGAACCTAAAATACTCCCGTCTCTGAGTATTACGACAATGGCGACGAGGGTGGGATTTCAACCCACGCGTGCACAGCACAATGGATTGGTCCTGTGAGAGATATCAGTGGTTTACAGAAGTTCATTCTGGTCTTAGTTGATCACTTCTCTAAGTGGCCAGCAGTCAGGGTTGTTGTTGAGAGGGCTGATTTGGAAAACTTGTTGCATTCTTGGCTGAGGTTTTTGGACGCGAAGGCTTACCTAAGGATCTGATTTCAGACAATGGAGGACAATTTGTTAGCGATATTTTTAAAACGTTCATTAAGGAAGCAGGGATAGTTCATAGAACTACTTCCCTTTATCACCCAGAAGGGAATAGAAGCGTTGAACGCTTTAACAGAGTCATAAAGGGCATTATTGAGTTGGCTATCAGCAATCATATTTATTGGTAGGATGAGTTAAGGAAAACTGTGAGTACATAAAGTTTTACACAATGTGAATCTACTGGACGTTCTCCTTTTGAGTTGATGAGAGGGAGATCCCCACGTACTAAGGACAACATGGGGTGGTTGAATGGCACAAAAACTGTCTCATGGTCTGCCAAGAAAGTGAGAGATTCCCTTGTGATTAGTCAGGCCAAGTATAAAAGCAGGTATGACTAGTTACATGGAGCTAAGAAGGTGTGTTTGCGTGTTGGTGATATTGTCAAAGTCAAGAAGGGGAGGTTGACATGCAAAGGGAAAAGTACCTTTTCAGCTCCTCTTAAGGTAATTCGAATTTTGTGCAATTCTGTTCTGCTCGGCGATGGCAAAGTGTGGCATGCCAATAGAATAGCACTGTTTAAAGGTAATAACAGTGCTGTTACAGATGTAGTTGTGAACGACAAAGATGCTGGCTTTAGCCCGGAAGTTGATGCTCGCCCTTTAAAATATGATTGGATTGAGGATGTTGTCTCCTCAGAAAGTCTGTGTCACCAACTGCTGTCTTTAATAGCCAGTTACAATGACCCACCTTTAGAATCCAATGACAATGTCCCACCTTTATCTGTCTGTTCACTTCAAAGTTCTGAGGCCTTTGCACACCCACTTCCTGTTTCACAAGGAGCCAACTCAAATGTTACGGAAGGGGAGAGTTGTGTGGGTGATAGACAGATGAGTAGTACCAATGGCGGAGAGGTCACTAGAGCTGGTAGAACCTGTGTCCGCAATGAGGAGCCGACGCGGGGGCGGGCCCCACCTGTTAAAAACCGATGCCACCCACCGTCTTCTCACCGGCAAGTGAGTGGCGGAGGGCAGGTATCCGGTCTGTCACATGCAGAGGTCATTGTGAGTATTTTCAACCTGCTATCGGCACCATGTGAGTTTTTACTCCTTTCTTTGGAACATTGGCAGCAAACATTTCATTTAGAATATGTCACCTCTAGGTAAACCTCTCGAGCTGCGTCCCACGCCGATGAGGCTTCCCTGAACTACTTTTGGGGTAGGGAATATATGTTTGTGTGTTGTGTGTCTGTTTCATCTGTGTCACCGACTCACTACCTTGAAGTCATGATTGTGCTCAGACGAGCAGTCTTTTAACTTTATAACCAGATCACAGCTAGTACGTCAAGCTCCGATCACACCTTGTGTGCTTGGGTGTGTTTGGTTCACTCACTGCCATTACTTTCCATCTACGCACAGATGAGCAGTGTTTTTCACCTAAAAACCGGTTATTGGCATGTGTGCCATGTATGTTCAGGCATGTTTTCCTCTGCGATAACGCCACGCTCACGCACAGAGGGGCATTTGGTTTTTCACCTGAAAACCGAATCCGGCACGGATGCGATGTATGTGCAGGTATGTCTGATCTTCGCATTGCAAGCGTGCAGATCTATCATTACAGTACACATTCTCCTTTTTCTCCTTTTCTCAGGATGGATACTAATACTAAGGTGGTCGATCTCGTTCGGGTGCAGAGCCGCCCAGACCACACACCTGAATTTAGGTATAATTACAGGGTGTATTGAGTGTCGCCGTCTCGAACCCCTGCACCACACTTTCTTCTTTTTAATATTTGCACGGTACTGAAGAAACGCCACCACAAGAGTAGTGAAACATGTCGACCTGATATAACCACTTTTTATTATCACCACTTGCACTGAGATACGCAGAAGGAAAATACTCCCAACTCTGACAACCAGGTCAAGAGTATTCCTCTTGGCTCCAGTTTTTAACCATATCGCACGGACCCCTGAATAAAACTTTTTTGGGGTACCAGCACAATATTTTTAACTCACCCACACTATTCCCCACACGCCCACACTCACCACTGCGGCGTTCCTCTGAAAAGATCTCCGATAAAGAGCCCTCTCGCGGGGCCCGTGGGGGACAGCAGCGCCACCCCCACGAAGAGCAACGCCCAATGATGAAGCATGACAATCTTATGGGTGTGTTAGGGCACTTCTCCAACAAGGAGGAATTCCCCCCTTTTCCTTTTATATCCAACCAGGAACCTTTAAAGGAGTTAGGCTCTCTTTCACCTGTACTTCAAGTGGCCAAATAGGCAAGCTACTTTTCTAGGAACAGTTACCCTCCAGTGATTGACATGTTGACCTTGGGAGCAGGGGTACTGGACCTCTTTCCATTAGCTCCCAGTCCCTCTTCTCGTGTGTTTTTGAGAACCTGTGTCAAACCAAAATATTTGGATGATTATATCACGCACATATGTCAAGTTTAAAAGTTATGTTATATTACGCTTTCTCACGTAATGTGGCTGTGTAACTACTCTAGCAGTTCCTTGCTGCCTGACACTGTTGTTTTTTTCCTTTACGTTATGTATCGAAAGTAGAGAGGGGTCTTACACCTGTTTGTAATTATTTTGTTTACGTTTTTTTTTGTTTTGTAAGGAAGGGGAAGTGTTGGGTTTGTAAACTCGAGCCTTCTGGTGAGCTAATGGTGTTCCAAGGCTCGGGTCTCTCTCGGGCTGTGGAAAGCTATGAGGTCACCAGAGGAGAGAGCACCGGGCTGTGAGGAGGTCTCTGTATGTGTCTCCTCGACGCTGTTTCTGGGTTCAAGTCTTCAATAAAGTGAACCTAAATACTCCAGTCTCTGAGTATTGCTTCACAACACTCTCCAACTACCACTATCTTGGAACAAGGCAACTATTTCCCTGATCTTAAAGCCAGGTAAAAACTCTTGTGAGTGTCAGTCATAATGCCCATTTCATTATTAAGTTGTGAGTACAAGGTTTTTACGAGCATTCTAGCCAACCGACTAAGAAAAGCAGAAGGGAGTGTGGTACGCCAAGACCAGAAGTGTTTTTTACACGGAAGGTATTTGAGAAAGTTAACGCACAGAATGATCAGCACTATTGACTTAGCAACTTCACATTCTCTCCTACTAGCTATTCTTACTTTAGATGCAGCTAAGGCCTTTGATCAGGTCAATTGGGAATATCTTATGATGGTACTAAAAACACCTTGAGTTTGTAGGGGTATTCTGCAAAGCCTTACGGGAGAATTACAGCTCCCTGATATATATATATATTGACTTAGCAACTTCACATTCTCTCCTACTAGCTATTCTTACTTTAGATGCAGCTAAGGCCTTTGATCGGGTCATTTGGTAAAATCTTATGATGGTACTAAAACACCTTGAGTTTGTAGGGGTATTCTTCAAAGCCTTACGGGAGAATTACAGCTCCCCGAAGGCGAGAGTGTTGGTGAATGGGAACTTAGCTCCAATGGTTAAAATTCAATCAATCAATCAATCAGGTTTCTTACAAAGCATGACTACTCACCCGTTAGGGTCTCAAGGCGCTGAAGGGGGGGATGGGATCTGAGGTTCAGTCAAAGAGCCATGTCTTGAGGTTCTTTCTGAATGAGGGAGCTACGGTGATTGCCTGAGATGTAGAGGCAGGAAGTTCCAGGTCTTCGCAGCGAGGTAAGAAAAGGATCTTCCTCCAGCCTTGGTCTTGCGGATCTGTGGGATGGTGACCAGGGCCAGTTGGGCAGAGCGGAGATGTCCGGTGGATGTGTAGAAGGAGAGGCGGAGGTTGAGGTATGCAGGTCCAGCATTGTAAAGGGCTTTGTAGGCTTTGTAGTCCCTTACAAAAGGGACTAGTCAGGGATACTTCTATCTCTGCTATTGCTTAATTTATATATAGAACCGGCGACTCAAAGCCTTAGGCTGAGATATAGTTCCATTCTCCTGGGTGGAGTTTACAACAAAGATAGCCCTTTATGCAGATGACCTGATGATAATTACTTCGGATATTAACAAAGCCCTCCCATAAATGGAACAAGAGCTGGCTCTTTTTGGGAGCTTCTCAGGATACAAGGTTAATGTGTCCGAATTAGAGGTTATGACATGAAATCTAGAGTGGAAAGGTGATGATGATGGCACAGAAATAATAAGATATTTGGGAATGAATATATCCAGGACTTGGACAGTCTTGCCAAGAAAATTCTAGAGTGGGTAAGCAAGGAAATAGACTGACTGATGAGAAAGTGGCACACTCTACCCCTATCTATCTATGGTCGAGGGAACCTGGTAAAGATGTCCATCCTACCTAAACTTACCTAATTATTTGACAATGTCCCCCTTACGTTTGAGAAAACAACTCTAGCTAGGATTCAAGGGAAAATAACCAATTTCATATGGGCCTCCAAAGGTATAATGCTATTTTGGAAGAAGCCAAGAAGAAGACTAGATAAGGGTGGCTTAGCTCTCCCCGAAGTCCATTTATATTGCTGGGTATTTCACATGAAGAACTGGAGGATGTCGTTTTCTTGCCTGGATCAGACATGTGGAGAGCATATATGAAGCGATGCTAGAAAGACCAATGAAAGAATGTTTTCTTTATAAATTTAGGGACCCAACGTTTTTCAAAAAAGTGAGGCTGCAACGTTTAAGGTCAATAGCTAAGTTATGGTTTGAATTTAGGGTCAGCTGGGACGTTAAACTGTAGGACTGTCAGAATGGCTGGCATCCAGACGATGTGCTCCAGGCCCTCACAGATGACATAGACATTGTAGCAGCGGTGATGCACTAGCGCATACAGTGCAGATATTAGGTGGACGGGCTATCAATTGGCTCTCCTTTACCCCCCCCATGCACAATCAAGAAGTCTGAATCTCACTATACATCACTGATGCTACCAATGGGTAGCATATGCAGGCATCGGGGAAGCGTTGAGGAGCGATTGAGACCTGAGTTGAGCAGCAGTTCATGTTGTGTTTTACTTTAACCCCGGTTTCCCCCCTCTTCACCTCCACATGTTATACTCTTCCGTACATACCACTGAAGCCAGTTACAACAACCAATTATTAGATATCATAGGCTACATTTCCATAGCTCTACTTTTACCGAAGTTCATGGAGATATGCTTTCGCCATATCTACCTCCAGAAAGATCACAAACATCCCATTTGCCAGCACTTTGAGTCTTGAAAGTTGCATTAATATAGCTTGTGCACCCTCTGCTTTAAACAAGGGTATCAAATGCAAAAACAACAATTGATGGACAGAATGCAGAACAATGTCATACATTCACCCCAGTACAGTATTTGTTTGCTGTAACACTTTTCGCCCTAAGTGGGATGGGTATGCTCATACGTGGGTCCCTTGCTCACTGTGCCACTGGATTCAAGCTAGCCTGGCTGAAGAAGGGTGACATACCCTGAAACCGGTCCCAGGATGCTTGTTTTCGGTCCAGGGAGGACCTGGCCTGGCAGTTCGGTCTGGACTGTTCCCATGGGGCACAGGGTCAAGACTGATTTGCATATGGCTGGGTCCAAACTGGGGGTGGCGTAGTGGGCAAAAGAACGATGGATTTAACCCAGATCTTTTGACTGGGGAGAATGTTTGCATTGTCAGCATTCCGTCCATCATTTGTTTGCTGTAACACTTTTCGCCCTAAGTGGGATGGGTATGCCCAGACGTGGGTCCCTTCCTCACTGTGCCACTGAATTCAAGCCAGCCTGGCTGAAGAAGGGTGACATACCCTGAAACCGGTCCCAGGATGCTTGTTTCCAGTCCAGGGAGGACCTGGCCTGGCAGTTCGGTCTGGACTGTTCCCATGGGGCACAGGGTCAAGACTGCTTTGCATATGGCTGGGTCCAAACTAGGGTGGCGTAGTGGGCAAAAGAACGATGGATTTAACCCAGATCTTTTGACTGGGGCGAATGTTTGCATTGTCAGCATTCCGTCCATCATTTGTTTGCTGTAACACTTTTCGCCCTAAGTGGGATGGGTATGCCCAGACGTGGGTCCCTTGCTCACTGTGCCACTGGATTCAAGCTAGCCTGGCTGAAGAAGGGTGACATACCCTGAAACCGGTCCCAGGATGCTTGTTCCCGGTCCAGGGAGGACCTGGCCTGGCAGTTCGGTCTGGACTGTTCCCATGGGGCACAGGGTCAAGACTGATTTGCATATGGCTGGGTCCAAACTGGGGTGGCGTAGTGGGCAAAAGAACGATGGATTTAACCCAGATCTTTTGACTGGGGGAGAATGTTTGCATTGTCAGCATTCCGTCCATCATTTGTTTGCTTAAACAAGGGTATCAACAGTCATAATTCCTTCTTACGCTTTGACATCTCAAAAGTCATAGCTGGGAAGACCTGAAAACTGAAGCCCTCTCAGAACTTAAAAGACTCGCTGCTTAATGCTTGTGACAGAACTTTTCTCAGATTCTGAAGTTTCCAAAGTTCACCAATACTGTACAAGGACGTGTAGCATTTGCGTATTTCGCGAATGGTACACAGTGCACCCTCATGGTTCCAAGGCCCTCTTAGAATTATGGAAGGATGTGGGTCCTAATTAAGCTTTCTATGACTTCTGTTTGTGAGGATGCCATCTCTTTTCTTTCGGTTATTCCCACAAATCTCAAACTCGGCCTCCTTAATCGAATCTCCTGATCCTCTAACTGTGATTTAATTAGCTTAATCTCCTTACCCTGAGAGGTATTTGCAGATTTAAGCTCACCCTGAGTATCTTCTAGAAACAACATATGTTTTTACTTCCTCCAACTGAGCCGAGTAAGTGTTTGTTTTCCTCACAATTTCCTCCATGTTACTACTCAGGGAAGATGCGAGAGAGCTTTTGTTTTGTTTCATCTCCTGTTTCTCCCCCAGTATGGTGGTTAACAATGCCTTACTTTTAATACGGGGGATTTATCGCCTATATTAGTGAAAGCCAAAGTTTCAGCTGGGTAGACTGGGTCAACTTGCCCCCCCCCCATTGCCTTGGCCAGGCCTGACATTGAGGTAGGAGATTGAGTTGCTTACGGTAATTGATGTAGTGGAGACGCTTGTTCCGATTGAAGCACAAATTAAAACACTGCAGTGACTGAGTTGCTAGGAATGCCTGGACCCTTTGATATCATACTGATGTCCTGTCTGGGCTCCTAGCCTCACCCCTCCACTCCAGCTCTAATGATTGTGAGAGGAGAGATGCTCCAGTGTTTCTCATCCCACCTCACAACCTCATTCTGACTGAGGTCTGCTATCCCCTTGTCTACGGGAGCACTGCCCATGCCGCGTATACCGGTTTCCTTATTGCGGCCTACTGATGCACTCATTGGTGCCCTGTTACTAAAGGCAGATTATGTTAAGTTATATTATGTTATAGAAATGTATTGAGTGCAAACAATTGCCTGGAGGTGTCAAGGTGCTAGCTCTGTGTGAGAAAAAGATGGGAGCCCTAGTGATTCAGCTTGTCAGAGGTATACTCTTATGACAAGAGGTAGGTCCTAGTACTTTAACTTAGCAAACAGCCAGGTCTTTCATGCTTCCTAAACATGGGCAGTGTTGAGTTATTCCTGATGTTGGGGGAAGTAGATTCCATTCATTAGTTGTAGTATTAACAAACCCTCTATCTCCCCAATTAGTACGTTTGAACCTTCGGACTTCCAGTTTCCGGGCGCCTGAGGACCTCAGATTTCTTCCTGGATTATACCATTTAAAGGATTGTTTCAAGAACTCTGGGCCCGCTCCATGAAGAGCCCTATGAGCAAGGCAGAGAGCTTTAAACCTAATTAGCTGCCTAACCGTCAGCCAGTGAAGATGTTTGCTAGCCTGTGAGACTGATTTGTGTTTGGGAATCCCTGTCAACTGTCTGGCAGCTGCATTTTTTAAGACCTGAAGTTTGTTTAGGTGTTGATGCTGCATATTAAGGTACATGTCATTACAGTAGTTTATTTTGGCCATGACTAATTCCACGATCCCTGTCTTTTGGGAGTTGACTGGGATGAAAGGAAAGATCTTTCTAAGCATCCTGAGAGTGTTAAGAGCGGAGGAGGTAACTGCTTTGACCTGCAGCCCAAAGGTCAGTTTACTATCCATTACCACTCCCAGATTCCTGACATTACTTACTGGGGTGGGCAGAGCCCCAAATTCAATTGGCCCCCAGGACGGAGCTCAGAGGGAAGGATTGTTTTCAAACAAAGTGACCTCTGTTTTCTCTGAATTAAGCTACAAACAGTTTAGGTTCATCCATTTGCCAATTGCTGCCAAACAATTGTAGAATTTGGCACCTGCTGAATTATTAGGGGATGACATTGCAACCACAATTTGGGGCTCATTGGCATATGAGGTAAGAGCCAGCACAAATGATCTTATTAATGTGGCCAAAAGTTTAACATAGACATTGAACAAGGTTGGGCTGAATGTGGATCTCTGCAGAACCCCACATGGCAGACTAAACGTTTTTGACAAATAAGGATCCATGGCCACCAAATGTTTCCTTTCAGAAAGGAAGGATTTTAACAATTGCAGGGCTGCCCCCTCGATACCGACCTCCTGGAGACGGTCGACCAAGAGCTTGTGGTCTACTGTATCAAAGGCTGCCAATAAGTTGAGGAGGACAAGCACTGCTCTGCCACCATCATCAACTATTGCTCTGATCTCTTCAGTAGATTTGATCAGGCTGTTTCGGTACTACGACCACTTCTGAAAATAAATTGTATAGTATCTAGCAGCTGGTTGTCAAATACAAATTGGGCTATTTGCTGGTTCATCAGTAGGGGGTAGATGGTTTCTTCCAAAGGATGGGAAAGTGACCTGATTCCAGCATGGAATTGAAAATTGTGGTCAGGCCGAATGCCACAGTAGCAGTGGCCAGATTAATGATTCTCGGAGGACAGTGGTCAATAGGTGAGCCTGATTTGGTGGATGCAACAATGGTAAAGACTTGCTGAATCGAGAGAGGAGAGAAGTTGGTAAATTTGTGCGTCCTCATGTGGAGTTATTTGGGGTACCTCTCCCAAATTGTTAGCCATCTTTTGGTCAAACTTGTTAAAGATCTAGACAACTTTGTCCATGAAAATGTCAGCCAAAGTGTCACAGAACGCTTGGCTAATATTTATTTGATCGTGCCTGGGGGCAGAGACTAGATTGGAAACTACTTGAAAGAGCTCTTTCAGCAAGTTTTTAGCTGTTGGCTTTTTATGAGTATAATGGGTGCTATTTTCTCTAATCATAGGTGCTTTATATTCGTTCAGACAGGCCTTGCATTTCTCTTTTTCTATTTTATTGCCATTTTTTCTCCACTGTCTCTCTTGCCTTTGGCAAGCTTGCTTCTGGAGCTTTAGATTTATAGTGAACCATAGGGATGAGGGCTTTCCTCTCCGCAAGTTTAGAGTTTTAAAAGGCACAGAGATTGATATGGCTGAAGGGATCCATTCTGTATATTTGACAGAGGAGACATCCAGGTTTTCCGAGAAAGGGGGCATTGTGTCTATTAGGGTTTTATTAAGAACATCAGTCTGTATTTTTTTCCAGGCCCTCCCTTTAACAACTTGATTTTGAGTTTTATCAAGGGTGGATTTCTGTTCCAGCTTAATATCAAACAAGACCGCATGATGTTCTGTCAATGTTAGAGGTAGTGGGTCTTTCATAACCACTTGAGGGTTATTGGAGAACATCCCATCAATATTGTGTACTGCAATCTGGGTGGGATTTTTTTAATAATTGAGCCAGGCCAAAGCCCTTCAGAGTCTCAATAAGTGCCTGTGTATCATTGTCTTCAATATTTTCTAGGTGAAAATTAAGATCACCTAGCATGGTGATGTCTTTAGCGGAGAGACGTTCCTCTAGGAGGGAACTGATATTTTAGACAAAAATGTTCCTCGGGATTACACCATAGCACCTCCGCCTCCGCTTTCTGTTCCACTTTTAAAAGCTGATGGTTGAATCTGAGCCTGGTCAGATCTGATCTCAGACCCTCTGCATAACGGATTGAGGCTTGCGAATTCCATAGTTTTTGCCACTTTCAGGGGAGAGCAAAGAGGCGGCTGTGCCATGCAGGGCTGTGGGCTGCCTCTCCTCTCCGATGTCTGGCAGTATACGTGACTGCTGCAGCCATGTTGGCTAGGGGAGTGGCTCTGCTGGATGAGATTTTGGCGTTCCACAAGCTCTTAAAAACCAGACTCTTTAACAACTAGCCCGATCGCACCAATCTAACATCCCCTCCAGTTAGCTGTTACTGCAGAGCCGCCGCACCTAGACACCCTCGGGTATTAGCGTGCATTACAGATCTAAATTTCATTTCAGATGAGCTGGGCGGAGTTGCGCGCCATCCTGGTTTCAACTGTGCTCGATTCAAATGTAATATATTTTTATTCAAAATTAATTTAATGGTACTGTAGCATTTTTATTTTGTACTACATTTAAAGTAAATATATACAATTAATTTACATTAATATTTAACATCAAAAATAAATTTATATTTATTTTAAAGTTAAATACATTTTTTTATTTACCCTATACTTTACCAGAGGAAAACTATGCAGTCAGGAGCAGAGATCCCTGCATGGTAAAGTATAGGGAAAAATAAAAACATTTATTTAATAATAAATATGCGCTATTTTAATAACATTCATTTGCTTTTATTTATATTTTAAATAATTTATTTTAACATCATTTTCTAAGGACTACAGGAGCCCACTCTACGTAGGAGTCACTACATACCTCCAAAAGAGACTACAAGCAATACAAAACTCAGCTGCAAGACTCATCCTTGACCTACCCAGAAGGACCCACATCACAACCCACCTCAAGAAGCTGTACTGGTTCACGATCTAGAAGAGATGCCAGTTCAAGATGCTGACCCACGCATACAAAGCCCTGCACAACGAAGGACCAGCATCCATCAACAAATGCATGACCTTCCACCAACTGACCAGACACCAATGATCGGCCTCCCTCTTCCTCTCAGACGCTTCCCGGGTCTGCCGAGCCAACAGTGGAGGACGCTTCTTTTCAGACCTGGTAGCCAAAGCCTGGTATATCCTTCCCCTGCACCTCAGGACCACCACATCGATCCAGCAATTCAGGAAAGGACTCAAGACCTGGCAATTCGAATTAACATATCACCACACAGCAGCTAGCAACCCCAGCGCCTTGAGACCCTCACATGTGATTTACTGCGCTTTATAAACCTGATTGATTGATTAATTGATTGATAGGGTTTTATTTTAATTCCCTACCTCCATTATTTTCTGTTGGAGGATGTTTCAGGGCCATTGGTTGGCCATGGGTAATGCTGGACTTGCTACTGGTTTTTTTGTAAGTAGTAACTTACACTCAGAGGGGCCTATTTACGAGATGGTTTGCGTTACTCTTGTGCCATGCAACATGGTGCAAGAGCAACGCAAACCTTAAGTCAGATTTATTAAGCCACGCAAGGACACCTTCCATGGTCCTGAGTGGCTCCATAAATCTGGAGTAAGGCAACGCAGTGCAAATCACTGCGTTGCCTTACTATGCCCTGGGAAGGCATTCCATGGGCGTTGCGTGGATTTTTCCATGCAACTCCCATGTTTTTTGACGCATTCCCAGATTTACCAGAACTAGTAAAAATGGGAATGTGCCAAAATGATACACCTTTCCAGGTGAGGCGTAACAAGGAAAAATATCTTTATTTCCTCTTTCTAAATGTGCTGCATTCTGCAGTACACACAGATAGAGGAATATGCCTCTCAGGATTGTTTTTGTGTAAGAAGGTGCTCTTAGCTGCACAAAAACTCTCCTGCATGCAATCAGGCACCCTTGCACCATGGCGCAAGGGTGCCTGCATTGGCGCTAGGCTGCCAAAATGGCACCAGCGCAGATGAAAAGGCAGGAATGTGCTGTATTGTCTTAAATACAGCGCATTCCTGCACTTTCCTTGTCACGCAGCGCAGCAAGGTGACTTGCTGTGCTGCCCTGCATGACTTTTTCATAAATAGGCCCCAGAGTTTGTGAATACTGGAAAGTAGTAAACTTATTCAAACTTAAGTGGAGAGGTGTGGTGCAGCGGCCAGGGCAGCTGACTTCGGAGCACAGGGTTCACGGTTCGATCCCCAGCTCCGGTGGCAGTTCAGCTCAGCACCATGTGACTCTGGGCAATAGCTCACTTAATTTCCACGACGGCCGCCAGCGCCTTGAGACCCGTAAGGGTGAGTAGTTCGCGCTTTACAAAATACGGATTTTTACTTACTCAAAAGTGTAACTTGTCTTCATGAAGCAGGCCCTTTGTTTCTAGTTTTCTCAGTGTTATTGGGTTTTGATGAAAAAAATATAATATATGCTATATTTGATTGAGGATTTCAGTATATTGCTTATGTTAGCCATTTGATTCAATTAACAGGTTTTGTAGAGTCCTTGGAGGAAGATTGTGGAAGATGTAGCAGTTAATTCCCATGTGTCCTAATGGGACTGTGAGTGGAGGTGTGAGGAGATAGTGGCCAGGAAAGGGAGTGCTCTGCAGAGAGGACTGGTATCTGCCTGCCAGGCAGAGTCCCATAGGTAAGGGGACATCACCTGCAGTCTGTACTTTCTGCAGGAGGAGCTGAGGATCTGCCTGAAGTGCCTTAAAGCATATTAGCCTACTGAGATTGTGCTGTATTATGTTCATATACACTCATAAAGAGAAATGCCACTAACCGTATATGTAATCATGAATTTATTCATTGTTAATTATATATGAATGTTGTTCTCTATTTTTGAAGCTTCTCATGGCATTGTAATAATTGCAGGCCCATAAGCCATAATGCTCAATGTTGTGCATTGCACATTTTACAGTAAGAGTAACTTTGTTTTCAAACCTGGAAAGAGAAGTAGGATTTTGTAAGAAGAGTAGAGCTGATATTGTGGATATAAATATCTTCCTTTTAATGCCATCCTGTGCTTCCCTGAGGGGTAAATCCTTACACATGCATACTAGATAAATTTCCTCATTATTCTCTCAAGTGGTATCATCAAATTGACTTGTACTGAGATACATTGTATATATGCAATGGGGATATTTCATGTATTTTAGCATAGAACTCCAACAGAACTTTTCCTAGCGATAACTCTGATCGGTTGAAATGACAATTGTCTTTTGATCTTTTTGCCTTGCTATAGATAAACTAACAATGGATTGGGGATGCTTGAAAATAGTGGATAAAGGATATTGCCTTATGAATGGGATAGATTGATTTGATCTTTGAAAATTTGTTGTCCAGGCAAATGGTTAAATTAACAATAAATCAAAAAATTGATGTGCGGATGCATTGCACTCTAAAATACTAAATGACAGATTTGCATTTCAAGTAATTATGTGAAATGTTTCTGATATTTCATGTAATTAGGCAAATTACATACATTTTGCACAACCCAAGTATTTAGCACTGTTGTGTGATTAAAAGTGCTTAAAGAGATAATCACAGAGGACATTAAAGCTATTGTGTCTGTTGTTTGATTGTTCAGTGCTGAGCTCGAACACCTCACACCATCTCGCTGAAATGCATATGCCTGCGTGCCCTCACTAGCCTCCGAGTTAAGTGTAGGAGAGTTTCTGCAAACTCAATTGGCAGAGCCATAGCAGGATTGGCACCAGTGGAATATGACTCCCATCTCACATAGATGGGACTCAGTAGCACCTTTCTGTCCTGGGACTCCTGACCATGGTCCGACAGAATTTTGCAAACCTTATTGGGATGTTGATAGATCTAGGCTGCAGGAGGATCTACATGAGGTCAGAAAGGAAAATAAGGACCTCAAACTAGAAGAAAACACAAAGAAGAATCTGGAAATCCCAGAAGGGATGAAATCAAAGTTTCAAGAGAAAACTAGAAATAAGAAGATAATCATATTCCTCAAGGATAATAGAGAGTACACACATGGAAAGAAATTTGATGAATCAATAAATTTGAAGCAATCTGGCAAGAAATTGTATCATATTGAAATCAAGCAAGGAAAACATTAGTGGTTCTGATCATGATATTGCTAATGGGATTTATGGACCCTCTACTAGTACGAAAATGTATTTTGTAGATGAAACAATGTATCAGAAGAATGGATATTAAGACACCCTGCAAGAATATTGAACAAATATATATCTGACAAATGTCCAGACAATGTACAAAATTGCAGTTGGAAACCAATAATACATTGCACTGCAAATTGCATTTTGAATGGCATGCCCTAAAAATGCCTCTTCCAAATTACATTTTGTTTTGCATTTCTCCCAAATTGCAAAATGGATTTAATGCATACTAAAAATCCATTTAGCAGCTGGCAACTCTACGATTTAACGAATTGGAGAGTTTGCAACAGCTAAATGGCTGAGTATATCTAGCCCTCGTCTATTATCCATTTTAAATAAGGATGAAAGTGTAGATAGTGAACCATAGCCAGAGATCTGTGCAACTAAAATCCAGGCTTTCACCACCAATCGCAAACAATATTGTGATTGCTGTCTTTCACAATTTGATTACAGAACACTTTTACTCAATAAATAGATTCCTCTGTAAAATAATCTCAGTAAAGATGAGAGAAAAACATTACATGACATTAAATCCCCTTCTAATGTTGTTATAAATCAAGGTGATCAAGGTGGATTGGAATGTGGCTAAAAAAGTGAATCTGGAATTGCATGAACTGTTAAAATATGGTTGTGTAATGTAACCTCAATGTTAAGGATGAAATAAGATATCGAAGTAAGATTTCCAAAATTCCCCATCATATACTTCTTGTAGAAAAAAATGACAAGGGTGCACAGCCTGCCAATTATAGACCAATAATTTCTTTAATTGATTTGCGCACTGAAAAGGTACTGGAATACATTGATATTCATGTGGCCGCTCTAGTGACAACAGATCCATATTACAGTGAAGATACAAAGAATTTTCTTTACAGATATGTAGCATTCCTTGGGAAAAACATTATTTCTGAGTAGCGTGGGTATTATCTAATATACAATTATTGATCAACTGACGGGTTTAGAATCATTAAAAACTTTCTCATTTATGAACCCGCTAGCTTTAAGATATGTAGCATTCCTTGGGAAAAACATTCTTTCTGATTAACATGGGTATTATCTAATATACAATTATTGATCAACTGACGGGTTTTGAATCATTAAAAACTTTCTCATTTATGAACCCGCTAGCTTTATGAAATATTTTAGAATGTTATTAACTCTGATTGCCCAAGTTCTCAAGAACTATTATTTCTCATATCTTATTTACTGTATCAAATTTTTGCATGCCACCAATGAAGAGGGGAAGTATTGGGATTCAGGTTTGCTCCTGCTTATTGGAATCTGTTCATGATTTAGTACGAGATGGAGCATGCCTGTAATGCAACAAAATCTCCTTTTTCTGAGGGAGAAACATTGAAGAAATCTTTATGTTATGAAATGGCACAGTTGAAGAACTGTTAAGTGTCATTAAAATCTCCATGAGAATCCACTTAATATGAATCTAACACTTGAATACCACCCTGAAAGAAATATCTTCCTATTGTATGTTTTCTATGACAGTCCTCTGAGTCAAGGTTATCATAACACAACTTTAGTGAATAGTATATTACATGCAGGTCCACAACATCCATCAAAAATATTAATAATATCACTTATTGGGAAATGCTTTGAGCAATCAACTACGGCAGACAAGACACGATATACCAATTGGAAAACCAAATCATTATCAATAGGTTTCAGGAAAGGGCTATGACAAAAATAAATTGTGTAAGGTTAATGAGAAGGTGGATAGAATCAAGAGAACTCACCTTCTAGCAAATGATCTAAAAAAGACTTGGCCCTGATTACGAGTTTGGCGGATGGGATACTCTGTCACAAATGTGATGGATATCCCGTCCGCCGTATTATAAGTTCCGTAGGATATAATGGAATTAAGATACAACAGATGGAATATCCATCACGTTTGTGGCGTAGTAACCCTTTCCGCCAAACTCGTAATCAGGCCCTTAGTTGAAAGAATTAAATATTAGATGTATGACTAGGAGTAAGTGCCTATACAAAAGTTTCAGCAGACACTGGGAGATTCTAAAACTTGACAATGAACTTAAGAAACATAGCCACATAAACTTTTATTAGCATTTCATGGAAAAACAACATTAAAAAAGATTGTGAGTCCTAGTGGCACCATCAAATATTGTGCCACTAATAGTGAAGTTGGATGGTTACCTAAACATTCTGAATGCTGCTACGTACAGCAAGAATGTTTGTTGCTTATTTGTAATTGATACATGTGTGAATTCTAGTGATGTTAATCACATAAAGAATTTTGAAATAACCAGTTATATGAATTGTAACATATCAGAGTTTGTGTATTTGGTTTATTTCATGTGGGTTGGAATTTTTTAATTCCATCACAAGATGTTTTAAGGAGAGGTGGTAAGAACACAATAGGGCCATGAGGAATAAAATCAACTGCCATTCAACGTATCAAATTCATTGGTGCACATCATGTTCGTAAAGATAGGTGAGAGGGAGATTGGGAACATAGAATAAGAATGAATAAAACAATGTGGATAAACACATTAAATACTCCAAAGTCTGTGCTGATTTCAGACAGTGAACTCCATGAGCTATTGTTGGCAGGTACATGTACTTTTAAAAGTGGTCCCTACATTATGTGGCAGTAAAATGGAACCTAATATAAGGGAGGTACTTTAACCTCCATTTGTTGTGGCTTGAATCTCATTTTTAATATAGCACTTCAAATGTGAGGGCTATATAGATTTTTAGATATATTTATGCATAATTTCAGATGCAAGCTGTAACATGGACTCCTTGGAACATTCTTTTGGCAAAAATCACTTTCACTTTGAGAAGACTTGAGCCAATTTTGGGTAACTCATAAAATTAATCTGTAATTTTCTCATAAATAGAAACTAAAAATAGGAATGTCAGAAGGGTTTAATAGAATACATTCAGTGACTGATAAATTTGTTTTGAGATGAGTCTCATCAAGCTTGATATGTAGCTGTCTAACAGTATTTGGTTTATATTTCTCTAAACTGGTTATGATTCATATCAATAATAAATTTCATAAGGAATATGCCAAATGTTTGCAAATGTTCTGGAAGTGTTCTTTTCCTCTGTAATTGTATGCTCAATGTAAACACTGAATCAGTGTTTTAAATATTTACTTAAAGTGATCATTTAGATTGAAAGACATGCAACCCTTTGTCTTTAAAATGCTATGGACAATAATCAAATATATTCTTGCTATGTGGGTCTCTCTGTTGTTTGTTTAACCTTGCAGGTTTTTACTATTAACTATAATTGTTGTTAAATTACAAATATAATCATAAATAATTTTATAAAAGCAGAATTAAGGTAATCTGTTTGATCTACATAATGTTAGATTCTTTTTTTTTATAATTGGATGCAGTTTAATTTATACACCACTATCTTCTGGGTAGTTCGAACTAATAATAGCCATAAGATGATAGACCCTCACCCACATATTGTGGCATGCTTCATCATCTGGTCCTCTGTCTAGCACCGGGAAGCATCTTGAATGGAGCTACGTTGTGGTGTATTTTGAGTAGATTTTATGATGAGAGAGTATGCAGGTAAATGTGTAAATAAAAACAACCTAAAAGTGTTAACATTGTGTATAAGCCCATTCAGTGTAGAAAAAGTTTAGTCTTGTCTACTAGCCACAAGATTAAAACTATGAGGATCTGTGTATCAGACCCGGATTATCTTCCTCGTCAATATGTTTCAGTTCCTTGTATAAATATAACTCTTTCATCCGGATTGGTGTCCATTAATAAACAGGATCCATTGATCAGTAACTCAAATGATTTGGAACATTAACACTGTTCCAATGGTAAACATTTATTTATTTATCATGAGTTTTATATAGCGCTGGCTAGACCTGGAGGTATCAGAGCGATTTACATAAGGCACAGCGAGTTGCAAGTTACGAGTTTAAATAAGTTACATAATGATTACATAGAAACGACAAGAGCACAGTCAAGGTACAGTAAATAAAAGACAATTGCACGGAAATTAACAGGGGTAGTGGGAAAATCAAAAGGGGGGGAGAGAAGGTAACTACAGAGTTTATGTCTAGGATAGTGGTATAATGGAATGCATCAGTGGTGCTCTGCATACCATGTAAATATCTTAAAGGCAATGCGGTATCATTTTCATGGATATAAAACTCACAAGTTGTGGCCTATATGGGTTTGACTATAACTATGGTTGGCACACTTGGGGCCTAATTCCGATGCGGTTAGGAAATCATTCTGACCGAATCAGTTTGGGAATGGTTTCTGACCGACTCGGATCGGGAGAGTCCAACCAACCGAGTACGATGCATCCGGATGCTTCCAGATACGATTTGGTTGGACTCCCATTGAACTCCCATTGACATCAATTGACTTAGGATTGTAGTCTCGTCTATTATAACGAGCGTACCAGTTCCAAGCTCGTAAAAGTGTTACTCTCGCATCTAAGAGACGACGTTTGAAGTTGGGACTCTATCCACTGCACTTAGGATAATTTCAGGTTTTGCTGTCTCAACTCCCCAATACATTAAGGGGATTCTGGATCTCATCTGTATATAAACAGTCACAAATGTAACAGTCAAAGTTTGAGCCTTGAGAGAGTCGTCTACACGACGAAATACGTGTCGGCTGTCTGCATCCACGCTACAACTACGTGTCAACATTATCAAGAGTTTATACAATTTTGTATTCACACATGGACTATATTATCTTGTCCACTTTGCTTTCCTTGGTGTCTTATTGAAATTAAATTTTACTGACAACAGGGTCAGTTTAAACTACCTTGATGCTGTGTTCTGTATTATAATTTTGATTATGCGAGTATATGGAAAATCTTATTTTCCTATACAGGGCAACACTGTTTGGGTGGCACAGTGTTTTCATTGAGCATGCTCTTACATTTAAATACCAAACAATTGCAAATGTAACGGAGTTGCTGACCATTTCTCTACTACCACTGCCACTTGTTTCTAGTACGATATATATGAACAAGCCCAGGAGGTGGGCGAAACGCGCCATCTTGCCGTGTACAGCATAAATAAATAAAATCACCAGCACGAAACCGGTGTCCGTGTCCCACTATCAGCTCCATGCGCTGTGGGAAACTTTGTGAAGATATATATATATATATATATCTATCAGATCTATCATCCTTCTCCAAGAAGTTATAATTAAAGAAACATGTCTATGAGCCTTTCTTTTTTACATAGTTTTGAATATTTCATTTTGTGGGCTGAAAATATTTTAAAGCAAGACTCAAAGACATATTGGCTTTTTCTTTAAATAAAAGCAACATGTCTCTGAGTCTTTCATTTAACATTTTTCAGCCCACAAAATGCAATTATAAAAAAAACACAAGAGGACCTTGCACACGAGCTGAAGAACACAGAGCTCCAACTAGAAATGCTTTCCAAAAATATTGTAAATTCTCCTCGGGCCATGAATTTAATGACCCAGGAGACTTACCGTTTTTATATGGATGTTACTGAGGGGCTGCTACACTCCTTGCACCTCTGCCCCACAACATTAAAAAATGTTTGCTGGTGCCCCATGTAGGGACACCAACAAACTAAAAAACATTTAAATAGCCCTTTCATGGCATTGTGGGGTGCTCCTTCACAGAGCAGTGAATAATAAATGAACGGCTCCTGACGCTCATTTAGAATATTTTTTTTTCTTGTTTTAAATTTTTGGTGGGCCCAGCAGAAATGCCCATGTGTTCTTAAGGCACAGACACACAACACACTAATTTATCCAGTCAAACTGACACGCACAAAGCACATGGACGGGGTCTGACCAGGCAGATATGCGGAGTGCGTCCCCACTGGCACCTATTGTATTGATACACATGTGGAGTAAACGCACACACTGTTACAGAGAGCTCAGATGTTATGCAATTTATCAAGCATAGCCTTGTCCAATAGCAGCCCAGCAAGTCGATTTAGATTCCGGTAGAAATAACTAAGAAAAGTATTATATAAAAAAAGGGGTAAAGTCAAACATCATAGTTTGCTGTTAAGAAGCACCCACGCTAATACTGCCTTCCACACACACATGCACAGAAATCTTACGAATTATTGTGCTTTTTTAAGTCACTTGTAGCGCTATCCACGCAGAGCAATCTCAGAGCTCTAGTCTGGTATTTGCCTTCTTTTGCTCCATTCTTCTGTGATGTACCTGTTCGTCAGGCACACTGTTTGTTTATTTAGGCATTATTACATAGTGCAACTTGCTAATGTATTTATTTCTGCATTTTTATGTAGCGGCAGACATTGTTCAAAGGTTCTAAAGTGATTTACTGTACAAATAGGTAATTATGTAAGACACATGATTACATTATCCTAAGATGTTGCTACATTTAAATAAAGTAAAGACATTAGAGTGTGGTATAAATTGCAGCAGTCATAGTATTTGTATAACTGTAGGATGTGGACTGGCGACAAATGTAAAATAAGTCTTTTGATCATGCCTCCTTTCGGCTCTGCTCTGATGATCACCTCAGTGCAGACCATCAGCAAATGGCAACTTGACCATAGTTATGATCATCATTCGCCCCTTATTGCCTTGCTGTAGTGGCACCCTAGTAGGGCGTCTCTACCCATTCACGACATCCAGTAATGAGCTTCATTCCTGGCAATCCTTTGGCAACCGTGCACTAAATATGGCCGCAATGTTTTTGCCTTTGCAAACACCGCCCACCACCTCCCTTGGGCATTCATGACATCCATTAATGGGTACTAGTACTTCTTTGATAAACATACAGTACAATATGGCCGCCACGTTTTGCCGTCGTAAATCCACCCACTACCTTCCTTAGGCTTACACTAGTCAGTTATTCCCCCAATATGGCCACCATGTTGTGCTTCCGACAAGGGGTTGGCGCTCCTGTGCACCAGCCTGTGCCGTTTGGTTGCCCCGCCCTTCCGTTGCCAGCGACCAGCACTATAACTGAGCCACGAGGGAGATGGCCAGTACCTCCCGGCCCCTGCAGCGTTCGGGTAGGTCCACTGACGACCTCGCAGTTGGCGACACGTAAGTACTGGCCCCCTGTTCCACACAGAGCGTCCACAATCGATTCCCTGAACTTTCATTTGAGAGGTGAGTTCGAGGCTGGTAGAAAGCGAGGCAGCGGACCCACCTGGGACCTCCAGGAACTGGTTGGCACTACGGGGACCCGGCATATTGATAATATGGTTGCCTCGGTCCCACCTTGCATAGATACCGGGTGCTCAGCTTTTGAAGCATGGTACCTTGTGACTTTGGGAGTGGTTTACTCTTTATCATATGGAGGCTGTGGACTGCAACTCACGGGGTCTCATGGCGTCCTCCGCATATGGCCCGTTTTTAACCCGCCTACTACCTTAATACGAGTGTTGGTTTTTGCGAATCCTTATCTAGCATTGGAGGCGCTTACACCATACCACCAGGTGCAATCGACCTTTCCTGCCTCACGTTGAATAATGTGCACTCCATTGACCCCCACTTTTCCTAGGACACTGGAATTACCAGGTGTCTCTACCTGCCGGGAGTCGATGGTGTGAGTCACCAATCTAACTTGGGTGAGTCCACCGATTTTCAGCTACCATATAATTACGGGTTAACATAACATGTTTTTATTCATCATTGATTCGCCACTTTCTGCATGAGCATGTCACGATTGCGTGACGCATGTTTTTGGCACCATGATTATATCACCAATGCTGCATCATGCGCACAATGTATGGCGAATCATGTAGGGAACGCATATGCTATGGATTGAACTGCTTCTATTCATGTCATCTAATCATCTTGATTTGTTTTATCAGGTTGGCCATCTTAATCACAGGTACCACATTTAGGGTGTTGCTTGTGGTGTATCACGGGTATTAACTAGAAAACCACAACTAGTGTAGATAGACTGTTTTTAGGTCCTGATGAATTGCCGTCAGATCTTATGACACTAAGGCAAGAAACATGTCGACCACAATGTAGAGGGCAGTATCCTGACGCATCATATCAGGAGTGCACCACATCTATATTTTTTAACCAGGTTGGAAGCCATATTCATTAAAATTGTTCTGATTGGACTTCCATTTCCTGTTTTAACCCTTGTACGGTCCATTGACCCACACTTCACACATCTACACCTTTAGGTCCCTCACACCCACGGCACCAAACGGCATGGAATAAAAGATCTCCGCCAAGGAGCCGCTCATACGGTGCCCATCAGGTATTGCAGCGCCGACCTGACGAGGAGCAAGCCCTATGATGAAGAATGACACCCATCTGGCTGGGTGTGGGAGGGCCCTAATTCCGAAAGGAGGAATCCCCCTTTCCTCCTGCTATTAAGTGAGGACATTTCCACACTTAGCTAACCTCATTCCCCTTGCCTTTCAGGAACTGCATACCTATTTTGTTTGGGTAGACTCAAATATGCCCTCATCTATGTTCATCATTTCCTCAACACTTTTCTGCATCATGATCATCGTGTTATTATCAGGTATGGATATCTTTCTTTTGGGTGTCAGAGCACTGACACAGCAGGCACAACATACTGGGAGGCAGTGTATACACAGGCAACATGACAAGATAACGCCTGCCACTATTACCAAAAAGATAAGTATTTTCCAACCCCATGTCATCAGTATACTCTAGAACCACCCTGATAATGTCCAGGTACCTGTCTCCTGGTGTATTTCGGCTGATAACCTATGTAATTTCTGAATCGCTGAATAGACACTGGGTGCGTAATCAGGTATGTATACGCAACAGCTACTGCCAATGACACGACAGGCCCCTCCTCGGTCTGCAAGGATGACATCTAACACCATCCGGTTTTGTAAGGTAACTAATCTCGTTGCTTGGAGCTCTGCTGTGATATTTGTCGCTATCCCCACTGTGGCATTAATAACTACCTCCACGACTCTAGTGAGCTGACAAATTTCTATACTATTGACTATAGGGCCCCAAAAGGGGAAAAGGCCCTTTGCAACATCCTCAAATTGCTGTGTGGCTGTATCTGTCTGGTCTACATCCTTTGGATCAAGAACCCTTTTTACCCGGGACAGGCGCGTACTCCTACGCTGCAACTGATGAGCTCTGTGATAATTGGACGGGGCAACATACACAGGGGGAAGGAGGAAAGAGAGATAACATCTACCCGACCAACCTCTTGGGAGCCATACATAAGCGTGGGAGCCGCAGACAAAGTAAACATTGGGGGTGGAATTAAGGGTGGACTATCTGTCGTTCTCAATTCATATGTGGATTTGCATCTGCTCTCCCCTACCACTACCTTCCCTGTCCCCTGGACACAAAAACTAGCTGGTGTGTTAATCACCGACACTGGCATTGGCTTGTTCTCTGTAACATTACGAGCCAGGAAAGACTGGAAATACTCAGACGTATTAAACCCCTGAAAATCAGCCATTTCCATTTGAAGCCATGTCTCATTCTTTACGGTTTTATATGCATTCATACAGGACTTTAAAAACATTCTACCAAACATCTCCTGTCCTGCCGGTCCTCTGAGAGGAACCCTATGACGGGATTGTACATTCTGTACCATAGTGTGAGAATGAGCAGGTGCCTTGTTCAGAGTAGGTAGTGGGGAATGTTGCTGTACCATGCTAAGCAATTCGAACCAGCCCTCACAACTACTAATGTATGACAGTGGCATGGACAACAAATTTTCAACTTTGTGAGTCACTGAGGGAAGCAATCCGCAAACCCAGCAAGTTGTTTTGTTGGACACATTGTGAACTTGATGCAACATTTTCACAAAAACATTTTCAGTGTAAGACAACCTATGCATTGCCTTGTGTGGAGCCAAAGTAACAAAATCATGCTCGGGGGAGGAGTCGTCGTACCAATCAAAGAATGTACTGGATATTTCTCCTCCAGGAACCATGTTATTCCAAGTACCATTATTAAAGAAATCACAACAATCACTAGAAAAAACTATTTTACTCTTTGTGGACCAACCAGACCATCTAGACCAATCCCGCTCTAAACGCGGTGCTGCAAATGGCTGTTCCTCCTCCTCAATAGGTCGACCAAACAGGTACATGGTGAGACAGGAAAAGGTATATAATGAAACTGATAATGGGGGTGAATGTCCCCAATGTCTATCAGAGCCTCACTGGCGGGCTCCTATTGTTCATCAACATTGGCGCTCTTGAGCACCGGTGGTGGAGCTGCTCAGTCCTAGCTCGGATCCGTATCCCACGTTGCAGGGTAATGTACTCCCCTCCTGGAGAGCACACTCAACTTACCCTGTACAATGTCCGGAACAGTGCACCAATCTCGTCCCTGTCAAAACTTACACCGTTGGTTCTACAGCAGAGTACGCCCCCACTTCCACATTCCATCCCTATCTAATCTGACTTTTCCTTTGGTGCACTATTCCTCCGTCGAGGGCGCAAATTGTACCTAGCTAGTCCAGGCACAGAGGGATCATTAAAAAGGGGGTCAGGCTCAGAGAGGTCAATAGAAAGGGGCTTAGACACTGAGGGGCCAGCTGAAGAAGGCTCGGATTCGATAGCTCTGATCTCCGGGGATGTCGCCGAATTCAACACCTCATCATTCTCTTTGTCAGTTTGGGTCCATATGAGTTTAGCATCGGAGACAGGAACAAATTGTGGGACTTGTTCGCACTCCGAGTCCCCTACTCCATCCCTCACCCACTGGTCATAGGGTAAGGGCAGGGGTACCTAGCGGCAGTGCGAGGAGTGAATCCAGTTCTTTCGGCCGTCGACCTTTATGGCTGTGCGGGTCGCGAGGAGGACCTGGATCGGTCCCGTCCAGCGAGGCTCCAGACTTTTCTTTCGCTGGAATTGTCTGACCATCACATAATTGCCAGGCTGTATATCATGTCCGGGCCCCTTAGGTACAGGTGGGAGACTTTCACGAATCTGTTGGTGAATAGAACGCTCATTTTCAGTTAATTGATAGAGGTAGTCTGTCAATAGGGGATACTCTATCTCAGAAAACCAATGAGGTCGTGGGATGCCCCAGACATTTGCCAGGCGCCCGTACAGTACCTCGTAGGGTGACAATCCTGTTCTAAAGTGAGCTGTTGTTCTTGTGGACAAGAGAGCTAGTGGTAAAGCATCTGGTCATTTTAGTCCTATTGACTCCTGAATCTTTGCCAACTTCAGTTTGAGAGTACCGTTGTACTTCTCAACCAAACCTGCTGACTGCGGATGGTTTGCAGTGTGAAACTTCTGCTTTATGTGCAGACCATCGCAGATTAACTGTATGACCCTGGCATTAAAATGACTTCCGTTATCACTCCAGATCAAGCGGGGCAAACCGAAACGAGGAAAGAACTCCTTCAGGACTAGGAGTACCTTTGCCGTCGCCAGGGCTGTGTTCTCTTTAGTGGGGTAAGCCTCAACCCATTTGCTGAATGCACAGACAACTACCAACACGTACTTCAAGTTATTGACCCTATCTAACTCGATGTAATCAAGCTGGAGGACCTCAAAGGGGATGTAGGTGGTGCAAATTTTCCGGGTGGTGTAGGGGTACCTTTTCCAGGGTTGTGCATCATGCACACCATGCAGTACTTCACTAAATGGGCAGCCGTCTTGGATATGTTATCATTCTGCCATGCAGGGTCTAACAACCTGCAAATGCCCTTAGCACTAATATGGGCTGGGCCATGGGCCATAGTAACTACAGGAAGAACATACGCATCTGGCAACATCCATCTCTGCTTCCCTGACTTATCGATCCAGCATCCCTCATCATTCAGACTTGCTGTACTTTCTTGCCACACTGCCAACTCCTCTATTGTGGCCCCACTCTGTATTTCCTTCACATTCTCTAAGGTGTCCTCAAACATGGTAACCTCAGGCACCCACCTAGCGGGACCTGCTACAAACATTCTTTTCATCTTGGTTTGGGCTGTCTCCTTAGCTGTCTGATCTGCAAACGCATTACCCTTTCCTACACCATCAGTAATCTTCTTGTGAGCGCTGCACTTCACTATGGCCAACTTCTTGGGGAGTGTCAAAGCCGGCAAAAGCCTATACATGAGCTGGCCAAGTTGGATCTTGGTCCCGTGGGAAGTAAGGAACCCTCTCTCTGCCCAGAGCCGCCCAAAATTATGGCCAACTCCAAAGGCGTACTGACTGTCCGTATAAATATTGACAGTCAGTCCCTCACTCAACTTGCATGTGCGAATAAGGGCTACTAACTCACCTGCTTGGGCGGACTGATAGGGAACTTGTGATGTCTCAACTACCGTGTGCAGTGTAGTAATCGCGTATGCTGTGGTGGTGGTGCCTTCTGGTAATTTGAAACAAGAGCCATCGACATATAGTTCCCCTTGGGGGTCAGATAAGGGAACATCAGTCAGGTCTACCCGACCCTTCGTCTCTTGCTCTGTTCGAAAAATGCAACCATGTATGTCAATTTTCTCATTCTCGGAAGGGAGGGGTAGTAACGTGGCTGGGTTCAGAGTGGCACAGCGTTGATCGTGATATGCTTCTGGAAGAGCATTAGCTCGTAACCGGTCAGACGTGCACTGGTGAGGTGCTGCATCTTTGTCTTATTCAAAAGGGTATCCACAGCATGGGGTACCATAACTGTGAGGTCGGTATCAAGTACGAGCCCTGCCGATTGTCTGATAGAGACGGCCACAGCTGCGACCGCTCTTAGACAGCTCGGGAGGGCTCTCGCGACGGGGTCAAGCAGAGCAGAAAAGTAAGCACACGGCCTTTGCTTATCTCCAAATTTTTGTGTTAAAACAGAAAGCGCACAACCAGCCGACTCGTGTACGTACTGCACGAACGGCTTGGCATAGTTAGGAGCACCAAGCACAGGTGCCGAGTAAAGTGCAACCTTTAATTGCTCAAAAGCATGCTGACATTCAGGCGTCCAAGGCAGGGATTCATGCACATCTTTAGTGGCTAACGCGAGCAGGGGTTTTGCTAGTAAGGAATAGTTAGGGATCCATTGGTGACAGTAGGAAGTAATGCCAATGAAAGCGCGCACATCTTTCTGAGTTTGAGGAAGGGGCATTTTAACAATGGTACTGATGCGTTCCGGAGTCAATCTTCTACCCTCCTTCGACAGTAGGTGACCTAAGTAGGTGACCTCCTGTCGACAGTATTGGAATTTTGAAAGGGAGACTTTATGACCATGGTGGGCTAGATGAAGCAATAATGTTACTGTACTATATTTGCAACCTTGCTTCGTGTCGGAAGCAATGAGAAGATCATCAACGTACTGAAGCAATACATTACCTGTAGGGAGCGATAAGGAATCCAGCTGGCCTTTCAATGCCTGACTATAGATACTCGGACTCTCAGTATACCCTTGTGGAGCATGGACAAAGGTAAAGCTTCTACCAGCTAGGGTAAATCCAAAAAGCTACCTGCTGTCAGGATGGATAGGGATGCTAAAGAACGCATTTTTCAGGTCAATGACAGAAAAGAACTTAGCAGAAGAAGGGATCATAGTCAAGAGTGTCGTAATGTCCGGAACCACTGGAAACTGGGGAACCACAATCTTGTTAACTTCGCGCAAATCAATCACAAAACGGTAAACATCTGCATGGCTATCAGAGGGACCTGAAGGTGCCTTTTTGAGTATTGGAAGAATAGGGCTATTACAAACATTAGCAGTCATCTCCTCAATCACTCCTTTCTCAATCAAATCCTGCACAATCCGCAACAAAGCTCGCTCACCAGCCTGCGATATTTTGTACTGATGGATGCGAGGCAAAATAGCCTTGTCCTTAACAGTAATGGAAATGGGCGGTATCTGTAACAGTCCCACATCTGTGTCACCCGCTGCCCACAGAGTGTATGGTACATCTTTAAATTCGATGGGAAGGGGCACATCTTTGGACAAACACTGCTTGGCGCAGACTACATCTGGGCCAATAGTCATGTAAACACCATCCGGGGAACAATAAATTGTGGCATGCAACTTCTTTAACAAATCCAAGCCCATCAAATTCTCTCCGCAATTGGATGTCAGCAAAAACGGCGAATCCACAGTGAAAGGACCAATAGTCAACGCAAGGGGTTTGGAAATGGGGCTCACAACCGATACACCAAAAAATCCTACCGAAACAATATTATGGCCAGACAGAGCCACCCCAGGGACCAAGGAACGAGAAATAGAACTGTTCATTGCACCTGTATCCACCAAAAACTCCTTAGCCGAACCATACACATTCGCACTAACGTATGGACAGGTATCGAAACTGGTCCCTCACTCTGTCCCTGGCTGTCCTAACTGTAAGACATCCCTGTAACCTCGTCCATGTCATAATTATCATGATAATACTGCCGTCCTTGGGGGTCATCAAAATAATTCTGGTCAGAATGACCCTGCGATGTCGCAGCATTCTGAACCCTCTCCTGACCATCTGCACCACGACCCCGTCCACGAGAACCCCGTCCTCTCGGGCCGCCACCTTCTGTAGAAGTACAGGACACTCGCTATGCCAGTGTCCCTCCTCTTTACAATACGCACACTGATTCGGCCCTGCAGGCGCAGCATTCCTGCTTGTTCGGGGAAGCTGCTGAGCTGCACCACCGCGTCGTCTACCATTTCCCCTGAATGCCTGCTTTAACAACACCTTAGTCTTCAACTCTTTGTGCTTCTTCTCCGTCTTCTCCTTCTCCTCATTCTCCCTATGCTCATATTACTGTGCCATGTTCAAAATAACAGAAGGGGAAGATGCAGACCATGTGCTTTCAGAGGCCTGTAATCGTGTTGCAATTTCAGGAAGCAAATTCGAGACAAACCTATTAACAAACAACCTGACACCACCCTCAACAGACAAATCCTGCCCACTGTAATCCAGAAACACCTCCTCAAACCGAATGAAAAAATCAGACACACATTTCATCTTTCTTCTGATGACAAGCAGGTAGCTTGTCCCAGTCAACCTTTCTCGGTGGAATAAGAGAATGCATATCAGTAACAATTCGGTTCGGCAAAGCAAACATCTCCGCCCTAGGCTTTTCACCTGGCTTCCTGTCCTTATCCCAGTCTTTAATTTGATCCCATGTACCTCCCAGTTCCGCGACATTATCCTGTGTGTGCACCTGTCTCCAAATATCCACGGGGACCAGGAGACCAAAAAACATTTCGATATCTGCAGTGTCATTACTGTTGAGGAAGCAGCTTCAGATAATTCTTTATAATAGGCTGTCGGATTTTTCCTAGGATCAGGTAACTGAGTATTAAGGGATCAAACCTCACTCCTCTTCCAAGGAGTATAAACCCATTGTTCTTGGAAACGAGCAGCTACACCCGGTCTAACAATTATGTCATGTTGGTCTCGCAACTCCGGTATTTCACTGTGATATATGGGGTGGACCTCCTGCATCGGTAACTGAGATACTGAAATGGGGCTCTTCTCAAGGAGCCTTCGTCGATAAGCAATCATCATTGCAACATTACCGTAAACCTGAGCAGGCGCCATGTCAGCAATGTATACATCATCCTTAATATCATACAAAATCCGAGGTGCCGCATCCTTAAAACACTGCTCCCAAAGACCGATCAACGTAGCCGACATATGCTTAAGGGCATGCTGTTGCAGAAATGGTTCATAATCTTGCATCGCATTCCACACGTCATCCAAACCATGAATGGGATTCCGAGCCCACTGGGAAGCCTGATTAGCTACCATTCTTTTCTCTTCCTCCCCCACATCTGACCCAACCAACGCCCTTCCTATACGTTCCTTAATGCTCGCCCAGTCTCTATCTGGTGGTTCACTTACTGGTGTCTCACTAATCCCTAACATCGGGGAGTCTAAGAATACAGTGGGAGTAGTGACAGAAGCACCAGGCATTAGCGTCGCTGATGGCTGCGTCATAGGTGTAAGGGCTGGCGAAAGAGACGCTGAAGCAATAGGTGCGGTAGAGGTACTAACAGTTAGAGTTGCCACAGACGGAGAAGACAGCGATAGGACAGGGGGTGCCGAAGCCAGAACAGTCTGATCAGTAGTAGCAGGCGCAGAGACAGCAGAGACGAAGAACCAGGCAGCTGAGCCTGTGGGGGAAGAGCAGGATATATCCTCTGTGGGGCATATGGGGGTGGGGGTCTAGTATCTAACAATTCCTCTACAAAAACATCCTTTTCCTCTCGGGCCACATAAGACCTGTCAACCTGCAGTCGAAACCTCCTATCTGCACGCTCAATTCCTATCTCCTGCTTCTCTTTATCATGTGCCACAGATTTTTGAGTCAATGTTTTCGTTCTCTCCTTCCGGGCCTCTTTCTCTGCTTTCATTCATCTCTGTTTAGCCTCTTTCTGCCAAGATCGTAGAGAATCAAACATAGACTGCCTACTCCGTTTTGCAAACAATTTGTCCCGCAAAAAATGCATTTTTTGTTCATCAAAGGTGCCAGTCAACGGCAATTGCAACTCGGAATTGTCCCGTGTATATTTGTGCCATAGCGTACTAAACATAATAGGGCCAAGGCCATGCTTCACATACATATCAAAATTCGGGGTGCCTTCCGGAGGCGCTGGCTGACTTTCTTCCAATCGAGCATCAGCAGAACAGCAACAACAGTAAGAAACCCAAAACTTGCTACAACTGGGCATTTTCAAAAGTAAGCCAAATTCATTAAGTTGCCCAGCAAAGGGCTCACAGACACTTTGCACCAAAAGCGGTCTTCAAAACCGCACTAAACCCAAAAGCGGTCCTCAAACCGCACCAAATACAAACCAAAATGGTACCATATCCAAGTACAGACCAAAGCAAACTCACCTGGTGCACCGCAGGCCAAGGGAATTTATTCTCCCCTGCCGACTCTTCGGACCAAACGGTCAGATCCAAGGGTTTTCGCCGTTCAGGACCCCAGCTTGGATGATCACTGGGCAAGGCTCCGACTGGTCAGACAGACGGGGCAGCTGCGAGTTCAGGACTCTCTCATGCAGGGATCTCTGGTCCGCCCGTCCGACCCGACGTGCCCGACCTCCTCACCCGTCCGTGGGCGAGGATGGGTCACCCGATGGGGTCCCTGTTCGGGCGCCAACTGAAGGAAGTGACCCGTTTTGGGTCACCCGGGTCACTCGCGACCACCTCTCAGCCTTCCACACAAATGAAGAGTCGGTCAGACAGTACAGAATACAAACCAAGTATAAGTTTATTCAGTACACTATAGTGGAGTCCCGTCGGCCCAGTCGCTTGGGGTGCTGCAGAGGGAACTGACATCAGAACTCATGGTATTACATTATGTAGGATTCAGAATCAATAAAACACGCCCAAACTGTAAATTTCCAGTTGGGACCAGCTACACAATGAAGGTACAGTAGAAGAAGTTTCGATCCTGAGACTGGGCACACACTCTCTGTGTGCCAAGGTAACTTCGCCTGCGCCCATAGCCTAGCTGGTGGGAGCAGGCTTCTATCTTGTGAGAAAGGTATGTGCTAACAATAACAGTATATTCATTAGTACAGCGAGGCCCAACCTTGAGAAAGAAAAAGAACACATCATGGCTGCTTCTAGCAGAGCTAAGTAGAGAATAAATCATGATCATAACACAACATGGCGGCTAAACGTGAAATGGTGCCACAAATGCTAACTTAAGCTGAACAATACATAGCAATACAGCGAAGATATTTCTTTACATTCCAACACAACAACTTTGGCGCTGCTAGACGAATCTCCACTAAATTTTCGCAAAACTTTTCCTTTTTAGTTCAGCTGCTGTGTGAGAAGTTTTGTTGTGATCCGTCAAGCGGGGCCAAGAAAAAGGAGGGTCCCAAAACAAGTTTTCCCCATGTTATGTCTATGGGGATTTTTCATTTTTTTAACATGACTACAGCCCGAACAGCTGAACGGAATTACACCAAATTTGGCAGAAAGCTAGATGCTCGTCCAGAAAGCGTGCTTTTTGTGATTTGGCGCAAATCCGTTCAGTAGTTTCAGAGAAATTAAAGTTGAAAAAATACAGATATGTGGGGACATGAGCCCTTGCAATGGACTCACGGATCCTACTAAAATTTGATTGGCTGCCAACACTTCAACCAGTAAGTGTTGGCATCCATCTTGGGACTTGGCTTTAAGCCAAGTCCCAGAAAAAACAGTAAAAAATAAAGAAAAGGGGCAGGGTAGGAATACCATGACCCCCCCCCCCAGATATGGTGGGGGGTCCCACAGGGACACCGTTGGGGTTTAAAAGCTTTTTTTTTTAAATGTTGACGTGGACTAGTGGGTGGATTTGCAAATCCGCTGCAAGATTTAAAAAAAAAAAAATAGAAAAGACACGCGGGCTCCGGTGCGTCTTTTTACTAAAGCCCCCGGGTGGGCCAAATCCCGAGGGCATGGTAAAAATAAAGGAAGGGGTGCACTGGCCCCTTTCGTTGGGTTATTCAAAGCCCCGGAGACCGCCACTTCCCTGGGGCAGTGATATAATTATGCGGGGGAGCCTCAGGGCTACTCCGCTGCCCAGGGGACTGCCACTTTCCCAGGGCACAAATGTGATAAGAAAATAATGCAGGGGCTCCCCTTTGACCTCTCTCGCAGCCCCAGGAACCGCCACCTTCCTGGGGCAGTAACTTAATTATATGCGGGGAGCTTTACGGCTCCCCCAGGGAGCGGGGGGTCTGCTGGGCCCCCCCGCTGCCCCAGGGACTGCCACCTCCCGAGGGCACATACATTAATTAATTTTTTTAAAACAATGCAGAGGAGGCCCTGCGGCCTTCCCCGCAGACTGCGACCTTCCCGGGGCTAAAAAACAAAATAATGCGTAGGGCCCCCCCATGCAGTTCCGGGGACCACCACCTCCCCGGGGCTTCCTTAACGAAGGAGAGGGGCTACACGGCCCTCCTCGTGGAGCCCTACATGGCCCTGGGGACCGCCACCCCCCAGGTCCAGCTCCAGCAATGTTCCGGGGTGCCCACCCCTGGGACATTGCAGTTTGCTTGGTGGGAGCACTGCTCCCGCCAAACCATAGCAAACACTGCTCCACTTCGTGGAAGAGCGAGCATTAAAAATGCTCTTGCTTGCACGAAGCGGAGCAGAATTGCTTTTGAAGAGAGGGAGCTGCATGTTAGCAGCTTCCTCTGTCCAAAAGCAATGCCGACTCCCTCAGGAGGCATGGAACCACAAGGGCCTTCAGGCATATATATATATATATATAATACCACACACACAAAGTAATTAGTAATTTACATTTTTCAGCAGACTGTGAATTAATCATTGCTATGGTCTCTGGAAGGGACACAATATTTGAAGTGTCTCAGTCACTACCATTCTCTTTACTCCACTCACTTCCTCTCTTCTGCAGTCTCTTTGTTAGGCATGTATGCTATTTTTCTCCTTATATATTTCTGAAAAACTCAATCTGCATATCTTTATCTTAATATCTTTTGCCATCAGCACCCTTTTTCACTCTGTCCTGCATGTACTTCTTTGCCTCTCCTTCACTTCACCAAGCCCTCCACAAAATGCACCCACTCACCTGTACACACTCCATTTTCTTTAGCTTTCACTGTCAATCTTTTGACAGCTGGGTTCCTCCTTCACACACTTTCTTATATTATCACAATCACAATTACAATTGGCGCATCTGATAATTGTTCAGTGCTCTCTGCGGAGAGGCCAAGGACTGGATGAACATGCAGTCTGAACCTCTTTATGATCCACTGACAGTCACTGTGAAAAGGTAAACTCCACAGCTCTCAATTGTGTCACACCCAAAACACACAGGAGTGACTTTTTCACACTATAATGAGTAATATGTTGAATTAAAAAAACTAAGAAACACAATATCTTGGAAAAAACAAATACTCTTGGGGAATGCAAGTGTAAGTAAACCGTGAAATGTAAACAAGAACATCACTATTCCAAGGCTGAGGGGACCAGTGTTGTTTTTGCTGGCCGTCACCAGTGGTGAGGCACAAGGAGGGGAGTGGCGGAGGGGGAAGGGGCAGGACATTTACAGATAGGGCACCGTCCCCACCAGGCTCTCCCCTCTAGCGACGCCACTAGCAATATCGCATTTCTTTCCACGCTCCCAATCCGTGCCCTCTCAGTAGAGCTGCGACTCCCAGCTCCAGTCTGCTGGGAGCGGAAGGCTGAGCACAGATGCAGACTCGGGGAAACGGAGAAACATTGTGTCTCTCCTTCGTGGAAACATTATCCGCTCTTCTAGAACACTGTTTCCCCTCATTAGCAACACTGTGCGTACAATTAGAAACTGAGCATCCCATTTACTGAAACAATGTATCTCCTTTCAGGCTAAACAGAACCTTTCCCCGTTTCCCTTTTTCTGCATTTTAAGCTGTGTTGTTCTAAAACGTGCAGCTTTGTATCCGGGTATCTTAACTCGGGCCCTTGTTGTGTTGAAGTGACCCCCACCTGATGTCTATTCTTTGCTGTTGCTTCAAAGACATCCCTTTCACTGCAGAGCGGGTCCGCCCTCGCGAGCCCAGGGCACCTCCTCCCAATTCTCTCTCTTTCTCTCACAGACACAGACTTGTTGGGGCTGAGTCCGACTGTTCCCATTAAGGTTAAATGCTGGCCAGTCCGAGTGGGCGGGTGAGGGTGGTTGCAGGGGTGCGGTGAGTGTGTGTGTGTGTGTGTGTGGGGGGGGGGGGGGTAAGTCAACCCCTCCAACCCCAGCCTCCAGCTAGTGCTCTCTTTGAGTCACTTTTCTGTCCGAGAGGCGCTTGAGTTGCAAGCACTATATCTAAGTGCAGTTTTGTATTACATATAGTACATCTTTTGCCCAGTACCCATCCAGGCAGTGCACCGGGGTTGCCTGGGCCTTCCAACGCTGTGGTTATTGCTTGAATGTTGTGCCCTGAAAGAGCTCTGAAATGTTTGGATTGGGGGGAGGGGGTGGCTTATAGTGACCATTCAACGCACCTGCAGTTAATACGTCAGAGCGATGGAAGCCTCTATGAATGTGAAACTTGGCAGCGTATTTTAATGGATTGAAGCATTAATTATTAAACACAGGTTGCCGCAGTTGGGTTTATAACACATACAATGTATGTGCAGGCAAACGGTGTTCTGCACACACTAAAATAAATGTGATATTACACGAAGACTCACACCTCCTTCTTTACACTTAGAAATGAAAGAAGTGTCATTTGTTTCACAGTGCCTGCTGGTGATTTTATGAATATATATAATGCATTTCTTGATGTTTTTCATATAGACCCACATACCACTGTTGGGTCAATTCTTTTAATGGTGCCTTATTCTGAAATGGGGTAACTTCAGAGCACTGAAGAGTGCATGATTACACTGCAAGGTTTCAATCTTCAGAACAAGTACAATCGAATATATAACAAGATTAAACAATCTAATGTGAAGTATATTAAAATGCTCTCTATTAACTGTGATGGCCATGTCCCTCAGACAAGACATAACATCATTGTTTTGGGTTTTATTTAATATGTTAGACGCTTCAATTAAATGCAATCAATCAATCAATCAATCATGTCACTTATAAAGCGCACTACATACCCGCGAGGGTCTCAAGGCGCTGGGGGAAGAGGGGGGTGGTGCTGCTACTGATCGAAGAGCCAGGTCTTGAGGAGTCTTCTGAAGGCCAGTAGGTCTTGGGTCTGTCGGAGGTTGGTGGGGAGGGTGTTCCAGGTCTTGGCGGCGAGGTGGGAGAAGGATCTGCCGCCGGCGGTCGTTTTCCGGATGCGGGGGACTGTGGCGAGGGCGAGGCTGGTCGAGCGGAGCTGGCGGGTGGGGTGTAGAAGCTGAGTCGTCTGTTGAGGTAGGCTGGTCCGGAGTTGTGGAGTGCTTTGTGTGCGTGGGTGAGGAGCTTGAAGGTTATCCTCTTGTTGACAGGGAGCCAGTGCAGGTCTCTCAGGTGGGGTGTGATGTGGCTGCGTCGGGGGATGTCGAGGATAAGACGTGCAGAGGCGTTCTGGATGCGTTGCAGCCGTCTCAGGAGCTTAGCCGTCGTTCCTGCGTAGAGGGCGTTTCCGTAGTCCAGCCTGCTGGTGACGAGGGCCTGGGTGACTGTTTTTCTTGTTTCGGTGGGGATCCACTTGAAGATCCTGCGGAGCATTCGGAGGATGTTGAAGCAGGATGAGGAAACGGCGTTGACCTGCTTAGTCATGGAGAGGGTGGGGTCGAGGATGACCCCTAGGTTGCGTACGTGGTCGGTGGGTGGCGGGGCTGTTCCCAGTGATGTTGGCCACCAGGAGTCGTCCCAGGCTGAAGGGTTGGAACCAAGGATGAGGACCTCCGTCTTGTCCGAGTTCAGCTTCAGGCGGCTGGTCCTCATCCATTCGGCGACGGCCTTCATTCCTTCGTGGAGGTGGGCTTTGGCGGTGTGAGGGTCTTTGGTGAGGGAGAGGATCAGCTGGGTGTCGTCGGCGTAGGAGATGATGTTGAGGTTGTGCTGTCGGGCGACGTGGGCGAGGGGTACCATGTAGATGTTGAACAGCGTTGGGCTGAGGGAGGAGCCTTGGGGTACGCCGCAGATGATCTTGGTGGCCTTGGATCGGAAGGGGCGAGGCGGACGCTTTGTGTTCTGCCGGAAAGGAAGGATGTGGTCCAGTCCAGGGCCTTCTCTTGGATCCCGGCGTCGTGAAGGCGTGTTCGTAGTGTGTGGTGGCAGACCGTGTCGAAGGCGGCTGATAGGTCCAGGAGGATGAGGGCTGCTGTTTCTCCGTTGTCTAGCAGGGTCCTGATGTCATCGGTGGCGGCGATGAGGGCGGTTTCGGTGCTGTGGTTGCTGCGGAAGCCGGACTGGGAAGGGTCCAGGATGTTGTTCTCCTCGAGGTAGCGGGTCAGTTGTTTGTTGTTTGCAGGACCTCATGTACTTTAAAATGTATGTTATGTCTTTGGTTATATTAAATATGGCATATATGTGAACGAATGCACCTGTTTTTAGATTGCTTTAAAAGTCCTTGTTGGGGTCATTGAAGGTTTAAAAAGCAGGTTCAATTTTAAGTCCCTACCTTCAATATTTTCTATGGGAGAGTGTTACAATATCAGTGGTTGGCCATGTGTGGTTTTGGACTTTCTACTGCTCCTGTTTGGCAGTGGTATCTTACACTCATAACATTTTACTCCATCGCCTGTTTCATGGGGTGGAGACAGGTAAGTCTACACTTTTGAATACATTTGCAGTTGCAAATGGCAAATACCCAAAAGTAGTAAAGTTACTCAACCTGTAAGTGTCAACTTACATGTGTCAATTACTCACCAGTGTAAATTACCTTTATGAATAGCCCCGGGTGTGCGTAAATGTCATACACTTTCTCCATTTGTTGTCATCCAGTTCTTTGCTCACATTTGTCTCCCACTTCCTATACAAATCTTTGAAAGTAACTGTCGTCAAATCGACTAGCATCCTGTAAAACCATAACAGTCATTACAGCAGCACTTATCCAGTCGCTCAGTTGTCTGACACTTTAAGGCATTTCTGAGAAAAGCTCAATGCCTTTAAAAGGACAGTGTCAACACTTCTCAGCAGGGTTTTCATATCTTAATGGGATAGCCGTCCAGCATCTCAGCAGGGATAAGTCTAGGACAATTCTGTTATTAAGAACTTCTCATAGAAGCCACGTGTGACCAGAAACAGTACACAAACTTTCAAATATGATAAATAACACTTTGCAGGAAGATTTTGGGTTCTCTCTAAAGGAAACGTTCAATATTGAATTTAAAATCCTGTTTGTGAAAACACAATGGATCAGTAACAAGGGTCAAAACAATGTAATGCTTCAAATGCCATGAAACTGCCCTTCCTTCTTTCCCTGCCTGTCTTCCTTGCTCACATTGCCTCTCTACTTTCTTGTTTCCTTTTTTCACACACATACACATGCATGCACACACACACACAGACACACACACACATCCTTTTGCACTCCCTTTCTTCCTTCTACTCCTTTCCTTTCCAACTTAACAACTGTTGCATTTTGTATCTGTCTTCCCCTTCATGTCTCACATGCTATCGATCGCCCACCTTTCCATTGCTCTTCCTCTCATGTCCTTCTCTCATCTCTCTTTGTTCTGTCTCCTACCATTTCTGACTCACTCTTTGTATTGCTCTCTCTCAGTTTCCCTTTCTCACTCTTGCCCTCCTCCTTCATCTCTTTCTTCCCTTTACTCTCTTTCACATTTTTTCCCTATTTCGCCTCTCTATATCTTTTTTGTCTGATCCTCCACTTCTTGTCACTAACTTTCTTCTCTATCTGCCTCTCTCCTCTTTCTGTACACTTTTATGTCTCCATTTGTCACTCTTTCTCTTACTCCCACTCTCAGCATATATGTTTCAATCCCCTCCTTTATTTCTCTGTATTCTCTTTCTTTTTTCTCTCTGCTTCTCTCTCACACTTTCTTTCTCTATTTCTGCTTCTCTCATCACCTTACTGTTCTCCATATGTCTCTTCTGCTTTTGTCCGTCCCTGAGTGCTACTTACTGGATATAGTTCTATTGTTCATTTTTGGGCTAACTGAAGAGAACGTTGGCTCTCTGAATCCAGAGAAAATAATATATAGTATAAATTAAGGGAAATATTAGGGAATGATATGTCAAATAGTACCATCCACCATCCCAGTTGGATCTTTGGACCCACCAACTGCAGCAAAAACGTTTGTTGGAATTAGACAGTTAACTTACCTTCTCCTAAAGAGCCCAGGTCACTCACTGCCATGCTGTGTGTTTGATGTGTAAATTGGATCAAGGTTTTAAGAGCACATTAACAGGATCATCAACGAGCTTCTAGGGGTAAGCCAGTGTAGTGTGAGAACTACACATCACTCCTTCATCTGAATTTTGAGAAAGGTGATGGGCTTCCAGAAGTTGTCTGGCTCAGGGACAAATATAAGCATTATATTTATATCTAATCTATTTAGGACAGCCCTACTGAGAAGTGATGTTTTTTCCCTATGAAAAGCAGGGCATTCTTGCTGAGAAATGCCAATAATTTCCCAATAAAAGTATGGCATTCCCTGTTAGGAAGTGGTGGTACGTTCCATTGTAAATGTAACTCCAAGTCCAATAAGCCATAATAAGAACATTATAAACAGAGTAACCCTCTGACAAGTGTCGATACACTCCGACTGAATGCATAATAAAGATAATAATAATCATCATCATAGTCATAATAATAATCATAATAATAGATTGTTTGTATGTAGCACTTCATATGCTTATCTGTCATTTTACAATATTGTAAATAAATGATATAATATTGTAAGTGACCATGGTTATTGTGACACAATGTATTGGTATCAACCTCAGAAGGGTGCAGGTAGAGTTGACCTTACCAGGATCAATAATCATAAGCTGCAGAACACTGAAGATGGAGAGTACCTGTAATGTCCGTTAACAATTTTAATGGCCAAACATATAAAAGTCAGGATGTCCCCCCAGAGTATAGCAGCCCTGTTGTGATGAACCGGTAGGGTTCCTATACAAATATAGTAGCCCTGTTGACAAATACCACACTGCTTTCTTAATTAGATGCTAGCCCTATTGGTAAATGCCAGTTCTTTCAGTTCAGATGGAACCATGCATGCCTTTACTACGTTGTCAATATAACGCATGCGTCATTACCACGCAGGCATTTACTACTAATTGTTTTAAAGTGTATATCCCTTTACCACTCATGCTTTTACCACAAACATTTTGTTGTAAAGCCATGGTTTGTAAAGGCATATACTCGTTCCAAATTTGGCATTCATGGTAATGGATGGGTTGGACTACACAGTGAATGTGGGATTTTATTTCTGCGCTTTGCTGGTTGTCTTAGGAAGTCGGGGGAGAGGAGGGCTTATTAGCAATAGGCAGTATTGAGTGCCACCAACAGGGCCCCGTGGGCCGAGTGAACAGTGGTATCTTGTTAGCTGCAGGGTGGTGCACGTTCGAGGGCCTCCCAGTGCTCCACGTTTAAAGCCTGGGCCAGTGAGCAGATGATGCCGGTGGGGGAAAAGCCACAGCTTCTGGACCGTAGAGGTCAGTCCTGGGTCCGCCCCTTTCTGCCTGAACAAGCAAACACACAGTCCGGGACCAGGAAATACCACACCAGTGGTAGGGATGGGATTAAATGCTGTGCAGTAGCTCCACATATCCACGGAGCCCCGTCAGCCAGTTGTTACGAGAACTAAAAGGCAGGTTGCTGGGTGCGGGACATGCCCTTTTTGGCTCTGCTGCTGGTGCGCACCACCTCTGTAACAGACAATACCCACAGCCCTAAAAACAGACCCACCCCCAGCTCTGAGCCCCAATACCCATCCCTGTGACAACCCCCCTGAGTCTACAGCCCTAGAAACCGTCCTGTCCCTGGCCTTGATCCCTAAGCCTGACCCCCAGGACCATCCACCCCTATAACTGTCCCCCGGGAAAACTTCCGAGGCCTAAAAACCAGAGAGCAGCATGACCGAAGACCAGACTGTGACAATCGAGCAGCTTTGGACTTAGACCGTAAGTGAACAGCTCGTAAGTGGGGGTGGAGGGGGGTCTGTATTTGTTTTTGTAGTGTTTGAATATTACCGTTACCTGCATTACATTACCTTGCATATGCCTAAACCTTTACCATGCATATGCCTTTATCATTCATGCCTTTAGAACAAAATTTGTGGTAAAAGCATGCGTGGAAAAGGCATATTCGTCGTAAAGGCATGTGTGATATAAGCATGCATGGTAAAAGAATATGCATGGTAATAGCTTCGTAGTGACTGCATCATGTGGTTATTACTACGTTGTAATGGCTGTTTCCCGTTCTTTCTGATTATGAGTATTGTAGGCCTGGTTATCATTGTGAGGCAATCCTATTAAGAAGTGTCAGTGCTGGTCCCTTACATGTATTGCAGTTCTCTTCAAGGGAGCCATGTGCTCTTCCAATTAATGTGTCACAGCACTGGTGGGAAATGTGTGTACTCTTCCTTTTATAGTGTTGCAGCATGCTGAGAAGTGCCGTATGGTCTTGTCGAAAGCACTCCAGCTCTGTTGAACAGTGTAGGGCTATGCCGGATCAGCTGAGATTATAATTTGTGACATGAAGATCTCTGCAGGAGGCACACTAACCTAGGAAACATTCATCAGGATTGGAACTGGGGCTATGCAGAGGGAATAGAGCTCTCTGAAGAAGGTACATTAACCCATCATGATATTCTCTTCAACGGAGCAGTGGGAAGGTCTTAAGGCTGGACTGGGGTGAGTTAAAAGTAGGGCATACCTGGTTTATGACTGATTATGCTCCAGCCAGAGAGAGAGAGAGAAAAAAAAAACAATTGACAGCATATACAAAACTATAAAGACTTTCTAGAATTTCCTGTTGACAGGTGCCACTAGCAGACTAATAGGTCTTGAGTAGTGTCAGCTACTTGCTTCTAAGGTGTAGCTGAAATCATGAAAGCTAGTTTGAGAACACTAAATTTAAGGCCCTGGAAATATTTTCTGCATAATTATGGATTTGCCTCATTTGCCGCAAAACTCCAATGTCTGCAGCAAAATCTGCAGATTTCACAAAAAAATCTCTCTTTCTTAAACTGTTAAAAAATTACTGGAGTAAGAGCCAAAATGTGGTTCTGGTGGCCTTTCAGCTGCTGAGTGCTATATACACTTGTTAAACTAGTACTAATGACATGCAGCTTTGCCCAGAGAGTATTAATAGGTGTTGAAATAGCAAAATAATGAACTGAAGCTGCCATATACTGCTTTATGCTGCTTAATTTGCCATTTCATCCTGCATAATTTTATCATCCCTGCCATGTAATTTGGTCCGCCATTGCTACATAATTCCAGTGGACCTGACTAGATTGGATGATTGCATACCAGTGCAAGCTTGAAAAAAATTGAAAATGTTTTTATTGCACAATTACTTAAAATCATTTTCAATATATCTTACATCAGTAAAAAAAAAAAAAAGAGCACAGTTGCTTCAAATCTTTTGCAGTATATCTTACATCTATAAAAAGAACATTTGAATAAAATTCTATTCGATTGCGGTTGTAAGGAAGATACTATTTGTATTAAAAGCCGTTATATAGGCAGCATTACGACAAAGTTCAATGTGTCGTTTAAAACTGTGCTTTAGACAAATTAACAGCAAATCTATTTTCTGTTTAATGGCTTGCTGCTATTCAAACTCCTCTGGTGTTGTCCGAACCTTCTTTTTGGGTAAGTCTGATGCGCAGCTCGGCCATGTATCTCCCAAATCTGGCCAAATCTGTCGGTGCGTTGCAAGAGAACAGAACCGAAACTGCTTCTTGCACTGTCCAAGCTCCTTTGGATAGCCACATTGGTTTTAGCAGCTTCTGATGACACTGTGACAGGCCGGGGCAACAGCACACCAAGTGTAGCAGGGATTCTGTTTCATAGTATACACCTGGTTATAAGATCAAGGGATTTCCATCCAGGGTTTAATTCTTTGATTGGAAGGGGCACTAGTCTGGCCCACTGAATGTTTTTAAGAGCCTTCCTCCCCAATGCTTGTCTCAAGTAGGGCTGTATTTTTTGCTCCATATGTGTTGTAATCAGCCCAGGTTGACCTCCTCCCATTTCGTAGTGTGCTTTCTGTTTTGCGTGACAGTTGGTGAATTTGTTTGTTGAGTGCATTTTTGATGGCCGCATAATTTAGGTCCTCTTGACCCCAGTTCTGTGTTGCCAGATCCAATGTTTCCACTGCTTTCTGCATATAGATTTGCCATGGGTTGGTTGTCCCTTCATAGATGGGTTTTAGCATGTTCTTCACGCTTCCTATAGGAGCTTTCAAGACTTGGTATTAGTATTTCGCCTGCATTCCCAGGCATTCTTTATTTTGTTGCACCAGACCAAACTCCAGGCGAATCAAGCTATTGCAGGTGTATTTTGGTAGCTTGAATATGCGTTTATACGCCTGGCATTGTGCTTTTTCTAACATACTGGACATTTTGCCTGGGAAAGCCTGCTGTGCGTAACCCGCTATTGCCCTTATTTTGGATTGTAGTACCTTTCTTATTGGGACTGTCGTTGGACTTTGCAGTTTCTCGTGCAGTTTACACAAAGCATAAATTGTTAACTGTACTTTGGAATTCATTTTTTGTAAATGTAGAGTCGCTTTTCTGGAATCGCTGAGCCAAGCTCCAAGATAGTTATAGGATTTTGTAGTGGAAATTATCTCTCTGCCCACATTCCATTTAAGCAGTGGTTTTTTTGCACAACGCCCGAACATCATTACTTTAGTCTTGTGTGAGTTTATGATGAAATCATTTGTCTCATTGTAGATGTTTAAGGCGTTTAGACCCCTTTGTAGGCCAATTTTGGTGTGGTCCATCACTACTAGATCATCTGCATATTGCAATATTTGGAACTTGGGGCCGATTATAGGGCTTGCAAGGTTAGCATTTTGAAGCATCATACCTAGATCCGCTGTATATACGATGAAAAGTGTGGGGGCGAGAACGCATTCCTGTTTTAGGCCCCGGTTTGTAAAGCACTTTTTTGTTGTTATATTATCTGGTAGCTTGACCTTAATCCAAGTTTTGCTGTATAGCGAGACAATGGCGTTGAGGAGCCCTACTGGGATTTGCCAGTTACATAACTTGGTCCAGAGCTTCTGTCGAGAGACTCCATCGAAAGCTGCCGAATAATCTACAAAACAGGCAAAGACTGTTTTTTTATTATTAATATTTGCTTGCTGGCTCAGGTAAGATACGGCTACTATGTTGTCGATTGTTGAGCATCCTTTGCGAAACCCTGTTTGGTATGGGGGGAGGATTTATTTATCTTCGATCCACCTATTCAACTCTGCCAGTAGGTTGCTCACATAGGCTTTCCCTTCGATGTCCAGGAGAGCAATCAATCTGTAGTATTTGGTTCCGTGTTGTCTCCTTTTTTGAATATTGGTGTAAAAATACCCGCGCCATGAGTCTGGAACCTTGGAGTGCAGTTGACATTCACTGAATAGGTTAGATAGAACTCCACCCCAATATGCCGGGTCTTCTCTAAACATTCCTCCCGGTAACCCATTGAGTCCAGGAGCCCCATCATTTCTTATATTGTTTATTATCTTTCCAACGGCAGGACCTTCTTGGTCTTTTTTCCCGGCTTCTAGTGTGGGCTCATCTTCATCATTTGTACGCTCCATTCAACATTCCACTATGCTTCCAGGTTGAATGCTACCTTTGTTTTCTATATAGATTGTGGATACGTGACTCAACCATGCATCAGCGTGGACAGAGTTACGCCGGTCCACTTTGTCATTTTCCAACCGAGCTATGTATTGCCAGAATTGCCGATGTTTGTAGGGCTTGGATAACTTGTGGATCTTTATCTATTCTTCCTCTAGGTTCTTCTGTTTGAATGTCCATAGCAGGTGTTTGTGCTCAGTGTTGAGTTCTTTGTACTTGTGCCATGTGGTTTGCGTACCAGCAATACAGTGTGAGTTCTTTTTGCCTTTTTTAAGTTATGTGTTAATTCACTAAGTTTTGTGTTATCTTGCCGGATTTGTGTTGTAGATGTCGAGTTTACGCAGAAGTTTTCCTTCTCATTTTTGCCGAAAGTTGTTCTCAAGGTCAAAATCCTTGCTCCCCGGTTTTCCACGAAATACTCAGAACCTGGGTGGTTGCCTCTGCATTTTTGTTCTTGTTTCCATGAGTTTAGTATAGTGGCCTTCTGCTCATTCTATTTTATTCTTCTGATTAGTGAATGTCCCTCAATGCATATAGAGTGGGCTAAAGTAGAGGCTTGTTTCCGTTGTTTAATGTGAATACTCAATTCAACCTGAAGAATTGCGTGATCGCTTGTTTTGTGTATTTTCATTTCAAAATGAGCTATTTTTTGACAGAGTTGATTACACAGAAAAATATAGTTGATTATCATGCAATTATTGAATGTAGCTATTCCCTGTATGTTTGGGTCTGAGTTGTTGTATAATTCCTCAGTTGACTTAAAATCGTAATTTTGAAGGAAGTTGTTAAAAATTCTTTCTGAGCTTGTTAGGTGCATCGTTTCACTCATCTTCGTTCCCAAGTGGTGCAGGTTGAAGTCACCCATGATCACCTTAGCGGTAGCAAGTGTATGCATAAGATTTCTTCTAATGAGGTGATCATAGATCTTGTTGCCTCCAATTTTGGCTGTCCGTGGACGTTAAGATATACGTTTATTATAAGCATTGAAGATCTACCTTCCCTTTCCCCCCACTAGGAATGCCTGTAGCATATCTGACTTTGTTTTAATTTTCCTTACTGTAAGTTCTTTTGCGTGTTTTATATAAGTTGAAATCTCACCCGACGTTCTGCCGTACCGGTGATGTTTAGTTGCTAGTTTGTGAAAGCCGGCAAAGCCTTCCAGATGTATGTGCTTTATTGCCCAGGTTTCTTGTAGGCATAGAATGTCACCTTCTTGCAGTTTCTTTTTTGCCTTTTCATGTTTAAGAGCTTTGTGGATGCCAGCAGTGTTCCAGGAGACAATTTTAATACCGGATTGATTATTTTGGTTGGTGCACTGAGTTCCAATCATTGCAGCCATGGGCAGGTTTGTTTTAAACTGTTCTTGTGGGACCACTATGGCATCAGGAATGATGAGTGAGATACAATGCCTCACTACTTGTCCTGCTGTGTTGCTCCGTCCTTTGAGTTTTTTGAGGTGCTTCATCTTTTACTATTCTGTTTTTGATCGTATCCTCCTGAGTTCTTACCGATATACTTAAGGTTTTATAATTCTGATCTAATTGTATTTTCATAGTGCCTCTTAATACACTCTCCGAGTTTTCCTTGGCTTTCTTTGAGTATTTTACGGTGTTTGCAGGTTTGAGTAAAATGAGAGGGTATTTTTCTTGCTTTGGTTCGTCTATTGCTATCCCCCAGTTTTTAAAGATTTCTTTTTCCCTGAGAACTGCTTCTGCTATGTGATGGTTTTTCCAGGTCACTATGGTATCTTCCTGGGAGGTGTTTTCCTCTTTGGATTCAAATTGAACACTGACCATATCTACACTTGTTATGTCTGTCAATGATGGTATGTGTTGAAAGAGCCTTAGTAGATTTGTCCGATTAACACTTGTTAAACTAGTACTAATGACATGCAGCTTTGCCCAGAGAGTATTAATAGGTGTTGAAATAGCAAAATAATGAACTGAAGCTGCCACATACTGCTGTATGCTGCTTAATTTGCCATTTCTTCCTGCATAATTTTATCATCCCTACCATGTAATTTGGTCCGCCATTGCCACATAATTCCAGTGGACCTGACTAGATTGAATGATTGCATACCAGTGCAAGCTTCTGACTTGGCCCACAAATGTGCATCAAACTTGATGCTGAGTATGAGAGGGAAATTCTGACTATTCCTATTGAATACTTGCACTGTCAGATGTGGCTGTCAAAAGGTGCTGGTACTTTGTCAATTAAAGAATTACAAATAGCCCCCAGTCCAAGTGCAGGCACTTTCCCATTAAACAGGTATAGCAGCACTACTGAGAAATACTGTTGGTATGCCATTAAACGTGTTGCAAAACTGCTGGGATGTCCTAGGTAGTGCGCCATTAAAAACAGCAATAAATGCTTGCTCTGCATCTTAAAAATGACAACAACCCTACTAAAATGCGCAGGAGCTACACTGCCCATCATTATAAATGTACATGTCCAGGAGTACGCACAGGTGGTGCAGCCTCCACAACAATTCATTGATTTCTATCTATGCTAAGAGTGTCAACAAGAAATGTTAAGAAAGTGTCAATTTGTTTGTGCTGCCCTATTTCAGATTTTTACTGTTATACAAACTGAGAAACATAGGTGCATGGTGGTCTGCCAGGTCTTCCATGGCATGAGCAAATGGAAAAGCCACGCTAACAGTTAATTACAAAACCACCCACGTGTCCTCTTAATGCACGTAGTCTTACAAACCTTTGCACGCAAGATATCTTCATCTTGACATACAAAAGGTTTTCACTATGAACAAGGCAGAGACGGCAGCTGGCCCTGTTAACCCTTGTTATTTCTTGCCTTATGCCAATTCATCGCCCTTCACCTGTCTTCCCTTTCTCTTTGCCTCTCCAGGAGACACCTATGGCTGAAGGTCACCTGGATGGCCATAGTTAGGCCTCTCCAATCAAAGTTCATAAATATACCTTTGCAGCTCCACCAAGAGATTAGTAAAGAAAATTAGAACATAGATATGAGATGCTGACAAGAGAAGCAGCAGTAGAAAATTGGTTAGTAGCTGAAGAAACAACACCATGGGTGTTAAAATAACCCAACTTCTTCTCTGATGTTCTCAATGGTTTTATGTATGCCTGTGGCCTTGTCTTTTTCTCGGTACATAGAGCTATTGATTGAAGGGGAGAGATGGCGTTTATTTGGCGGTTGCAAGTATTGCCAAGAGAATACAATAAATTTAAACTTACATTGACAGTTTTCACACACTAACCCTGTTCGGTGCCAGGGTTATTTTGGAGATGGGGAACACACTTCAACATGCATAGGCTGTGACCCACCAGCCACTTCCACAAGCCTACCAACATTGCTACAGCCCTTTCAGCACCCTCAGACGAACAACACAGCTCGATATCACTGGTTAGAAAATGTTGTTCCCCAACATCAAAACACTATCATTTACACAGCCATCTTTCACAGAAGACAGCAGAACTGGTTAGATATACCTTCCTCCTCCCTCATGCATACATCACAACACAGCAACATAGCTATATAATAAACTCTGGGATACTTCCAAAAACACAACATATGCACTTCACATTTCAGCCCTCCGATACATTAGAACATTTTAGACAAAATGTTCAATATGTTCAAGACAGACATCTACACAGATGTCTGCCTAATGTGCCCTAAGAACGCAAATCATTACAGGCCATGGATAATGGCTCACTCTTGGAGAAAAAGGGAAACTGTAAAGTTATGTGGCTCACTCACTGGTGCACATATCAAGCTCAATTTGAAGACTCCAAGGAAACTCAAACACAGCAGGGCCATTTAGTTGTCTGTCATTAAACCAAAAGGCACATTTACTGCCAAAACTAGACTATTTATCACACAGATTAGACACAAAAATCCCTGATTGCCGTGGCTTTAGTCAACGAAAAAGTCCAGAAGCCCAGTACTCAAAGGCAAAATCGGGCTTCTTGAGTACGCCAATCTAAACAAATGGCTGACATGTTTTGTACAAATGCTGAGTTTGTAAAATGCATATAGTTATTACTTTATGTGAATAATATCAGACCTATAGCAAGGTGTTACTGTTTTTTTTATTATGGCTACATTGCTGTGCAGATCAGTCTATGTGAATTTTCGTATACTTTTGTTTCTCTGTTTGTCTGATATATGTGTCTCTGTAAATTTCAATAATAAACCCAGAAACAAGTTCGTTCTATCTATCTATCTATCTATCTATCTATCTATCTATCTATCTATCTATCTATCTATCTATCTATCTATCTATCTATCTATCTATCTATCTATCTATCTATCTGTCTATCTATCTATCTGAAATTGTGACATACAACGTATCCTTTTCAGCAGAAAAGGGTAGACTCCTACGCAGAAATATCATATTTACCCTAATGGATTTTATCTATTACTCTATTTATAACCGCGCATGAAACATGAACCAGATATTCCCTCGCTCGTTTTTTTTTGCTTGCTTTCTGTTGCTTCCTCTCTCTCTATTTAATACACACACGCCCGCGCACGCACATAAACACACAGGCAAACGGGCATTTGAAGCACAACCAGGAGATGTCTTCAAGACACAGCTGCAATTACCTTGCCATAACAAACTCGACTTAATTATGAATTAATTAAACGATAGGCTCGAAAAGTGTACTCGCTCAGAAAATGTGTAAACATGCACCACAGTGGCTGTGAGGCGCAGTGCCTACATTCCTGCACATTAGCAAGTGTTGCTTTAGCGCGGACTTTGTTCAGGTTAGGGAACGTTGCAACGCCTTAGGAGAGCAGCGCTATTGTTTTAAGTGCCCCTGCTAACCTGGCCTCTTACTGAATGTCTTAAGGCGAGAAGAGCTGGCCTTTCCCCCCCTCTCCTATGAGATGTCTCTGCGCCCTCCCTGTCTCTCTATGGATTCTCCGGCTCCACTGTTTGCTCCTTGTTCAGCACTGGACAGCTCCGCCAATCCTCCTTCCACCGTGACTAACAAATGGTTGCGAGTTGATTGACGCGCGATCCGGCCATACAGAGACCAAGACGCTTGAAACACACCTATGAGCGACTGCTAGGTAGGAGCTAACGACAAGGAGGGTTTGGTTGTGACAAAACTGTAGTTTCAGCATGCCAGCGCCAGAAGAGGGAGGAGTGTCCGCTTAAGCTCACCCAAGTGCTTAATTAAGCGGCGTCTTTGCGCCCGCCCCCTGTACACTCTCTGCAAACAACCGGCAAAGCTCTGTTTCTTTTCTTGCGCGGTTGTTTCGTGCTCCCCGGCAGGAAGTGCCTCGCCTGAAGGATGGAGAAGACGGAGCGGGACTTGCCCCTGATTATCCGGCAGAGCCGCATTTGCATACAGAGCTTCCGAATAGCTCAATGAAAGCGAGGGACGCGGATGGGGTTAAAGACGTAAGCAGGCTAACTATAGCTTCCTCTCAAGATGGGATGTAACCTGCTCACATCCAGGCGACGGGCAGAGTAATTCCCAGAGCAGGGTTGCGCGCGGCGCTCGGTTGTCACAGGTGAGCGGATCCGCCGCGCGGAGGCGGCGCGTGCAGGCGGCGAGAGGGACACTTTCCGCGTGCAGGCGGCGAGAAGGGACACTTTCCAGGGGCAGATTAAAAGTGCACCCGGGGCGGCGAGGGACATGGCTCTGCCACTTCGGGTCTTCCTCCTCCTCGCCCACCTGGGCGCCCTCGCATCCGAGGAGTTCGAAGGACGAGCGAGGCACAAGGAGGGGAAAGCTATCAGGGAGCAGCAGTCTATTTACGACAACATCCGGAGCCCGGACATAGCTTCTCCCTGGGGTAGGTCCACGCGCAGCCCGGCTGCGGCAAAGAAGCCCGCCGGGGCTTTGCCCAAACATGTGGCATCATTTCTCTACACGGGGGATTCTCAGGAGCTGAGGCATCTGAACTGCTCCAGGAGGTATGAACTCGCCGGGGTGCCCCACGCCTCGTCGCACCCCTCCCTGCTAGGCGCCCTGGACACGCTGATCCACGCCACCAACTTTCTAAACATGATTTTGCAAAGCAATAAATCCCGGGAGCAGAACTTGCAGGGGGACATGGAGTGGTATCACGCCCTGGTCAGAAGCGTCTTGGAAGGTAATTCCGATATCCTGAGAGCAGCCATCACTTTCCACATGGACCCCCTGTCCCCCACCCCTCACGTCTTCCTCCAGGCCACCAGGAAGGAGACCCAGATTCACCTGCAGGACCTGTCCTCCTCTGCCCACCTGCTGGCCAACGCCACCATCGAAACCGAGTGGTTCAACACTTTAAAGGGCAAATGGAGGCCCCACCTGCACAAGCGGCTCCTGAGCACGGGCCCCAAAAGTTTGGAGAACAGCTGGAAGAAGGGAGATGGCTTTGCAGCAGACAAGAACCACATCCGCTGGTCTTCGCCCTTCCTGGAATGTGAAAACGGAAACTACAAACCCCACTGGGTTCTGACCCTGTCGGCAGCCTTTTATGGTCTGAAGCCCAACCTAGTGCCGGAATTTAGGTAAGAAGCGCGCCGAACGATTACGATTTATCTAAGGTCGGTTGTTGAGTAATAAATCGATGAGCAGTGGGATGCTAGAGAGCCCTGAGCCGAGGAGGGGGAGGCGTGGGTGAAGGAGCCGAGAGCCCTAATGGCCGGTTTTAGTCATTAGTGACACCACGGAGCAGTGGTGGCCAGGGCTGCCCTTCTGGACATAAAATCCATTCGGTTCTGGGAAGGCAGCTACCCTCGCCGGTAAAGTGGGAGCATTTTTACGAGCCACTAAGGTCAGGCGAGATTCAGAGGCAGCTGTGAATTTCCCTCTGCCAGCGCTCAGGCGCGCGGAAGTTGTTGTACTAGGCGTTAATTGAGGCAGTGAAATAAGACTCACTGGGGAAATACCGGCAGATCACATGCATTTTTTTTTTTTTAAATGGTGATATTGTGTTATCGGTATCAGAGCAATCCCCGCTCGTGTCGGAATTCTAAAAAAAAGCCACATATTATAAATTAATGTACATGTTTGTGCCTTATTCATTTCGGTCTCGAGCCGCCTTGTCGCCACTTCTTTCTGTCTTTCGTTCTCTTTACGGAAACAGACCGTAATAAGCAAGAAACAAACAGAACCCCCGCCAGGAGACACGCCCGAGAAGCCCTTTGTGTTTAGACCGGAAGAATGTTAGGTTGAAAGGAAGCATTGATTAATTTGCACCGAGAAAACGTGTATTAATTGATATCGATCGTCGTGCTGCCAAGCAAACAAGGAAGAGCGGCCCGGAGCGTGCAGTGGAGTAGAGTAGAGGAGACACACCGCAGGGGCACCCCTCTCTTCCCCGATCACACACAGCAGGCGTCCCTCCGCCCCCATACACCCAATGAAGTGACCTCCTCGGACTTAAAAACTTAGCAGACAGCGCGTCCGCTGACTATTCTGTGACTCAGAGCGTTACTTCGGATAGCTTGCAGATCACTGACGCTTGCAGTACTTTTAAAAGCGCTCCTTCAGATGACACAGTAGTACCGCACATCAGTATACTTTTTTGTGTCCAGTTTGAAAGGTTAACCATTTTGTTTTTCCTTTAATGGGTTTGGGATTGCAAGTTACCCAAAGATAGTTTTGCAAATAAAGCTACAATTTGGACCACCACACAAGATTTTGCCAAGTTGAAGAAACTAGTTGCAAAGTCAAAGAAAAGAAGCATACCATTACAAAGTTGTGTTTTTGAGTGACGGTTAATCTATACAAGGGTTTCCATACACCAATAACCTTGTAAACACTATTTAATGTTGGCAACTGTCATTGCATCTTTTAGCCTAGAATGGACAACATCATCCTGAGAAGCACTAGACAGCATTGCAAATACATTATCAGCCTGAAACGTTTTGAAGCCAGTAGTAGTTCCCTTTAATGTGTGCATCATCTCTGGTGATGGGACAGCCTGAGTAGGAATCGCACCACTTCCCTCAACCAGTGGAAGTTGGGATAATATTGGGGTCTCCGTGGGTTATTTTGACATGTTAATGTAACTGAAGACATATGGGGTGGTACAATAGTTGTAGGCTCCTATGACGAGACCATGCTAATGGCCACAGTTAAACAATCTATGGTCAGTGCAACTGCAATGATGCAGCAGGGTAGGACCAAATTATGAGGTAGGCTTGACTGAATTATGTAGCAAGAAAAGTCTGATTATGTGACAAAGCATCACATTTTGTGATAGTATCACTTCATTATTTTGTCATCTTTATACATGCTAGCACTGTCTGGGCAATTGTGTCTTCTCATTAGTACCAGTTTAACTCTCAAACACAGCTATAAACAACAGAAAGATGACCAGCAAACCTTTATGAAGGGTCTGCCTCAGCTCGACAAGACGCACTGGTGAATTATTAATAACGTTTGATCCGTTTGACCTACGAGCAGTTATTTTGTGGAAACCTACACGTTATGCAGCAAATCCATTAGCCTGCGGAAAACCACATCACATAATTACAGTAGCCCTGGCAATGGACAGAAGGCTTTAGTAGGGCACATTGGAAGTTTAACTTTTATGGAGACCTCAGTGTAAAAAGGAGTGTGCTCAAAGCATTTGACATCCCTAAGTTGAATTCAGATGCTCAAAAGATCAGTTTGTGAATACAGAATTCCAAGCCTGATTCTGTGAATCAGAATGCCACAATTAATCAGGTATGGTTAATATTTTTTTTTTGGTTGATTGGGGAGCATACATAAAAATACAGCAGTTCCACCAAATTCGAAGAATTGTTCCTTTCAGAAGTCCAGAGTTTGTTTGTTTGTGGGCGTTCTTGCAAGTGTAGGTGAACATTCACAAACTTGTAAGTTACTGCATATTTCTACACCTGTTGCAGGTGGTTTTCTATCCCTGAAATGCTTCTAAGTTTGCTCCTGTCAAAGGCCAGATCTTGTGCGTTTCAAAGGTGGCAAATGTGGAGGGAACATATTCATATTCAATGGGGGTCTCGGTGAAGAGGTTTTTCCATGTGACAAATCTTTGCTATTTGCAGTTTTTCTAGAAGTGCTAAAGCTTACTTGTGCCACCTTCATGCATGCAGACTTTTCACACCTTGGTTGAGAATTTGCACATGTAATTGTTATGCTTAAGGATACTTCTTGAAATCCACTACTGTCATAAATGTGTAGGAGAGCCTGTGGGATTCTTTAGGAATCCCTGAAAAGTCAAAACATTTTGTTCCAAACTGGGGAATAATCCTAAATATACACATATCTGACTTTTCAACAGCAGACCTTCTGAATTGGGTCTAAAATCAAAAGATAATTAGTACTTAATGCCCTCTGCTATGGTTTGTTAACTTCTGTTAATTGCCTGCCCTCCAATAATGGGCCAGAGCCTGATTCAAGGGCATGTAATGAGGGGGTATTGAATTATGTAGCTATTAACAATGGCATCATGTAGAGAATAAGGCTATTAGTAATTGACCTCGCAATTGCACCCTGATGATAGACAAGCAAGCCTACTGTTTGCATCTGCTGCACAATTGCTTCATGTCCCTGCTTCAGATGTTCACTACATTTTAGAATACAGGTGAAGAACTGTCGTTAATATCAAGTTTTGAAGCCTTATTGTTGACAGAGCCAATCTCAGTGATACTTTGAAGTTTCCTAAAGAAGCCACAGTTAGGAATCTGGTTGACAAAGCACTACTCCGCTGTAAACATAGGTAATATAAAACGAAAGCAAGAAGCTAAATTAGAACATTGGAATGTTGAGAGCTCCATTAAAAACAATGGAGTGCTCCAGGCTTCTAATGCCTGGAAGAAGCCCGGAGCATCAACTTTCCAGTGTTTAACAAAGGCCTCACGGAGCCAGAGGAGATTTCAACCCCCTCAGGCTTTGTGAGGCCTTTGTTTTATGAATTAGAACATTCTGGCCTCTAGGGGCAGAATGTTCTAATAGCCTTAGAGCCCTCAGTAGCGGGCTCTAACGGCCATTAAAGGCCTGCTCCCTTGTTAAAGGCCTTCGGCTCAGGCCTATATTGTCGGAGCGGGCATTTGATGGCCGGTAGAGTCCACTACGGCAGGTTCTAAGGCTATATGATACACTCAGGTACATGGTCTGTTGTGTGGTAATATTACACAGCAACCACAGTGTGTAAAACAAATGGTATTGTTGTTGAAGCAGCCATATTTATAAGCTGCAGAATAGAGTTTGTGCTATTCCTCAGTACATCTCCTTTTTCTGAGTATAGTCTGTTATAATTTGCATGCTTGAATGTCTTAGTCTCTATCATTACATTTTTCCAAATAGCCCACACCTCATTTCATAGCTCACAACCTTATTGTCTTTGAAGGCATAACATTGCAAACTAACAATACCAAACCTCTTCTAGCCCATCTATCTATCCCACCAATCATTAGCACCACTAATGATCGCACCTAAGTCAAGTTAATGTATTCTACAATAGTGAAACTAGAGTAAGTGCATGGAATGGTTCATTTGAGAGCACATAACTAATCCAGATAGCCAAAAAATTGGATTAACAACTTACCTTAGGTTTCGGAGTAGCATGCTATTCACCGTAAAGTGTTTCAGTGTCTTGTCAGGGGCAGTAAGCCCTGTATACATTCAATTCCAAACAAAGTATACATTACAATATTATGGTATGCACATGTTGAACTTTAAGAAAGAGTTGTTTACCTTCTTAAAAATCTATCCTCTAAGGGCTAATGTGGGAGCACCTCTATATCTTTACACTGTGCCATCAAATTCTTTATCTGTGCACCACTGTGACCCTTTGTGATAAGGAGTAATGTAACTTGACTGGCAGCACTCTTGACCCTCAGACGACAAGTCTTTCTACCCATTCCAGACTTGGGAAGGTGCCTAAAGGTATTTAGCCTCAGGGTACTAAATTGTTGATCCCTCATATTACAGCAGTTCTTCTGGGCTGAACCATTTTTTTTCTGATAGATTGGGTCCAATCTTTATAAAGGATCTAAGTGATTTGACATGTCTTGCAGGTCAGATTGAAAAATGCAAGTCATGATGGGCAAGCATGAGTTTCTTGTTGGAATTGATCAACTAATCAGGGGCCTAAAATCCTTTGGTCATATTGCAACAATTGTGAATTATTGGGCAAGGATTGAGGAGTTAGTAACATTCTGTGGATCTTGCTGTGCCTTTATTGGTTGTTCTGCACTGCATCAGAAGAAGGCAGGGTAGTCTCTGTGAAGGAAACAGTGAGAGGGACTTTTTCTTTTGTTACTTCAATATAATCACACACATATTAGAATAGTTTCCATTAATATTAGTTAGGTTAATTATGTGACTTGCCCTGTTATAAAAATTTTAGGTTGCGTTTGAAACCCGCAACATTTTGAGTTGTTGGAATACATGTCTATGACAGCTTCCTCTACAGCAGAGGTCTTTAATTTGTGGGGCGCGACCCCCCAGGGGGGGCGTGGATTCCTGGGAAGGGAGGTGTGCTTTCCCAGGCCTCACTCCTGCTTGGAATACAAAATGTTTGGTTTTGGAAAAAGACAACCGCCCGGGACGTTGAATTCCAATCGTTAAAATGCTTCAGCTGAAGTTTCATTAATGGAGTCTCCTGTGCTCTGAAAGGAAGAAGCGGGGCAGACAGCTAAACATTCCTTGCCTGAATGAAATGGAAATGTGTGCTTTGAGTTAATCTGCAAATGTAAAGGATGGTTGGGAGCCTGTTCTGGCTTTAATTGCTCAAATCACTCCAAGCATTGTGATGGCAAAGATTTTTTTTTTGTTGAGTGGTAGTGCAAAGAGTTAACAACTGGGCTGTGAAGTGTGTGCTTTTAATCATAATTGTATTCACACAGCGCTTAGTACCCCTGAGGAGGTGTTGAAGGGACAGTTATGTAAAAAAAAAATTGCAATACTTGCGTCTGATATTACTAAAATCTACATTTTGGAAGCAACATTTTATCATTAAACTATTTTCACATCTTGTAGTGGTCTATCTTATACTGTGTGTAATGCAAGTATAAAATAATGACTTGCATATTCATAGTGCTTTCTTTCACTGGCTGTGACCTCTTAGCACTAAAAATACACAGATCACTATTCTCCACTGCACCAACCAAATTTAATTCTGTGGCTCTCTGGTTACACACAGACCTCTGCAGTGCATTAACTAATAGAGATTTCATAATGTACTAAAGTGCATTTTCCACCGAGTAACAGCCTTTTAAAATTTATTTTTCATTTAAGCTACCCATTATTTTATATGTAACTACCTGATGGTGAAAGACCCAAAAAACTAACAACATATTTTGTATGGGTGTTCCCACACAACACCCATGGATTTTGATGCTGGCCCAGATTTACAAAATCATGTAAACCTGGGGCAGCGCCAAAACCTTACACCTCCCCACAACAGGTGTAATGAGGAGAAATATTTTCATTTTTCCTTGTTTTTATCTCTTTCTATGTGTGCTGCATTCTGTAGCACACATAAAAAGAGGAAACACTTCTTGGGATTGTTTTTGTGCAGGAAGGTGCCCATTCCTGCACAAAAACAATCCTGCCTTTGTTGGTGCTAGGCAGTAATTTGTGCGCCAACACAGGGGAAAAGGAAAGGAATGCACTGTATTTCATAAATACGGTGCATTCTTGCCATTTCACATTGGAGTAGGGCAGCGCAGCAAGAAGACTTGCGGTGCTGCCCTACGCCAATTCCTCATAAATGAGGCCCTTTGTTTTTAGCCACACCTTTGACCACACCCCCACGCTCACGGACCTTTGGTTTGCTAAACACTGTTTGATATTATTTCCCCACCGTAAAAATGATTTGATGTGGGAACTGGGGGCGTTTATGGTTTTGGATAGTTGTTGATGATGAGGAGTACTAGGTTCTAGAAATTTTTGTCAGGTTTGGGTTCCTTGTGCCTAAAAAAGTTTGACAAGGGGTCTCGGCATCAAAAAGTTTGAAGACCTCTGCTATACAGTATGAAAGGGAATGAGAACTTCAAATGAGGTGTAGCTCCTACTCCAAGGTTGTCAGAGCGCATCAATGCAATAAAATAATTATACCTCCCCTGCCTGCTCCTCTATACCTGCAGCACTACCAGTTCTCTTTCCGGCCAAGCTGGGAATCACTGTGGCTCTGCCCCATCTACAGAGTGCAACAAATTCCTTAGGCAGGTGGGAATGGCATCAATCATCTGTGGGCAGCTGTGAAATGGATTGTACATGATTTCATAGAACTCCAAATATTTAATTTCATCTACACCTTTTAATTTACATTTTCAAGATGACGGGTATTTAATATTTTATTAAAATAATTCATAGAATATTTTTTTCCCCAAAATTGCCTTTTAGTTTCTTTAGGGTAAATGCCATTACTTTTGAAAATGGGATATTTCTGGTAGTCTCATATCAAGGATTCCATAGATTAGATCCATTTTCCATTCATACCCTTCTCTTCAGCGGTTACTAGGTGGAATTTCACTTTTGCTTAAAATTACTGTTTCACGGTGTTCACCCTGGCCCCATTGTCTCTTTCTAGTGCTTCCATTCTCCCTCCCTCCACTTCCTCCTTGTTCCCATCTCTTTGTTTTTTAGGGGTGGGATCTTCCACCGCAAACTCCCTATCCTTTCACCCATTTTTAAGATTGCTTAATTTTTCCCTTCTCCTCTACAGCTCCTTTTACCCGTTACTTTGGGTCAGTCCCTTTCCTTGACCTCATGGCTTTCCTTTACCATCTCCTTGCCCTGACTCCCTCTACCTTTGATTCCTAAACTTTCTTTTCTGTTTTATATTTGAAACAATGTTAATTATTGGTTTCTCAGAAATGGGATTCTAGTATTTTGTTTCTATGAATGTGTATACTACAGTGCAATTAGGTCAGGCCAAAGGACTGTGCAGGGAGATTGATATCCGGCAGCACTTCCTTAATATCCACCCAGATTACATATCAAGATGTGCCAGGTGCCTATAAAATTTTTACTAAATACTTACTTATTCTTACATTTTCATGTTATGTTTGGGCGCGTGTTGAAAGAAGAAGGCTGGTTTGTGTTTTTCGCTTTTATAGTGGTAAAATAGTAAAAAAAAAAAGACAAACGGTACAAAAAAATATAAGAAAGTAAAACAAAATGGTATCTATTTCTTTCTGTTTCGCGACTTCATATTCATATCACAAGTATATTAAATTGATGGTTCAAAAATACACAACACATTTATTGTTGTGTCGTGTGTCTTAGTTTTGATTAAGTCTAGAGTTCTGTTATTTTGTGAATTCATAGTGTTCCTTGATTTCAAAACTAAAATCAAAGGGATAGAGGAAAGCGACTGTGTCACTAATTTAAAATGGAATGTTGTCCTCCTCTTGTTCTCAGAGCATATCGATGCCATCTAACTGTGTATATAAAACACAAAATGGTTTTTAAATGGCTTTTATTTTCAATCCGCTGAAGCCTCCACCAGTCTCTTTGCCCCTACACCCCCACGGATTTCTGTTACTGAAACCTCAACTTTTACTATCACTCAGAAAGACAGCCCATATGCTCCCTTCGAGGGCTTTGGGTGAAACCTTAGGCTGAGGTGCTTTATGAACAGGATAACCAGAAATAGGATGTGCACCTAAAACATGAAATGGTGTTGAAAAAAATGCCACCTCTTCAAAAGGTGTATGAATGTCACTGCGGAAAAAGGAGCCTTTATGTGACTGTACAAAATTAGAGGCCTTCAATGTTGTTTTCACCCACCAGACAGATTTCAGTTAGTAAATATTAGTTGACATTGCATTATTGCAGCATTGTTAATACCAGGACAGAAGCTGAACTTTGGTACAAAAAGTTTCACCAGATAAGGTATATGGGTCAGACTTGAGAGTGAATGTGACTCCTTGGTTGGTGTTTCCACTAGAGAGCTCGGGGGATGCCAGGTGCTGTTTTCCTCTGCGAGTGGGCTGAACAAACAGGTTGTGTGTCTTCTTCTTGGGAAGAGTTGGACACATTGTCTTGAGTCTATCCTTTGTGGAAAGGCAGAAACAATGGCTTGAAACGCTACTTTATGGAGGTTATTGGACATCTTCCTGTGCCTCACTTACACTCGGATGTAAAAACTATCTCAAATGACAGGAAAGGTCTATAGTTTATATTAAATATGCGCGCTGACATATTTGTAATGTCAACATAATTACCAACAACAGTATGCCTCCATGAAATTTGCTAATGATGTTTTATAAGTTCTGCTATGTTAAAGGTAATCAGCTTAGACATGACAGAATTTATGCATAGTGCAGCCCATCTCCACTTTTCGATCTTGTCTCTAGAGAAACATTGTTTGAGTCTGTGGAAGAGTAGGGACAATCAGTTCGCTTTTTTTTTTTTTTTGTAAAGAGCTATGAAACATTGTTCACATTTTCTCTTCTGACACAGAGCCAGAAAAACTGATTGTGTGCCCATCCGTGAGAGCAGGGAAAACATGTTCCTGTGCCTCTCTTCTCAGCGGGAGACTCAGAAATCTTGTTTGCGTGCTGCTCTGTGGAGTAGCAGGGAAACATTGTTAATATTGCTCAGCTCTGTTGGACTGCTTTAAAAATTAGTTTTACGCCACTCTGTGAAAGAGCTGGCAACATTGTTCAAGTGTCACCCTCTGGAGAGAGCTGTAAAATTGATAATAAGGGTAATACCATTATCTGCTGATGTAGATTGCAAATATTCTCTCAAGGTCTTATTCCGGTGTGTACACACACATTGCAATTTTCATGTCTATGTAAGTCTATTATTGAGCATGAGCTTCTCCCATGGTCAGGCGCAGATGAGCTGTGAGTTTTCTCCTTGTCAAGCACAGCAGAGTTGTTCAGTCAGAAATAAAAACTTTGATATAGAGGAGACAGTGCAGTTTGTGCATATGATGGGCAATTGCACAAGGGCAGCTACAAGATGGACTGCTTGTTTACTCATGACTGGAGTGAATCCTCATACCTACCCAGCTGCCATCATTCCAGTAGAAGGTTATACACCATCTTTGCATTTGTATAACCAGCTTATGATACAGCTTCAGCTCTGTCTCGACCGTTCAGCAGACTAAAATACGTGGGATGTGCCGTATGAATATCTACCTAACAGCCTGATCAGCCACGTCCAGGAGCTAGACACTGATTGAACTGAGAATAGTGTCAGTGAACTTTCAATCAAGGTTGCATGTCTGTCAGGCCGACTCTGAAACTGATTCGGAGTTGGTGTGTGTACTTTTCACCTCTGCTCTTCGAAGAACTCCAATTCCAATCATTCTCCAGACCATTCTTGCACAGTGTGAGTTGGCCTTCATCTGACATCTCACTAGCTGAAGATTCAATTGCAGCCATTTGTTCTAGAAGCAGGGGCCAAGGAGTGACTCTAGAAAATTAATTGTTGCATTTCCGGCCTAATGCACAAAAATATGACCAAATATTCTCACTAGATCTGCACTATCAGGCTCACAGGCTACCACATTCCCAATTATAAACTGTTTAATGTCCAGACGGTACTATAAAGATAGCGCCTTTCTAAGCACAACAGGGTTTTTCCTGATATAGTGACGGCCCCCTCACTGCCGGAGCACACAGCAAACATTGCTCACGAGGTGCCCCTCGGTCAGTCTGTATCCAGTCTTCTGTCTTGACTGTTTGTGTGGTCACGTACAGCCTGCCATTGCCCCCATAGGCAGTCTTATTTATCCAATTGATAATTATAGTAGGGTATGTAAGGCTCTAGGGGCCATATGTATCATTTCCAAGTTTTGCGATTCTCAAATAGCGATTTTTTGCGAATCGCTATTTGTGAATTGCAAAATCAGATGTATGAAACAAATCGCAATTCCAATGCAAATCACTAAAATTCGCAGATTCATCTGCGAACCGCCAAATTGCAATTCCTTAATTGCGAATTCGCAAATAAGGAATCACAAAATCGGGATTCTGCCATTCAGGTGCAGCCTGATGACATCACAACCAGGAAGTGTGACTGCACAGCTGCACCTGACTGCCAGAAGCTCAGTCAGAGGCTGGGAGGAGAGTGAAGGAGCACAGCACTGCCATCCAGGGAGGTGAAATGAACCCCCAGGAGCAGGAGAAGGAGAAGGAGAAGGAGGATGCCGGAAGGAAGAGAAAACCAAAGTTCAGTGAGAGGGAGCAGGAAGTCCTTATAGAGGAGATGGTAGTCAGCCATGAACTCCTCTTTGGCAAAAAATCCCTGCGTGTGCCTGAGGCAAGGAAGCAGAAGATCTGGGATTCCATACAGGAAAAGGTGAATGCCATTGGCGTAACCCACCGCACCGTGGAGGATCTGCGCAAGCGGTGGTACGATATGCGCCAAAGATCAAAAGAAAAGGTGGCAACCAGGTTGGCTCAGTCGAAGAAGACCGGTGGCGGAACATCCATTGCAACAGACTCCACGCCCCATGAGCAGTTGGTGGAGTCCACCTTGCAACCCGAGAGCGTCAGTGGAGTGGCTGACCTGGACAGCTCCGACCCACCCCCCACCAGACAAGGTAAGATGCATGCCATCTGTCCCCTGCCACCCAACCAATAGCACCCACACAGTCAGGACCCCCCAGTAGCAAAACAGTTGTGCAACTCCAGTACATGTTGTTGTGTACACCCTGAAATGCATCATGGGAGATGTAGTCACGTGCACCAAACAGTGTTGCAATGAGACACAGCAAGGTAGTAACAATGCCAGTGAGTTAGGTAAGGGTAAAATCAGGCAGAGGGTACGCAGTTGATGCAAATAAGATGTAGATTTATTCTCTCACAAAAGGAGTTGCAGGACACCAAAACAAATGTCTGTGCTCCTGTCTCCACAGCACCACCGGAAAGGCAGGAGGGCAGTGCAGGGGCTGAGGAGGCAGACGACATTGATGAGCAGGCAGAGGATGAGGAGCAGGAGGCACAGACCCCTGAGATCCCTGTAGCACGCAGAAAGCGCCACACCATGCCACCACTACCACAGATGGAGGCAGACCAAGACGACAGCGGAGAGGAATCCCAGCCAGTCCTGGCCCACCGTGCAGTCCATCGCAGGCAACAGTCCCCTGACCCCCAGAGGGAAGGGGGGGGAACAGGCGCAGGTCAAGGGCGTCCACCAGTGCTGGTGCTGAGGATCAGCAGTCCGTGTTCGCCGGGCTGGAGGGCACCATGCTGAGGGTGCAGCACCTGCAAGCAAGATCAATGCGGTCAATGCAGCGCCAGTTCGCCTCTTTAAACCATCATATGAGCGACATGAGGGATGGGTTCAGGGAAATGACCGGTGCTATACGCGAACTGTGTGCCGTGCAGAGGAGAGCCAACGCCCGCATGGACACATACAGCAAGGTGGTCAACTGCCTGTGCACCGTCACGTCCCTGCTGTCACGTCGGTGTGTGGGCATGCAGGTGGAAATGGTACATAACAGCCAGGATGTGGCCAAGATCTTGGTGCAGGTGACTCATGCCGTGGAACTGATGCAGGCGGCTGGCACAGGTGGGATAGGACCCCTGGGCACAGGGGAGAGTGAGGATCAGTCGAGCAGGAGCAGCATGACCCCAACACCCCCTGAGACCAGACGGAGGAGCGGGAGGCAGGGGAGAACACAGGATGACCCGGGGGAGAGCAGTGTGCACCCACAGCGCGATGCAACAGGCCATGCCCGCAGGAGATGAGGTGGTATCAGGGAAGCATGGCAATGAGTCAGGTAACACATTGCTGGGGACTGGTGTGTGTCGGACATCCTTGCTCTGTGACTTCAACATTAGAAAATATGTGTGACACACATTAGGTGTGCGTCAGGCTGTGTGCCAGATATATTCCTGCTATTCAAGGAATAAAAACACAGTTGTGCACCAATACATTGCATTGTGTCATTATTCCTCACCTAGAAATAGTTGCGCGTGATCTCCTCCCGCCTCTGGCGTCCGGCAGCTGCCCCGACACCACATGCTGGTCCTGCACGAGGAGCTGGTCCCTCATCATCAGAAGACTCTGATCCGCTCAGCTCCACTGTGGTGCCCTTCCTGGTTGCTATGTTGTGGAGCATTGCACATGCGACCACTACCTTGCAGCAGGTCTGTGTGTTGTACTGGAGGCCCCCTCCGCTCTTGTGTAGGCACCTAAATCGGCTCTTTAGGATGCCAGAAGTCCTTTCTATCACACTGCGGGTCAACTTGTGGGCATTGTAGTAGCGGCGCTCTGCAGCAGTGGCTGGATTCAGGTAGGGCGTCAAGATGAAATCACGCACTGCATACGCACTGTCCCCTGCATGGTGCAAAATAAATGGGTTACACACTGTCATCACAATCAGGAGCTTCACTGTATGTGTGAATGTGAGCCATGTATTTACCTAGCAAGTAGCCCTCACCAAACTCCCCAGCCAAGAGGCGACGGTGTAGCCCACTGTGGCGGAACATGAAGGAATCATGGGTGCTACCAGGATACTTTGCCACTATGTCCGTGATGACATGGGTGGCATCACAGACTACCTGGATATTCAGGGAATGATAGGACTTCCTGTTCCTGTACACATATTCTGTCTGGGATGGGGGGGACAGGGCGACGTGGGTCCCATCAATGCAGCCAATTACATGGGGGAATTGGGCTATCTGATAGAACTCCTGCTTGGTTTGGTCGAGTGCCTGCTGCGTGTTAGGGAAATGGATGTGGTGATGCATCCTCTGCATCATGGCATCCAGGAACCTGTGAAGGAGGCGTGACAGGCTACTCTGTGTCACCCCTCCTGCTGCTTCTATCACCCCCTGAAAACTCCCAGATGCCAGCAGTTGCAGTGAGCACAGGACCTGCACATGGGTGGGGATGGTGCATGTCCTGCGTGTGGGGTGCTCCAGCATGGGCTTTAGCTCCTCAATGAGTTCTAGGATGCTGTCTGGGTGCAGCCTGTACTTTTCATGGACCTCCTCCTCTGTTTGCTGGAACAAGGTGATGCGGGCCCTGAATATCCTCTCCTGGCGTCTCCTTCCCTGGGCAGCAGCTCTGATCCTCAGTCTCCTAGCGATGATGTACAGCGCAGCCATTGTGAATGGCCCTGTGGCATTCTTGGTCAGTTTATATAGGTTGCACCTGGTTACCACCTGCTCAGAGTTGGTGGTAATTGCGATTTGCAAAATTGTGAATTTCGTAGATTCGCTATTTGCGAATATTTGGTACATTTCATTGCGATTCGCTATTTGCTAATACTTCATTTGCGAAAATTCGCTAATAAAGTATCGCAAACTGCGAATTTGCTCATTTATTCGCAGTTTCCTGCTCGCAAATTTCAGCTAATCGCTATTTTTGCTATTTGCTATTTTGCACAGCGATTTGCGTTCATACATCGCAAAGCGCAATTTTGCGATCGCAAACACTGTATTTTTGCGAATCGCAGTGTTTGCGATCGGAAAATTGCTTGATACATATGGCCCTATATGAATGTCTAGAATAAGTACATTTTCTCAGCTCCCCCAAGCATCTCCTTCACAGGCTGGGTCACAAAACATGTTACCACAAGGAGGACATACATAGGAAAAGTAAAGTACATGCACTTTCTTCTGAAGTCTTGAGACCATCAATCACATTGAAGCCATTGCCCCCTGCAACGAATCAGACTTAGAACATTTAGAGAATTAGCCATTTTGATACCACTTTCTTCAATTTACTCCATGTATCAACTGGCATGTGTGATTTATCATCAAAATCTTGCATGCATATATTTGCTTGTTTTTTAAAACCTATTTTATTAGGGTTTATGTAAACATAGTATATGCTAATTGACAAGGAGCAATATCGTACATGCATAAATCCACAGCTAGAAAGACAGAGTGAACATCAATCAAGTTGTCTGTTATAGAGCAAAAAGCAGCATAGCAGAATTGCAGAGCAAAAGCCTATTAACAAAAGGGCTGCCCTGTAGAACAAATAGTCGAAAGAAAAGATGCATACATTTGCTTGTTGACAAGCAACTTGAGCTTGGGTTTACTGTATCATCTCTAAGTGAGGGTTCTGGTGTGTGGCAAACAATAGGAAGATGACCAAGGGGGCAGTTGCAGGTGCAGCCCTGTAGTGAATTCTTTGAAAACTGTTACAAATGTCCATGGTCAAATTGACTTTTCTGGCCTTTGATCAGTAAAATGCCATTCTTAATAGAATAGCTGCATATTGGTATAACTTTGGCTAAGCCTTGCAGTGCAGGCAAGGTAGTTTTGACTAAGGATTTCTCAGGGATGGTCTACAAATAGTTTCTAAGACAATGTGCTAAACAAATGAGTAGGGCAACAGCTCCACTGCCAACTTGCTAGTCTGGGTGTATGTAGGCAAGATTAGTGTTGATACGTGTGGTACTAATGGTTGTACTGAAATGCCTTGATCACACTGGCCTGCTGACTAGATGATAGTATGCCACTGTTTGGATTGTACCTGCCGCTGACAATACTACGCATTGCGTTGTTGGAGCAGTAATGAAAGCAGGAGTGGTTGTGGTGATAATTTCTAAGGCCTCGATTTAGAGTTTGGTGGCCAGGGTGCCCCTCAAACCCTCAACCTGTCCACCTAATTTAGAGACAAGTGGACCTTAAGTGTTCAGTTCATGGAGCCCCTGCTGGATCTGTCAACAGAATACTTCCTCTGACCACCTGACAGAGCAGGGCTGTCGGAGGAAGGACATTACACTGTTTGTCCTATTTAGGAAGGATGGTGTAATGCTGTGTTTTTCCTGTCCACCGTCACTAGGAAACACCTGGCAACGAGGAACAGGAAAAAAACAAAAATGACCCCCCACACACTGGGAGACAGCTCCCTGGGGGTAGGGGTTGGGAGTTTGTTTTTGAAAAATGAAGAAATGTCAAAGTTTTCATGGGCAACCACGAATCCTACAGTGGCCGTACACCAAACATTTAGTACATTGAAAGGAACTTCCATGTTGGTGGTTCCTTTCAATGTACAGATATGACCATTGGGCTGGGGGTCATCTCTAAATCTTGCAGGTGGAGTACTGGTGGCGGTAATGTTCGTCACTATCATGACGGACACTACTCCATACGCCAAACTCCAGATCATGTCCTAAATCGTCTAAGATTGTATACACATTTGCCAGATTACTTCTACGGTTGTGTAACTGCTGGCTTAATTTTGGCATGCAGTTTATGTTTACCCAAAATGCATGCGTGGCTCGGATTTAAATGGTTGCTCATAAATGAGGTTACCAGGCACAACCAAATTTTCTGGAAGACAATGCATCTGTAAGTCCGCTCATTTCTCCTATCTTGAAAGAAATTAAACTCCACACTGAAGATGTATTCTGTTGACTGACGATAGCCTGTGTCCGCTGTGAATGAAGAGTGTGCTCCTAGTGGTCGGCAGCTGGTATTACCTTACTAAGCTCAGTAATGTGATGATGATGTTACCACCAAGTCTCAAATTTGAATGACAGATTTTTGCTCTTAGGGGAAGCTTCTGTCTTACGATGTACAAACAACTAGGTTGCAGCGATACCTGCAACTGAATTTGTTTTCTCCTTTACCCCAATAATATTTATTTTGAATAGATTCGTAGAACATAAAAACAGGTAATAAAATCTGTTTAATTCATCTGTAAGAAAAACATGATCATGGAAGTAAGTCTTAAACACTTGCAATTTAACCATAAATGCACCCTTGCACAGTTGCAGTAGCTGAACTAAATTACCTCATTAACGATAACTCAGTTCCAGAAAAAAACAAAATACACACACACTGCAATCATCTTTATTAATTTAATATAGCAACATATACAGTAGAGAAGTTATACTATTTTAAATGTTCTTACTACCAGGATCCCATAAGCCGTGGCTACATTCCCACATCTTGAGAGCGAAGCAGGCTTGACATCCGTGCAGGAACTGCATTTCTACCCACGTCCCAGAGAAGGCAGGAAGCCCTATGTGAAAGCACCAGAGACACAAAAAGGTGAGTGTGGCAAACAACGCACCAATGCAAGGCATCCGTGGTTTGCCGGTATAATAAAATTAAAACAGAGTACCACTACACCTTGCCCAGGGAAGGGTACAATGAATGCACCAGTATTGAGGACAGAACCCATATTTGGTGAACCCTGGAAATTGTGTCTCCTAGAGTCTCTAACTTGCTCTAGAACGAGTCAAGCTCCTGCACTACTGCTGAGATTGGTGGAGTGAGTGAATCTTTATTGATTGCTCAAAGTGTGACATTTTATTTTCAAGAAGTTTTATTGGGTTTTACAAAACCCCGCCTATGGTGGAGAAACAGCACAATACAGAGCAGTGTAAAGGCTACCCATTTGTTTAGTAAAGAAGACTGCATGGTGGGCTATTGTTCCAGTGTAGACGGAGATTTAACTTGCACTGCCTAGGGATTATGGAAGGGTCTTGCATGAGTTCATTCACTGCTTGAGGAGTCACATTGGGCAGGATGTTGGGTGTGTTGCTCATTTCAGAGCTTGATAGGTCTCCGCTGGACCCCTCAGATAATGGTGGTGATCTCCTGGGTGTGTCGCTCAATTCAGAGCTCGATAGGTCTCCGCTGGACCCCTCGGATAATGGTGGTGATCTGCTGCAGCCACTGCCAAGTACTCTTCATCCCGAATCTGCTGAGGGGCTGGGTCTCTGTATGAGTCCTGACTCTTCTGTTCCTGGTGCATCTGGGCCAACATGGCTCACACTGGGGACTGGTTTGGGAGTTCTTCTGACTGCCTGGGACAGGTTGTAGCTGATCAATCCATGTCCAGGCATCTTCTAGTGATGCAAAAAAGTGGACTTTTTGATCCATTACCACTTTCAGCTTTGCCGGAAAGATTAAAGCATATGTTAGGCCCAGGTCTCATGGGTGCTTTTTGACTGACAGGAATAAAGCTCTCTGCCGCTGTGCAGCCAGCATGAAGTCTGGGAATATTAGAACTGAGGAATTATCCACCAACCGTGGGCCCTTCTTCTGGGTGGCACTGAGGATGAGGTCTTAGTCTCTGAAATTCAGGATTTTAGCCACAACCAGTCTTGGGGGCACCCCTGGGAAAGGGGGCTGAGCTGGCACAAGTTGTGTCCTGCCTACTGTGAACAGAGGGTAAAGGCCATGAGGGCACACCTGTTCTTGAAGCAATTGTTCAATAAAGTGGCACTGATGCCCTCAGATTTTTCAGGTAGCCCTAATATATGGAGATTATTACATCTCACCCTTACCTCAGAATCCTCAGCACAGCGTTCTAGAATTCGCACTCACTCGATTAAGGGTTAAAGCTACTTAGAAGCAGCCTTCAACTGGGGTTCAAGTCTGTCAGTGTTGTTTCTGCTTGACGTAACCTATCTCTCAGTATTTTGTGATTATCCCTCAGTATGTGGAGGTTGATGGTCAACGAGTGTACCTTTGTCCCTAAAGGCGCTCAAAATTCTCAAAATACTGTCAGGAGCTGAACTGCGCCAGTGGAGCTTGCTGGCGCAGCTGAGAGCAGCAGTGCTGGTGTGGACTAGTTTTTCTTTTTCCCCATCCTGGGGCACGGCGAGTTCATGATTGGTGGTTCTGCACTGGATGGCTTGCAACGAGCTGCACCCTTTTCAGGGCGTGTTGTTGGAGGAGCCTCTGGGCCTGTCTGGACCCCAGTGGGGGGACAGCACAAGCATCCCCTGATGTGTAGTCTCATTTCATCATCATAAAATCTTTATTAGATCCTAAATACAATCATAAAAGCAGATAAAACCATAAATACATTCATATATCAGCCTAAAAAAGAAATTAAAATTTAAATACAGTAATATACAGATGGGAAATGCAGCTTTAAGACCCTAACCCCATTAATTGGACCTGGAACACCTAGATCTTACAGCAGCACGCAAAAAACCTGAAACCGCGGCAAGAACATATACATTAGGAAGTAGTTGTAAACAGATGAGCACAGGGCGACTTGGTCCTGAATTGGTAAAAGAAAATGCTTCCTAGGAATACAAAAATTTTTACACAGAAATACAAAATGAAGAGTATCCTGTGGAGACACATTGTCGCAGCCACATGGCCCTAATGCACCTGGGCTGACCCAGCCATTCGGAGAGGCTAACAGGTGATGTAACAAGTTAAACCTAAAACGACACACCACAAATCTATCTCTATCGTTGGATAACTGGGAGAGATAAGGTTCCATGCACTGCATCGACTTTAATAATAAATGCCCTCGGACCATAGGTTTTCCCAATTCCCACTGTTCTCATTCCATGAAGGCACGTGCAAAGAATCGATCCATTAGCCGTTTTTTCTCTATTGGGCTCAACAAGTGATGATTATAAAACATGTCTGCCCTCCCTAGGCTAGTTAAAGTAGACTTTGCATACGCTAGCCAGGGGATTTTATGCATGTAGTCAAGAGATCAACAATCCAACAAAATCGACCTGTTAAGCTGTAAACCTTCGCCAGTCCATATCTTAACCCAACAAAGCAGCGGCCTAAGAGCTATAAGATCAATAATGTATCTGAGACCCAGCTCCTCGTGCACCGAACGCTGGGGTGCTTTGCGACACCCACAAGATCCGTCTCAAAAAGGTGTTTTCCTGTATTTGAATCCTGTCTGCCTGCCTGTGGCCCCAAACTTCACTTCCATATAACACCTTGGAGATGTACTTGAACTGATAAAGTTTAAATGAGGTAGCCAGTGGCCACAAGCCCAGCCTCTGGGCAAAGCTAGCAACCGCACCAGTGGTCTTTGTCAAATCACAGATCTTGCCCTTCACTATAGGGTTCCAGCTCAACTTGGCATCAAATAATTCCCCCAGGTTAGGAAAAGCTGGGACCTTAGCTGGAATATGATTCCCAACCATGAAGGTTTTAGAGCGTGTGGACCGATGGCCAGTTACTAAGACATATGACTTGGAGAAATTAACGGCCAGGTCCAAACTATCCATATAGGTGGTGAACCTGTCCAACAAGGACTGCAAACCCACGCCGTGCCATAACAATACCAGCAATGGTCTTGTGCGTACCCTTGGACAGTCCACCTGCGCTGACACTAAGGCTTGTTCCAATCCATTAATAGAAAGGTTGAACAAAAAAGGTGCAAGTATGCTGCCCTGGTGAAAACCCCTACTGGTGACAAGACTCCCTCCCCTGAGAGTACCTTACTGCAGCTGAGGTGCTGGCATGGAGATTTGAAAGGAGAGAAGCAATTTCTGGGTCCGACCCCTTTGAGAGCAGCAGATCACAGAGCTTATTATGTTTTACCCTGTCGAATGCAGATGTGAGGTCCATGAATGCTAAATGCAATGAACCGGACTGAGCAACAGTGTATTTGTTTATAAGTAGCTATAGGCTGACACAATGATCAATGGCCGATATACCCGGCCGAAAACCATATTGGACCTCGGACAATATGTTGTTCTTGACTCCCCAGCACTTTAACAGCATCTATGAGCGATATTAGATGGTAGCACAGTGGATTATTCTTGTCCCCCTTTTTAAAAATCGGTACAATGATGGCAGATGACCAGGAAAGTAAAGCCCCCTCCCTTATTGCAGCATTTAAAACCAAGGTTAAAGCAGGTCCCCAGACATCAATATTATCTCAAAATAGATCACGGGTATACCATCAGGGCCTGGGGCTTTAACGCAGGATAGGGCCAAGATACCATGGGAAACTTCATCCAGGGAAAGACCAGGTTAGCTCTCCCCAAAGTAAAGCGTGTTTGGTCCACCATACCATCTTGGGGGCCTACATTATAAGTGCCCCTAAAGTGAACCACCCACTGCTGTTCCGAAATATGATGGCACAAAACAGGACCTGATTGCTCAGTAAAACAAGGCTTATTGATCACCCGCCAGAAGAGAGTGCCATCTTTCAATTTGCACGCTTGGGCTAAGTCCTCCCAAGCAGCTTTACATAACATCTGTTTACGATTCATAAGAGCCAATTAATAGTCTTTCTGACACTTACCAACAAGCTCTTTATCTCTGGGAGACTGTTTAAGAGCAACTTTCATGAGGCGAAGACACTAGCAACAGGCTTAGTCAAACCATCTAGGGTGGTTAATGTTAGACTTAGTTGCTGGAACCATAAGCAGAACTGAGACCTTCTGTACGATCCCTGTGAATGCCTTTAAAATCTCCTCATTCGAGACACCCGGATACAGACAAGTGGAGATCTCCTGCCTGCACTCGCTAAAGAGCATCAAATTAAACGCCTTGGGGTCGACAAGAGACCATTTTAGCCTTCTCCCTTGATCTATGACGGTGGGCACAGCCTGTGTCGGTGATACTGGGTTGACCCTCCACCTAACACCCCCAATACATAAAACCAAAGGAGTATGATCCCTGAAGGGGCTGTGTATTATATTAAAACTTGAAATAAACAAAAACAAAGGAGCTGAAACAAAAATAAAATCTGTAACTCATGCGCAACCCCTCCCTTTGAATGTTGGGGAAATATTGGGGTTAATTGAGTTTACCAGCTAGGGCAAAGACCAAATTATAAGTCTGTAACTCATTTTTTTGGTGGGTATGGACTGCTGGTCACCAATCAAACATGAGAGCCCAGTGTGGTGAGCACGGAAAAGTGTGCCCCCTTTAATGTTGGTACAGGCATGCCTATCCCCCAGTGTCTTGGGGCATCACGAGCAGCCAGGGAGAGGCCTCTCAATAGGCCGCGGGTTAGGGGACCCCAATCTGGCCCAGGCATCAATCCCAGTTTCACCAAGGCCAGTGCAGGGCCCAGCCACCCAGGACCGTGCCCGCAGACCCAGGTCCCCTGATGGGACTCTCTTGAAACCTTCTGTTCTATCGGTCAGCCTGCACAGCCTTCTTCACGTACAAGGAGGGCTCGCATGATGTGATGACACCTCGGGTGGGTGCTTCCACTCTTCAGGTCCCAGTCCTTTGCGCGGCCCTGCGACTCCTACCCAATGAGCTCTCCACCAGACTCCACTTCGGTATGGGCTTCCGGCAATTATTTTCCTTTTAGGCAGGGGCCGCAGTGAACTTGCCATTCAGGAGACCGACACAGTGCAGGTAACATCGTAGATTTCAGCGGATTAAAGAGCTAAACACAGAGAACGATTACTCTGTCTCCGCCCTCATGGGCAGTTGGCTATGCCCCGACCAAAGTGTTACATTGTGAACATCTGGCTACACATGCCTGAGTACATAATTTTCATGTGGCCTTTAAGAAGACCGGATATGTTTCTGGTACATTTTTCAAGTTCAGAGCTATCTGGCAGTGCCATCACTAGTTCCCCTTGATTTGGGGGGGCTCCTGCTTAGTGCAATTTCCAACTGAAGGATTGTAATCTAGCATTAGTTCTCTTCAATACTTGCTTGGTGTGCATAAACTCTGTAGTGGAACCCTACTCAAGAAGAAAGCTGTGGTAACAAAAAATCAGCAGACCTGAGATCATGCTGGGAGAAGGGTAACAGTAAAATGAGTAGAATTCAAGTAACAACCCAGACTCTCAAGTTGCACAAATTGATTCCAATGAATAGGAGGTTCATCTTCTGATAAAGGAAGTCTTGTCCGAAAGACTTTCAGGACAAGTTGAACAAAGACTTTACAACTACAAGGAGGGAAAGTTGACATGACAAGGACCATCTCATATTGTTAATCAATGGGGGGACATTATAAGGACAAACGAAGAAAACTTATTGACCCTGAACAATGACCATGATGAATCCAAGCAATCAGTGGTGTTCATGAGGGAGGAGTTAAGATATCTTGAAGACAAATGCGACAATATCACAGCTCAATCAGGTGGGACAGGCGAGACAAGATAAAGCTGAGAAATTGAAAGGAGCATTGGAAGGGGACAACATAGAGGAATTCAGCACAGCACTCAGCAGTTACATTTTGCAAGAAGATTACTCATTCTAGATTAAAATATCCAGAGTTTACCGGATATGCAGGCCAAGAGGCCACAGAAGCACGCTCTAGAGCAGTGGTGGCCGATATCATTTAAAATTGTATTGTATTGTAATTGCATTTATAGCGCTTACTACCCCCGACGAGGCATCAAAGCACTTTTTGGGGGAGTAGCACTCTACGCCGTAACCCAAATAGGATTAGTGGTGAATTAGTCTAGGGAGGTCTGAAATTAATTTGAGCGGTGGACATGTTAGTCTGTTATTTGGATTGAAAAGGATAGTGGAGGGATGGAAGGGTTTGCAATTATATAACGCTTGCTACCCCTGATGAGGTGTTGAAGTGCTTTTTGGCTGGTAGCATGCTACTATGGAACCCAAACAGGATTAGTGGGGAATTAGTAAAGGGAAATATGAAATTAATTTGAGCGGTGGACATGTAAGTCTGTTATTTGGATTGAAAAGGAATAGTGGAGGGAGAGAAGAGGGTAGAGTCTAGAAAGTTTTTTTGGAGTTCACAGCAGAAGAAGGAGGTTTGGGATGAGTAATGTGGAGGTGGATGTGGCTGAGTCAAAGGGAAGGGTTAAAAAGGCTTGTTTGGGAGATCTGAATAGTAAAAGAGGTATGATATGATGCAAGGAGGAGTAGAGGAGGGAAGAGTCTAGAATGGGCTATTTTGGGGATCATAGTAGTGGTATGGGATTTGGGATGAATGAGAGAGGGGAAGAGGATATATTGAGAGAGGTATAGGGTGTGAAATAGGGTAGTTCATTGGAAAGAGTAGTAGAATGAAGTTTGAGATGAGTCAGAGAGTTGATGTAGAGGATATATTGAAAGCGGTACAGGGTGAGAAATAGGGTAGTGCATTGGAGAGAGCAGTAGAATGAGGTTTGAGATGAGTCAGAGTGGAGGTAGAGGATATATTGTGAGAGAGATAGGGTGAGATATAGGGTAGTGCATTGGATATGCTGATTTAGAAGTAAAGTAATAAATATGAAGATACGCAAGTACATGGAAGGTATGTATAGTTATATAATTTAAAGGATACTATCAATTATTGGCTTTGTGTTTATTAATTTGACTTGTAGTTTGTTTTTCCATCTGTATAATCAAAAAATATGGGAAATGGAAGCCTTAGATGTAATTTCTGAGAAGGGAATTCAGGGGTCAGAAAAGCTTCCCAACGGGAACAGCCTGTAATCTGTCCTGCCAGGTTTGGTGCCCTCTAACTTCACCAAAACGATGTTACAAATATGCGAAATATGAGTCATTACAAAGGGGCTGGGACGGGAGCAGGTGGAGGGGGCACAGGGGAGCATGGGAGGGCATGCAGGGGATTAATAAATAAAAAAACGTACCTCATGACGACGGACACCTTGCCTCTTGCTGCGTCTCTGTTCTGCTGCTCCCAGCAGTTCCTGGGGCAGCATCCCAGACTCCCTGTGCAATCCCCTATGCTATGAGAGCAGTGCGGGGATTTGCCTGAGTGGGCTGAAAAGACACTTGCTCAGGCACAGGGAGTCTGTGCTGTTTTTCGAACCCGACTGTACAGTACCGACAGGTTGGAGAAAGCAAAGTGCACATGTCAGTTTGGCCTGCCTAAGACGGCTGACCAAACTGACATGCACACTTACAAGTGCACATACCACTCCCCCACCCTCCCTCCCATGGCCTGGCCTGCCCCTCCCTGCACATGCTGGCTCAGAGGAAAAGATCAATGCTTATATAAGTACAGCAACAGAGTCTGAGTAGGAGTTAAAGGGAGAGGCCACTGATTACAGAGCTGCACTGACCTCACAGGGCCCCATTGAACCCCCTGGTAATACACAAGGAGTCATTAAGGCATCAGAACCATCTTTGGTGAGCCGCTTGCCGAGAGATTGCGAGCAGCCATCATCAAATGTCCTAGAACACTTCACGTTTCTATCTATCATCATGTAAGGCCCACAAGCTTGCTTCCTGTCCCAACAAAGCTTGAAATAAAGAGTGCATGTGAGCGGTGCAAGTAATTAAAAATTATTGCAGTAGTATTTGGTAGTTTGAGACCAGGCTTCAACATTGGAACAGCAATCCTTTGTATAATTCTAAAAATCTCTCTTTATCAACATTTTCAAGACATCCGAGACCTGCTTCTCTTTCACAGCAGAACTGAAAGGCTGACTATTCGAACAAACCTTGAGCTAAAATACATTCAATTCTCTCTATTTTGATGACCTGGCATTTTGGAGGGCACTTCAAGGCTTTCTTGCATAATGTGTGACCTAAACTGCTCACTATAGTACCAAACAAAGAGGCACATTTGTGAAACATGACATTATTTCGGCTAGTAAAAAACAGGTGTTCAGTCGAGAGAAGCCGGATGCAAACTTGCATCAGGAAAAACACCCACCAACTAGCAGTGTTGCCTGGAAAGTTGTGGAAAGATTACTGGCTTTAAATACTCTTCCTGACAAAACCCCTGAGAAGAATAATCAGACAGAGAAAGTAATTAAAAAAAACATCATAACGTTCGAGCATTCCGATTACTCTTTTCACAGAACAAGATGGCGAGCACACGTTTGTACCTGCTACCCCTCTTCTATTTCTATTACTGGAGAAACAGGGTCACATAAGAGATGCTACTGCTGGAGCATGAGAGTACCTATGCTAGCTCTCTTCCAGTCTCCAGATATGCCGGCACCCAAGTGTGCGAGCCCTCTGCCCTGGTCAATGTAGTCGTGTAACTCCTTAAATTTAAATACCCAATATCCTGTCAATATTATACATTGAATTTAAAATTCTTTACATTTACGGAATAATAACAACTGCATTGCAATTTGTGTGAAAAAGCTTTCCTTAATCCGATAATTGCCTTATGGCATATATTTAAAGATGTCAGATGAGTACTCCAAGAGAAATTAGAGGACATGGTAAAGTACAAACAGTCATAAATATAATTATGGCAGAACTCACTCAAAAGAAGCGTTAAAGCAAATTTGTTTATCAAGAGAATGCATCAGCATAAACCATAAGCCTGTACCTAAACCTATCTATGATCCTCATACTTTTAACATCCTTACCTCTTTATGTTCTGTCCTGCTGCTTTTGTTTTTCATTGTTACTGATAATGTTATTTTTAATTTAATTATTGTGATCTAAAATTAACATTAATTATAACTATTTTTCATTATAGTGGTTTCTTCATAATGATACTTCTGCATGAAGGTTTCTTCATAATGACATTACCCTGGTGTACAGGCAGTTATTGGCAATGATATACTAAAGAATGTTTTATCCGGGGTCCGGGTTGTGTGGGTAAAAGGGGAGTTATTGTGTAAAGCTTTTGACTTTGAAAGATTCTTAAGGCTGGGACAGAGTTGGAGCTATGTCAGGCTTACTTAATTTAGACTTTCATCATTTTGGGGTCAATAAAATCAAAAAATTAAGCTGCTAGAAGGGGAGATTTCATGAAAGACTGAGACCTCTAAAAAGCTGTCAGGCACGGCTTAGTCACTTATCAGAATGGCTAAGTAATAGCCCCACTTTATTGCTACATGTTTAATAACACTCTTATTATTGACCCCAGAAGGATGCAAAGCTGATGAAGAAATTAAATTTCTAAGCCTGCACCAGTTTTCCACGCTTGTCATACTTTCTGCCAAGGGACAGCATTAAAATTAATTAATTGTCAAAGTAGTCCTTGCATTTATCTGGCTGTGGAGGTACATGTAATTCCTGTGGTTTCACACTTTGGGCCTTATTAGGATGTCGGACGGACTGCCACTAACAGGCTGTCGTGGCGGTCTGTCAGGCATCCAAGACATCGGCCCGACCACCAGATTACGATGTCGGCAGTCGGAGCGAAGATGTCGGAGGGACCGACCGCCTTCTCCGACAGGATCAAGGATCCTGTCGGGCATTGGTCGGAGGCCTAATCCCTACAATGGAGGCAATGCCTGCGGAGGCACCACCAAAGAGATTAGATGTCCCTTTCCGACAGCCTTGCCATGTCGGCCTTTCGAACATGGAAAGGCTGTCAGAAAGTGACTTTGGGGGCTCCTAACAGGGCCCCTGTGGCCCCTAGGCCTTCGCTATGAGGCCTGGGGGGGCACCCGTGATAACCCCCAAAACATCCATACCCCGCGTGGCAGGCACCATATGGTGCCTGGATATTTGAAACATCAATTTTTCCAATGCGGCTTGTTCTGCGGGCCTTTTCCGGCCGCAGCACAAGCCCAATGGAAAATTGGATGTTTCTGACTACCTCATGGGTGGTCGCATCCTAATTTGTCGATGGAACCGCAGACTACTAGTCTGGCTGTTTCCATTTCGAAACTATGTCGGTCGGACACGTATCCAACCTGCATCATAATAAGGCTCTTTGCGTCCTTGTTAAGTTCCACCTAGAACACTTCTGTGGGTTCTGTGGCTTTAGACTCCAAGTGCATGCAAGATGTTCTGCTAAAGTCCAGTCTCTGTAAATAATAATCCTATGAAAAACTCTTACATGTACGAGGACCTGGTTACCTTAGAATATTTGATTCTTTCTTGCCAAGCCTGCAACAATGCCCTGCACTCATGTGAGACTGGTCCCTACCTACTTCCCTCCAAACATTTGGAGGAAGCAAGTAAATGACCAGTTATGAAATATATCTGCATGTACATTTGCGACACTCTTTTCAGCGTCACTTGATGGCTTATCTGTGCTTGTAAGAGACTGCAGCACAGTATTTAATAGACAGTGTTGTGATCGCTGCATGAAGCACATCACAACTCTTTTGAAAGTTGGCAAAAGTATAACATTTATTTTGCCCTATCTGCTAAATGTTCACGTTTTTCTAATTGTTTTGCATTGTTTTTGTTTTTTAAAATCAGTAGCACGCGGTACTGAAACTATACCTAACCAGAATGGATATTCTCAGAAGGGTAGATTTGAAAATGGGCTTACAATTGTCTTTTTACTAGTTACAGATGTGAAAGTCGTTACTAAGTATGTACATATTAAAAATCCTTCTTTTATTAGTTTTACTTTAAAAATATTTCTGCATTCATTTTAGACAATTTATTAGGCACCGTTAGGGGACACATTAGATTGTAGTTACAGTTATTAATATGTTACATTTTGCTACAGGGGATCACTAGTGTTTTTACTCTTTAAGAACTCTTACTGTATCATTGTTTAAATTATATTAAATGACAAAGGACCTTTTCAGAAGTGATTGTGTATTAAAGTAATATTTAATAAGTGGATTGAAATGACAGGATCCTGGCAGGTGTACTTACATTTTTATTCATAACAACATTTTCATAAAATGCAGTCACTTGATACCTTTGTTGCTAAGAAGAAGCGGTTTGCAAATGATTAACAATAATTAATTGTTCACATTAAATATTTGCTTTATTGTAGCACATAGTGTGTCATGGTTTACCTTCTCCATACAATCATAATCAGCCATTGTACAGTGATCGTCAATACTTGTAACCCTAAACTCGATATTTTTCTTGTACGGTGGTACACAACATACATATCCTCTTCTTTATCAAGCTAGTTCCTTCCAGTGTCCCTTTAAATTCTATGCTCACATCCCCAACCAATTTAAAGTTTCATGGTTTTAATCTATTGTACATTTATTTCCCATTAAGCATATTGAGGGTGCCACTATAGAACTCTTACATCTATCTTCTGACTTTTCAACTCTGTCCTATATCAAAATATATGGTCTTCTACCCTTTGATCACTTTGTACTTTTCACCCAAGCTCTTCTGATATAGTTAACTTAGCTCATTCTGTACAGTTGTCATTCATCACTGAAACCCTTGCTCTGCCTTTAACGCTCACACCAGGCAAATACCATTTAGATGCGATTGCCCTCGCCTGATATAAGGTCCATTGATATTTCTAGTTTTGCTGAAAATAAGTCCAACTCTTCTGTTGTTTCTGGATTTGAAAGGCATATCGTGAAAATAATTATCCTGGTACAGATGGGAAAAATAGTAAAGGATAAATGTGCTGTACTCGCACAACCAAAGTACACATACTCAGTTGTTTATAATCGAAGATGCTTCAGAGACAAATGGAAGATGTACGGTCAGAGAAGAAATTGACTCACATGGGTTAAGCAGCAAATTCTCTGGAAAAAACAGCCCTCGCCCACAAGTTGTTGCATGCTTCTTCATCCGGCTTACCCAATTGCAGAACACATGTTCATGTTTGGAGGAGCTTAATCACTAAGTGAAAGCCAGGGTTTTTCTGTATTATGAAATTATCAGGGATTTAGACAATTAAAACATTCTAGGGCACTAATCCTTTCAGTGAGTTTATTTAGAGCTGCCCTGACATAGCTAAAACAAATTAGAACAATGATGGGTCTGGGGTATAATCACCAGACCATCCGGTTTTATTTTCAATGCTCCAAAGGATCAGCAGCCTTCATCAACACATATAAGTCTCCTGCTTTTTAAAAAGAAATCTGACCAATAATTCCAACATTCTCTTGGAATTATAGGTCAGATTTGAAGTGTGAAATGGGAGCAAGGAATAGTGAGTGAACTTCTCCCTCCCCTCTTGAAAACTGAAGTCCCTTCAAGTTATTCCAACTCACCTTTTTGGGGCAGGGGCAGGCTGAGGGGTTTAACCATACAGAACATGATTAGCAATAAAATAAAACACGCATAATTTTAATTAACTCAAGATATGTACAATTTGAAGAAGGGCATGCCCAGACAAAGGATTGTTTTCACTTTAAATACTTAATCCCTACAGCCAAAAGTATGGCAACTATGATAAAAGCAGGATTAACCCACCACCTATCATGTAGGGCTAAACACCCTGGAATAGAAGTCTATTATGAGGCTATTGAAGCTGGCGATGGTAAGAAAATGTTGAGAAAATGGTTAGTTCTGTTGAGAACAAGGTTTGTAGGGCTGAACTGGGCTTGTTGGGACATAGCTGGTGTGGGCATAGCTTAAGTAGGCTAGGTTCAGATATTTGGTGCTGGCTGTAAAATGATCGCTGAAGGAGGGGGATAAAGAATCCCTTCACTGAAATGCATCAGATGAAATTACTTTTAAGACATCCATATGAAGAGTCATAATATTTTGAGAGTGACAACAACTATTAGGATGTCCTGCTATTTCCATTGAAGTACAAAACATTGGATGACAAAATAAGAGCTCTAAAAGGGACTCTTGGTAACTGTTTATTGGGCAGAAAATGCAAAGAAAGGTGTGACTTGCTCCAAGTTGCCAAGTTAAGGGCTTCAAAAGAAAAATGAGTGACATGAAGGGAATGGTTTATGCAAACTGAATAGAAGAAAGATGGTAGAGATTCTGGTTCTGCGAATCAATTGTGTTTTTCCCTGGAGGATAGTTTTGAAAGGAAATCAAAATGATTGGCTAGATGTTGCCTTTTCATTTAGAAGGGTGAACTGAGGTGGAGTCTCAACATCTAGCATTCCTAATCTCATCCTTCACTTATTCAGGTACTCTAATTTGCCTATTGGTTAACAAGGAGTTCAAGCAAAAATGCGATGTTGAAGAGGACATATGAAGCATAGTACGGGGCTTTCAGAGCTGAATAGAGGCAGGTTGCAGGGTGTTATAGAGCTAATAGTGAACATTGGGCAATTTGATTAAAACTAACGGCAACCTATGTCATAAATATTGGTGGCCTGGCTGCTTATTCCAGAGTGGCCTCGAAGCATGGTGAAATTAAGTCTGTGAAGATCACTATGGGAATGGTGGCAGGCTTCCATTAAAATATATTTATGGTGCCCCTCAGAAACCCTGCTGGCATTGGGTAGGCGAGGTATGAGGGAAATGATGATGGGTCCCCACGTGCAGGCACATTTTCAGTGCTATTATTTGTGGAAGACACTCCATCAGCATTGAGCGGTATTTGTTGATTCTCACCGGGTACATTCTCCCGAAAGTGGTTTCTCACATAGTCAATGAAAGCACATTGGTGGCCTGGTGCAAGACTATAAATATCATGGATTTTCTACCACTCCATGAGTGATCCCCCACGGTGGTGAGCATAAGGTCCACTAGCCAAACTCTTGATGAAACCCTTGGCAGACATCTTTTTGAAAGAGGTGATATTGTATTGGTCGTAGTTGACCTAACCAGTTTTTTCAGTATTGAGGTATTTCTTGTTAGATTGGGATTTTCTTTGGATGAATGCACCAGTGATGAAAAGGCTGATTTCCCAGTGCAGGGCATGCTATAAAATGTCCATTTATTTCGATACACAGATCTTGAACCTTATCCAAAAACTAATTTTGAATCGTCCATTGGGAGAAAACAAGATCCACTAATGGACCAGACAATAGATTGCTGCCCCGATAGGTATAATCGAGGAGCAAGATGGCAGGTTGCGTCATGTTTTTCATACATTCACTTTAGATTAGGATAAATCTGTTAATTGATATAACTTTGGATATTTATTGGATATTTATTTTATTTTATTGCTTAAATAGCACTACCGGTAGCAAAACTTGCAGTGTTACTTGTTGCTTTGGCATGTGCAAATGTATCTGCATTTGAGAATATACTTTTCATTGGGCATTTTTTTTTTTTTAAGAACAGCAGTTTGATAAGACATTTATTTAAAATGCTTATTTTAAAAATATTTGGTATTAAGAATTTTGATTTGAAAAGAAAAAATGCTACAAGTGCAGTTACACTAGTACAACTTCACAGTTGAGATTATGGCAATACATGGACATGACCACGATTACATTTTTGGCCATGTTTAGGCTGTAAAGAAAAGTCTTTTCTTAAAATGTCTGGAGCATTACTTTCTCAACTGAATGTAAACTACGTAGAATGTTAACAATTATGAACTAAATGCTTGAGCTAAATGTATTTTTTACTGAAATTTTAAAGCTATTCACCAAAATGTACTGCTTTATTGTGAAGCTTGAGAATGCTGTCTGCTGGTTTTATGCAGAGGTACCAGTCAATAGCTAACAAGGACTTTCCCACACATACAAACATAAAGCCTAATCACCCCCACACTATTTATAGCACAGAACACATTTACTTCACGGTTTTCAATGTCGAAAGAATAAACTGCTGTGGGACATAATCGCCTGAAAAATAATTTGACTAAATTAAGCATCTGCACAGAAGGCACAGTCCTTGCACCGGGCAATGGAACAGCAGCAGACTGGCATTCTTAGCATTTGCGCTGCATCGCATTTGGCGATGCAGCGCGCGCAACGAAATTCGTTTTATTTATTTATATGTCTACTTACCTCTATACTGCTGTATTCCGTACTTTACTACCCCCCACCCTGCCCCTCCCCCGCCCCACGTCACCGCCCGGCAGCACTCCCACCACGGGCCGCTACTGATTCTTAGAATGGAGCTGCAGTCAATTCACAGACATGGGAGCTATTGAACCAACAACCATTTCAAGTAGATCATGAATATTTTACAGCCAATACTTACAAATATCTTTACAGCTTATCAATGAGCGCCTGGGCTACAAACTTCCTGTTTTCGATGGGATTGGCCTTCAAGCACTGCATTAAAAGGGTCAGCATTAACCAAGCTGACTGCTCATGAACCTATGCTTACAGTGAGTTGCAGCCAAGCCCCTCATCTTTGGTGGTCGTCTCTGTTCTTGAAAACAAAGTACATTGGTTAATTGATTTAAAACTTCAATGCCAAACTCAAACTTTACAAAGTGTGTTTATGAATATACCGAGCATTGAAGAACGCTAAGAAATAGGCATGGAAATAATTGGTAATCTCAGTACATTTGGCTAAATGTCATTGTGAGGACTTTTAATAGGTAATGTACTGAAGTATATCAACTTTGTGCTAATTTAATATTGGACATAAGTATAAAATAGAATACCGTTAAATTTGTTTTAGAGCCAACCCCACCACACGCATTTATGTTGTGAATGTGGTTATGTGAGTTACTGTGTCCTTCTATGGCTGTTCCTTCCCATCTGAAAATTATTTTGTGTCATTAACTACTTGCCAGAGGAAGTCAAAATCTATTTGAGAAGTCTCTAGATGTGACATTTCACAAACACAGTATTGCCCATCAAGCAAAGGAAAGGACTCCTTAGTAGCCATTGACAGTGGCATATCTGTGGCAATTGCCTCCCAGTGTTATGATCCTATTACAGCCAGTAACGTCCTGGAAGTGGCACCTGTCTTGGACAATACTGCTTAAATGGTGACACAATGGTGACCAATGTAATTTGACTGCTGAAAATAGTGGGTTAGCATAAGATACTCTGGGGAGTGGTGCATTTTCTTGGGGAAGTACAGTTGTTCTTTTTCTTTTTTTTATCCTCATCTCACCATTAAGGGGCCGATTCCGATCTCGGCCGGTAGGGCTCCGAATCGGATTCGGATTTACCGGATCCGATTCGGAGCCCTGTTTCCCGACCGAATCGTACGCGGGTCCGGCCGAGCGAGTACGATGCAGGCACCCGCGAAAACTCCGACCGACTCGAACGCGGCTTCAACACGCTCCGACCGACTCGCATGGACACGACTCGCACAGCGCTATGGAGACGTTTCCCGGCCGGGTAAGTACGATGCGCGCCGCGAGCAGTCCGATCGACTCGCGCCGTCCGGCTCGAAAAAGCTGTCGGAGCCGGACTTTGGGGGTACGCGTCGGACCCCCTGTACGCGTAGGCGCGCGAGTCGCACACAGGGGGACCCATGGGTCCCCCTACCTGTGCGTGTACGGCGCGAACCGCTCGCCGCGTACACGCTGTAGGGGGCGCCCTTGTCCGCCTCGCACACATTGAGTCAATGGGAGCCCGCGTACGCGTTGTACGACAGGCTCCCATTGACTTCAATGGGAGTCCGACCGACTCGAGTCCGATGGCATGCGTGCGCATCGTACTCGATCGGTCGGACTGCCAGAGTCCGATTCGGTCGGAAATCTCTCCGGGTCCGGCTCGGTCGGAGAGATTTCCGGCCCGAATCGGAATCGGCCCCTAAGTGTCTGCAATTCTTAAAAGAAGCCGTCCTTCCAACCTCTGCGCCCCAAGGCTACTGCATTCGCTTTAGACCAGGCCAGCCCCTTTGTTCTAAGCTTGGTGTAATCATAGGACCAGGGGAGGTTCTACCAGTCTCCTCTCTCTTCCCCAGGATATAAGAGCCTGCCAGATGATCATACCATGCTCACTTATACCCCCCTGATCCAAACGTGCCATAAACACAGCTTTTAGCCAATCCTCACACTGAGGAGGCCGCGGGTCTTTCCAGTTCTTACAAATTTCCCTTCAGGCAATAAGAACCAAATATAACAATAAACCTCTATGTAACGGCTGTAAGACATTAATGGACTCACCGTCATCCCCAAAAATTACTAGAGTGGGATTAACTTTGAGATTGACTTTAAAAATGCCACATAGAACGTACTCCACACCCCTCCAGAAAGCTCTTAGTTCGGAACAATCATAAAAAATATGAATATCATCGGCTTTGAGGAGATCGCATCTTGGACATTTAGGGGAGGATAGTGGGGCAAACTTAGCTATCTTCGCCGGTGTATAGTAAAGCCTATTAACAACGAAAAAGTGGTTCTTTTTTAAACTTGCAGGCTTGACATACTTATATAGAAGTTTCAATGACGAGTCAAACAGATCTTCAATGACAGAGTCAAGGGGGGACTGATTCCAGACTGCATGCTGTGGGGGGTATTCCACATCATCAGCCTCCAGGAACTTCTTATACCATAACGAAACTTCCTTTCTCCTAGGATGAGTTTCTTGCAGGATATGCTCAGTTTCCCAATCACCTCGTATGGACCCCTTTTCTGATGTAAACCAGGAGACCAATTGCAAATATTTAAATCTGGAAGGGCCGCTACCAATTTTAGTTCTTAAGACCTCCCAGGGGTGGACACCTTCTGAGGATAGAAGTTCTGACCATATGGTAATACCTGCCCTCTTTATTGGTTTCGCAAGGTTATCCTTCAAGCATGCCGGGGTCCCGGGGGAATCCCAAATCGGGGCAAAATCAGAATAATAGCCAATCCCCCATCGACATCTGACCTTGTACCACAGGCTAAGGGCAGCCCTGAGAACTTTCAAACGCACCTTTTTGAGATACCTTGGCGCCCCAAATTTATACAGGAAGCCGTCTCCCCCGCCCTCCACCATGACCATTTCTCCCAATAGCCTGCCCCAATTCGTTTCCTCTGTTCTTACAAGTAACATCCGGATATTTTTGAATTGGAAGGCAGCAGAGTACCAGGCAATATCTTCTTTTAGCCTCTTCATACATGTTAAGATCAGCATCATTAACATTCCAAGAGCTCAACATCAGTGGTAGCCATCAGTCAAGTTATAGAGCATACATGGAAGTAGGAAAAGCAGTCCTATGTTAATTATGGTTACAGAGGGTCCCTGATCAGAGAATGATACTGGGTTATAAAGCAATGTCTCAGAAGGAAATAAAAAACTGGTAGAAGTAGAGAAAGAGATTATAAACTGGGCTGAGTGTAAAGTGGTTGGTGTAATGCCATGAGGATGACTATCACCAGTGTTATATTAGGTAGGAATTTAACAGTAAAGAACAGGTTAATTGGCCTTCTTTTGTACCCACCCTACAAGTTAATTACCATTAATAAGTTAACTAAGTGGACCTAACCTCATGGGTGTGAGACTTTAGTGTGTAGAAACAGGCTAGTAAATGTCCAACCTTTATTTATTTAAAGTATTTGTTTATTACAGTGCAGACATTGCCACAAGGCACCAGAGTGCTTCACTAGTAACAGTGGACTTAGCAGTTACAAAAGACTAAGGGGGAATTTGCATGAAGAAAAGAGAATAGTTCTTTACAGTAGCAGTGAACTATGGGCAGTTACAAAAAGCTCTGGAATAGTAAGCCTTGTGTAATATGGCTCAAAAGTGCAATGGTAGATTTTGATGGCCTGCTAGAATGTATGTATGCAACAAAATACTTGAATTTTAGAGAGAAGGTCCCAGGAGACTTAACATTTAGAAGAAATAATAATTGAGGGTTACATAGTACAGTTCATCCCACAAGCAAATGTTACAGAACAGTTTTTACACTTGCAATGCCCCCAAAGGTAAATTCACTTATCAACATCATTGCTTAGCCCTGAAAACTTTCATCAGGGGCATAGCTACAGGGAGGATGTTTGGTGTGTTACACCCCCCTAATAAATATATTATATTTTCTGATAAAAGCAGCTCCAGAATTGGTTGGAGCAGGCTAACCCAGCACTCATTTTGAGGCTGGGGGCCTGTGCCTGCAATCCCTCGGCTGTTTTACAGCACTGGGTTTGCAGGCTTTGAAGTGCGCATGACAGATTAGCTAGCTGTAGACAGCCGGCCAATCTGTCATGCGCACTGAGCAGTCATCCTGCAATACGCAGGAATCTGTCTGCTCCGCCCCGACCATCACACTTGCGCTTGAGCCACCGGCGGCACACAGAATAATAATGACCATTTTATTATTCTGTGTGTACCTGCTGCACTCACAGCAAGGGGTACAATGCTACTCTGCCTTAACGGAGGACCCGCAGCTGCAAAACAGGGTGTGTAAGCAGTAACGTTTATTCATCATTTCACCCTCACTAAAACACACGGTATTCCACCTTGAAGTGGGAGTTTAAATTGGATACTAGATCTTCAGGTAAACGTATTTAATAAACAGCATGTCAGGAGATTCTCTCTGATACAGCATGCCTACATAGTTTACTCTGGAAGTCATCACCTATTTGGAATGTAACCAGTTCCTCTCTGGGAGTTACTTTTAGAGCACAGGGAGCAACGAATAAACATAAATCTACACTAGCCACCAAGATATCCTTTTTAAAGTAAGGACAGGTATGTTCACTTTATAACAAACGATGCAGCTCTAGGTAGGGAGTGCCTTATGGGATTCTTCATCATCAACCAACTTGGTCATGCTGCTGCCTCTTTTTAGTCAGTGATGGTTTCTCAGTTTCTTATGTTGTTGATGCTTCAGGTCTGCTGCATATGTTATTTACATTGACTAAGGGCACAAGCTCACATTTTGGGACTTGCCTGACCCTGACTCCTTGTTTGGTGCCTTTCTCATTTCCTGCATCGGCCCCTCCTCCCCTTAAGTAACTTGCCCTGGATGTGCCGCCATCTTGATAGTGACAGTTCACCTTGGGTCTGGGCAGGGGCAACATACCTGTGCTGCTGCTCCCTTCCTAGTCAGCGATGTATTCATGCTGCCTTGTTTGTATTCCTGCCCTCATTTCCTCCAATTTGAAGCAAAGGAGATAGCAAAATGCTGTCCTGCCTCATTTGTTCTGCAGACGGCAACCCACTGCCATGTTTCCAAGTGCAGATGATCTAGCGGAAAACCAATATCTGATCAGGGATCAATACTCAATAATATCACAGAACAATGGCCCATACACATTCACCCAAATCCCTGTTGCGCTGGGGTCAATTTATATATGTTTAATTCTTTTCTTTCTAAAATTCATTTATGACATCTCCAAAATACTTATCTAATTTTTACATCAACTTTCCTTCTACTTAGTTGAATAGTTGATGGTAATGATACTACTATCTAACTAATCATTCAATCAGATAAATGAACACAGACTCTCGTTGAAGTTAATGAAGTTTTATCTCAAATTAAATGATAAAAATGCTCAATGCATACGGTCACAAGTGCAAACAATGAACTCACAAAGGGGGAGAAAAACATCAGCAATTCCAGATAGAGACAAACTCATCAATCAAATAAATGACATTGTGCATGAAGGAGTGGATAGATGAAGAGACAAAAGTTTCAGAGACAAAAATTCATTTGCAGGTAATTTTTCAAGAACGAGTCAGAATAATAGAAACCCAAAGGATCTGTAGAAAACCACCACTCTGGCCAAAGTGATGGTGGGGGTCCCCTGAAATAGTCAGGGAACAAAGATCACAGGGACAGGAACGGGACAGGACAGGAACAGCTAGGCCTCACTGCAAACCGACGGACAGCGACGCATCTCCCCTCTCTCCGTAATCAGCCTAACCTAACCACACCCCTATAGGCACCCCAGTTATACCCTGAAACTTACATGTCTGTCCCACATCAGTTGAAACATTTCACGAAACTAGACGGATGATTGGAGGGTTTAGGAGGTGGCCTGTCACACCACTGTGACTTCATTCAAATTTTGGGCTTATTCATTGTTCTATACCCATTCCCATGACTTCATAATTGTTCCGTTCACACAATTTAATTCATGTTACAATTGCACATAATTTTAAGCAATGTCCGTGGAAGGAGTCTTTCTGTCCCACGGTCAGTCACATCCCTTGGCATGCGAACATCACATTGGCCTTCAACCCCTGCACTTCTTCTGCTGTGCTCAGCGCTTCAGTGTGCCTTTGTCAGATCAATTTCACTCTTTTATCCTGACCCGCCTTTATCTGGCTAAGTTAAGGGAAAATGGCGTTTCATCCAGCTCACTATAGCAAATGGAAAATGAACTTTAATTAATTATATGATAATGTAGTTTTCACTGTTTACCGCCCACCTTTGCACTATTCCCTGTTAGCGGTTTTTCTAGCATAGCTTTATGCAAAAGCGGTATTATTTATAATTTCAAAGCAAGCTGCAACATGCAAACTACGAAATGCACATGTGGCCTAGTCATGCATTGTTTCCCGTTTCTTTCAAAGCATAATGTAAATACGGTTTTAGTTCTTTCATGCGTTATCTCACGCTAGTACATGCATGCGCAAAGCAGTTTTCCCTTGTGTTCATGTAAGGTGCACGTTAATTTTCTATTACTACTTACTGTCAGTACGCATTATGGGGGTATTCATTCGAGCAGGTTTCTTTTTGCGAAATCCTGCTCCATCAATCCCCCCTTTGATGGCTTTCTGGAGCCATCATAAAAATACCTACCATACCGAGTGCCATCTTCATTTATCTAAAACTCTGTATTCTTCTCTCTTTTTATGGCACTTTCATCTATATCTTTCATCATATTATAGTATTCTTCTAGCTCTATTTCTTCTCTTTTTCTTTTTCTCGCTCTTCGTCTATTCTCTGATTCTGTCACTTCCATTTTCCCGCTCTTACACTTACAACATTTGTATGTTGTTATTATCACTAAGGCTACTATGGCTACTGAGATAAGTGGCATTATTATTTTCCCTAATAAACTACTTCCAAAAGTAGAAAACCATTTACCTACAGAGGAGAAACTCTTACCAAGTCTCTCCCAAACACCGACAACCTCCAGTTGGGTCAAATCTTCATGTAATTTCGTAATATTCTTTATATATCCCTCAATTCCTTTAGTTTTGTCAGGGATATAGGTACAGCAGTGTTGGATTTTCAACATGCCACAGACTCCACCCTCTTTTGCCAATAAGATATCAAGGGCAAGTCGATTTTGCAAAACCATTGATCTGATTGCAACCATTTCTGTGTCAATCATTAAGAAACCACCAGCAGTATCTTTGATAAATGATCAACCACTGTGGATAACTTCCGAATTTTGTGCGAATTTAGAACGACTCCAACTGATGGTATCAGTGCACCAAAAATATCACCTACTATTTTTGAGAAACTTGCTCTCTTGTTACGTGTTAGTCCGTGATTTATTTCCTTTAGTCTGTTGCTGTTTCGGTCCATGTGATAGACCTTTGGAAAGACAATAGCAAAATAACAACTACCATACCAATGTGCAGGCAACCTATAGTAGGCTTTCTTACCGCACACATAATAGACTCCCGGAAACACAGGATCAGTTCCACCCTTCAATACCCAACCTCCAGTAATTTGAAAAGTATGTTCACATTCACTAGTACCAATGAAATAATTGTTATAGTTATTTCTGACTTCTTCAGGTTCCCCTATCCGTAACATTCATTCTAAGCAAACATATTTTTCCCTTCTGATGCCAGTCCAGGGACATTGCAGCGTATGTTTCGCCTTTCTCATAATTTCCTTCCCTGAAAGCCCATGGTGGACCCTGTGTCTTCTGTTCAGCAGCTTTTCTCTGGAAACTTTCCCTTCTACTTTCTACCATTTCTATAAATACTTTTTCTTCAACCTGCAAACTACATGTTAAATTGTCTTTATAAGCATATTCTACATCTAAAGCTTTGGTAATATGGAAGAACTCTCCCATATAATGTGCATTTTTACTACTCAAAACCTTATTTAGTTACTTAATAACAGGTATTTCTGAAAACACTAAATCTATATTAGAATAGTGATATTCGAGCTTCCCCGTCACGTAAAACAAACTTGTTAAGACACTGCAAGACACACCATATGTTAAAGGAAGGTGATGATACGTCACCCCCTCTGAGACAGACGAAGGTAATTGCATGCACACATAACAATCACTCACATTCATTGTGTCAATGTATTCATACAACAATTTAGTAAACACATTTAACGAGAAATCACTAATTGATTTATCATGATGGAGAATGCTTCCATCCATTTGTTCTATGTTGGAATTAGGTGTTCTTTTAGTAACATCATTCACTCTTTCACTTGTCACATCATTAGTATTATTTTCATTATTAGTTACCATTAGAATAGGTACAAGGAAAGTTAGTAATATCCACATGAATGTTAATAACAAGACACTACATAAGCAAGCTTTAATACATCTATGTTTTAGACTAGATTTTGGATGTTCAATCGCCTTTTCTTCAGCCAATTTGTATTCTATCAAAAATATATAAAAATCTATTTAAATCTATAAACACTAAACTTTACTAAAAAATTTACAATTCTAGGAAAATAGTGTAATCCCACACTTCAGACTTTCTTCTTTACCCCTATTTTTCTTTTCTTTAGGTCTTCAGAATTCTTTACTTCTTCTTTCAGCTGACAATGTTGCACCTTAGTTTTTGTCACAGTTCTTTAAGGTGGTCTCAATTTGCTTTCATCAACGTGTTCAGTGTCAGAATTGTCTTTTTCTTCACTTGGATCTGAGCTTTCAATTTCTTCCAAGATTACGTAAGTCCATTCTGGTGCGGTGTATTTTCTGCTTGGAATTCTTACTCTTCTTGTTTTTCATACTAATTCTTCTCCTGACTCTTCTTGTTCTGTCTGACTTGAGACCTCATTACTTTGCTCTGGTCTTTTCTTTAACTTTCTCCTTACAAGAGTGTATTTCAGTCTTTTCACTCCACCTGGCCAATTGTCACCTTTTCTTGGTTTCTTAGTCTGTACTACCCTTTCACCTTCTCCATCTGGCTCATAGGTTCTTTTGTTTGGCCTTTCTTCTATCTGTTCTTCTTCTTCTTCTGGATTTTCAGTAACTTCTGTTTCTGCTGATCCAACAGCAATTTCACTTTCTCCTGGTTTAACCGTGAACCCACTTTCTTCTGGTTCAACAACAGTCTCACCTTCCTCTGGTTCAACAGCAGTCTCATGAGACCCAGTAGCTGGTGCCCACTTTACTTGACTTGTGCTTGGCTGTACGTCATCAGTTTGTTCTTCAGAATCTGTTACTCTAGATTCTTCAGCTTCACACACTTCAACCTCTGGTCTTTGACTTTGGTTTACCAGTTGCTGCTCTTTTTGTCTTTCAAGTGGACTTGGGACCTGTCTAGTGTGGCTTGCGTGAATCGAGTTTGGCAAACCACCACACTTCACTGCCGTCGTCGTCACCAGAATTATTTGATAAGGACCATGCCACCTGGGTTCTAAACACGATTTCCTCACATGTTTCTTGATGAGAACCCACTCACCAGTTCTCAGATCATGAGCTTGATTCTGCTGTGTTGTTGTGGCATCTTGTCCAAACTGGCGAGATACAGAACGCACTAGATCAGCCAATCCTCTGCAATAATCAAGCACTAGATCATCAGATATATTCATCAGTTTGTTCGCTGGTATGTATGCTTGTCTCATTGCTCTTCCCATTAAGACTTCGTGAGGACTCAAACCCGTCTTTTTGTTAGGAATGCTTCTAAGACTCATCAGTACAAGGGGTAAAGCATCAGGCCATTTCAGTGTTGTGGATGCACATACCTTTCCTAACCTAGATTTTATTGTGCCATTTATCTGCTCAACCACTCCAGATGCTTCGGGTCGATAGGCACAATGCAGCTTCTGTTCAATTTGTAATGCTGCACAAATCATCCGAATTATCTCATTATTAAAATGTGTTCCTCTATCTGTCTCTAAAGTGACTGGAAATCCAAACCTAGGAATCAGCTCTCTTAGAAGTAGTTTGGCGACAGTTAAGCTGTCATTTCTTCCCGTGGGATAGGCTTCCACCCAGCGAGAGAACAAGCAGACGACAACCAACACATACTTCAGCCCATTACATGGGGGAAGTTCGATAAAATCCAATTGGAGATGGGTAAATGGTCCTCCTGCTTTTCCAATTCGGCCCCACCTAACAACTGTCTTTCTGCCTGGATTTTGCTTCTGACAAGTGATGCACCTCTGGCAAAGACTCTCTGCAATGACCCTGAACTTTGGGTTATACCATGACTGCTTGAAGAGTCTGATCATTGCATCTCTTCCAATATGCGCAATTCCATGGTACACCCTGGCCATATGGGAAAGTAAACTGTCTGGCATGACTGGTCTTTCATCTATATAGACCCACACTTCGTTCTCTCCTCTCTTTCTGCAACCTGAATTTTTCCAGATTTCTTTTTCCTCATCACTTGCCTCTTCCTGCATCTGCCTCACTTCATCCCAAGTTTCAAATGTGGTTGTAAACATAAGATGGCATTCAGTATTTCCCTTTTCAATTGCTCTGTTTAAGGCCATTAAATTTCGTGCACAGAAACGCGCTATTTGGTCGGCGTATCTGTTGCCCTTTGTCACATAATCATCTCCTGATTTATGTGCGGCACATTTAACCACTGCAAGTCTTTTGGGCAATTGCAAAGCATCCAATAATTCTTTTACAGTTTTGCTGTTACGGATAGGGGAACCTGAAGAAGTCAGAAATCCCCTTTGCATCCATAGCTGTCCAAAATCATGGACAACCCCAAACCCATATTGGCTGTCAGTGAATATGGTCACCCTCAGGCTTTTGGCAATTTTGCACGCTCTAATTAGAGCTATCAATTCAGCAATTTGAGCAGAGTTTACCCCTTTTAGACAGGATGCTTCTAGAACTCCCGCTATGGTGCAAACAGCATAGGCAGTGCATCATTCACCCTTCTCATTTCTTAGGTATGACCCATCCACAAATATCTCACAGTCTGGTTCTTCCAAAGGAACATCCTCTATATCAAACCTGGGTTTGGTGCACAGTTCTGTCACATCCAAACAATCATGATCCGCTTCCTCTCTCACTTCCTCACAACGAGAATTTGGCAGTAGAGTTGCCGGGTTTACAGTGGTGCATCTCACCACAGTCACATTTTCAGCACCCAGAATCACTCTCTCGTACTTAGTCAGCCAACTTATGGTGATATATTGTGTCCGGGTTCGAGTTAAAAGAATCTCAACAGAATGTGGCGCATACACCTTGGCTGGATATCCCATTACAATCGCTTCACTTTGTTCCAGGCTCACACAAGTGGCGGCTACTGCTTTTAAACAGCCTGATAACGCTGCAGCCACTGAATCCAAAGTAGCAGAAAAATATGATACTGGACCTCGTGCCAATCTATGTTACTGAGTTAGGACTGAAAGTGCACACCCATCTCTCTCACAACAGTACAACGCAAAATCCTTTGCATAATCTGGCATTCCCAATGCAGGTGCTCGACAAAGACTGTTTCGCAGTTTCGTAAAGGCTTCCATACTTTCATCATCCAACACAATCGGATCTTTCACATCTTTTCGTGTCAATCTCTGTAGAGGTTTTGCAATCAGTGAGAAACCACTGATCCACTGCCTACAGTATCCAACCATTCCCAGAAACATTCGGACTTCTTTCTGAGTGGTAGGTGGGCTCATCTGTTTAATCACACTAATTCTTTCTGGTGTCACCTTTCTGACTCCCTTTTCTATTTTGTGTCCTAAGTATTGGGCTTCCTGTTTACAAAATTGTAATTTTGCTGGTGACACTTTGTGTCCTCCTTCTGCCAAATGGTTCAGTAAGGCAATGGTATCTGTCGCACATGCCTCTCGGGTCTTTGATGCCACAAGTTGGTCATCAATGTACTGAACCAAGACTGAATTTCCTGGCATGACCAAGGTCTCCAGACACCTTTTCAGAATCTGATTAAAGATTGAAGGACTCTTGGTATTCCCTTGAGGGACTAGGCACCATGCCAAAACACGGTCTCCGAACCGGAACGCAAAAAGATATTGGCTTTCCGGATGCAAGGGAATCGAGAAAAATGCTTGACACAGATCAATCACTGTGTACCATTCTGAATCGCATGTAATTTGGTAAAGGATTCCTGCTGGATTTGGTACTACTGGACAGCAAGGTACCACATTCTTATTAATCTTTCTTAAATCCTGTACTACTCTATATTTTCTGCTTGGCTTTTTATTTCCTATAATGGGCGAATTACAAGGACTACTCATTATTTCTTTCAAAATTCCCTGTTCAATCATTTGATCAATCACAGGAGTGACTCCCGCAATTACTTCCGGACTCATTTTGTACTGAGGTGTGTTTGGATACGCAGCACCCTCTTTCACTGTAACCTGAATCGGGTCGACATTTATCATTAGGCCAATCTCTTTCCCCGTAAAGTCCCATACATCTGACCTCCCTGTACTTCTTAGTTCTTCAGGCAAACTCTCTTCTGTGAGAAGTGAAAACAACTCATCCACTTCTGTTCCTTGCTTCGCTAACATCATCTTGAATTCAACATCTTCATCAGGTGTCTGAAACGCAATATCATCTGGCGTACAGTAGATGGTACAGTTCATCTTGCACAACAAATCTCTTCCCAAGAGATTTACTGGACTTGAGTCACATACCACAAAACGATGCATGTCTCTGAAACTTCCAATATGAACTTCTATTGGATTTGTGACTGGTGTTCTAATATGCTTATTTGAGACTCCTACAACTTGGATAGTTTCTCCCGAGAGGGGTAGGTTTGGAATTTCTGCTGCTCTCACAGTAGAACGGGTAGCACCAGTATCCACCAGGAATGTAATATCATTACCTTCCACCTTTCCTTCAACAAATGGACCTGACTGATCTACCGCCAAAGATGCGCCAAGTACGCACTCTTCCTCCCCCCCCTCAGGCACCGTCATTGAGATGAGTCTGAATCATTCTCATTGCACTGCAACCAAATTGCGGAACCATTTGCACACTTTGATTCTTACCAATTTGGTCACCTCCGTGAAATCCAGTGTTCACACCGTACCTCTGCACCTGAGCATTCACATTATTTGGCATAGGAGCTTGTGGCACCTGTAACTGTGGAGTAACTACCTGCTGCTGCTGTTGGTTCACAACCACCTCATTCTGCATCTGTGGATTTAAATTTTGATTTACCCCATTATTCTTTTGAGCAGATCTACAATCGTTCTTCCAATGTCCAATCTTTCCGCACGCATGACAAGAATTTCTTCCTAGCCTCTTCTTTACTCATTTTACCTCTACCTCTATCCCCGTTGGGTACCTGACCATTTTTATTCTGACCATTCATCTGATAACCTGTCTGGGAATTATTATTCACCTCTTGTTGCTCTGCTACCTTCACTTGTGCCCACATCATTTTCTCCTTTAATTTCTTATATCTTGATTCAATGTCATCACTACAATACTTCGCATATCTTAAAATTTCATCAATTGTTTTACTCTGCCAACAGATCAAATGTTGCTGAATCATATTACTAATCTCCGGTTTCAACCCGAACACAAAACGAGACACAAAATGTCCCATATCTTTGTCTCCAATATTCTCAAATCCGCTGAACTGTTTAAATACTTGTAACAACCTTTCATAGTAGGCATGCACTGACTCCTTTGGTTCTTGGGTCGACCTGTCTATTTTAACCCAATCTGTTTCTTTACGGGAAATTTTCCCTTTTAAGAAAGTGATTACCTGATTATACTTTTTCATCACCTCTTTGGATGGTGCACCTGTTTTAGGGTCTCTAGGATATTCTTCTTTTGGCCAATCGACAGTGATCTTACATTCTGTCCACAAATCTGCTGGAACAACAATCTCAAACAACCCATCTAAATCCTTTAACAAAACCTTCAAGACCTTCACAAACCTTTCTAACTGTTTGTACCATTCAACTGGTTTCTCTCTTAATCTGGGGAAATCATTCGTAAAAGATAATATATCCTGCCTTGATCATGGAACATGAACATATCCACCACCTGGAACTTCTCTCATCGGACACGCCCTTTCAACTTGTTCTGTTTCTTTTAACGGAAACATAGACGCTCCTTTACTAGCTGCTTCTTCCTTCTTTTTCACCCATCTATTCTTCCATCGATCTACATCTCCCCATTTCTTCAAAATATTCATTAACTATTTTATCTGTAACCTTTTCCCAGACGCATTGAAACTTTCCAGGTCCTTTTCAGTAAAGGCCAATCTGTACGATTTTTGCTACACCTTAGACTTTTCAATGTCTATTCCATACTCACTAGCAGCTTCGGATATTTTCTCATGAAGATTCCTTGCTCTCCAAGTAATGCTTTTACACAAAAACAATAATTCATCATCTCGGTAAGTCCCTAATCTGTCTGGATTTATCGTACCAATAATCATCTCCTCCAGATCTACTTTCAATTGGCTCACATTTATACTCTGTGGTTGAGGTTTTTTCTTTTCCATTCGCTGTATCCAATCATTCAATTCCTCTGGTGAAGGACCTGCTGAACTCCCTGTCGCTGAAATAACATTCGGCCCTATTCTTCTTGGATCTATTTGTACACCTCTTCTAGGGGTTTCTGTTATCATCTCACACACTGGAAGATCTAACAATGTAGTATTCATGTCAGCTTGTCCATCCTCATTCCCTACCGTCACTAATCCTTTCCTGCTGCTACTCATAGGAACTGCTACCGTATGTACTTTTGATACATTTTGTTTTTCTCCATACAATGGAACCACGGGACCAATTGTTACCGGTACCGTTAATGCTTCTGCACTCAGACTTAACTGATTTATTTTCTGTTCCTGCTCTAATTTTGCCTTATTTAGCATGTCAAATTCCTTTTCTCGCATTATCCTAGCCATGTCTGCAATCTGTGGGATTAATGTATTTCCCATAAAGGGTGTATTCGGAGTCACCTCAACTGTATTTTCTTGATAGGGCGGAGGTCTTTTGGTCATGATATCCTCTAATAACTCATCATCAGAATCGTTTACATCATCTCTTAAACTTGAAGTTTCTATATTTTTCTTTTTCTCTTTACATTTGCCTCCTGTCTGATCGTCGGCAACTAAAACTGGGTACAAACCCTCGGTTACCACAGCTCTCCTCCATCGTTTCATTGTATCCTCTCTTCTCTCAAAAGGGTACCTAGTCATTAAATTTCTGTATCTCCTACCTCCTTGATATTTCTCTCTTTCCATTGCTTTTACTTCCCATTCCTCTAACGCTTCATACTGTGTAGGTCTGGGATTTGGCTCTAATGTATTCATTCGATTTCGCAAATTCTGTAAAATCCTCATATTAAATGAACCATGCTGTGGAAAGGCTATAACACCATCATCCTTTGTATATTCCACCCAATTCTCCAACCATATACACGTATGGTATCCTCGCTCTAACATCATATAAGTAGCAGGCGTTCCTGGAGGGGGAATAAGAATTCCCTCTCTAGTCACTATTGGTTTATCCTTCTTAAAGAAATTCTTTATTTTCTTTAACAACTTCATTTTTTCTGACTCTTTACGCAAATGTATCACAACAAAACACACTAAGAATCCTATCCGTAATTTCTTCTTATTCTATTTGCTAGTTCTCGTCCAATACCAGCGCGACTCACACTAACCGTTCAATCACAGCTCTCTGCGTATCTGCTATCTCGACCAATGTCAGCGCGACTCACACCAACTAACCAATCACAGCTCAGTACACACCCGCTGCCTGACCAATACCAGCGCTGCTTTTTCTGACGTCAGTATTACTCCTTCTACTGACCCTCCGTTTAGAAAATAATACGGCAAGGTATTTCTAAGTATTTTTAATCAAAAATTCGATTAGTAACAACACAAAACAATGCTACCTTGTCTGCTCCTCTAATAAAGAGATAGTCTTCACTTTTCCGAGAGGTTTTCTTCACTACGAGTCCTAATAACGTCCAGCGCTATTTTACTCTTCAAACAAGCTCCGAGTGGACCTATTACTCCTCTAGGGATAAGGCCAAAGTTTCGCAAGAAGACTTTTTGGTGTGAAAAGAGGTCTTGGTACTCCCCTGGGGATAAGGCTAGAGTTTCGGAAGTGGACCCTTTGCTATTTCAGACACTCTACTCTCATATGAAATTTCCCTAAATATAACACCTTCAGCCCTCCGTAGCTTCGGTATTATTACAACAGACAAACTACTTCTGCAGTGTGATTTCTTTACCACACTCTTCTTCTGCCTATTTCAGGCTTAATTCCATTCCCGGGATTCCTCCGGTATCTCCGTACCTGTACTTCTAGACAACATAGAACAGGACACTAACTTTTTGTGTTAAGAACATATAATCAATAATCCTTACCAAACTAGTCAATAATTAAACCGTCCTCTGCCACCAAGAAACTGATCCAGCGCAAAACCAATATCTGATCCGGGATCAATACTCAATATTATCACAGAACAATGGCCCATCCACATTCACCGAAATCCCTGTTGCGCTGGGGTCAATTTATATATGTTCAATTCTTTTCTTTCTAAAATTCATGTATGACATCTCCAAAATACTTATCTAATTTTTACATCAACTTTCCTTCCACTTGGTCGATGAACCAATTAGTTAAATAGTTGATGATAATGATACTACTATCTAACTAATCATTCAATCAGCTAAATGAACACAGACTCTCGTTGAAGTTAATAAAGTTTTATCTCCAATTAAATGATAAAAATGCTCAATGCATACGGTCACAAGTACAAACAATGAACTCACAAAGGGGGAGAAAAACATCAGCAATTCCAGATAGAGACAAACTCATCAATCAAATAAATGACATTGTGCATGAAGGAGTGGATAGATGAAGAGACAAAAGTTTCAGAGACAAACATTTATTTGCAGGTAATTTTTCAAGAACGAGTCAGAATAATACAAACCCAAAGGATCTGTAGAAAACCACCCTTTCTGGCCAAAGTGATGGTGGGGGTCCCCTGAAATAGTCAGGGAACAAAGATCACAGGGACAGGAACGGGACAGGACAGGAACAGCTAGGCCTCACTGCAAACCGACGGACAGCGACGCATCTCCCCTCTCTCTCTCTCCATAATCAGCCTAACCTAACCACACCCCTATAGGCACCCCAGTTATACCCTAAAACCTACATTTCCGTCCCACATCAGTTGAAACATTTCACGAAACTAGACAGATGATTGGAGGGTTTAGGAGGTGGTCTGTCACACCACCATGACTTCATTCAAATTTTGGGCTTATTCATTGTTCTATACCCATTCCCATGACTTCATAATTGTTCCGTTCACACGATTTAATTCATGTTACAATTGCATATAATTTTAAGCAATGTCCGCGGAAGGAGTCTTTCTGTCCCACGGTCAGTCACATCCCTTTGCAGGCAAACATCACATTGGCCTTCAACCCCTGCACTTCTTCTGCTGTGCTCAGCGCTTCAGTGTGCCTTTGTCAGATCAATTTCACTCTGTTTATCCTGCCCCTCCTTTATCCGGCTAAGTTAAGGGAAAATGGTGTCTCATCCAGCTCACTATAGCAAATGGAAAATGAACATTCATTAATTATATGATAATGTAGTTTTCACTGTTTACCACTCACCTTTGCACTATTCCCTGTTAGCGTTTTTCCTAGCATAGCTTTATGCAAAAGCGGTATTATTTATAATTTCAAAGCAAGCTGCAACATGCACACTCCGAAATGCACATGTGGCCTAGTCATGCATTGTTTCTCGTTTCTTTCAAAGCATAATGTAAATACGGTTTTAGTTCTTTCATGCGTTATCTCACGCTAGTACATGCATGCGCAAAGCAGTTTTCCCTTGTGTTCATGTAAGGTGCACATTAATTTTCTATTACTACTTACTGTTAGTACGTATTATGGGGGTTTTCATTCGAGCAGGTTTCTTTTTGCGAAATCCTGCTCCATCACAGGCTTCATTGTCCTTCTGACTCCTTTTCCTGCAACTGGTGTTCAGACTACAATCTCCGTTGCTCCTAGACCTGGCGGTAAGACTAATAGCATATGGAAATCATGGCCTCCAGCGTTTTATTTTCTCACATAGTGTGCCTCATTACATCTCTTCCAGTTTCCAGGTAGTTATTATGCATTTTACAACCTTGGATTTGGTAAGAGATCCTGTTTTCATTGGTGATGCACCTTAGGGGAAAATACAGTTTTTTTTATGTTTGGCTTCTCAAATGTGTAGTTTTCATATGCAGAAACTGCACCAGAACTCTTGTGCTCATGCCTTATAGCTAAGCAAGCACTTGCACACTTGCTCATGGACTTTGTTTCGCTGTCATTCATTTTTCTTTATTTAATTTACTACTCTCTACTCCGCCCCTTTTTTTCTTCTCAAGGTTGCGACTTTCTTAGTGTTTGGTCGTGATGCTGATCCCAACTGTTGTATAAATATTTTGGACAATTTTACACTCTAAAACATTACCCTACAGTATCTTTGACAATGTGGTGTACCTAACAGCCATCGTTTTACTGGCGCGCTTTTATTTGTCTCTTCACTTACGTCACTTAATTTAGCACTGCTGCATCACTTTTTGTATATGTAGACCTTTTGTACATATAAAATGGCATACTTACAATTCATGTGATTTTCCTTATCTTTCTCTTGACACTGTATTTAAGTATTTGAATATATTACTGTATTTAAATCTCACAGACCAGTATAACTGTTTACCAGATGTATTTCTATTAATACAGCAGTAGATTGAATAAATAATCTCTGCCATCTGTTTCTATTTAATTTCATTATAGGTTGCTGTTACTTTTCTCGAAATTCCTCCTGAAGGAACCCTTGCATTGGTTTATAGACTATTCTCTTGGTTCTTATGGATTTTTGGTTCGCCCCATCTTTCTCATATTCAATCAAGATGTAGCATGCATGATCAGTGATCATGAGATTCAAAGAAAGAGGGCATCCAAAACTGGTGCTACTACATGTATTAGACAGGATGAGAACAAAAAAGAGAGCATTTGTTTTTACTTGACACCATGAACTGCAAACAAAAGCAAGAAACAGATCAGGAAAACAAATGCAGATTCATTACGGGATTCAATAAAGAAAGTCAACAAATTAAAAAAAAATACTGCATAAAACTGGAATCTGCTTGGTAGAGATGAACATCTAAAGCACTACTTGGAATTAAACTCAAGGGTAAAATACAGAAAGGTGGCATCGTTAGGTGATATACTAGTAAAAGAGATATCTGGAGTTTAAACGAAAACAGGAGATTGTGATTGGCTCAGCGCTGATAAGCAAGGATTTTGGAAACGTGGGTCATGCAAAGCATGTGCCCATGGAACGAATAAAAAAGAATATGAAAACTTTCAAGGAATGAAACTACAGATAAAGAAATGGATCAGATGACAACTGAATGTAATTTTTATAGTATAGTGCACTTGTGGAAAGAAATATATTGTAAGCACAACAAAGAAGGTGAAAATGTGGATCATGCAGCTTTTATGTGAATCAATTGCAAAAGGAGTTACTCAATGGAGAAGCATTTTGCGACAACCATGGGGCAATCCCAAGGATCGAACATTATTATGGGATAAATAACCTCTTGAATCACTAAAGAGGGGGAGATTGTGACATTCAAATGAGGACAGAGGAATCTGAACTGATTATACTCTGCCCTTTGGGGACATAATCTCGATGCAGAAGTGCATGTACACCTGTAATCTTATTAGTGCTCCAGGGAATCAAAACATTTTTGTCAGTTTTATTTCACACAAACTTAGCCCAAGAGCATTGGCATGCTTTACATGAGCACCAGATTATGCTGCACAATGTCAGATTCATTTTATTATTTTTTAAGCATGGGGAGATTTGATTTGCCCAGAATCACCGGATGTTGAGTCAGCATTAGCAAATCTCATCCAAACATGATATGAGCAAGAGGATACTATGATACTCCTTTGCAGCTCTGCTGTGTACAACGATGGGGAGACAATGACTGTAAGAAAATGCCTCTTTTTGCATGATCACCTCCATTTTGTTTTGGGATTGATGCTGTTGGATTTTGGACTCTTGGCAATGTGCAAAGTGTTTGTACATAACACACACAGTAACACAGTGAAAACACTACAAATGGACACCACACCAGTTTAGAAAAATAAACAATCTTTATCTAAACCAATCAAGACCAAAACGACAATCTAACAGTCAGAACTCAAAATATCACTTTTTAAAGGTTTAAGCAATTCTGTCCATAGAACTCTATGGATGCTGTGATTTTAGCACAAAGTACCTTTGATGCGTCGAAATCCACAAGGAAAAACAGCCACAGAAGAGAAAAGCATTGGAACACATGGCGATGCATCAATTCCCGAGTCCCTGGGGAAGCGATGTGTCAGTTCTGCTGCACGCAGGAGAAGTGCTGCGTCAGTCCCGGAGTGTAAGGAGAAGCCATTCATTGAAATCCGAAGACGGTTCTGCTCTGCGGGTGATGGAGTGGAAAACGTGGGGCACAGGTGTGATGTGTGGAAATCCGGGTGTGCTGGTAGTCAATGCAGCGGTGGCAAAACAGACGCTGCGTCGATTTTTCCAGCTGCAGACGGGTGATGCGTTGATTCTTTCAGCCGCACAGCAGGGCCTGTGCCGCAGTCGGAATGGGGGTCTCGGACGTGGTGACTCGGTGCTCTGGACTCGGATGGCAGCGGTTTCATCAGCCACGGACTGGGACTGTGTTGGTTTCTTTGACCACAAGTTGGTGGTGCGTGGAAATTTCTCCTGCACAGCAGTGCTGCATCTGAAAAACAGAGAAAACAAGGGGGGTTTCGTCCAAGATCAGACGCCAGGTATGGACGTATAAGTACAATGAAGAAAAAAGAGAAAACCTGGCTATCAATTTATGAGCCGCTATTTATTTTGGCGGACAAAAGCAAAGGCCTTAGGTTCTTACGCTTCGAGTGTCTAAATCACAATCATTTCAAATATTAGACACCTTTATAAAACATTTTGCTAGTGTCGGAGTTAAATACACATCTAATACACCAAAAAACTATGATGCATGTAAAGTGCATACATTATTCAAAATAATGTGCGACAACACAATGTGCAATTATAGATAATAAACAACTCTTTAAACAGTATACAAAATTACACCAGCAGATTGTTAATGTGAGTAATATAAATCAGTTCCATTGGGCCCTACAATTTAGCAAACTTTATGGGACTGCTGCCACACGGGAAGATTACTACTCTGTGGGGTGGCTTAAGTTTGAGAACCCTCTACAGAGGTACAAAGCTTCTCTGACTGCCCTTTGTGGCAAAAAAAGGGTGGGAAATGCCGACACGTTTCCAATCCCGAAGGTAATTCACAGGATTTTCATCAGGGCTAAGGCACGGTGTAACCTGCAGATTGAAATTAAAAGTAAAAAACAAAAAAGTAATTACCTACACCGAAAAAACCTTTCTCTTGTGTGGTGTTTAATAGCCATATTTACTTAGATATTTAAAGTACCTGAAAGTATGATGATGCACTTGTTGTGCTTCTCGAGTAGTATAGTTGTCACATTTTCAGGACCTAAAAAGGCCAGGGCATTTGGTGTCAGAATAACCGTATTTGAAACATTGTATCCCACATATGTCGGGGTTTGTTATCAAGTAACTTACTATTATATCGGCAGGAGGAGACTGGAAGATTAAAGATTCAAGTTTGTTTTCAGCCTCAAGTTGTTCGGTGAAACTTTCACCGTTGCGGGACAATCACCGCGCTGACTGCAATAAAAACAACAACCGCGTTTTATTTTTATGGCAAGTCGTTGCTATGATTTATACTGTAGCAGGAGTGAAGTTAATGCACTTACTTTAAAGCACGTGCACTTGTGGCAGCCAGTGATCAGTTGACGCGTTGTTCAGAGGAACGAGCCATTTCTCTGTAATGATAATTAAACTACAATGACATCCTGCATCTGATCTCTTATTAGCGGCGGGTTTTAGTTTAAATCCGGGAAAATGCACGGAATGGGCCACTTACTTGAAGAACTTCTGTTTGCTGATGTCTACAACAATCCTCCAGCCGCTCGGGTCGAACGAAAGTGACTCGCGACACCGAGTTTGCCTATATCCTGTTTCACAGGAAGTATAAGAAACGTTTTTTTAAAAAGGATTATGAGATTTGTAGTTCCCTTCAATTGAGATAGAAGTGGAACCAACATTACGGAGGTATGTTATTTATGCAGGTATGAAGGACATTGTCAAATTGATGCGCAGTGTATTCAATCATCGGGACTGCCTGCAGGCTGATTACTAGCGGTTTGACTCTTTTATTAAGTGGATGCGCGTTATGTGCAACACAGTCTCCAACCTGATTAGTATTTTAGTGTTTTGTTCGAAAGTGTTAGGATCTATAAAGTTTTTTCACAAATCATGTATGAGCTGATAAACACATCTACATGGAGAATGCAAATGTGTTTGCCAATCAACAAGAAGTTGGATTATTTACAGAGGACTCAGCGCAAAATTTGGTGCAATTCAGACATTTCGTTTAAGCCATCTGTCACACAATTGTATTTTAAAATTAGATAGGCTTCTCTCTTTTGAAGTAGTGTTTCAACATCGCCACCTCTGGGTGATGGTTTGATTCCTGACAGTACTGTCCAGACAAATTCTTTTTCGGAATGTTCTTCTTCAATGAAATGCGGTACCATTGGAGCAGTTAAAACTTTTTGCTTTATCCTAGAGCGATGTTGAACAATCTTCTGGTTTATCTGCTGGGTTGTTTTGCCAATGTACAGCTGTGGGCAGGGACACGTGATGCCATACACGACATTCTTGGTTTTGCAGTTAGTGAATTCTTTGTGTACCCATTTGATGGAATTGTGTGTGAATTCATTGCTTTCTATGGTGTTGATACATGCGGAACAAGTGCCACATTTATGGTGGCCTTCCACTGGTTTCAAATTCCATAATGATCTTAGGTCTGTCTTGGCTTTGGGATTTCTCAAATCGGCACGTATAATTTGCTGTCCTATGCTTTTGTTTTTTTTCATTGCAAACAGAGGTCTTTCCATAGGACATTCAAGACTGGTGAGCAGATGCCAGTTGTTCAAGATGGCCTTGCGGAATTTGTGGGTGTGTGGGCCGAATGTGGATACACATACTAACTTGTCCAGTGGTTTCCTGGTTTTCTTGACCAGTAGTTCTTCCCGCGGTGTGTACCATGCAAAGCATAGGACAGCAAATTATACGTGCCGATTTGAGAAATCCCAAAGCCAAGACAGACCTAAGATCATTATGGAATTTGAAACCAGTAGGCCACCATAAATGTGGCACTTGTTCCGCATGTATCAACACCATAGAAAGCAATGAATTCACACACAATTCCATCAATTGGGTACACAAAGAATTCACTAACTGCAAAACCAAGAATGTCGTGTATTCCATCACGTGGCCCTGCCCACAGCTGTACATTGGCAAAACAACCCAGCAGATAAACCAGAGGATTGTTCAACATCGCTCTAGGATAAAGCAAAAAGTTTTAACTGCTCCAATGGTGCCACATTTCATTGAAGAAGAACATTCCGAAAAGAATTTGTCTGGACAGTACTGTCAGGAATCAAACCATCACCCAGAGGTGGCGATGTTGAAACACTACTTCAAAAGAGAGAAGCCTATCTAATTTTAAAATACAATTGTGTGACAGATGGCTTAAACGAAATGTCTGAATTGCACCAAATTTTGCGCTGAGTCCTCTGTAAATAATCCAACTTCTTGTTGATTGGCAAACACATTTGCATTCTCCATGTAGATGTGTTTATCAGTTCAAACATGACTTGTGAAAAAACTTTATAGATCCCAACACTTTCGAACAAAACACTAAAATACTAATCAGGTTGGAGACTGTGTTGCACATAACGCGCATCCACTGAATAAGAGTCAAACCGCTAGTAATCAGCCTGCAGGCAGTCCCGATGATTGAATACACTGCGCATCAATTTGACAATGTCCTTCATACCTGCATAAATAACATACCTCCGTAATGTTGGTTCCACTTCTATCTCAATTGAAGGGAACTACAAATCCCATAATCCTTTTTAAAAAAAAGTTTCTTATACGTCCTGTGAAACAGGATATAGGCAAACTCGGTGTCGCGAGTCACTTTCGTTCGACCCGAGCGGCTGGAGGATTGTTGTAGACATCAGCAAACAGAAGTTCTTCAAGTAAGTGGCCCATTCCGTGCATTTTCCCGGATTTAAACTAAAACCCGCCGCTAATAAGAGATCAGATGCAGGATGTCATTGTAGTTTAATTATCATTACAGAGAAATGGCTCGTTCCTCTGAACAACGCGTGAACTGATCACTGGCTGCCACAAGTGCACGTGCTTTAAAGTAAGTGCATTAACTTCACTCCTGCTGCAGTATAAATCATGGAAACGACTTGCCATAAAAATAAAACGTGGTTGTTGTTTGTTTATTGCAGTCAGCGCGGTGATTGTCCCACAACGGTGAAAGTTTCACCGAACGACTTGAGGCTGAAAACAAACTTGAATCTTTAATCTTCCAGTCTCCTCCTGCCGATATAATAGTAAGTTACTTGATAACAAACCCCGACATATGTGGGATACAATGTTTCAAATACGGTTATTCTGACACCAAATGCCCTGGTCTTTTTAGGTCCTGAAAATGTGACAACTATACTACTCGAGAAGCACAACAAGTGCATCATCATACTTTCAGGTACTTTAAATATCTAAGTAAATATGGCTATTAAACACCACACAAGAGAAAGGTTTTTCGATGTAGGTAATTACTTTTTTGTTTTTACTTTTAATTTCAATCTGCAGGTTACACCGTGCCTTAGCCCTGATGAAAATCCTGTGAATTACCTTCGGGATTGGAAACGTGTCGGCATTTCCCACCCTTTTTGCCACAAAGGGCAGTCAGAGAAGCTTTGTACCTCTGTAGAGGGTTCTCAAACTTAAGCCACCCCACAGAGTAGTAATCTTCCCGTGTGGCAGCAGTCCCATAAAGTTTGCTAAATTGTAGGGCCCAATGGAACTGCTTTATATTACTCACATTAACAATCTGCTGGTGTAATTTTGTATTCTGTTTAAAGAGTTGTTTATTATCTATAATTGCACATTGTGTTGTCGCACATTATTTTGAATAATGTATGCACTTTACATGCATCATAGTTTTTTTGTGTATTAGATGTGTATTTAACTCAGACATGAGCAAAATGTTTTATAAAGGTGTCTAATATTTGGAATGATTGTGATTTAGACACTCGAAGCGTAAGAACCTAAGGTCTTTGCTTTTGTCCGCCAAAATAAATTGCGGCTCATAAATTGACAGCCACGTTTTCTCTTTTTTCTTCATTGCATCTGAAAACAGGCGCTGGAAGGGTAGTGCGTCAAATTTGGAATCTTTTGCAGCAGGAACCACCTCAAAAGGCCCAGAACTGGAATTGGCACCACTTGGCAGGCCAGAACTCCCAGCAGTGGAGTCCAGGTATGCTGCAGGTGAAGTCTTTCATAGCCCTGATACTTCCAACAGGAGGCAAGCACACACAAGCCCTTGGAGAACCTTGGAAAAGTAGGATTCAAAAGCAAAGTCTAGTTCTTCCATTGCCTACAGACAGAAGCATCAACTGCAAGCAACCCAGCAAAGCAACACACAGCTAATGGGCAATTCTCCTCCTGACAGCTCTTCTTCTTGGCAGAGTCCTCAATCCAGAATTGTTCTAAAAGTCTGGGGTTTTAGGTCCAATATGTATACTCCTTTTGGCCTAAGGATAGTCTTTGTAGTGCACAAGTTCTGCCTTGCCCTGTCTTGGCTCTTGACATACTACAGGGGGTAGATACAGCGTTGTGAGTGGCCAGGCACAGCCCTATTTATGTGTTAGTAACAACTCCTCCCACCAGTCTAGTTCAGGAATGCCCATCAGTCTGGTGATGAGCCATCAGGATATGCAGGGCACACCTCAGCTCCCTTTGTGTGACTGTCTAGAGTGAATGCACAAACAACCCAGCTGTCAGTCTAAACTAGAGGTTGATTCCAATGGCAGGCAGAGGCACAGGATGGTAAAGGAAGAAAATGCCCACTTTCTAAAAGTGGCATTTTCAAATACACTATTTAAAAAACACCTTCACTCAAAGATGCATTTTTAAATCCTGAGTTCAGGGAACCCAGACTCCAAACCTCTATCTTTTCCCAATTGAAAGTTATTCTTGTAAGATGTTACAAGGCAGCTCCAATGATAGCGGCTTCCCACTGGAAGTGAAATGCATACAGGGACCGCCGAGTCGGGTTGCGGCCACAGCCTCTCTAAAATTCATCAATACGAAATCTTTAGTGCACCTACGACAATAAATTCCGTAACTTAGCTGTGGTTTGTTTTTCTACTTAACCCCTTCGCTGCGTTCGTCGGCCAACGGCCGTCGCGAGCACTACCTCAGTAGTGCTGCGCACGTCCGTTGGCCGACGCGGCCCCGCCCGTTTAATAGAACGTTCCGCACTGGCGCGGAACGTTCGAAGCAGCAAAGTGGTTAATCATTCTGATTCTTGTACCTAGCGGTCTTGGATGTTCATTTCAAACATCTTGTCTTGATGATGGTCTCATAGATTCACTCCAGAAGAGACCAAAATGTCAATGCCCTAACCCATTTTCCTTTTAGTTTCTGTTAAGAACCTACCTGGGAGACTTTTAGCCTATGTTTAGGGCAGTCTCCATGTTATTTTCTTTTGGTAATGGTTTATGTGCATTGATGACTAGTGAAATCTAAGTGTTGAAATTTGTTGTGATCTGTTATCAATGCCTTTGGAGTACCTTCCTATTTTTGAACCCCAAAATGCAATCTTGTTTCCTTGAATACAATTAAAGAAATAAGCCTGTCTGTATTGTTTCATTCTTTTACTTGAATATATATGTATTACTTTGTTTTTCATTAATTGTGGATGTCATTGATCGATATCTATGAAGTAATTGTTAATTTTATTTAAAGACATCTCTAAATATATCCCTTGTTGGCACTATTCCCTGACACTTATTTACCCAAGCCCACAAGGGTATACTGGGTCATATAGATATATCAACCTCAATATCACAGCCACAGTCAGCCCAGAGACGGTTAATTTCTTAGACGTCCAGGTTCATATTGTTAACAACAGATTAGAGACTTCATTACACCGCAAGGAAACTGCAGGGAACTCTGTACTGCATGCCACCAGTTCCCATCCTGTGCATCGTATAGAAAGTATACCATACGGTGAGATGCTAAGGCTGAGGAGAATATGCAGCAATGAGGCAGACTTGGCTGTGAAACAGAATGAAAGCAAAGAGAGATTTCAAGCAAGGGGCTATTCCACTAAAACAACTGATGTAGCAATAGCCAAATCACACAATAGGTCTGAGTTATTACTTGGCAAAAGAAGAGGAGATAAGAATGGAGATGCAGACATTCAAGCTAGTCAGGTAACAGAACCTATAAGATTGATTTTAACATACAACAGACAAGAGAAACAGCTGAGGGTATCAACAAATGTAATTGGCCAATAATTTTAGATGATCCCACCATAAGCCATCTTTTACCTAAGACACCCTCGATTACATATAGGAGGACAGCATCCATGAGTAATGTTCTGGTTAAGAGCAGTCCGGAAACAATAGAAGTAGGGACTTGGCTTTCGGCAAGAAAGGGTTTCTATAAAAGTGCAACATGCAAAGCTTGCAAATTTGGGGTAAACAAAACTACATATTTGACCCCATTTAGTGACAGAGTGCAGATAATCAATAAACATCTCACCTGCAAAACGGATTATGTGATCTATGTACTGGAGTGCACATGTGGCCTTCAGTATGTTGGAAGTACCAAATTACAAGCTCATAAACGCATACTCCAACATATCAGGGCCATTACTAACTCGGACCCCACTTACCCTGTAGCACACCATTTTAAAGAAACCCATAATGGCGATTTGAACCATCTCAAATATTTCTTAGTAGATGCTATCCCCAATCACAAAAGAAGAGACAATAGGGAAGTCAAATTTAGGAGATTGGAAACCCGTTTCATCTTAGATTTGGACACCAAAACTCCGGGTGGACTGAACACTAGCAAAGATTTATATACTTGCTTATAACGGTACTGTATGATTGGAAAGGAATCATGTTTTATACTAAGCCTGGGCGTAGCTCGCGGAGTTTTGCTGCGCAGAACTTCGCGAAGTTACAAAAAAACTCTGCGAAGTTCCGCAAGTGACGGAGTGTAGTGCGAACTGCTGTTCGTACTGCTCTTTCTGCAGCTCAGGTAGAAATTCTACCCGAGCAGCAGCTCGCGCTCGCGAACTTAGTGTGCGCGAGCAGGGAAAAAACTCCACTGCACTACGCGAAGCGGGGTTTCTTGCACTCCGCGAGCTCCGCAGAGTGCGGAGTGCAGAAAACTCCACAAACTCCGCAAACGGAGCGTAGTTCAATGCCCAGGCCTATTTTATACTAGATCTTAAACATCTATCAATTTTATCAATGACTTTTAACAATAATTGTGATAAAGTTTTAGATAGATTTTTGATCTAGAAATTGCACTTTCGCCTGCTGAAAGCTCATTGATGAATTTATTCTAGAATTTATTCTAGTATTGTGAGAACCTGTTCAATAAGAGAATATACATTTTCAGAGTTTTTAGAGGATTTTCTTCTGCTGCTTGTATTAGGTTAGGTGCTGTATAGCACTTTTGCACTTTATTAGTAATTCAATGGTTTACGAGGGTGAAGACGCACATTGGCACTGTATACTTTAGGCACTTTTATGGAAACTATTGCAGACAGAACAGATCTACAGGGTATTTGACCACAATTGAAATGCAAATTGAATTGATTACAATATATGGTTACACATTTATGTATTTATTTGACTAAAATTGCCCGGGATAGCCGAGAGCCACATGTACATAAATATATTTGTATATAATTGTTGCTTATCTACCGGCATTGCAGCAACGTAAGTCTGTTGTCTGTATCCATCAAATTACCTGCACACGTCACTTTAAAATGGTCGATCCTGAATGACAGCGTTGTCATGTGATCAAGGCTGTGGGCGGCCGAAACGCGTTATGGCGGACAATCCAAAATAAAATATTTCTGCACATCAATTGGCAGTCCGTCCTGTCCTGAGCGGAACTTGGAGGAGCGGAGCTTTCGATATATATATATATATATATATATATATATATATATATATATATATATATATCCTACTGGCAATAGTCAGTAGGTAGTTATAGTTAGAACCTTGTTTCCATAGGAAAAGCGTTTTTGATTTGCCAATAACTTTGGAACCGTTTGACGAATCTTCACGAAATTTCACAACTAATTGTTCTCTCAGGTCAGCTCCTGTGTTGAAAGTTTTGGGGTGATTCGTCAAGCGGGGGTTGAGAAAAAAGGGGGGTCCTAAATCATGTTTTCTCCATGTTAATTTCCATAGGAAACTTTAGACACTGCTACAGCCTGAACTGCTGAACGGAATTACACCAAATTTGGCAGAGAGATAGCTCTTGGTCCAGAAAGCACGCTTTATTTTAAATGGTGTAAATCCGTTCAGTAGTTTTTGAGATATTTAAAGATTAACAGATATCGATATTTGAGAATTGTGAGATCTGATTGGCTGAGCCCTCCTGAGCACGAGCTTGCCTCTGATTGGCTGCCAACACTTCAAACCAGGAAGTTTTGGCACCCATCTTGTCACTCGGTACCGAGGGAGAAGGAAAAAGGTGAGAGAGACATTAAAAAAGAAGAAAAGGGGGCAGGGTAAAAACACCCTGACCCCCTAGGCCTGGTCAGGAGCTCCCACAGAGACCCCCAGGGCCAAAAAAAGCATTAATTTTTTTAATTTTCGGCCGGATTCGCGCACCCGGCGCGACTCCGGCCGAAAATTTTAAAAAAACAAAGCGCGGTCTCCCGCGCTTTGTTTTTTAAAGCCCCCCAGTGGGCCAAGCCCCAGGGGCATTCATGATTTATGTAGCGGGGGGCCATGGGGCCCCCCACAGCCCCGGGGACCGCCACCTCCCTGGTGTTTTATTATTTATGCGCGGGGGCCTCACGGGCTGCCCCAAGTCCCTGGGACCGCCACGCCCTTGGGGCTTTCATTGAGAAATGACTGGGGGGCTCCTGCCCCCCCACGCTGCCCCGGGGAATGCCACCTCCCTGGGGTTTAAATATAAAGGAAGTGTGGGGGGGCTTCTGCCCCTCCCCACACTGCCCAGGGGACCACCACCTTCCCGGGGCACACTTTATTTAAATACGGCGGTCCATTGCGGTTCTCCGGCCCCGGGGACCACCACCTCCCTGGGGCTATGTATACGTTGGGAGGGGGGCCGCGCGGCCCCCCTCCTGGAGCCCTTCATGGCACTGGGGACCGTCACCGCCCCCAGGGCCAGCTCCTGCAATGTCCCGGGGTGCCCACCCCCGGGACATTGCCGTTTGCAATGGCAGGGCGGGAGCACGGCTCCCACCCTGCCATTGCAAACTCTGCTTCGCTTCATGGAAGCGAGAGCAGAAAACCTGCTCTCGCTTCCATGAAGCGAAGCAGAATTGCTTTTGGACAAAGGGAGCTGCATGTTAGCAGCTCCCCTTGTCCAAAAGCAATGCCGGCTCCCGCAGGAGGCGGGGAGACGGCTGGGACCGCGGGGGCATTGGGGCTCCCCGTGGTCCCCAACGTAATGGCCGGCCCCAGGGGATGGGGTCCCTGGGGCCAGAAGTGGCCAAGGGGAGGGGGGCCTCGTGGCCCCCCTCCAAAAAAACCCAACAAGGCTGGCCAGGCCCTGGGGGATGGGGTCCCCGGGGCCGTAATCTGCCTCAGGAGGGGGGCCTGTGCTATGCAGTGCATTGCGGGGCGCGAGTTATAGTTAGCTCAACTAACTATAACGGGTGAATTTCTCTGGTTTTGTATGAGTGAAATGTCCAACTAACTATAACGTCCCTGAAACCTGTGGTTTTTTCAGTGAATTTCTAAGGTTTTTTTAATGCTAATTTCTAACTATAACGTCCCTGAAACCTATGGTTTTTTCAGTGAATTTCAAAGGTTTTTTTAAATGCTAATTTCTAACTATAGCGTCCCTGAAACCTATGGTTTTTTCAGTGAATATATATATAGTAGGTAGTTATAGTTAGGACCTAGTTTCCATGGGAAAAGCATTTTTTGTTTTCCCAATAACTGTGGCGCCAGTTGAAGAATCTTCGTGAAATTTTCAAAACTAGTGACCCGCTCTGGTCAGCTCCTGTCTTGAAAGTTTCGGGGTGATTTGTCAAGCGGGGGCCGAGAAAAGAGGGGGGTCCCAAAACACGTTTCCCCCATGTTATTTTCCGTAGGAAACTTTAGACAAAGCTACAGCCCGAACTGCTGAACGGAATTACACCAAATTTGGCAAAAAGGTAGGCCTTGGTTCAGAAAGATCCCTTTTTTTTTTTAAATGGTGTAAATCCGTTCAGTAGTTCCTGAAAAATTAGAAAAAGAAAAAGTTTCGATATCGCGAACCCTCCCAAGCACGAGCTTCATTCTGATTGGCTGCCAACACTCCAAACCAGGAAGTGTTGGCAGCCATCTTGTGACTCAGTAACCGAGTCACAAGAAAACAGAGAAATAAGGATGAAAAACAAGAAAAGGGGGCAGGGTACAGACACCCTGACCCCCTAGGCCTGCTGAGGGGGTCCCTGCCAATGAAAGCATTTTTTTAAAAAAAATCAGCCGAATTCGCGCTGGGTGCGCGAATCCGGAGGAAAAAAATAAATAAAAATGAAGCGCGGGCTCCCGCGCTTCATTATTTTTAAGCCCCCGGGTGGGCCAGGTCCCGGGGGCATGCAGAAAATGTATAGCGGGGGCCCGCGGGGGCCCCCGCAGCCCTGGGGACCGCCACCTCCCCGGGGCTTCATTTATGTTTTGCGGGGGCACGCAGCTCCCCCGCAGCCCCGGGGACCGCCACCGGGTCTCTATTTAAAAAAAAAAAATCTGTTGAGGGGCTCAAGCCCCCCCACATGCCCCGGGGACCACTACCTCCCCGGGGCTTTGATGATAAAAACGCAGGGGGCAAGTAGCCCCCCCGCAGCCCTGGCTGCCGCCACCTCCCCGGGGCTCTAATTAAAAAAATAAATAACCTGTGTGGGGGGGCTTGAGCCCCCCCACACGCCCCAGGGATCACCACCTCCCCGGGGCACTAAGTATGCAAATGTGGGGGTCTGTTACGGACCCCCGAGCCCCGGAGACCACCACCTCCCCAGGGCTTTGTAATGGTAGGGAGGGGGGCCGCATGGCCCCCCTCCTGGAGCCCTTCATGGTCCTGGGGACCGCCATAGCAAACACTGGTTTGGATTTTGGAAGCGAGAGCAGGTTTCCAGTGATGTCACGGACCATGTCATGAATGATGTAATATGTGACGTCATCAGCAGTGCATTGCGGGGGCGCGAGTTATAGTTAGCTGAACTAACTATAACGGCGGAATTTCTCTGGTTTTGTACGAGTGAAATGTCCAACTAACTACAACGTCCCTGAAACCTATGGTTTTTTCAGTGAATTTCTAAGGTTTTTTAAATGCTAATTTCTAATTATAACGTGCCTGAAACCTATGGTTTTTTCAGTGAATTTCAATGGTTTTTTAAATGCTAATTTCTAACTATAACGTCCCTGAAACCTATGGTCTTTTCAGTGAATATATATATATATATATATATATATATATATATATATATATATATATATATATATATATATATATATATACTTTGTAAAAGTGGCATTTTCAAACACACAATTTAAAAACCACCTTCACTAAAAGATGTATTTTTAAATACTGTGTTCAGGGAACCTAAACTCCAAATCTCCATCCTTTCCAAATTGAAAGTTACACTTGTAAGATGCTACAAGGCAGCACCAATGATAACCTATGGGAGTGATGGTCCTTGCAATAGTGAAACATGAAATGGGCAGTATTTCACTATCAGTACATGTCCTACCTTTTACATACACCGCACCTTGCCCATGGGGCTACCTTCGGCCTACCTTAGGGGTGGCTTACATGTAGAAAAAGGGAAGGTTTGGGCCTGGCAAGTCGGTGCACTTGCCAGTTTGATGTGGCAGTTTAAATCTGCATTCACAGACATTGCAATGGCAGGTCAGAGACAAGTTTACAGGGCTTCTCATGTGGGTGGCACCACCACTGCTGCAGGCCCACTAGTAGGATTTGATGTTCAGGCCCTGGGCACACACAGTGCACTTTACTAGGGACTTACTAGTAAATCAGATATGCCAATCATGGATAACCAATGATAATCACAACTCACACAGGGAGCACTTGCACTTTAGCACTGATCAGCAATGGTAAAGTGCCCAGAGCACATAAACCAGTAATACAAAGTCCTTCATACAGTAAAAAATACAGGTGGTAGAGGCAAAACGGGAAACTCCGCCAAGGATACCAGGTCTTAAACTTACCTTTTATGTCAACAGTATAACATACCCCATGAGCCCAGGACCTGTAAGTTAAATGGCACTAGTGGACCGCAGAACTTATTGTGCCACTACAAAGTGACCATGTAAAGCATGACTCTAGTCCTGCCACAGTAGTCTTCATGAGGAGTTTTAAAATTGTCATTTAAATCAGTCAAAGTCACCCTTTTGGCAGGCCTACACCTTCCTTTTAAACCATAGTAAGTTACCCCTAAAGTACTTTCTCTAAGGCAGGGTATATAGTATTTAAACGTAGGGCATATATATTCAATGTTTTTACAGATCCTTACAGTTGAAAAGGCCCCAAACCCGCTGTAGCAAGTCTGGGGTGCCGTTGAAAACACGGGGTTACTTTATTACACTTAATAAACTAACTTTTTATTGGCACTATCTAGAAAATGTCCAACTCAATTCTAAAGTCAAATTTTGTCTAACTATTTCAGAAAATCGGACTTTAGAAAGTCACTATATTTTTTGCCTAAAGCCTCTAATAGCCCTTTCACAGTTAATTCCCATCCTACACCTGGCAGCCTGCTGGCCCCTTTTAAGAAGCTGTGAATATCCCCCAGAAAAGGGAGCAAATGGGCTCCTCCTGAAAGGATGGCCTGGGGGTGTGTCCACATACTGCACACGCTTCAAAGGGGCATCCCCGGTCATAGGCAGATGTAACTCATATCTAGGCTTGCCCCTTTCATTGTCCAGGTAGTCAGGATGGCACGAGTCTCAGTGGGGAGGGGAGGCTGTTTCAGAACTGGTTTTAAGGGGAGCTTCTCATTTCCATAGACAGCACACCTCAGGGGTGTGCCTAGAGCTCTGCCCAGGGGAATAAACGTTCTGACATGTTGGATTTTGGCAGAACAGTGCACTGTGGGATTGCATAGGGCTAAACCCCCTGAAAAATTTATCAAAGTGGGTAGGGTTTCTCCTGAGCACTTTTTCCCTATTGGTCAGGCAGTCTCCACGAGCCATAAGCTAGTGCCAGGTATAAACTTGGCACCCATAGGTACCTTCTTCTGAACACATATGAACACCTGGAAGACAGAAGAAGGGCTGCAGCTGCTGTGGAACCTGTAGAGTGACCCCAAAGGCTACCACTTGTACCCAGGACAGAAAAGTGTACTCCAAGCCTAGCTTTCCCAGGAGTGCAGCTCACCAGTTCCAACTGAATTTGACCTGGACCCCTGCTGATGGTTTCTGGGAGAGTGAGTCCTAACCCCCAAGTGGTGGCCACAAGGTACTGTTCTCTTGGTTGTTGTTAGAGTGTACCCCTCTGATCCTAAGCTTAACCCCTTGCTGGTAACTACGCTCCACCATCAGAGTTTACGTAGTTTTGTCTAATCCGCGTTCTGCTGCGAACACGGAGTTCAGGCAAAACTATGACTCCATGGAGGAGCGTAGTTAGCCATCCCCTCCACCCTCCCAAAGTTATTAAAAATAATTAAAAAGGCACTTACCTGCCGTGTCTGCCTCGGCTGCCTCCTCCTCGCAATGGCTGCTCTCTCCTGCCTCCTCCTCGCACTGAATAACCCCTATGTTGTACGTCTTGCGAATGCGCATGCGCACGCCACCAACATCGAATGGCCCATCAGATTCACCTCGCCAATCTCCCCTGCTGGAAGGATATCGACTTCCAGAAAAGTTTCCAAGTCCGAATGTAGAAGGACTTCACTGAGGCTGGTGTCAAACAGCATTCGACTGCCAACCAGACCTTCCTGAGTTTAAACTCTGGACTTCGCCTGCTTTGAGCTTCTCGCAGTCGATGGCGAGCATGGCGGGTTTTTCACTGGAGCCGTGGCTCCCATTGAGGGTCCGCGCTTCACCAGGCTGCCATCGTCTATAGCTCCTTTGAACCCAGCCCAACCCATCAAAGGACTTTTCTCCAGAAAATCTTCTAAGTAAGAACGTAAACTTTCCACTGGATAACCCTGGTCCCTGTAACTGACCGGCAATAGCTTGCGGTCAACCTTAACTTTTAACTTGGACCCAGTCCAGTGCGACCAGAAGACCGCAGCTGGTGCTTTGTGCTTTGTGCTTTTAGGCGCTATTTTGACTTAAAAAGTCTAAAAATCATATCTTGGGTTACTTAGATCTGCTTTTTGTGATTTTGGTATCTAATTGTTCATTAAATTTCACTCTATTTTTATAAATTGGACTAGAATTTTTATTGTGTTGTGTTTTCTATTTTTTAAGTCTTTTGGTGCTGATAAATGCTTTACACATTGCTCCTAAGTAAAGCCTGTCTGCTCTGTGCTACAGGTACCACGTGTTGAGCTCAGGTCTTTAAAGTACTGAGACCTAAATTGACCTGGTACAGAATTGTGACAGTATTACTTGGTGAGGACTCACATCCCTTCCAACTACTAATCCACTTTCTCACACTGACGTATATGGATATGCACAACCATGCAATAGGTTCAGTGACAAGGATCGACTGAAGCAGCTAGAAGGCGATTTTGAACAAAACCCTAGTGATGATTCTGGTAACTTCAGATGGTTGCTTTACATGTGGAATGCTATGCTATACAGTAAGACATACACTTTTAGAGTGAAACATTAATATACATGCAGTATTTCTGCAAGAGGGACATGTAAACTGATTGTTGAACCACTGTCTTTATTAATTAAAAATAGGAAGCACAACTTGAACCTTAAAATTGTCATTGACCATCATGGACTAAGTTGATTTTAATAGATCTGAAATAATGTATGAAGTATTGCAACAATAAATTGATGATGCAAGACAACTCAGAGAATTAATTTAGTTTATGTACACAAGGATAACTTAAGTCTGAGAAACCATCTCTAACAAGTGAAAATATGAATTAGAAAATTTAATTGACAGACACGGAATGAGTTGATTCTAAGTAATGTCTAATAACTCATGGTACATTACAACAAAACGTTGATAATGCAGCCAAATAATTTACAGAATGACCATTATTTGTGAACTTGTGGATAATTTGATTCCCAGTTTAGCACTAATGGACTAATGTTGAACACGGGACCAGTGGTTTCCAGAATAAACTGAACTTTGCTGATTCAAAATAAATGTGGGTAACAATGGGAAGTAGTTACTGCAGTGACTGAACTGAACCCTGTAGTGGATAATTTCCTCCCCCTTTTCTTCTTGCACAAAAATGTGTTTACTTTCAGTTTTATTATCGGCACCATCGTCGTATGTATATATGATAATGAATCATAACACTTTTGCAATATTCCAGATAATATTGACTTAGGGAACACATGGCTGGGATGCTTGTCTATTTGTGGACAAGCATCACAATATTGACTTGTGGGGAAAGTTATAAACAGGCAACAAGTGTATTAATATAGTACTAGAATAGCCAAGGTCTTAAGCATGAAAAAATAAGATAATTTTTTTGCCAATCGAAGAACAGATTTCAAATCAATGGTGTTGCTTACACATGATAAAATCTATTCAGAAACAAGTTCTGAGGGAATCAAACATAGACTGCCTACTTCTTCTTGCAAACAACTTCTCCTGTTCATCAAAAGTGCCCGTCAATGGCCACTGCAACTCGGCATTGTCCCTCGTATATTTGTGCCATAGCATACTAAACATAATAGGGCCAAGGCAATGCTTCACATACATATCAAAATTCGGAGTGCCTTCCGGAGGCGCTGGCTGACTTTTTTCCAGTCGAGCATCAGCAGAACAACAACGACAACAGGAAACCAAAAGCCGGCTGAACCCAGGCATTTTCAAAAGTAAGCAAAATTTGTTATGTTGCCTGGCAAAGTGTTCACAAACACTTTGTATTACAAATCGGTCCTCAGACCGTACCAAATGCAAACCAAAATCGGTCCTCACACCGTACCAAAGACAAACCAAAATGGTACCATATCCACAAAGAACCAAAACAAACTCACCTGGTGCACACAGGTCAAACAAATTTATTCTCCACTGCCGACTCTTTTGACCAAACGGTCAGATCCAAGGGTTTTGCCGTTCAGGACCCCAGTCGGGATGACCGCTGGGCGAGGCACCGACCGGTCAGACAGCTGCGAGTTCAGGAACTCTCTCGTGCAGGGATCCCTGGTCCGCCCGTCCGACCCGACGATGGCCCCGACCTCCTCACCCGTCCGTGGGCAAGGATGTGTCACCCAATGGAGTCCCTGTTCAGGAAGTGGCCAACTGAAGGAAGTGACCCATTTAGGGCCACCCGGGTCACTCGCGACCACCTCTCAGCCTTCCATACAAATGAAGAGTCGGTCAGACAGTAGAGAATACAAACCAAGTATATTTATTCAGGTACACTCGAGCGGAGTCCAGTCTGACTAGCCTCCTGGGATTGCTGCAGAGGGACTGACTTCAGCAAACATGGTGATACATTATGTACAATTCAGAATCAATGAAGACACGCCCTGACTGGAAATTCCCAGTTGGAGGCAGCTAGACAAAGAAGGTACAGAAGGATGAGTTTCGATCCTGAGACCGGGCACACACTATCTTAATTCCAAGGTCGTTCTGCCTGTGCCCGCCGCTCTAAAGGTGGGAGCAGGCCTCTATCTAGTGGGAAAGGTATGCGCTAATAAGAACAGTGTATTCATTAGTACAGCAAGGCCCAACCTTGGAGAAACGAAACCTCACACAGCTGCTTTCAGCAGAGGCAGAGAGAAAAATTAGTTTTGATCATGGCTAAAAATGGCGGCTAAACATTAAATGGTGCCGCGAATGCTAACTTAAGACGTACAATACATGAACAGCACAGCTAAAACATTTTTATTCCAACATTTATGGGGGTGCCCGGGTTATGTATGTTGATGCTTGTAAATGTTACACTACGTTCAGGTTCTGCTTAAAACCTATACAGAAGAGGGACAGCTAGAAATCCTACGATATTTAATAAAAGAGAACTAAATCCATGTCCCCTAGAGCCAGGCATGGAATTTACCTCTGAAACCATCTGCAAGACACACTCAATATCAGGATTTTTGTAGCAGACTGCTTAATAGTGTTGAATGTGTCTTAAGTTCAAATTGTTGACTGATTTGTACCATGATGAGGTTTTGAAATTATTAGTGGCTATTGTAAGTAATATTTGGTAATTCAGACGACTGCATGACTGTACCAAATCACACGAGATTATTAAAAATGGCATAGTGGGTGAAACACAATGAATTAAAATGCACAGAAGAGATCGCCAGTCACTGAGACTTTTGCAAGTAGTCCACCCATCACATGTGCCTTCATGAGCCCATTGCACTTTGTGACACATGGCACCACGGCCACCAGTGACCTGTATTAAAAATAAGCTGCCCTGTCTTTGTGATGAACAAACGCAACTTATGAGCAATGTAACATGCAACTTGGCATAGCACAATATCTGTCCCAATTCATTCAATTAAATATCAATGTGCAAATTGTGGTTTAACAATTTCCTCGCCACTCTCAGGAACAGGTACAGCAGCAGTGTAAGAGTACGTACCATTCAATTCATCACATGTTATCAATTACCCTATTACATCACTTGTTTTGTACTTTTATCAAAGTACTGTGCGCACCAGCCGTATTTAAGCACACTGCATGAAGAAATTGTGCCAGAAAGCCACACCAACACCTTATAGAGTAGAGGTGATGCAGCTAAATAGGTGCTTGCCACAGCTTAACACATTGTTTACAAAGCCATGTATACTTTGCACATCCAAATTTAATCCGTTTGACCAAAATTTAAAATGCAACATGCTGCAAAAGTGTTAGCATTTTATTGCCGCTAACCTACAAAGGATACTTTATAGATTTGTAATTTAAAAGATCCCCACCTTGACCATGTAACACAGACAGGCTCCATCCAAACCCTGATACATTATTTGCATAAACTGCCATAGCCCTCATTAAAATGCAGGATTAATCTTCACTAAAAGTGTTACAAATTTATACAAAAATGAAGGTAGGTCACTCATTGTTCTTGTAGACTTCACAGATCCTCCCACATGCAAATGACGACTGTGATGTATGGGGAAAAGTAGAACACTGAAACCAACACACTTATCGCACAGTCTCTTCATCTGATAAAGTCGGCTATTCTTCTGTAGTTTTCCACTTGTCCGTTGCTTCCTACCATCATCAAACTCTCGTTTCATCACTTGTGCCTCTCACTGTAGATCAATGTACATCCTAGAGGAGTTTTTTTGTGGCATTGTTGCTAATTAAGCTGTACTCGATTTGAAAGTTCGTGGTTTTACATCTGCCAGCAATGGAACTTCCTTGGACTGATTTGTTTTCAGAGTCACATTTTTTTAAAACTATTTTGTTATGCCTGTAATATGATTAGTCCATATTCTTTTCCATAAAAGAAGGGCTGCATATGGTCTCTGGAGACATTTTAATCTAAAATGACATAAATGTGTGGGTCCTTCAAATGTATAGTTAAGAGAGAAGGCTCTGACCTGTTTACCGAAATAAAACATCTCTTTTATTTATGTGTGGAAGCCAACTTTCTTCATTTTTGAGCTTCAAAACAAAGTCAAAATTATTCTTTAAACAGGCAGCCTTGTGCCCATTTACACACTTATGGCTTGATTTTGCCCTTCATTTACAGCCCACTGGCATTATATCTTTCTTTCATTACAGATCATCATTTTAGTACTAATTATTCGCGTGTTAGATGAAGATGTTGTGAAAATAATTAAAAGACATTGAACAAAATTGTTGTAAACTCTACTGCTGTCTTATGCCTTGTACTGTAACAGGTGAGAAAATTGCTTTGCAATCCTATTACCCGGGCTCTAGTTTCTACTTAAAAGAACACGAATCCCGTGAACAAGTTCTCGATGGCAATCTAATTTTCAAAATCTTCCACTGGTTTGCCCTATTCACCACGTCAAATACCGAGCAAAGGTCTATAAAGGCTTGGAAATGTTCTTTTTGCCTAAATAAGTTCAGTTTCCCTCCCAAAGAAGCTTGTCATATTCAAGACAAAATAGAGTGACTGTGACCCAAAGGGCAGCTTATTATTGTCACCAAGAAGTCAAAGTTATTTCTGTTAAACTTGCACAGATTCTGCCTTCGCCTAGCCCATTTACCATCCTCATCTTAAAACGCTAGGTATCATTCCGATTATATGCCAGTTTTATGGCAGGAATACCCAGAAAGAAACATGTCAGAAAGTACCATTATTGCTCAGGGATGGGCATCATAGTTACAGGACCACAATTATGCTACGCAAAACAATAAGTATGGGATTAAAAAAATCCACAATATGTCAAGTATGGGCACCAATGTGACTCAGATAGCCAAAATGGCTGTGTATGGTACGAAGAGTGTTCTGGTACACCTGGGATAGCCAATTTATCACCAAGAATATGTCATGGAGTGACTACTGATATGTTTAGAATAGCCAGAATGTTCGACAGTATTTCTCTCAAGGGGCCACTATCATGCGATGGATAGCCTGATTGCCATCAAAAATGGCCATAATATGTTGTGGCGGGCCAACCATTAATGCCAGGGATAGCCCGAATGTCTGCAAAGTGCCCACATTATATTACAGAGTGACTACTGTTCTACCAGATGGCCAATTTTGCCCTAAAATGCACATATTTTGGCATAGATTGTCCACTTCCATGCAATGACAGCCAAGTTGTCACCAAAATGGCGATAATATATCATGGAGGGCATCATTAATTCTAGATATAGCTGTATTGTCTTTAAAAAGAAACTACATTATATCATGCAACTATTGTGTCAGGAACACCCAAAATGGTCATAGTACGTCCAAGATGGTCCACACTAAATCCCTGGGGCGAAGACGAAGAAAACACACAAACACATTCTCTCCCATACTCTACTCCAATCCTATGTCTCAATAAAACATACCAGGAGAAACATAGAATCCCTTTTCTTCTCCACAGCTCTTTTCTGCAATGATCGGCCTCCACAAGCATGTTCCTCTTTGTGGGTAGAGCCTTCTGACACACCTCTATGAAGTTAGGGTGGAATTGCCCGCTGCCCCTTCTTATTTTGAAGGCCACCCCCACTCTATTTCTGTTTCTCACAGCGCAGGGATCATAGACTATGTGTATGGACGTTGCAGTTATTGTTCACACACCTTAGTTCTTGGTCTGCTCTAATATATCATTAATCTGGACACAAAGTGAGGAAGACACAAAAAACAAATTGTATGCACCATCTTACTTTGCTTGAACTCTGCATAGGATTAAAAGAAGTTAACATGGCCCACCAACTCCTCTGTCTGATCTTTAAGTTTGGAAATAATCCCTGTTTAGACTTCTGGAGCTTCACTATAGCAACAGATTTTGGTCCAGAGCAAGAGAAAGAAAAACACAAAAGAGAAAAGGAGGAAGAAAAAGAAGGAAAAACAATGACAAAATGAGAGCAAAGGGATGTAAAAGAACCTGCAAGACAGATAAAAATGCAGGGAGTCACTGGCGGTGGAATAAGAGGTATGAGATAAACTTAAGACAACACAGTCTTAGTATTTGGAATTGGCACCCCAGCCTTTGATAGCACTGGCCGTGGCACAGTAGTACTCTTAAGTGGTAGCACAGTTGTAGGTTCACAATGCAGGGATGAAATGTGGCAGTTTGGTGGTGATGGGTGACCTAATTGCATTTTAATATGACTTTGCGGATGGGAGGTGATTATTTGGGGTTGGTAATGTGATGCTATGTGTTGGTGAAGCAGCGCTATGAAGGTTGGTGCTTGGAAGTGTGGTTTGGTTGGGATTTTGTATTGTCACTGATATCATGTTTTTGATGGTGCTGGTGTTTTCAGTGGTAGGTCAGTGCTTTGCATGGGGAGTGCAGTGCTCTGGTAGTAGAAAAGTGCTGGGAGGGACATGTGGTGCAGTGAGGTGGGAATATGCTTGCTGGGGTTTTATAGAGTAATGGTAGAGGGTGGGATTGTGTTAGTTTTCGGTGGTAGTGTGAGCATGGAAAGATAGTACTATAATGATGTGTTGCAGTGGCAGTGTTGTGTGGTAATGTCTGCTGAGTGGTGTTTTTGTTGTGATGGAAAATGGTAATACAATGGTAGGGTGGTTGTGGTGGTGCTTTAGGAGGGAGTGAGTAGTCTAGGGATAGAACTGTTGCTTGTGCGTATGCTTTTCCTCTAATTTTGATAGTGTTAAATGTTTCACAAGCCTTGACACATGGTAATATGGTCGAGTATGTGCACTCCAGATGAACTGTTCAGGTTCAATTCTGATTTAGCTAATCTGGTTTATATGTGTTACACTGTTTGATTTGATTTTTGGACATTTTCTGCGGCTCATGTTAATAAAAGTCAGAGAAAGGTTTTCCATTCGCTGCTGTGCAGTGGCTGAACAATATGTTTCTAGGAACCAATAGATACAAAACAGCAGCTTCTCGGTGCTTCCTAGGAATTAACAGATGGATTGTTTTTTATCCTTTGTAGCAAAAGCAGGATCTGAGCTTGAAAGAGCCACCCATTGCTCTATAAGCCTTAATGTAAGAGATGGCCATACAATATCCTCGAATAAGGTGGTGGGGGATTAGCAGTCGGGCTGACTGGAAAAAGTCCCTGACAGATCTGTCTGACTCATAACATCCGCCTTTACTATGAGCATAACACAGGCTGAGGGGTAAAATACATCCTCCAGTTTTCCTTTACTACAAAAAGACCATCATTTCCTTCTGGGGTTCAGGAAATTTACCCAGTGTGACCCCAAAAATCTCAGGATAAACAACAAGACTTCCAAGATGGGGGCAGTACTTTAAGGGTCCCTTAGGGCTGGAAGCCCAGCAAGTTTGGTCATACACAAATTAACCCAGAGACATTTTGAAGCTTTTTAAAATCCTTAGAAAAATTAATATACTTATCTAACAAGGGTTTGTGAGGTGCTTACTATGGGTAGAACCCACATTTGGATTACCAATTTTATATCTAAGGCTAGGGAAGCAGTAGCAGAAGTAAAAGATATGCATGAGACTGCTCACTTTGCCTTTTTGTATATTGAAAACCTGGATATCCCTATTTATACTCCTAGATTGAGTTAGATGCTGCAGATTCAGCAGAGCTTTTTGCTAAATATACTCCTATACATCCTCCACCAATCCCCATTTAGATTCATTGAGGTGCAGTTGACTTACATGAGTATTTGACCTGGCCCTCTCTGCAGACCACCACCAAACGTTTTGACTTCACCCCTCCTGTCTTTCTGAATTTGCTTTTGTTGCCCTTGGGACTCTTAGCACTGTACCACTGCTAACCAGTGCTAAAGTGCTTGTGCTGTCTCTCTAAAACATGGTAAAGTTGGCTTACACCTAACTGGCACATTTAATTTACTTATAAGTGCCTAGCACTTGTCACTACATGTACCCAAGGCCTGTAAATTAAATGCTACTAATGGGCTGCAGCACTCATTGTGCCACTGTAGTAATAATGTACTTGAGTATAAAGGTTCCATGTAGTTTATTTAATGTATCTTTGTACTAGGATATACACCAGGGGCGGCTCCTCCATTAGGGCGGAGGAGCGTCGCCCCACTGCTTTCTTGCAGTGCGAGAAGCAGAAACATAAAATGGTATTTTAAATACCATTTTATGTTTCTGCTTCTCGCAGTGCGAGAAAGCAGAAGGGTATGCGTGGTTGGGGCGGGTGGGTGGGTCGGGGAGGAGTGGCTTGCCCAATGCTGTGGGCCCTGACTGTTTGGTCGGCCCTCTTGGGCCGACCAAACCAGTTATGCACACTCTGCCTTTTCTCTATGTAGGCTCCCATAGTGTAACATTGGGTTACCTTATTACATTTAATAAGTGCTAACTTTTCATTGGGAACATGTAAAAATTTCAGGTTTGGTCTCAAGAGTATTGTAATTTAAAACACTGTATATAGAAAAAATGGATTTTAAGTAGGTCTAGGCGGAAAATGTCATTCCGCTTGCGGAATTGGTGAAATTTAGCGACTCCATGTTACTCTTGTCACCCGGAGTTCCGGCCAAATTCGCCCAATCGCCGTGAGGTGGAATTTTTTCTCCCACAAGACTCCAGAAATGTGAGCTGGCATGAGCAAGATTTGGCTTCCCCTACTGTGATTTCTAGTCGCTGGGAGGTCTTATGAAGAGCTTTTCTAATGCAGGTGGTCGTGGTCAGAGGGCTGCTTCTTGAGTAGATTTTCTACTCGAGTGACAGCAAAATCAACTTGAATGGCCATGTGCACTTGTGCACCACGTGGTGCCCTTAGCGCTGATTTTTCAGCAAGATATGCGCTACCGGTGCTAAATTTAAGTCACAATCGTGAAAATTCCACTTTTAGAAAGTTAGAATTTTCCAGCCAAAATGTTTCGAAGGCCACATAGGAGTTTCTAGCTGCCTAAGTCGGTTAATGGCTCCCCCATTAAGAATACGTATTGGGCCCAGAAAGTGAACAATAGGGGACTAAGGGGCCCATTACGATACCCGGCGTAAATAAATCCGCCAGGCATGGAAGCGGCAAAAATCCGCCCGCACACACCGCCTGAACACCGACCACGCCATTACGATTACACAAACCGAAAACCGCCATCGGCGGAAAAATCACACAAAATACCGCCCGCCATCGTCCGAGTCGGAGTCAAACCGCCCGCCACGGACGGAAACACGCACGACAACACAAAACCGCCCGCCCACACGGCCGACACACCGCACGTGAAATTACGAACGCACCGCCATGAGCGCGGAAAAACAACAAATATACCGCCCGCCAGCGCAAACAACGCCGATGAGAATCGACACGGCAGAAGCCATGGCGCCAACGTACCTGCACAGAAACCATCCGCACACAAAACCAATAGCACACAACATGGCCAACAAGTCCACACAGCAAGGCACGCACAAATACACAAGCACAGTACACATCCCGAAAACACCCCCCGGACAAACAAAAAATACAAAGGCCAGAACCCCAGACACAACACACCTGAAAACAACAGACCATGAGGACACACCCACATAGGTGAGTACAAAAGCAGCACTCCCACAGACCACAACCCCTTGCTACATTGCAAACTAGAGAGGAGAGGAGAGGACACAGTGACACAGCAAGGACAGCAGCACACCACAGAAACGCACACATCACTACCACCACCACCACCACCACCACCACCACCACCAAACACCACCACCACCACCACCAAACACCGGCACCACAAACCCCCTGCACATTACACAACACACACCGCACCAGCACCACAAACACCATGGCACCACAAAGAATGCCCAAGTTCACGCCCATGGAGCTGACGGTCATGGTCGACGAGATCATCAAGGTGTACCCACAAATCTATGGGAACATGGTCCAGCACACACCACTAGCCACCAGAAACAGAATGTGGAACCGGATCGTAGACCAGGTCAATGCAGTCGGGACCCTGCCCAGGAACAGAGTCGAGATTAACAAACGTTGGAATGACGTAAAGAGCCTGGTCAAGAAGAAGGAGGGCAAAAACAGAGAGCTGGCTGCCGTCACTGGCGGAGGGAATCCCGCGCTCTTTAAGACCTTCAAAGCGTGGGAGGAGAAGGTGCGAGTCGTAATCCATCCGGAGATCCTCGCCGGATTAGCAGGGGAGTGGAGGCTGGTAAGTACAAACTAATGTATACCAGCACACCGCTATGTACTCACATGCGCAACTACCATGCCACAGCTCCCAGGGACAAACACCCCCATGTCCAGCACACAATACACAACACATCACACACACATGCAACAGACACTACCACACACAGCCCAAACCGAACAACTGTAAGATGCGTGGGGACATGTGTACACTAAGCCAGCCACGTAACCACCAACAGGTCCCCAAATATGCCAGAAGCAACACAACGAGCACCCACCACACCCATGTGTCCGCCACAGCTGCACTAACCGACAAGTAACAGGTAAGTGGCAGGAACACAAAGTGCAGTGGGTGGGAGGGTGGACAGCCCAAGTACAACACACACCAGGCCCCAGTCCCACAGCACAGCAAGGAGGAGCATCCCCCACACCCCACAGCCACGTGTCAGCCACCGCAGTGCACAACGACAGCCGAAAGGCAGACATCACGGTCCACAGCAATCAGTGTCAGTGGGTGTCCAGCCACCCCCACGACCCACAACACCCCCCACCCCCACAGACCTGCATCATGGAGCACCCCCCGCTTAGAGCCATGTGGCATCCAGTACAGTGCACGCACGAACAACTTGCAGGTGGGAAACTGGACAGGGCTGGATTACTGGAGGCATGAGGACCATAACACCACCAACACATGGGACATGTCACGTAGCAGACGAACACGCAGCACCGCCCACCGTCACGAACAAGTGAACAATGTGCACACGGACATGAACAACAGACTCACACCCCACATGACCCATCACAGACATAGCAACACCCAAGGAGCCACGTCTGCATGCACAAGCCACACTGAATATAGTCCCACACGGCAGCCACTGTGCAACTCATCACACACAACCGAAACACCATTGAAGTCCTGTCCATGTAGCCACTACTGCCTGTCAACCACACACCCCACAACTACGCCTATGTAAGACAAACAACACTAGACGCAACAGAGCGGAACAACATAAATGCACACGAACACCACTGAACCCATCAAACTCACAGACACACCATGCACATACAACATACCATCCATCCCATCCGTCAGCCCCAGTCTCATGAAAGGCATGTCATCCGCACAGCTGCCACACATACAGCAGTCACGCTAAGACACATGCCCATGACCAACCATGTGCCAGAAGTCAATTAAGCGCACGACACACTGTGAGCAACAACACACAACATGGGCCACACCCCCGAGCACTGCAGTGATGCACATGGCACAGGGCAGCACGCACACCAAGGAGATGGGACAACTGCAATACGTTGGCTGGCACACAACTATCACTCACTCATAACGATGCGTCCAATGCCATGTCCAGTAATCACAACAGACAGCAAATATGCAGGCCATGTCAAGCATGCACACACCTCAAACCATGCACTGTCATGCTGCCACAACACATGTCACGTTCGGCACCCATGGCTCACAGCATGTACCCCAAAAGCATATCCACTCCCAAATGCGAATCTGGGGCATGGCCCCCATGTTGCCATATGCGTTCCTAAGCGTTCCATTTGAACCCCAAAAGCATATCCCCTCCCAAATGCGAATCTGGGGCATGGCCCCCATGTTGCCATATGCGTTCCTAAGCGTTCCATTTGAACCCCAAAAGCATATTCCCTCCCAAATGCGAATCTGGGGCATGGCCCCCATGTTGCCATATGCGTTCCCAAGCTTTCCATTTGAACCCCAAAAGCATATTCCCTCCCAAATGCGAATCTGGGGCATGGCCCCCATGTTGCCATATGCCTTCCTAAGCGTTCCATTTGAACCCCAAAAGCATATTCCCTCCCAAATGCGAATCTGGGGCATGGCCCCCATGTTGCCATATGCGTTCCTAAGCGTTCCATTTGAACCCCAAAAGCATATTCCCTCCCAAATGCGAATCTGGGGCATGGCCCCCATGTTGCCATATGCGTTCCCAAGCGTTCCATTTGAACCCCAAAAGCATATTCCCTCCCAAATGCGAATCTGGGGCATGGCCCCCATGTTGCCATATGCGTTCCTAAGCGTTCCATTTGAACCCCAAAAGCATATTCCCTCCCAAATGCGAATCTGGGGCATGGCCCCCATGTTGCCATATGCGTTCCTAAGCGTTCCATTTGAACCCCAAAAGCATATTCCCTCCCAAATGCGAATCTGGGGCATGGCCCCCATGTTGCCATATGCATTCCCAAGCGTTCCATTTGAACCCCAAAAGCATATTCCCTCCCAAATGCGAATCTGGGGCATGGCCCCCATGTTGCCATATGCGTTCCTAAGCGTTCCATTTGAACCCCAAAAGCAAAGTACAAACCAGACCCAGGATGGGCCAGGAGCCCGCATACACCAGAGTCACAATAAGTAGGGGCACAGCAACACACCCATCGGCATGGCCAATCCGTCCCATGCCACATGTGCACAGCACACAGTCCCATTGCCAAGCACACACAACTACAGATGCTACAGCCACACACACGCCTCCGGGAAACCCATGTACGAGATTGCACGAACTGTCAATGTCAGACGACAAATACATACTTCGCCAGGTGCAACACAATAACAAATCTCATTCTCTCCACAGGTGACGAACTGCCGGATGCTGGGGATGGAGACAGCAGCCAGCACAGCCAGCCCACAAGCCCCCAACGAGGACACACGGATCTGGAGGATCTGTCCTCCTCTTCGGACACGGACCACCAAGCAGGCCCATCTGGCGTGGCAGGGCCCAGCCGCTCCCCAGGACCCCTCCTACCCACCAACCCATCATCCAGGGATGCTGAACAGTCCCAGCCCCCTGCTGCCACTGTCGTTGCGGCCACACCCACGGTCATTGCGGCCACTACCACTGCCGCAACCGCCACCATCGCCGCACCGACCACCACCGCCACCACCACCACCACGTCTTCGCTGGCACCAGCCCCAGCGCAGGTGGTGGCCCGGCCGACTGGATCCACCCTGGGAGCCACAGCAAGGACCGTGGTGTGCAATGTGGCTAGTGGGCAGGCCGGTGGCAGCAGGACTGGTAGGAGGAGCAGGGTCAGGGAAACGCCAGCCTCCCCTGGGAGCCATGCCCTGCCTCAAATGGCCAGAGTCCTTGGGGCCTATGAAGAGGCCCAAGGACAATGGGCCAGGTCTGCTACAGACACGCGGGAGGTGCTGGGGGTGCTGAGGTCCATGGACGCCCATATGGGCCAATTCGTGTCCCGTATGGACCAACTCGTGGACCTCATGGGCCAGCTGGTGGTGGCGGTGGGGTCACAGGCAAGGCCAGCAACACCACCTCCGCCACCACCTGCTAGGGTGCAGGGTCGGGCAGCAGTGTCCACTTCCCCTGCGTCCACAGCCAGTGAGCACACCTCACCCACCACCAGCAGGTCGCCACCACACACCCCCCTCCCAAACGTGGAAGGGGCCGTCCGAAGAGGAAACAGATCTCCCGGGAGGACTTCGCACGCTCCAGTCGCAAGTGAGGCAGCCAGCCAGCCTTCCGCCAGCCTTCCTTGACCAGCCACTGCATTGACTTGCTCTACGATCCCACTCCACACAGCCAGCTGGATGGCATGTGTGTGTTGGACTATGGACATAGAACCAGTGGGTACACCCTGAGCTTCACGCAGCCATGACCGACAGCTCATTGTCACTGCACGCACCACTTTTGTCATCACCTTACACACAATCACATGTCACAGTTTGTAATAAATGCACCTTTTTCACTAACTGCTGTTTGTGCCCTGTGTTTTATTTGTACGGAATACAACGGCCACCTTGGGCGGAAAGGCACCTGATGCGTGGCATGGCAATGGAATCCGGAGGGCCTGTAGGGACCTAGGGGTGGGAGACAGAACAGGAGCACATTCAATGAGTGTGTCACACACCCATCACACAGTACATGTCAACAACTACAAGCAATGTACACATATCGCACAGAGCAATAGGGCACAATGCCACAGTCACCAACAGTGGCATACTACCCTGGCCATGGAGCGTTGACACACTGCACGCAGTGAACATACAGCCACCCTGACACAGCACACACACACCTGCACAGATACAGACACATCATCCGTCGTACATGGACACTCACCGTCAAGTGAAGTAGCGGGCGATGAGCTGCTGGCGCACATTCCCAGCTTCCTCCTCTCCGCTGTCCACCTCACTCGAGCTGTCCTGGTCTGCGGGCTGGGGCCCTGGTTGATCTCCGTCATCCACAATGAGGGGGATCTGCTTCCGAATGGCCAGATTGTGCAGCATGCAGCACGCCACCACTATCTGGCACACCTTCTGTGGGGAGTACGCCAGTGCACCCCCGGTGCGGTCCAGGCACCTGAACCTGGACTTGAGGAGGCCAAAGGTACGCTCGACCACACGTCTGGTCCTCCCATGTGCCTCATTGTATCGATCGTCTGCTGGGGTGCGAGGATTCCTCAATGGACTGAGCAGCCATGCCCCATTCGGATACGCAGAGTCACCTGGGTGTGAGGGACACAGAGAACCGTAGCTATTCCAACTGGACAGGGGACAGCATCGCACAACCAGCACGCAACACCACTCCACATACTCACCGACAATACAGGCACGATCCTGTTGCATATTGGCCATCAGTCGTGGCAAGATGCTGTTGCGCATTATGTGTGCGTCATGTGCCAAGCCTGGAAACTTGGCACACACGTGGGTGATCACCATGTCCGCAAGGCACACCACTTGCACATTCAGGGAGTGCGTGTGCTTCCTGTTGCGGTACAGGTGCTCAGTGGCCTGTGGTGGAACAAGGCCAACATGTGTGCAGTCAATGGCTCCCACGACGTGTGGGATTCTGCCAAGGGCATAGAATGCACCCTTCACTGCCGCCAATTCACGAGCCCTGGGGAAGCGGATGTACCTGTTCCGGTACAGCATCATGGCTGCCAGTACATCCCTCAGCACCTTGCTGAACATGGGCTGGGACATCCCTCCTCCACTGCCCACTGTGTGCTGGAATGACCCAGTGGCGAAGAAATGCATGGCGGCCATCACCTTAGCCGTGGGGGTGACAGCAGTCGGATACACCCTGCGGGGACGGAGATGGGGCTCTAACATGGCACACAGTCGATGCAGGGTTGGCCTGTCCAGCCGAAACTTCCTGATAACCTCTGTATCGTCCATGTCCGCCAGCAATTGGTATGGGCGGTCAATGTTCGGTCTCCGCCTGGGGTAAATGGCAGAGGACACATGTCAAGGCAACACGGCACATAGCAATTTCGCATACACATCACTGACATGACTGAGCAAGCACATGAGCCACAGCCCAGCTGTCAAGCTGGGACGGCACGGCCACAATACACTTACACAGGTCTCCCAACAATGGCAATGGCAAGTGAGACATACCACTGCCATGTGCATGCACATGGGGATCTAGGCCCCAATGACTTGCGGGGCGTGCTGATGGGGACTGACTGCATATTCGTCAAGCGGCAACGCCACGGCAACATGAGTGTCTGCTGAGCATGGAACTGCTTCCGAGGCTGGATGAGTATGGCACACGACGATGACGATGTGGGCACGGGCTGAGCGGCCAATACAAGTGGGACCTGTGGCACGAGGGGATATGAGACAGTAGTAGGTGTCAGCACTGCACCCTATGTACAGCACTGTACGGATCACAGCTCCCGAAACATTGACTGGTGTCCACATTGACAGCCCCATGCCAAGACGGCTGTGTGCTTGCAGTCACACGTCACAGGTGAGAGGTTACATTGCACGTGCCAGGTGGCAGACGTACATAGTGGGAGCTGGCATGTGTGTGCATGTGTCTCCTGTTCAGGATCCACCAGATGGGCGCTGACTCTGTACTGACCATTGGACACAGCATGTTCCGTGGAAGGCTTGTGTGTGTGGGATGGTGGCACTGGATGTGCCTCCGTTGGGTGGGGGGCCATGCACAGGGCGGGTACGTCGATGATTGCGCATTGTTGGTCACGGTGGGTGCACCAACTAAGACGTGTTGCCCTGTGTTCAATTCCTATGTCCGCATGATGATGGACTGTGGATGTGGGCAGACTACACATTGGTCGATGTGCTGTCCATATGCATGTGCCTTCACACCAGGCACAGCTGCCCCTGCACATGTGACCCCTGCTGGACTCGCTGCTGGGTCTGTGGAGCTGATGCACCTTCTGTGCGTGGGGCGGACAGCTCTCCTCACTTCCCTCATTGCGCATTTCATGTCTTTGCCGCAGGTGACATGGATCATGGAGGGCCCACATGTACGCGTGGGTAGGCTACACATGATTGTACACTGGTCGCCACCCCCAGTCAGTGTTTCGAATGGGAAGGTTGTCGTGCTGGTGGTATGTTCGATGTGGCGGATGGGCGGGCCTAGGTGCGGGCTTACATTCCGGACATGGGGGGGTAGTTGGATTGGCGACTAGTTGCAGTACACACGGGACACGTCTCTTCCTTTCCACATCTGGGTCATCCCTTGTACTAACTGACAGCGATACAGTCATCTTCGCCCCAGCCCTCATGTCCTCCCCTCGCCCCCCAATATGCATGCTCACCTGCGAGGCTAGCGCTTGCACAGGCAGCCCCAAGCTCGCACCAGAGAGGGCAAGGAGTGTATGTGTGGGTCCAGTTGCACGAGTGGGCTGTCTCAGGGTATGATGTGTGGCGGGACGCCGTCCACCTGCGTGGTGCCCCAAATGGAGACCCGGCCTGCATGGACTATGCATCACAGTCTTCGCCTTCCGGATCCGCCACCTGCGACACCCAGTGGCTGTGGCTGCCCTTGCGGCCAGGCCGCGTCCGTCTGTGGCTGATGGCCCACACATTCACTCTTTGGCCTCTCTGGGGAGGGCTCAGGGGTGGTGGCGCACGCGCTTGCACTTAGTCGCAATGGCATGTGGCGTGGTTGGTATGATGGGCAATGGATGGGATGGTGCGAGCCACCTCCCGTGACGTCAGTGCTGCTCGTGCTGTGGTGCGTCCCCCCTACACTTCCATTTGACTTTTTGCCATGCTGGACGTTGAGGTTCTATTGCCTGCGTGATATGACCAGGAGGAGCGCGAGGAGACCTCTCACACACCATGCTCCACTGCCATCCCGTGCCCTGTATCGCCTGTGCGGATTGACTATGTTGGGGTTACACCTGGTCGACTGGGGCTGTGTGTGCCTTGTCAAGGGGCATGGCGGGCGCACAACAGGATCCAGCTTGTCCACAGAGGGTGGGCTGAGGTGCGCCTGGTACCGCTTTGTACGTGTGCCCGGCTGCTGTGCACACACGTGTTCACTCCCCCCGACAGGTGTCCTCTCACAATGCCCAGGGAAGCGGTGGTGTACTGTTCATGACCCCTCCCAACACGGCGTGCTCCAACTTGGCATGTGCGCATCTACCCGTCGCACCCACCCACCTGAGCACTGCGTCCATGCGACTTCACACGACACATGTGTGTCTTCCACAGTAGTGCTACTCATTTGCGTTAACATCCAATACCAGTGGACTACATGGTCATGTCACGACTGCCGTGTACTTCACATACTCTCATCCTCTCTCATTCGTACTTGTGAAATGAGTCAGCGGAGACAGTTTTGGTTTCAAACATTATATTGAGTCTTCTGTCCTCTGTGATGCAGTATAGTGGACACTACTGGCAGCGGAATACATGTTGAGGATATACTGAGCATGATTACAAATGGGATAGGGTGTGGGGTTACATCTGCTTGGCCAAGGCTGTGCTAATGTACATTTACGTATAGCTGCGGAGCTGCGGACTTTGACACAGACGGTATACATGTAGCCTACCAGACCGCTTGGCATCATGGGCACAGTCCATCTCAGTTCCATGTGACAGGTTTGCTGCGGTTGTTCCTCATGCACGCGTGCATGTGAGATGACATCAGGGCATGTGCTTGCGTGCATGCAGCGGCGTGCCACTTGTTGTTGCACTGTGGTGGTTACTGGACATGTCACAGTCTCTGGGGTCGTGTTGTTGTATGCACTTGTCGTCCATGCAAAGGTCCTGGTATGGGATTCCCGGGGCGGGGGTGGGAGGGGTGCAGCACCCACAGACTCCAGGCGACCTATTCATGTCCACTGAGCGGTGTGTGTGTCCATGTGCGCTGGATCCATGTCGTGTCCTGGTTGTTCGTGCAGTTCCGTCCATGTGGGTGCGATACACAGAGCCCATGCCACTGCCTCCCACGATGCATGCGGTGTTCCTGGATGTGATGGGGAACAGTGTGCATGTCCCGGTCATATCCGATGTCATGGCGATGTCGTTGATGGTGTGGTTACAGTTGCCGGTCGTTTGGTATGGCTGTTGTGGTGGTGACTGGCCAGTCCGTGCGGAAGCTGAGCATGGGTGCGGGGTTGGTCTTCATAGGTCACTCGGGGAACCTGCGTTGTGGTCCGACGTATTTACAGGTTGTCAGGTATGCGATGCCGTCCAGCAGGGCTTCCATGTCATTGGTGGTGTACATGTTTGCCAGCCAATGAAGCGGATGGTGGCTGTCAAGGTGTTGTTCGTAAGTTGTCCCTTGGAGGACCATGATGGGGCATGCTGGGTGACATTCGATGTAGCTGTTCTCGATGATCCGTCGTGTGGAGGCACAGTGGTCCCATTTCAGTGCGGGTGCGATGTTGGCCACATACGCCATGCCCCCATAGGCAGAGCAGGCCCTGTCGTGTGCGTCCAGAGGGAGGAGTAGTGGTAGCAGGTCCGCCTTCAGACATGCCGGGTTGGAGAGGCATATCTCGACGGGATGCTGGTAGGGACACCTCCGACAGTAGAAGACGGGCATGACGCAGCTGAACAATGTGATGCGGTAAGTCAGTCGGAACTTACGTTCAGCAGGGACAGGAGATCGCATCCCAATGTATGTATCGTGTTGGTTTTGTACAGCTTGAGCTGTTCGGCGTAGTTGGGTAGGTGTGTTGCGGTTGCCATTTCGCAGCGGTTCGTTGAGGTGGCGTGCTCCGGCTGTGTGTGCAGTCTGCAATGTGCACGCTCCGGGGTTGCTGTGAGCTCTGTGTAGTCGTAGGGAGACAGGACTTGTGTTCTGTTGGCTTGTTTGGAGGACACGGGCCCTCTTCCCACATGCTTCTCAGACAGTTCAAGGTCAGTGCTGTGTGACTCCTTCCAATTAACTTGCATGTGGCCGACATGGGGGAGTGTTTTCTTCTTTCTTCCCCGTCCGTTGTGTGCTTCTGTGATATGCGCTATCTGCCCTGTGGTCGGTCTCCTCGGCATGCCTGTGTTGGTCTATTCTTGGACAATGGCTGTATTCACCGGCTTCTGTCGTAGGGCTGTGGTTTCGGAGTTGGAATGGAAGGTCATTCAGTGCTATCTGCTCTCCCTTGTGTGGGCGGCAGGCTGCCTTTCCGCTCTGCATTGGGCCTTGTGTGTGGATGTTATTCTTGGGCCACCTGTTGTCGGTCCCCGGGCTCTTTGGTGTTCCGTTTCATGTGTCTTGTTCATATGTGCAGGGTGGTATGGGTTTTTCAGTGTGGTACTGGCGTTCCTCTTCCCGAAGGGGCCCTGCTTCTCCTAGTTGGTGTTGCCGCCGCTGTGTGCTTCGCCATGTTTGTTACACTGGGGTGTGTCCTGCTGTTGCGTGACTTCACTGACATGTGTGCGTCGGTTGTGTGGCGTTGGGTGTTGTCCGTGAATTGGGCGTTGGGGACATGTCTGTGGCCGGCCTGTCACGTGTCATGTGCGTTCGGGGTGGGGCTGATGTGTGTGCTGCTTGGTTGTGTCCCTGTGTCTGTGTGCGACGCATGCATGGCGCTGCGGTTGGCCTCTGCGTTGTGCGCATGTGTGGCGGCGTCATCGGCGCTTTGTGGCCGTGACGGGGTGGTTGGTTCCTAGTCCCAGGTGGTGTGTACACATGTGTTCCGCGATGTTAGGATTTGGCCTGTGTGTCATATGTGGATGCAATGGTGGATGTGTAGTGTACACGCGCTGGTGGGGGGTTGTCCGCTTTTTCCGCCCTTGCACTGTGTGCGCTGTTTGCGTGCACTTGTTGTGTGTGTGCCTACCTGCGTCTCCCGCGGTACGTTGCGTCCTTGGTGGTGCATCAGCAGAAGCATGGGAAGGGCCTGCAGTGCTGGATTCATGCCCGGGGTGCCGCTTCTTCGTTGTCCGTGCTCTGCGTCCGTGTTACCGCCTCTCTTTCACGTGCGGTGTCTCTTAGCCGTGGGAGCAGTTTGTTTGCGGCATCGTAATTTATGCGCCGGGCGGGACGTGTTTCGTCGGACGGTGTGTGTCAGTTGGGCTGCGCCGCTACATGTGCGGGCGCACTTTGATGGCGGACGGTGTTGCTGGCTTGCCGGCGGTGTTTGGCCTACTTTTCGCATCGTAATTGGACGGGCGTGTGGACTGCTGCGTGCCGGCGGTAACTGGTGGTTTTTGCATCCGCCAGCACGGCGGTTGTGCTTCCGCCCGCCATCGTAATGGGCCCCTAAGTTTGGTCAGCGCGGGCCATCCAGCCAGCGTAACTGGGGGCGGAGCTCCTCTCTACCCACATCTAAAGCAACCTGACACTAGTCTTTTGTCAACCCAGACATCTTGGAGCACTGCCAGGGGATGGGAAGAAATTTCCAGAACCAGATGGGGAGTAGTATAGGGAACCCCCTACTTCAAAGGCTGGAACCAGGTATAAATTTTGTAGCTCCATAGTCACTCATCAGTACACTCCTTGACCTGCTGACATTACAGAAGACTGACTGTCTTTTTCCCCAGAGGACCTCCCTGCTACTTGAGGCCTACTTTGTTCTCCAGAGGACTACCCTGCTGCTTGAGGTCTGCCTTGTTCCTTAGACGACGACCCTGCTGCTACCAGTGGACTACCCTGCTGCTTGAGGCCTGTCTTGGTTTCTGAGAAGGAAGACTGGATCTGCTCCCTTCATCCCCGGCTACCTGAGTGACTCCAAGTGTCAGTTGGCTAGCCTTCTGTCTGAGCTACAGTGACACAAAAAGTCACAGAGGCCTCCAGGCAATTGCCCAGCTGACCTCCTGCACTGGACCATCCTGAGACCTACTGGCCTCTGCTGAAGTGAGTTTCTGATCCCCAAGAGGTGCCTCCCCAGGCCATGGACCCTTGGCTGGTATCAGAGAGAACTTCTCCTTGCCTAACCTAAGGTTCCATCAAATGTGACACGAAACTCCGCAAAGCCTCACTGCACAGCCTCATCGGAACTGACGTCGGGCGACGCAAAACCTCGCAAAGCAACACCACGGGTACATTGCACCGAGGCATAAGGTACAATTCTCAAAGGGCCAAACTTGTTCCTTTGCCCAGCCTGCACTGCCATGTGGTCTGCCTGAACTTGTTACTTTGCCCCAGTCCAGTGCGACCAGATACCCTCAGTTGGCGCTTTGCACCTTTTGCTGCTATTTTTACTTAAACCTTTAAAATTCAATATCTCTGGTTTTACTAGTTGGATTTTTGTTGGTCTGATATCATTTCACTTATTAAAATGTACTCTATGTTTCTAAATTGATTTGGATTTTTCTTGTGTTGTGTTTTCTCTTTGTTACTGTTTGTGTGCTGCCTAAATGCTTAACCGCTTTGCTGCGGCCGGAATTCCCCCTCGGTGCTGAGGAATTCCACGCGTGCGCACACGCCCACCGTGATGTCAGACGGCCAGGGGCCGTCCGACGCACGCAAGGGGTTAAATACTTTACATGTTACCTGTAAGTTAAGTCTGACTGCTTTGTGCCAAGCTACCAGAGGGTTAAGCACAGGTTAATGTAATGACTTTTGTGATTCACCCTGACAAGGATTGTGGCTGTTGCTTGAGAAGTGTTTTCATCCCTTCAACCAATAACCCAATTTCTTACACTGAGCTTCTGACCTTGTTGAGCTTAGCCCATGTAGCACAGATACACTGTGTAGAATGCTTAGCATTGCCCGGAGAAACATGAAGTGTCTTACCTATACACGCACCACACTCAGCTATGAATTGATTGTATATAGATGAAACTAGAGAAATGCTTGAGGAAGTGATAGGGATTCAATGACAACTGCGGCTTTATGTACTGCAACAGCAAGACACATAGGTAGGCTTTCCTGTTTTCAGTTTCTATTTTTGATAAATTCTGGTAGGGTTTTTTCAGTGTTTTCTAGTGATTTCAATACCTTAAAAACAATGGTTATCAGTGGTTCTACATTTTCGTGTCATTAAAAATAAACGGAAACAGTGTTCTTCCAATGTTTATGGAACGTTTTGCTTTTATTATTGCTTGCTTTCTGCACTGATAGTGCATGGTATATAGACAATGTACATACAGTGTATATGAAGTCAAAATACATTTTTACAAATCAAACTTATTGTAGTACTCCATACAATATTTCTTCAGTGAAATTTGGTCATGCGCGCAAGCTCTTTCCTTACCATGTAAACTTATATCTGTGAAAAGGCCCTCTAACATTGGCACTTGAGACAGACAACGCCAAAACAGCCAGTACACAATTTGCTAACTCTAGCCACTGACATAGCTTTCCATGCCACTACTGGTGCACCTAAAAATTACGATTCTGTGGGACAGGTTCTGCAACATATGCATTGAACTAGGCGCATATGCCCTTCAGCTCGGGTATCGATTTTGACAGGTCATCACACAACTTTTTCATATACGTAGCTGAATCACTGCAATACAAACAATTTCACTCCAATCTTTGTTGAACTTGGTAAGAACTTTTTGCAGCAGTATTCCAAGCGACACTGCATTCCATGTTTTCTAAAAGTCTGGTGTCAAGTTTTCACCACTATCCCGGATGTTTGGTGACAGCACTCTTTTCACATATACCTTTCACTACATCTTGCATTGAATGTTTAAATCTTGATGTTTGGCAATTCATTATTCAATTATTGAACAACAATAAACTCAAACTTAATGCTGAGAAAACTGAAGTGTTGTTCTTCGGCAAGGACTTGCCGCCAGCAGCGGATCTGTGGTGACCGGCTGAAATGGGTTCGCCTCCCGTCCCAGCAGCCTCAGCAAAAAACCTGGGAGTTAAGTGGGAAGCTGATCTCTCTTTCTCAGCCCAAATTCAGCAGGTGACAGCCTCCTGTTTCAGCAAATTGAGAAATCTGCGGAAATTTTTACATCTTCTGCCGGAGGAGTGCCGGAGGAGTGCCGCAGAGTCATAGTCCATGCCACTGTGACATCTAGGCTGGACTATGCAAACGGCCTCTATTTGGGCCTGCCGGTGTACCTAGTTAGAAGACTGCAGATGGTACAGAATGCGGCTGTGAGACTGATCAGACGTGTACCATTTCGTCATCATATCTCTCCGCATATCAAAGAGCTCCACTGGCTACCAGTAGTAAGAAGAATCGAGTTTAAGGCTTTGACCTTGGCATTCCGGACAATTCATGGTAAATGCCCTAGTTACCCGAAACAACGGTTATGTCGCTATAAGCAGAATCGTTCATTGAGGTCCAATTCGCAAAATCTGCTCTGTACTCCATGATTTATTAAAGCTCGGCTAGGTGGCAGATCTTTCACGGTAGGGGCTACTAAGCTACAGAACTCTTTGCCAAACAATATCCGCCATATTGAATCAGAGCCACTATTTAGGAAAGCTGTGAAAACCTGGCTCTTTAGCTTAGGTTAATGTTCTTGGGGTCTGCTTTTCTGGTCACCTCTGCGTGCCGCCTACTGCTAGAGCGCCGGGACACCTCTGTTTGAGGTAGCTGTTCGCGCTTTATAAATGTCGGTAATATTATTATTATTATTATCTATCAATACTGACTCGCTAGAAATTGGGGCTGATATATCAAGAGTTTTTACCCATTCTCTGTGGGTATATGTGATGGTACATATTGGGAAAGATTCATATGAAACCAGCCATTTTACCTATCAGTGAAAGAACCAAACGTAGCCAAAACATCAATTATGATTTTGATATTTCCTGATTCTCTACAGTTTATAAAATAATTAAACAAGACCTAACACATGCTTGTAAAACCTGCATCTTTAGACCAAAGACCACAAAACTGAAAAAAGCAAAACAAAGAAGAAACAATATTTTAGTGACATCCCTAAACAACAAAACTCAAGCAGAATAATGTTAGCTCAGTCTTTCTTGCTGCCACCTTGTATAACAAAGTTGCATTGTATTGTACCCTTCAGGAAGAAATAAAAATGGCTCATTCACTCTCCTTTTTAGGTCTCGCCTAGGCAGCGCGCATGCGCTGCTCTAGGAGGGCCTTTAGCCATCGGTCTGCTCCTTTTCAAGCACACTCGTGCTTGTTCTGGCATCCATCTTGCGGGATCGAGCAGCGGCGCGCGTTGTAATTGAAAACATATGGCTCTCGCGCCGCTGCTGCTCGCTCCCGCAAGGCAGATGCCAGCACAAGCACGAGTGCATTTGCCTGCTCTTTCGCGACCGCGGGGCCGCGCCACGCTCCCTCACGCTTGTTAATTCTGTATTTGCATGCGTCATTAATGACCTATGTTTGAAAGCTTTCTTTGGAAGCGACCACCTCCATTTAATGTCCAGTCGGGACATGCCAGCATTTTTGTGGGTGTGGCACATTGTGCGAAGAAGCTTGGTACATAACAGAACGTGCAAAATGTCATGCAGTATATTCCGATCAATGCTGTATTATGTAACTAATTCCACACAAGCATAGAATGGAAAAACGTCATATGCACAAAACGCAATAGTTTAATTTTCTCTACCCTTCTAACCTCCCACGTCACTCCCTTCCGCCGCACCCCCCCCCACAAAAAAAAATATGAAGAGATGAATGAGCTCTAAAAATAACGAGATTGCATCATCATAAGACGTTCTTTTGCTACTTTCTGTCGTGGTTAAATGCACATTTGACATCCATTTTTGCACATGAAGGGTATGTGCTACGACATTGAAAACCTTAATTATTATGGGAATTGACGCCATTTGGAGACCAATAGCAAAAACTACGTCATAAGACCATTGCATGCGTTCTTGTAAGTCGTCTTTCATGCTCTTTCGTTTGTTCCGTTTCCTTGGAAGCATGTTATGAGGACACCTACAGGCAATATTAGTGAATTGCAGTTAGTGATCCATTTTGTTAAGAAGCCCTTCTATCTAAATGCTTGACTTTTCTTCATAATTTAATTGACTGCTCCTATTTTTAAAAACGTTACATTATTTTGTCTTCAGATTATATTAATATATTCCCCCCCAAAATATCGAATCAAAATAATGAAAGTGCTTGGAATGCAGATTGAGAAATCTCGTGTGATCTTTTTGTGTTAGTTCCCTCGATGGGCTCACAGGAGCTGTAAGTAAACTGTGGTAGGTTGCGTATTACACATTCTACTTGTTCTATGTTCTATAACCAAGTTTCTCGTACTGACACGTACTTTCCAACGTAATTGGTGTTTAACTTCATAATCATTGGTCAAGCATTGTTAGTCCTTGTATTATATTCCGAGTTCTCATGGGATATTCTGGATCAGTTGGCTCTTGCTTTGACCGTGCATGGATGCTCCAATAAAGACCAACTACTCTTACATGTATAATTGCTGTATTTGCCTTCTCTGCTTACCTCACAAACCCGTGCACCACTCATTCATCACATTGCTTATGTAGAAAATATAAATCCAGACTTAGCAGGGTAAAAAATTCAAATCCCTTTTTGTTTATCATTCTAGTAAGCGCTTAAGATAAATAGCACCAGTCAGAAATTGAAGTGTCCCTATAGTCGCGTGAAGCACTGCTCGTTCCATGCCATTCCATGAAATACTGATTATTGTACTAATGTGTGTGTATACTTGACTAGCTAAAACAAGCATTGGCATAGCCAATAGGTCTCGCCTTTGGGACCTTGTAAGTGTTTAGTTATCCAGCACAATATCCTTGGTGCAACAACATCAACTGTTGCTTGGTTAAACATTTATAAGGTCCCAAAGGCGAGACCTATTGGCTATGCCAATGCTTGTTCTTTCTTTGAATGGCATTTAGTTTGTGGTTGTGCAGGTGTTTTTTCAGTGTTTGTTTACACTGGTGAGGGCCATTTCCCTTTCGGTGGGGATTTATCAATTATTATAGGTTTATACCTAAAACAGCATAGCCTACACATAGGTAACAGGCACAGCTGAGACACCTACACATGACTGAGCATCCATCATTTATCCACAACTTTCAATGCAATAATGGGGCATTGCCTTTTCAAGTAGAATAAAATTGTGTTTTGGTTTCTCAGAAAAACATCAGCTACAAGAACTGTATCCACTTTCTAAAATGCAAGATGAGGACAGGATAATGAATAGCCATCTTCCTAAGGGAATGGTGCCTAATCCTCAACACTTAGTCATGGAGAAGTATGTTTGCAACACTATATATGACTAAGCAAGGGCTATCATCAACATTCCTGGTAAAGTGCTTCTCCAACAGAGTCAGGAAGAACATAGGCCCTTACCAGTAGTAGACCTAGCATAAACTGAAACGAGATATTGACACAGCAGAAAAATTGTTATTGCTCTACAAAATCAGAAAGGGTGGGAGATTTTATTTCTGTTGAAAGTGACACTCTGGGGAACTAAACCATCCTGAGCCAAATTAAAACTTAAGCATGAAAATAAAGGGATTTCAAAAGACACAACCACCTCAAACTTAGAGCTCAAACACATGGGCCAAATTAAATCAATGTGAAATGTCGGTATTACTGATGGGACGAAGATACAGAGGTGTTATAACTTGAGAGACAACAGACATTTAATGGATCCAGAGGGATGTCAATTGTTTGAGAAGTATTGCTCTCCTTATCAATGGGACTGAGGAGACAGATGTTATTTACAAAGGAGTGTTGATTCATCCCATATTCATGAAAAGGGACAGCAAGAGTGGGGAGATGAAAAAGCACTTCCAAAAAAAGAAAGAAGCTGCAACAAAGAGATAGGATGCCTCACAGAAAGAGGTCCTCTTGAAGAATTGGGAGTGGGCAGGGTCTGTCTTGGGCAATGGAAATTTCAATGGCTAGCAAAAGTTCAAGCCCCACTTGAACACAGAGGAGACTACTACTGACTTTATTCAAACTTAGCTTCAGGATGAGTATTTGAGTGAATCGGATTTAAGCTATGAAACTCAGGTTTAGATTGAAGGAGACATTGAGAAGACCATTTCAATGACCTTGAGCTACAGTAAAAGATTCCTTTAATATAATATTAGCAGAGGGAGATTTGCCACCACAAATTGTAATTGAAACTCATGATTGGTGAAGCTGAGATTGGAGAAAAACGTTGAATGCGAGTCGTCTCTTCACTAGTGCCCCAATCACTTAAGTACTGGTATGCCACCAAGTGGGCTATGGGGATTGCTCCACTGTTCTATAAAAACAAGTGAGTTGGAGCAAGAAAGCATTTCCACATATAAATCCACTGTGAGATGAGCCTCAGTTTCAATGGCAACACCATGCCAGTCCACAAGTGAAAAGGGATTTAAAGTGAATTCTAAATAGGTTGTAATATCGAGGAGAAATACATTAATGGCCTTTTACAATGAATGTCCATATTTTTCTGGTTTTAGAACCTAATGCATCCTGGGAATTATTTTAGACTAGTATAAGAAATTGGGTTATTAGTAGGACAGTTGTGAAGGATTTCTGTCCTTCACAAGTAATAAGTCCACAAATGTGTCTTCCTGGAAACCAAGTACCCCATTGTAGCATTTGATTCTCTAAAGGTAATTAAGCAGAGCAGTGGAAGACCTACTCGGGGGGGGGGGAGGTGGTGTTAGCTAGTACCCCCAGCTTGCTGGTATGTAACAACACCCAATAAATCATTGTCCAGTCAGTGCTTTTTCTCATAAAACAGACAAGTACCTTATTATGCAAACTGCTAAAAAACACATTTACCAATAGGCAGTTGTAAATACCTTTGACACCTCAGAAGTGGTGTAACCCCAGCAAGCCATAATCCTAAATCAGTATACTCCTACAAATACACATAGACACAATATCATAAGGTGCAATTATAAAAAGTCAGACTTAGAAAGCTTAGTCCGGGTGTCACCACAATTATAAAAATTCTCAATTACATTTATTGATATGTATTTTGACCCACTGTTAATGTAAGCATATTCAATAAAGCATTGGAAAATCAATCACAGGTGGAGATAAGTCTTTTTTCTATCTTTATACTGTTGCCACTGCAATCTTAGGACCAACCAATAGAGGTCCTAACACTCTTGAGCCCATCTGCAAAAGCACAAGCTCATGAACTGCTTCAAAACCACCAAACTAACATCTCCCAGGAGCATCAATATAATACACTGGGAGATGTAGGCCAATTTCCATGAGGGAAAATCTGGGGGATGCTGCTCTTCCTGTTGCCCACAAAGAGCATTTAAAAACATTGGTGGTGCTCCTGCCCCCCTGAGGCAGCAAAAAAGCCAGAATGCAAATTTTAAAGCCATGCTCAGGGGTTTATGGGGCACTCCACAGCCCTGTGGCTTGAATAACTGACGAGCGGCTTTCAGTGTCTAGGTACAGTTTATTTATTTATTGTTTCGGCTGACAGCCTTACAATATTTTTAAAAAAACATGCAATATAAGAACAACTCAATAAAAACATGAGCACACCAATCTATCAATAAATTCATTAGGGAAAAATTGAAATACAAACAATAAAATGCTAGAAAAGTGTCTTTTCATTGAAGGCATACAACCTGAGAAGAAGAGCATATTTGAATTCTTCAGATACAGTAAAGTGCAAGTGGACAGGTACATATTACTGTCAGAGGCTTCCTCCTGAATAAAAAAACATATACAACACTATTAGTTAAAAAACATAAAAACAGTTAGGAATTGTCTTTTTTTCAGTTGTAAACAGTTTGTCAACCCACCTAGGGAGTAAAAGTGCAGTGCATATAAGTAGTGCAAAATTATTCAACTTATGCATAAAGTTATAATGTTTTCCTTAATAGGAAACAACCAAGTACATAAAGCTTACCTACTTGAACATAATCCTAGAGTGGAGGGCAACTCTTTCAGGCAGGGCCACGTAACCCATAAATATGGCGCTACAGAGGTAACCACATTCACATCATCTGGTTTAATACATACCGCCATTGCTGGTTTAACACATCTGACCCCATAGTGTTAAAAAGGGGAAAGAGCCACCTTTCGCTTAAAACAAGGGGAGGGCCTCAATACCATACACTTTGTTTTACTACCATTGATGGTTAATGACTTCTTGTCACAATACTCCACGAAACGCATTAGTGGCCTATGGGTGGCATTTTCTGGTCGTACCATCAATACCATGTCATCCACGTATGGTAGTATTGGCACCCAAGTCCGGCTACAGTTAGAATATCTATGGGGTCTTCCATCAAATGGTCAGCTGCATCATTTAAAAAAAGGCTAAATAGCAGGAAAGCCAACACACACCCCTGCCGGACACCTTTTTCAACTGGAATGGGTGCAATGCACTCGCCGCCTAGCCCATACCGTACTTTGACCGTGTTATTAGTATCCAGAACCTGTATGCCATTATTAGCGAGGAGTCAACACCCAGGTCCTCCAATGATCCCCACAGCTTCTCTCTGTCTACTAAATCAAAAGCTGCTTTAAAGTCCACAAATATTGGGTACAGCGATGTCTTACTCACCACTGTAAAGTTATAGGACATCACATACAACCTGACAGCCTGATCAATGGTCCCAATGCAAGGCCTAAACCCAGTTTGCCCTTCAGTCAAGATGTTATGAGCATCAACCCACCCCTGAAGGCAGTTGAGCAAAACTTTCCTCAGAATTTTTCCTGCACCATCTAGAAGAGAGATCGGACTGTAGTTGGATGGGCTGGATCGATCGTCTTTCTTATGGATCGGCACAATAATGGCCGAATGCCATGAAGGGAGGACAGCATTTCCAGCAAGTGCCGAATTAAACACTTTAGTAAGGATGCTGCTCCACAAGTACGGCTCTTCGCAATATATATCGATGAGCACCATATCGGGGCCTGGGGCTTTGTGTTTCGTTGCATCAGTCAGGACTCTCACCAACTCTGGTACTAAGATATCAATAACACAAGGCCCAGAGCAGATGTTCTCTCGGGCTGTCAGGGGTGTTATGGGGTTGACACTATATAAATTACTAAAGTGACCAAATCAGACAGATAGCCCAATAGGAGTTTCTATAATGTGCACTGAGCCCCTCTCAGCCCGTGATACCAATTCCCAGAATTTTTGGGAGTTTTTTTGCTGTGCAGCCTCCTTCAATTCCACCCAGAGAGTCAGTTGATGCAGCAATTTCTTAGTTCTCAGAAGGCGTTTATAATCGGCCCTACACTCTCTGAATAGTAATTCGCTTGTAGGCTATAGTGTCGTTGTACCAGGGCAGATGATACAACTTCCTTCATTCTATAGCATTCCTCATCATACCAAGTAACCCGTATGCTCATTTTCCCACCGACCATCAAGGTGTCTGCAGGCCCACCACAGGGCCTTCAGTTCCTCTGCCATCTTTTTGTAGGCTGCTAGGATTGCACCATTGTCACTGCGTGGATAGTTCGGAGTTACAGAACCATACTTAATCAATATACTCTCCAACAGTGGCAGTTTTTGTAGATATTTCTCCCTGCTCCATCTTATCCCCTTTCTACAGTTCGATAACCCATTCATATGACTATGCCTCCTTTCCACTGGGCTGTTTTTGACAACTCCCTCCCTTATACATAATTCTAGGCAAAGTACCACAGGATCATGATCACTCACCACTCTCGCGACAACTGTCATATCACACACATATTCCCAGCCCTCTATATTGATTAAGATATAGTCAATTATAGATGCACTTCTGCCATTATTAAAGGTTACCCTAGCAGCTCTGAGGGGGTACGGCCATTAATAAAGCGCAGATGGTAGTTTATCAGAAGCTCAGAGAATGCACCTCCCTTCTTGGTGGATTTAAAATTGCTCAAGGCTGACTCAGGGATGCCCCAACTACAATCCTCCAATATCACCTCATTGCTACTAACAACATCCGATGGTTGTGTGTTGAAATCTCCACAAATCAATAACACATGCTCCGCCCCTTTACCCTCCCCAAGTGACTTGCAAAACGAGTGGCTTTCAAATGAGGCCTGGCGCCACAGATCTTTGTTGTTCTTTAATGTGGCCTTGTGCCGCATTTTGCATTTTTGAATGCCTGGAGCCCCTGCCCCTTTGGAGCACTCTGTGTGTGCAGGTTAGGTTGGGGCAGTACAAGGAGCACGATTCCACACTTTCTGCCTGCCAACACTGTTCCGTTGTTTCTCATGCCCACATGCTCATGGGCAGGAAAAAGCCAGTGCGGTGTGTGCAGACACAAGCATGGGGATGGGGACTGCACTTTGCAGGAAGAGCAGTGTTACGGTGCTCACACTGTTTCTGCCTCGGGGAGATGGGGTCCCGTGGGATAGCTTTCCAATGTGTCAAGCCCTAAGAGATAGGGTCCCCAAGGTCGAGAGTTGCTTGGGGAGGGGGCCCACACATGCTACCTCCCCATACAAAAAAAACAATTTAGAGATTGGGCTGACACCCGGAGGACTGGCCCTCCCCGTGGGAAATTGTATAACTCGTAGTGGAGCACTGTTTCATTTCCCAACCGGTCGCGCCAGGGTACCGAGCATCAGATATTGATTTGGTATCATTTTGATCCAGATGGCCAGCTCTAGCCCTCTCAATGTATTTTCTCCTCCTGGAGCTTGGTTTTTAACACAAGACCAGCTCTCTGCCTCAGTCAAGATAAATTCCTGAAGTTCTCTCCTGCCTGGGGAGCATCTTCCATAGCTGCTCTATAGCCAACAACCAGAACACCCTCCCTGCTTCACTTCCCTGGTCATATAACTTCCTGTCTACTTGGATGCTATCTGTGTATCAGTGGAGTCAAAAGGGCAGTTCACAGAAGACCGAGGGGAACCCTTCAGGGTCCCCAGCAAGTCCAACTCCCTACTGTTCCTTACTGGGCATAAGGTGACCAGCGCCACTGGCCCCGGAGAGACCCATCATAGTCCTGGGTGCCAGCTAAAGGTTCAGAGTCCCAAATTCCATCCTTGGAGAGGTTCAGGGGTCTTCCTGCTTATAGCTGTGCATTAATCCAGCATCACAGCCCCAGGTCCAGTGTCTTCTCAAGTGCCTCTCCCTTGTGCAGGAATTTTTAAATGGGGTAGAAAGTTCTGCCCAATGATGATAACATCACCCCACATATCCCTCATTTACTTGCCTTCAGAGGTCTGGCCTTCATCCTTTGTTTCTGTGGTATTGGCGTTGCCTGCCACAGGTGCAGTATAAAGAGTTAATTAGCACATGCAGAATCCCTCCTTCCCACTCCTTCCCTTCCCAGGAACTAGGCCAAGCACTGGCAAATTGCTCTATTGTGTAAGGAGGCCTTAGATCCTCCTGCTTGCCAGCAGAGTAATAAACCTGCCCCCAGGGGTAGCAAAGTCCTGCAATCTGATTATGGCTGAGTCAGTGTAATATGATAACTGTCAAAGTGCCATAAGGAGAACAGATATCACAAAAGTGACAGTGGTTCTGCACTCGGTGTACATGTTTACTCTAAATTTGTTATCTGACTGGCATCTCTAGGCCTATGTATGGAGAAACAGTGCAGTAGGGCAGATTTCACCCATAAGGTATAATGCAGGGAGCACACAGCCTTTTCAGTGAAGCACTATAGACTTTGACTGTGTTGGAAATTGGATTATTAGTAGTGGTAAATATGCATCGACCACTGTCAATAAGGCCACTAACACAGACTAGGGCTCAGTACAGGTCTCAATAAATTATTACCATGCTCATCCCTTGGTAGCTTGGATGTGAGCAGGCAGGTTTAACTTAGGATAGAGGCATGTAAAGCATTTAAAAACACCAAATTCAGTAAATAATGAAGACACATCACACAATAAAAATCCAACACCAATTTATAAAAATAGGAAATATTTGTCTCTTTAAAATGACACAAAAAAGGCAAAAAACCAATGTAGGGAACCGAAGATATGAATTTGTAAAGATTTAGCACTATATAGCACTTAGAAACCTATAGCGCCACCTTGGGACATCTGCTTGTGCTTGACCAGGGCAAAGTCTAAGTTTCAGGCTGACTGCGATGGACCCCTGATCAGATACCCCTCTCTGTAGGCCTCGTTTGAGATTTTACCTTCTGACTTAGAAACGTTTCTGGAGCTTTTTCTGCTGGGGTCCCGCTTGCTTTCCAGGGAGCTCCCGGCCAAACTCTGGAAGTCGGACCTCCGAAGCTTTTCAATGGGATGAACCAGCATGGCAGGCCGGCTCGCGGTTGAAGGTGGGCAGCTTGGCTCTCGTGGTTGAGTCGGTACCCTATGGAGCTGTTTTTGTCAAAGTTGCTCCAAACTTCTCCAAACTTCTGGAACTTCTTCCTGAAGTTCCACTTGAGGGTCCAAAGTATCCAAAACACAATCCAAGAGTCTGGAATCTTCAAGATGGTCCTTGAAAGGTTGGGACCACAATTCCCAAAATGAACTTGGACACATCTTTACAAATCCACTGGACGCACTCCAGGCAAGGGATTCTTGGTGGTGATGATCCAAGTGAGCTCTGTTAACCTGTAGCTTGCAGGGAGTCCATTTTATCTTCCTCTTGAAGCAAGGTACATCCAAAGGGCTGTAGTTTCAGATAATGCAGCAGGCACAGTCAGTCAGAATGCAGGGCCAGATGGTGCAAATCAAGTTTCCAGCTTAGCAAGCCGCCGCCTTCTCTTAGTTTCAACCAGCAGATCTGAGAGGATCTGCACCTCTCACATATTTATTCAGTGTTCTCTGGGGTCATCAGGAGAGCACTCCTGTCCAATGAGGTGCAGGGCAATACCCCAGAGCATGACCACTTCCTCCAAAGTGTGGCATAATCTTCTCCCAGAAAGCACTATTCCTCCAAAATTCAGTATGGCTGAATTCCCAGCCGAGGAGCAAGAACTAGTAAAACCATCCTCCTGTATGGCTCATTTCCATATCTCTTTTCCCCCTACCATCTGCAAATTCCTGCCTTAAGCCCGCCATCTGAATGTGTCAGAGGGCAGGGGGTAGATGGACCTGGCCTTCTCTGCCTTTCCTATTCCCCTTTGAAGCTCCATGCTTTACAACCCCTCCCTCCTGCTCTGGCATTCCTATGTAGCAGAGCTCTCTCAAAGAGATAGCCTCTCCCTGGCTGAGCCACTTATCACTTCATCAAAGCAGCCTAGCTAATCCTGTTAACTCTGACCAATCAGGGAAGAGGGCAGGAAAACTGAATTTTGGCTTATAGACAAGAAAGTCTCATAACTTATTTTCTGTATAATTTAGGATACATTCAACAATAGCATATTGTTGGATTTATGAATACCATTCTCCTAAGCCCTTGAATGATATGTTAATTAATAGTTATGTATTATTAAACTATTGCCATGTTATCCTATGTGGCTGGGGATCTACAATGGGGAAAATGAAATGAGCAATTTCTCTATCCCCAGGGCATATAAAACATCTTTCATAAGGGCCCTTCTTAAAATGACCTGGCCCCCCACCTTGGGACACCTAGTGGAGACCCTGGGCATACCTAGTATGCCAAAATATTGTCGTTTAACTACCCCTACCACCAAAGTCGAGTTTGGACACAATTTACATTTAAAGCAGTGCTGCAATACATGGCTGCTTTTAAAACGACCTCAGGCTCTCAGCAGTGCACACATGCAGGTGCAGAAAGGGCTGCAGGCCTTTAAATTGCTATGCACTATTATACACTAGGGACTTATAGGTAATTTTAATCCCCCTTCCCTATTATTTACTAGAGACTTATAGGGTAGGTCATGCCAATCATAGGTGTACCCTAATACATAGTGTACCCTAATGTATATGTGTTTTTTCACTGTGTTTTCAACATAGCACTGGCCTTGGGCCTGGTTAGATAGAGCCCAGGGACAGTCAGTCAGTTACCACCAGTACCAATCAGCAAAAGAAATGGAGGTGCACAGGGCACATGGGATGTCTTTGCAACACTTTGAATGCCCACACACATTATAAGTCCTATACCAGGTCAGCACTAATCTGACTGTTCTACCTGTGCTCATATACCAAGCTGAGCTCGATGGTAGTCTTACATCGTCTGCCTCCAGCTGTGTGCACATATCTGTGCTCATGTGTTCGTTTGCAACCAGCCCCAATCCTCATACCCAAATGCTCATCGGCAGACCTTATCTTAAAATGCGGACACTGGGGGTTATAACTCTCGGGTCATTTTCACGAAATTTATTGTATTGTATTGTATTGTATATAGCATTTATAGAGCGCAACAAACACCCTACGGGTACCCTGGCGCTAAAGATACATGAATACAGACCAACGTGAAGCGAGAGGGACAGAACCAAAAACATTACTCAAAAGCGACAGGATCAGTTTCTGGGGAACAACCACGTTTTGATCCTTTTCCTGAACAGGGACAGGGTACTGCATTGTCTAATTTCTAGTGGGAGTGCGTTCCAGAGTTTTGCAGCAGCAAAACTAAAAGATCTTCCTCCCAGTCTGACCCTGTTGAACCTGGGTACCTTTGCCAAGTAGGCAAAAGAGGAGCGAAGAGGTCCGGGTAGGAGTATACCAAACCAATTTCTTCTGTAGGGGCCCAGGACCGAGTCCATGCAAAGCCCTAAACCCTATACAAAGGGATTTAAAATAAATTCTTTGCTGCACAGGGAGCCAATGTAGCTCCGCTAGGCACATTGAGGCGGAAAAGCCTCGTGGCTTAGACAAGGCCAATTCCGCAGCCGTATTCTGAACACGCTGCAGTCTCTGTATTAGATACTTGGGGGACTCCAACAGCAGAGCATTGCAGTAGTCAAGTCTACTTAGAATAGCGCCTTGAACAACCAAGGCTCTAACCGAAATTGGGAGCAACGGGAGAATCTTTCTCAGAGCCCTAATGAGGCCAAAACAGCACCCCACCATCTTGTTCACTTGTGTCTCTGGTGACAGGTTGGCATTAAACATAACTCCCAAGTTTCGCACCGTCTTAGATGGCACCAAGGCAGTAGATGAATCAAGGGGCCAGAAGTTGTGAGGAAGAGGCAGATGGACCTTCCCAACTGCGCAGTGTACAATTTCGGTCTTATCCGAATTAAATTGTAAAGAGTTATTACGTAACCACTGCGCAGTATCATGCATACATGCATGAAAATCCTCAGGGCATTGGGTAGGGCTCCATCAAGAGATAGAATGATCTGAGTGTCATCAGCATAATTTACCAATTTCACATTATGAGCCCGAATGATATTAATTAGTGGGCTCAAATAGATGTTAAATAAAATTGGGCTGATGGCAGATCCTTGTGGGACCCCATGACAGATATTAGTGAAGGCTGACTGGAAAGGGGGAAGAGCCACTGCCTGACACCTGCCAGATAGATAGGATCGAAACCAGTCCAGGGCAGTGCCCACTACCCCCACCTCCTCTAAACGTGTTAGCAAAATGTCATGGTTGACCGTGTCAAAAGCGGCAGACAGGTCAAGCAATATAAGTATTGCTGATTGTCCCCGTCTGCCAACAGACGCAGATCGTCCAACACGGTTACCAAGGCAGACTCGGTTCCGTGTTCTGGACGGAAGCCGAATTGTACATCTGCCAGACAGTTGTTACGTTCTAGAAAAGCTGACAGAGATTTGCTAACCAAACGTTCAAGGATCTTCACAGGGTAGGGGAGGAGAGAGATGGGCCGATAGTTACCCGGGCAGGTTGGATCAAGAGTGACCTTCTTCAAGAGTGGCGTAACTACAGCCTGTTTCCAGCCAGATGGTACTTATCTTGAGTGAGACTCTTGTAGTGTGACTCACTCACAGTAGAAGTCCAAACTGGGTAGTCCAAAAGTGAAAAATCCAGGGGGATTAAATGGGGGGTGGTAACCCATTTCCTGCAACTAGCATAACCTATACCAACACTGCATAATATATACAGTACAGAATACCCATAGCATAGGTTTCATGGTACAACTTATGTGCAAACAAATTAAGCACAATAGATGTGGCAAATGGATCTTTAACATAGAGTATTGCTCCCGAGTCACAATATTGAACTGTTTTCACATTCCGAAGGGCACAGTATGGATTTACTCAATTGGCACAAGGGTACAAGAATAATTTAGAAGTGTTCTCAGTACACGTTTTTGAGTTGTTATAGGATGACATAAGTTTAGCATTTTATGTGGATGGCATGTGCATCACTTTTGTTGAGTTAGATAAACAGCTTTAATATGTAGATGGAATATTCACAATAGTTGCTAATTCAGGTTTTAAAATGAATTTTCAAAATTGATAAATTGAATATTTGAATGTGATAGTCTTAGGATACAAAATATCCAATGAAGGTAAGAAACTTGTATCGGATATTTTGGTAGCATATTAGGAACTCTGAATGCAATCAGAAAATTACAGGCATTAGTGAACATTCTGAATATCATTTGATGTACCTTCTGCATTATGCAGAAAGGCTTAAGGAACGGTAGCAATTGGCAACTCTCACACAGTTGCAGGTTAGGGTATTTCAGATGGCCATGATTGCCTCTGCATACTATGCATAAGATGTGTGATAACAAATGCATCTTGGTGCTCCATATAGTTCCAAGTCAAGCATGATTTACCTACATAATATAAACAAAGGTGAGACCACACCACACAAATCACATTTGTACTCAGCTGCAGAAGAGCCATTTGCAATGGTAGAGAAAATTATTAGTGCAGTGCAGACCGCTATAATTAAGGGCACCCCACAGCGTAGGGTAAGAAAACTATCATTATGTCACCAGTCCCTACTCCGGAGACAGCTACCAAGACCAGTATACCAATTTCTAGAGCATTACATGTTAGATGGGTGCAATGGTGTGTAAGTAGGCCTGGGTGAAATTTGAATTGTGCCAGCATTGCACTTGTTACACAAAATTACTGAAGTTAAGCTCTTATACCACGTCACTTAATGTGTCATTTGCAGTAAAAAAATTACCACAAACACGAGTGGCTGTTGCTATTTTAGCATGCTATTGTTTAGAGTGAAATGTGGTTGTATGATACAACCACACATGCCTAAACCACGCATGCCTAAACAACATGGTCTGAACCACGACCGCGTTTTTATCACGCATGCCTTTCCCACATATTCCTTTACAACAAATTTTGTTGCAAAGGCATGTTTGCTAAAGGGATATGCATGGTAAATTGCACACCCTAGTCCCCCGCCCTATGCCCTAACACCCGACAATCCACCCCAGCCCTTAAAACTACCCCGACTCTTCACCCTGAGCCCTAATACTCGGCCCCAGCCCAAAAAACGACCGCAACCCCAGCCCCCCCCCCACACAGAGCCCTAAAACTGGCCCCCCAGCCCTGAAAACTGCCCAACAAAGAGAACTCTCTTTCTCCACAATCAACAGATAAACCCACACACAATACAAATCATTGTGTGAATACCTGCTTACAGTGTTATACTTGGATGGGCTGCAGTGGGTATGAAACAGTGATATAAAGCTGCCTTAGCAGCAGTAGAGGAAAAACTTTAGAACATGGGGTTTAAAATTATTTGCATACATGCAAAGCCATTCCAGAGTCTAAGTCACAGATGGCCAAACTAAATGCACTACCTTCAGCCTGACAAAAGACTAATCCTTCAGTTCAAACAATGAATGCCTCTGATTTGTCACTTTGCAAGTAGGAATACAATATAGATTTAATCAATTGGGAATCTAATGGCTACAAAGATTCATTAGGGAAATCCACAGGACCAAAAATGCTCTGGGTATAGATAGATACCTTTAAAACACAACTTCTGTTGGATATCCAACACACATTAGCACTCCAGAGTGAGAGAATCCACACAAAAGTCAATTCTGCTGCTGCTCAAAATCTTAATTTCAAATACGTAAAGTGGAGGCAGTAACCAGGTCACCAACTATGGACCCAAAATTAGCTCAGTAATACAGTTTTGACACATTAAGATATTTCCACTTACTGGCTTCCTAGTAAAGTACAACTACTACCTGGCACAAAATGGGCTTCCTAAAGCCAAAATAGTAAGAGTGGGTGACTGCACTGTACCACGTAAATTAATCTAATCTGATACGGTCAGGGCTGAACATGAGGGGATAGATTTAGTTCTTGCTAGAGTCCTTGCAATTTTACATATATTGCATGAGTGACATTTCATCTCTCATTGCCCAAGGCCACTCGACAGTATGTACTGCAGTGTAAAATCCTTCAATTAACAGAGACATGCAAAGAAACAAGCCTTCTTCAAGTGTATATCACCAAAGCAGCTCAACCGTTTGAAAACAATTACATCAATTGCATTGGTTTTTCCCAATCGCAAAATAAATATATATGGGTAGTGGTACATTCACTTCAATAGTCTATTTATATGGGAGTGGCCTCAGCACCAAGCCACAGCTTCTGGAGAAACAAAAAACTTGTGCTGAGTAACAATGGGTGGAATGCGTACCTTTCCCTCAGAACAAGGGCTGGCTTTTATTGCCAAAGTTAGCAGAGGCACTTGCTGAGGTAGGAGTAAATCAACAATTTTGTAACCCCTTCAAGCCAACTGCTAACCGAGGGGTAGATAGAAGCAATAGCATGTGTAAACAAGCCTTGACTGTGAAGGTTTTCTCTAATGGTGCATCCCCTCAATCTACAAAGTGCACAGGGATAATTAAATAAATTGCTGAAGCATATATTGTTTGCCTGTACATCTTATGAAATCACATTTTGCATGCCATTGTATATCCTGGATCCTGGGTGGGTGGAAGGGGGTTGAGAAGCCTCATGTTCCAACGCATACTGATCTATTATAGGATTTACAGTGAACCCAATAATGTTTATCTGAGTTGCAACCAACTACTCCCTCCAAAATGTGTTGCTATTGACTAGTTCCCAAAGACAGTCGAGCTAGTAGACAAGAAGCTACCTGAAAAAGATGAGTTTGGACTTGCCTATAGAAAGCCTGAGCTAGCCACGGCAATATAAGAAATGTAATGTTGCCACAATTACAAGGGTAGAAGGAAAGACAAGCATTGACTCGGTCAGTTCTTAACATGTGACTGCTTCTTCACATTCGCCCAGTCCACTGCCACAAAGACAACGAATACACACTGTGCCACAGTCAGAAATGTCTCCCCATGATGTGCTGCTCAACAAGTGGGAAGTGTTGTGGACTTTGAAAGTGAACAAGATCATGCAGCAGATTTTACTGTTTAGTGCCAAGAACACCACCAGCAATATCTGGGTTAGAAATGCTGAATACTCGGAATCATACTGAATTAAACGATCAATGCATCAGAAACCCACCAAATTCAAATTCAGAACTGGCTATAATCACTTTTTTCAACATACATGGCAGAGTTGGTGTTTCGTATTCAAATGGTGCATGGTGAGTACTTGCCAGTCTACGAAGAGCCAAATCCAATAACAGTTGCGTCTACCTAGCAAGGAAGTTTTAATGAGCTTCAAGGAGTATGTCTGTTGTCAGTCCAGTGGCCATGCCACTTCAAGATGTTGTATATTGGGAAGACTTGGCCCCAAATGCTGAGACCAACAGACTCTGCAGGCGCCCCGTACCTTTTGTCTCATCCTAGATGATCTTGTCTCACCAGGAACTTTTACCAGCAAATGGGACACAGACAATTTCGAGGATGTTTTGACTAATCTATAGTCCTAAACTTCATTATACGATACAGATCCATATCTGAGTGCAGATAACTATAAAGATGGCATACAGCTATAATCATTATGCTGCTTGGTGCCTACACATTTCAAACACTGCAAAGGGGTTTCTTCAGTGCCTTCAATGGGAACACTATTTGTTCAAAGTTGGAATAATACACCAGAATTTGCAATCAAGGTGCCATATTTCAAAGCCCATCAAAATTATTTGACCCTGATACTTATTTCATAACCAAAAAAATCGAATTCTGACTGGCTCCTTCCTTTCTAGTTCTAAAATTATTTATTCATCTTAATTTCTAAAATATGTTAAGAAGCCTTTTGAGTTTGAAATACAACTGGTGTTGGGAACTGGGTAGTGGCAGTTACAAGAAATTTACATTTTATTCCCAACATGTAATTATCCAAGTGATTTTGTGTTATTAAATAATAATTTTCAATGCACATTTTTTGATTTTTAGAGAACTGATAGCGCCTATAGTACCCCAAAAGAAATATTCTATGGTTAATTAGAAATGGGGTTGAAAATTAAGCAGTCGAAAAATTAACAGCTTGTTAGCAAATGCTACATTTAGGGATATGTAATGAATATGAACCATGTTCGGGGTGTATCTAGCCTTCACTTATTTCTTTTTTAGTTGCCGAGCTATTTAAAATTATTATGCTAAATCTTGTCCATGTGATTTATGGAAGAGTGGCATATAATGAATTCCAGTGCTTTACAAAATACGATTATTTGTGTGTGCAATCATTCTGGAGTTCGTGAGCTGGCTCTGCAATATCATCAAACGTCCTTTCTGACAGGACTGTCTGACTCCTAAGACCCCTATAAATATATCACAACAGAGGAGGTGAGATACACCTGTCACTGCTCCTTTCCACAGAAAAGGTCATCATTTCCTTTTGGGTTGAGGAAATCTACCTGGTGTGATCCCAACAATCTCAGGGTATACAACAGCAGTGCTGTAGTGCTAAGGTGGTAGTAAGCTCATGAAGGGCTGTTAGTGTTGTGGTATGGGGCGGCATTGGTTGGCAGTGCAGTGCTAACTTGGTGATGCCATGACAGAGTTGATAATCCTGTGGTATGTAGCGATAGCAGAGTGGGCTAAATGTGATAACAAGATTATTCATTCTGGTTTTGATATGTAAAATAGTCTCTGCCTGTGCCTAATACATTGCAATGGAAATATTCAAGAAGGAATGATACAACAACAACCAATAATATGAGGTGAGAGATAGATACTCATTTGAAACCTAACTTGAGAAAGATAATGACAATAGCTCTTGCAGACAGCTAAATCTGTCTGTAGACAGACCTAAAAATGAGACTTGATGGGGTAAAGTAACAGAACAACCTCTGGGCTTGTGCCCTCACTGATCCCTACATGAATTCATTTGCTTGTACACAATGGTTTATTTATTAAAATGTCACTTGATTCACCTGCAGATCACTTTTATTTACTTCTTGTAAATAATGCTAGTTTCACATTAACCAAACGGTACTTATAATAGATGGCCTTCAAGACCTCAGCATACAATATAAATGTACATAACATTTCACATTTTACATCAATTGCATGCTGTACTAATGCACTTACACGTGCAAATGCATAGCTGTCAAATTGAGTCCTATCCTTGATGGAGACTTTATGCCATTCTTTACCCCCCCAAAAGCATAATGTTCGCTAGGATGTGCACACTCATATTAATAGCAGGGTTTTTTAATCTGCAAATCCGAGCACACTTAGTTCTGTTGATTGCAAAAATGTAATTGGCTTAAAATCATTATTAGCACAAATTGCTGGTTGACCTCTTTGCTGTCGATTTACTAGTCCACTGCATTTATTGCAGCTCTAGCATTATCCATTAGCGGGATTTAATGTAAGTGCAAGAATTCATGATAAGCAGAAGAATTTTTATTGATATTACGAAAATGATTGAATATTGTTGCTTTCCTGTTTCAGGGGAGTTGTTAGAGTGGACTTTAATTTGCAGAAGGTGGACATTGACCAATGCTCAGACGATGGCTGGTTTTCCGGAACTCACAAATGTCAGCATAACAGCTCGGAGGTAAGACTGCTAAATTAATATAAACTGAGCAGTGTAAAAGAGTGTACTGCACCTGCTTTACCTTTACATATTTTGTGGCAATTGTGCATTTCTATCTTGCATTATGCATAGTAAAAAAATATATATATTTAGAACATTCTCGGGTGTGAAGGACAGCAACTATACAACTGTAGAATCCCTCATCCAACATCGAATAACCAAAATGAATAAAGAAGTGGGCCATTCTCATGCAAATCCAGGAACACGTTTTGTTCAAACCACTGTGAAAATGTGCCAGTGGATGATAAGTGAGGGAGTAAGCAGACTCTTCAGATGCTGATGCAGCTTAATTAAGGTGTCATATTACACTTTTCCACAGGGACACCACTTGGGTAGCATTTCTGCACATGTTAAAGTAACTTTAAACACACACAGTTTCGATTGATACAGAAGGAGGAGGTTTGCAAAGTTTTTATTATGAAAGTGAAATGAATCTCAATTTTTGACCTCCCTATCGTTAGTAAAGATTCTGAATTTTGTCTTAAAAACAGTCACGTTGTTACAATTGCTAGGTGCGCTGTTTGAAGCTATCTCTCCTGCATGTTTTGTCCTGTTGATTTTCGTTGCCTCTCGGTCTTTCTGGGCCTCATGATATTGCTTGAATTTCTTTACTAATATTTGTGTGCTAGTGTTGTAGAAAGTAGGGTTTTGTTTCCTGCTTTTGGTCCAGGGATTTATGCTATTCCCTAGTATATGTGTATTAAATTGTTTTGAAAATGCAGTGACTTTACTATGGATGGGTGCAGTAAGGTCAGCAGATGTTTAATGTTTTTATTATTATTATTATTTTAAATATTAGGAGATGAGTGTGATGATCTGTTGTTGTCACCTCGTGTGGTTGTTTGGAATGATCATACAAGGGTTTTCTTAAGCGTTTTAAGGCAGATTAAACACGGTCAATCAAAAAGAAGAATGCGAAATGAAGAGGAACTATTGCATATTTCAAGGTGACAACGTTGTCCAGCATTTTGATCAATATACTGTTTTTTAGGAGGTTTGCAAGATCTTGAAGAGAGAGCAGGTTCATTTCATGGTGTTGAAATTATTCATTTGAAACGGGCATTGTGTTCTTGAACTGCGCAAGTATACCCTGTGACAACGGTGTACGCGTACATTTTTCCTAAGAAATCGTTACATTTTGGAAGAGTATGGTTACTGAAATACATTTTGGAAGCCTTCTAATTGGAATATATTATATCCACCACTTCCCTCTAAGCACTAGGTTCAGGAACACAGTAGCTAGTCCAGCTCGATCAGACTGGGCACTGTCATAACTCTCACCTGCAGTTTTGACAGAGTAACGCAAGGCCACCAATATTACTTAATTACTTTGGCTCTTAATAGCCAGTGGAAAATGGGATGGGGCTGGGATCAGAAGGTCGTCCACACAAAAATCTGACTCTCCTCTTCTCCCTGTGGTCTATATAGACCCAAGGTAGGCAGGGAGACTAGTAGTAGGCAGCAAAAGACAGCACTACTGCGCCTGTCCATACTATAGTTCCCTCAGAGAAGACGAGAACATTGTGATAGAAGTCTAGCTTTATCCTCTTCTCCTCTTCCTGTGGGCCTGTAAAATAGAGAGGGTGAGGGCAGCAGCCTGTACAGAACTTGACTAAAATCTGTTCAGACCATGCAGAGGTGGTGGGAAAAAGTTGTAGCCTATATTTAGAATGTTTATGCTAGATGACCACCACGTTGACAACTGCTTCAGCATCACACCGTAGACAACAGCCATGGAAACCTTTGTTGTGTGTAATGGCTACATATGCACGCCATAAACAGAACAAGTTATGAATTGGTGACAGTCCCAAATCCAAATACCCACATTTTGCTTTTGTTGCCTGTGTTGATCTTTATCATCAGAAGAGTTGAAGAAGATCCGGAAAACAGGGTGTTTGAAATGGGAACTAGTCAATCCTCTTATTTTGCTTATAAATATGCAATCTACGATGCATTTAACGATTTCAAAAAATTGCCCTGATAAAATTCAATTTTCCACAGTGCCCTCCCAAGCAACTACACAAAGTACAACAATGTTGTATTATGTGGGACAGGGGTATTCCCTGAATTTGAAAGATAAATTGGCTGAGTCATTGAGGCATTAATTCATTTTGGGTGAAGGTCATATCAAATACAATTAAATTCATCTCTGCCAATGTGTGCGAGGAAAGTATATTTAAATGGTGGAATGAGCTTAGTGAGAATTAGAAATGTGCAATGCACAATGTGTTGGGCGTTATGTGTTGTATTGTAATTGCATTCATATGGCGTTTCATACCCCTCAGAAGATGTCAAAGTGCGTTAGCAGCAGGGTACCACCTACACCGTGAGGGAGTGTGTGATTGGAAGTGTGTTGAATTACAGCGTGGCTAATGCTGGAGACCACAGTGATGAAGTATATGTGGAAGTATGTGGTGCATGAATTGGAGTAAATAGTTAGAAATACACAGGCAAGAATTCCTCTAATTTATGGCGTGGTAGTTTGGATGACTTAAAATAATTATTGTGATGCAGCGTGTAGATTGTGTTTGGAATTAAACTGTTTACTTTGCTGACAAGCGAGACGCTTCATGAAACATTTAAATGAGCAAAAAAGTATATTTAAGAGTGTTTAACTTAACGTTTTCTCTGCATCTCCCAACTTTACTGTTGTACCTTCAGAGAGCGTAATAGGTATCCTGGAAATTTCATTTCTTTACGTTATGTTCTTTTGAACTCAATAATTTAAGTTTAATTCCCTTATCTTGCTTTTGCAGAGGTGTAGCAATGTATATTTTTCATCAATCAATCGATTCATGCGTGTTTAAATGGCATGATACAGTTGGGGATTTCTTTTGTTTACTAGTCTCGTGAGTTAGCTGATTTTGTTTTCAAGGTTATATTCCATATCTAGACAAATTCTGTAAGGGTTTTGCCCACTTCTTGTTATTATTCAGCTATTTTTCTCTCCATTTATTCTTTGCCTTCCCAAAGTGGAGTACTTTAACTCATACATAAATTTGTTCCCATTGTATTGCATCTGTTTTTATCACACCAAAAGTAATGTTATTCTCCATTATCATTATTACCTTCTTTGTCTTTATGTTGTATCTCGTGTCTGCCTTAAGTTCTGGTTGTCAAGTTTTCATCCCAAATATATGTGGCGTTATCTCCCTTTTGGGTCTAAACTGTTAAATATCAGGATTCAATTTGGTTTGGTGCAGTGTAATGGATCTATCTACTCTCGTGTGTTGTGATGTGATCTATTCCATAAAATCTCAAATCTTAATATCACTTTTATGGTATTTGTAAATATATATTTAAAATCCACATTTCTTATGGCTGCCCTATCCTGATGGATTCCCACGTTATAGGGCTACCTACTCATCTCTTCTGGCAAGCACACTCTAATATTTCCTTATATGCTGCATATTACCTGTCAAATGGAATCTCATTTTGTCTTTGTGTCGTTGTTTTCTATTTCACATTTTTGTTTGCTTGTTGACATGTTTTTTACTTAGTACTTGAAACATTGAAATGTGCCAATATTTGTAAGCGACTATATTGCCTTTTCATTTTTTCTGTGTGTATGTAAGTAACTGAGGGCGGGCTTATCCTTTAGAAACCTCTCACTCTTACCTGCTGCTCTGCTTGGTTTTTCTCTTCGTTTGTTCGTTAAATCTTCATCTTGCATTAATATTTTACACAGTTAATTTTTATTGCTGCAGTGTATTTTGATTGCTACAGATTGATTACTTTGAGGGATAATGACTCATATGGTTTCTCCTGCTCATTGTATAGGCTCTCCAGTGGATTCATTTATTTTAATGGCTTCTTCCTTTCAGTTCTGGGAAGTGGTTTGGGCTTTTTTTTAATCTACAATAGCTACTTGTTTATTGCACCAGATTTCTCCTTCTCTTTTTGAAACACTTTCACAAGGTGGTGCCTTTCCGTGAATATTATTTCCCTATTCTCTGCTTCTTATTCAGAGTCTAGATTTTCTCAGTGATTTCTCCCTGCCCTTATCTCCCCACGTAGGATTTTTCACTCAGGTTGCGTAGAGTGAGCACTATTTGTAAGCTTTATCAGTAGAAGCAGATTTCCTGTTTAAACATCTTTGAATTTTGCACCCTTCTTTTCGTAATCTCCCGTCCAAGAAGTTTACGGTATTGTAACTGTTTGTAAGTGTTGAGTGGATGCTGCATTGATTATTGTATATTTTATCAATGACCTGTAAAGCTGGAGTCCTAGCCCCATCTCATATAATAAATAGATAGCTGATGAAGGTCACCCATAATTTAACTTGATAATGTGTTCTTTTTGCGGTCTGGCTTGACCGCACAGCTGTTGCCAAACCATTATGTGTGCATCACTAGAGAGGGGCTTGGCTCCGCCCATATGTTGGGAGCTAGGACTACATGTTTTGATAAGGCAGACGTTGTGTGCTTCCACAAAAAAGTGCTTGCCCTCCACACAGCTGTGATCATTTTGTTTATTTATCTAGGTGCATGAGCTTGAACTGTTAGAAGCACACACATGCCATTGTAATGCTATTAGAGTGTCTTAGATAACTAGATAATTCATAGTATTTTTCTCTGGCAGCAGCACTGATGGGAAGAGGATATTAACCAGCATGAATGTTTAAGTCTGGTTTGAGAGTACAACTGTCACCTAATGTTTTAACCTACACCAATAGTATTCTACAGTTCTTTGCTTCCACACAAATACATCTCCATGCCCATGCTATTTACTTGTAAAGCTTCACATTACCATACAACACTCCTTTAAAGTCTGAAGTTGCCAGTGCTTGTTTGGCTTGGTGCCGGGTTATCATTTCTTCCCACCAACTCCTAAATACTTTGGCATAGATGTCCATCATCACCACACTCCTTCCCTTGTCTGAAAATGTGTTTGTTAATTTATTCTTGTACTTAATTCTTCTACATCCTTTCTTGCATTTGCATTTGCTTTTTAGCCACTGAGTCATCCAACAACCGTGTGGTATTCACCATTGGTAATCTTGGTACAACTTCACGATGTTGACACATTTCTACATGGATGCCTGCCAACATTTATTAATTGTCTCCTGATGCACTATAATTTACTATAATTGCTTCCTTCTCCAATAGTTCCTTTCATTTATGCTTAATAATCCATCATTTTTTCTCAAGTCCAATGTTTTTCCTAGGTGATTTAAGATGTATTTGTGTAACATGACATTTGATATATACTTGTAAAGAAGTATTCTGGTACTTACTTGATTGAAACTGGAATGGACCCAGAGTCCCATTTTCTGCATGTCATACTGGTTTTTGGTTGGCTTATAGTTGGAAATGTTGATGATTCTACTAACTTCCTATTGTTCCTTTTTCCTGTCAAGTGACCACATTCTTCATTGCTGTGGCATTTTTCCTCTTCTGGTTGCACCTGTGTTTCCTTTCTAATCTTGTTGAAAATCCTTTATTGCCTTTGCATCTTCATTTTGGTCTTCCTCATCTTATGGGTTGGTTCTTTCGGATTTTGAAACTGTCAGTTAGCCTTAATTCCTTGATCTAGTAAGTTTACATATCCTACACCCAGCAATGCCTTCACTCAAGTGGGAGTTAGACAACTCGCACAATTCCACTAGATTTCCTGCACAGGAGCTCTGCCTGCTGATGAACACGCGCTGAGCAGTCTGCCTCAGGGATATTCATGCAGATTCTTTTCTCTCTATCCCAGTGTGTCTGTTCAGTGGGATATGCATGTCAAAAGTAATTGTGATCCAATAACGTGTTATTTCGACCAGGAGTACTTTAAAATGTACATTCACACAGGTGTAAAGTCTGGCCTATGGCTGAAAAATGGTTTAACTTAAATAGGAACAATTTAGTCCTGTTCACAATGTGGTAGTATAATGTGTGATGTAGATGTGCATAATTTACTAGCTCCAGTGTGTACTTTGTAAACAAATAAGTAAAAAAAGTGCAGGTGCCCAAAGTTTTTTCTTAAGAGACACTTGCCAAATACCTCTGGTGCCGCCTACTTCCACAACCTGGCCGGTGATCTTTAAAAATGATAGCACAAAGTACCTCTCCTGAAATAGAGTGAGAAACCTCAACTGTTTCAAGGGAGGGCAGGTTCTCTGTCATCAAAAGTGTTTTTGTTTTTTAAATTATAGATCATTAAAGAACCATCAATCATATATAGGTACAGTAAATCAAAAGCAGTTAAAGTTTTCCCAAAAATCAAAATAGGATTTTTGTAAAGCAATTACTTAAGACTGTACAATTGTTTCACATTTCCATGTCTCAACCATACCAATAAACCCCCCTTAACCGGTTCCCACATTCTCCTTAACTTAATTTGGCTCAGATGATTTTCAATTATTGCAAACTTCAGGCCGCACAGAAACATAAACTCTCACCACCAGAATAAGGAATCCGGGTCCTCCTTTTGCAGCGAGGCTTGAGCAATCGTTAATCTTGCAGAAGTTACTGCAAAATAAAAACCACGAGCGCCCTACGCAGGGACATTGGGAGCATGTCCAAACAAGACATTTTTTGGATCGGGACTAATCTTGGTCCTACAAAGTTGATTCACTAGTACAAATACATTGTGCAAAAACTGTTTGATGGAACCACAATTTGCAAAGATATGCACTGTATCAGCCTTGAGCTCATCGCAGTGAAAGGAGGCCATTGTTTCCCTCAGACCCCACTTGTACAACTTAAATGGTGTATAGTATAAATCGTATAAGATTTTAAGAGTGTCCCTTGAGCTGAGAAACATTAAGAGTGCTCAGAGCTAGCATATTGGTGTACCATATCTCTGACACAGAGATATTACACTGCAAGCTAAGGGACCACTTAGCAGCAAGTACCTCAAATGTATTGCCCGCATTCCCCTGGTGCCCCAGAATCAAAAGTATGTATAAAACCGCTTTTTGTAATCTTAATGAAACTCTCAAGGAATTCATTGCAGTTCACACTAATGTGATTATTGGGAGGTCGCTGTAGAAATTCTTTTAGTTGTAAATAACAAAATAGCCCAATCTTGGGGAGTCTTTTATCCCTGTTCATGTCCAGAAAAGCTAGGAGTGCTCCATCCTTAAAAAAATTGACCCAAATACTGCATTTTAGCTACGCACCAGCATTTAAGGAAATTATCTTGAGCAGAGAGCGGGAGGTTAGGGTTGTTACCAAGAGAGGTAAATTGATGGAATCGGGCTACATGACAGGTTGATTGAATAACCTGTCACACCTTATGGTAGACCAGTAACGTCTTAAACTAGGGGTGCCTAAAGTAAGCAGTATTGACCAGTCATTGGCTTGGCTTAGCGTTTGTTGGAAAGTCTGGTACTCAGAAAATAAACCTGCCAAATTCAATAAACCAAGCCCTACCACTGCAAAGAGCTGAAACATAAGCGCAGCTAAATAATAGTTTCACAAGAGCGGGAGTGCAACCTCCCCCTCCCTACAGGGCAGTTGAAGATAACGAATGGCACAGCAAAGTTTTTTTATAAACCCATATACATTTTTGCCAGCTACTTTCAACTTTATTGATAAAGCTTCTGTATAAATACAGGGGGATAGACCTAAAAAAATATAAATAGCATGGCAAAATGATCATCTTAATAATATTGCATCTCCCAATCTGACCAAGATGAAGCCTGCACCGTTTTCTACATTGAGAGGGGGGGTTCCGCGTACACTGTTTCATAATTCAGAGACACAGCGGTTCCCATATCAAAAGATATTTGGATACCCAAATACCTGTCAAGGTTACATAGTGAGAGTCCTCCTTATTAGATTTATTACTAATAATGACCTGTGTTTTATTGAGGTTCAGTTTGTAACTCAAGACCTGGCCAAATACAATAGCTGCATCCTCTATTGCTGGCAGTGCTGTTGCCGGAGATGATTTAAGCGCAGCAATATAATCAGCATAGCTACAATCTTCATCTCCAAACAGTGCAGCCTCAGCTGTGGATTTGAGGTGGACATCTTTAATGCACAATATAGGGATCCAAATATAGGGCAAATAGTGTCGTGGAAAGATCTGAATCGACTCAAAGAGCATTTCGATGCATGATACCCGAACTGTCAGAGAGGGTTATAATGACTTGCTCCTGGTTACAAAGTCCAGCCCTAATCCCATCTCTGACATAACTGTTCACAGGTACCGCCAGGAGACCCTGTCGAATGCATTTCAGCATCCAACAATCATCCCAGCAGACTCCTTTTAACTCCCTAGCCACATCCAGAGCGGAGATGGCAAGAGTCACATGGGAGGTAGTGTCCTGCGAGGGATTAAATCCATGCTGCATTGGATCTATTAATGAAGTGATCACGGCGTCAAGTTGATTCGACAGGACCAGGGTATAAATTTTAGAGTCACAGTTTATCAAAGAAATAGGGCGATATGAGCTGCAGTTTAGAGGATCTTTATTTTTTTTACAAATATAGAAATATATATTTCCCCCGAAGACGGTGGAATTGATGTTAAAAAGGCCGAAAATGTTGACAAATGCAGTCAGTCAATTTTCAAAGATGTATTTCACTTATATATTTGCTAAAAAAATGCCATTGTCTTAAAAGAGCTCTCCTGAAACGTGCTACCACTTTCATGGTGCACAAGCTGAGCCTGACTGACCCTCCCAAGGTGTGTTGCAGGTTTGCCTGCCCTAAGATAGCTTCGAGAAAATGGGGGCAAAATTGTGTTTTTTTCACCATAACGTCCCTAAAAAATTAAAACAGCCTTTAGTGGCACAGGTTCAATTAGTATGTACTTAACTGACTGAACAAAGATGTCTTGGAAAGTTCATCTTTTTTCAAAATACATATTCCACAGCCTGACTTTAGCATACGTGCTTCAATTCAGGCTTCCATTTTTAGGGAGCTTAAAGTACTGCAGACTCCATGACAAATACCACTCAATAAAACCCCTACATGAAAAAATACACATAAATAAGACCTACAATGTACACTTTGTCATTGGTATTAAAGTACGAAATAAAGATTGTGCCACTGTAGAACAGAGCTGTATTGTTCAAAACATGTGTTCTCCTTCACCAGGTTAATTTAGATACCTGCACTTTGTGATATGAATGAGCTATAGTGCTCAAGGTTTATTGTATGAACCGGCAAAAAAAATGTTTGTTTTTCACCCATCGAACACGAGGGTTGCAAACATGATTTGTGAACTAAGAGGAGGCAGTTACATGCTATAAATGCAGAAGGTGCTGCAAATATGAAAGGGTTTTAAAAGGTAGTAGCACTTTCTTGCAGCCACATTAGTACCCATAGTGTTCAGCTCTCCTAAGTCCTGCTCTCCTTGCCCTCTGCACCCGACAATCTGATTTACATTTCATGAATGAGAACTGGAATGTGAGGTTTTCTTTGGCATTAAGTGTAGAGTTACAAAAAGGAGGGAACACACATATTGGACTGTTCTAGACACAATCTCTGCTGGGTTTGCATTCTAAGGTTACCGAAGCTACGACGCCCGGCAGCTGAGTCAGGGCTAACCCATGTCTGGCACCAAATGAAGAAGAGGAGGACATCTCCAGACCACTGGCAACAAGCATGTTAGACCTGACACCCTGGGTATTAAAATCCCTCAAACATTTTGCCATCTCTCCTCTTGTTTTGCTAAATTCGTTTTTGTTGGCATTAGGACTTTGTGCACTTTACTACTTCTAACCAGTTCTAAAGTGCTTATGCTCTCTCCTTCAAAGATGGTAAAATTGGCTTGCACCCGATTGGCACATTTAATTTACTTATAAGCCTCTATTAAACGTTACTAGATGCACCCAGGGCCTGTAAGTTAAATGCTACTAATGGTCTTGCAGCACTCATTGTGCCACCCACTAAAGTTTCCTTGTTAAACATGCCTCAGGCCTTCTACTTCAGCCTTTAGTGCAGTTTTAAACTGCCATTTCAACGTGGACAAATAAACCATTTGCCAGGCCTAAACCTTCCTTTTTAATACTTATAAGTCACCCCTAAAGTAGGCCCTAAAGGCTCATAGGGAAGGGTGCATTATATTTAAAATGTAGGGCATGTGGGTTTTAGTTTTACATGTCCTAGCAGTGGAAAACTCTGGGTTGCCCTATTTAGTTTTAAGTGATTACTTTGGATTGGGAGCAGAAAGAGAATGCTGTTTACACTCAAATGAATTGTAATAGGAAACCCTCTTTAATGATGAAGTGGGATTTTAAGTCACAATTCTGAAAATGCCACTTTTTGAAAGTCGACATTTTCCTGACCTAACCAAGTGTGCCTTTTGCCAGTGACCTAAGTCACATGACTGTGAATAGCTCGGCTGTTGGTGTATTGATTCCAGACAGTAACACAAAGTGGCTTAGGTGTGGACAGGTTGGGGCATCCTGGCAAGATGACTGGGATAGGTTGGACCCAGCTCCACTTAAATTTCAAAGGGGTTTGCCTCCTGCACACACAAAGGAATCCGACACCAGGCATTCCCTGCCTTTTGTCACCAAAGACAGTTTTGGGCCCTGACAGGGGAAGGGTAAGAACTTTCTAGATGATGTGCCCCAAAGGCTGGCACCGGGAATAAATAGTGGACCTCCAGAGCCACTCATCAGAACACTCATGGACCTGTGAACGTTACAGAAGAAAGACTGCCCTGCTGTCTGAGAAGGAAGCCCAGACCTGCTTATCTTCATCTCAGGCTAACCTGAGAGTCAGTTGGCTGACCTGTGTGAGCTACAGGGGCATACTAAGCTCCAGAGGCCTCCTTGGAACTGCCAAGAGATGACTTGCTGCCTGAGCCCTGCTGGCCTCTGCTGGAGTGAGTTCCTGATCCCCAAAATGTGCTCCCCAGGTCCAGGACTCTTGGCTGGCAATAGTTTGAGCTCCTCCAAAGATGAAAAGGAGAAATCCTAAAGTTTGGTATCTTCTCAACTGTGAACAGGCCCCTTTGCACCGAAACTCTGCCACCCATGACGACCACTGATGCAAAGCTCTGATGAGACCTGCTCTTCATGCTACAGTGACCATTAGCGATGACTGACAACATGAGATCTGCACTTCGCGCTACAGCAACAACAGCCTGCGGTGATCGCCAATGCAAAGCTCTAGTAGCAACCGTCTGCGATGCCCTACCGGCTCTTCATACTACAGCCCACGATGTACAGCCTGATGTTTGCGCTACAGCAACGACTGTCCACGGAGCTCTCCTTGCTCCACCGTGAATGGGACTCTTTGTGTCGTACTTTGTGAAGGTAACTTTTTCAGATGGACTAACCGGGTCCCTGTATCTGACCCAAGCTCCATCGTGGTCTGCTCGAACTTCTGACTTTCTCTCGGTCTAGTACAACCAGATGACGGTGAGTGGCGCTTTGAGCTTTTAATCCCTATTTTCACTATAAACTTTGAAACTGCTTTTCCCCAGTTCTACTGATCGGAGTTTTGTCAGTCTTGTGCCATTTTATTAAAAGGTACTCTATTTTTCTACATTGTTTTGTGACTTTTCTTGTGTAGTGTTTTAACTTTATTAAAGTTTGTGTGCTGCACAAATATACTTTGCCTCTATGTTAAGCCTGACTGCTTTGTGCCAAGCTACCAGAGTGTCAAGCACAGGTAAATATTGTGACTTTTGTGGTTAACCTTGACAAGGATTGTGCTTGGTGCCTGAGTGGGGCTTCAACATCCTCAACCAATAACCCAATTATAACGCCAGGACACTCTAGCTGGAGTAGCTGTTTGCGCTATATCAAATTCAGTCATTTCATTTCATTTCAATTTCATACAAAGCACAAGCCAGAAGAGTGCAGCTCTGCTTATGAAAATAAACACTATGCTCGGTTTATTTCCATTTCCGCAAACATAGTGTTTGAAAGACGTTTACCCACGTCTCCTCACTTTGACACTATAAACCAATGACTCAGAGAAAGTGGCCTTCGCCGCCCTGCCCTCCTTCAGAATCTATAATCTGGCAACATTATGTGGAGGCAGAAGAGCAAGCACATGAGCTGAGGCCTGTGCAAAGGTGTTGTGTGAGGTCAGATCACACATGCGCACAAGCTGCCAGCTAAAACCTTCTTCGGGTCTGCCCCAGGCATTAATCACTCACATCACTGACTTCAATCACCTTCCTGGTGAGTGATTGTAAGACATTACTTCTTTCACCCCACCTCATTAAACGATACAAAATCGTATGCATCTGTGAAGTACACCCTCTCAGCCGTCGGAAATGTATACCCCACAGTTTTAGCATGAGGCACATATGACTGATTTGTACCTTTTGTCTTCTGATGTGTGTGACCTTTGCCTGCAGATAGCTTTGTACATATTGCAAACATTTATTACTTATATCCATGCAAGAAATGCAGTGTACAAACAATGAGAGTTGCCCGTGCACATTTTTGGGGGCAGAGAGAAAATCTGGTGACACTCTCATTAAATGCAGATGTATTTTAACAAGAGAAGATGATTTTAATTAAAAAATAGAAAGTGAAGTTTATAAGAGAAGCCTGTTTCGGCAATGAGACTATGATCTTGCCGGTAAGTCTTGAGAACTAACAGTAGAAGCATTTGTAAAGCATGAGGATGATTTAAATGTCCAATAATCTGTGATCTGGATCCCTGTTACATACATAAATTGTATTTCAGGACGGATTTGTTTTCTGCCTACAGATTGTTGTACAATAACAGAACGGAGAAGGGATTTCTTACCTTCTGAATGCCATAATAGTATTAGATGTAATAATATTGTACTGTGTTATAAGTGAGGGGTTACGAAATTTGAAAAGGATGTATTTAGGAAATATTTTTGTAGAAGATTTATTTTGATCCATCATATTTGTAGAATATCAGGTGAAGGAAAAAAAGAAAATGATTGCCATATTTCCATACCACTATGTTTATCTACTACTATTTGTTATCAGGATCATTTAGGTATCCCCTTTTGTCCTAATCTGGGTTACTCTTGTATACATAAAAGCAACTTTGACAAAGCGCCCTCTTTTTGTTTTTAAACTAATGAAATGATAAATTGTTTGCTAGAATCTGGAAGCATAACTTTTGTGACAAATATTTCTCAACAGCTGAAATGGTGAACTGCTCATATAAAATTGTTATGTAAGCTGTATAGTATCGAGTTATGTAAAGAGAGCCCCTAACCCCAGTGCACCCCTGAGCCAGGTCTGTCCACTCAAATTGATTTCTCCTGCCACCCCTGCATGCCCTTATCCACATGCCACCACCATATTGCCCTCCACATCCACTTTCCACTACCTTGCACTACCCTCCCATTGTCACATATACCCTACAGTGTCCTCCCCCAGTCTTTCTCTATATTACCACCTCCAGTTACATCATATAATGCGCACCCCGCTCTTATTGCTTTACAGTGTCTCCTTCCTCCACTTGCTTTGTAGGTAGGATTATGCTTTACAAATCCAACACATGCATGTCAATATTTGATTACAAACAGGATACAGTTTTAAATAAAAAATACTCTTGTTTTTCCTTGCTGGAGTTTGTCATTGATCATTTTGAGAATCATGAACAGAAAAGGGGATTCTACTCCTGACATTGACAGAGTTTAAAAGTGTTTAAACATTTCATAATTTGACTCCGAGACAATGAACCTAAAGGTAATTTGATACTTGATTTTAAGTGCAAGAACTAAAAGAGACAAATGGGCCAGAATACCATAATTAGTCCTTTTCAATTTTTTCTGAAGCCCCCTCGGAGAGGAGAGGACTGAGAGCGGCATTCATTCTTCTTTGTATGCATTACCTACAGTGTAGGCCGGCATACTGCCGTTAATACTCATCCACCCTTTGTAGTTTGTTTATTATGTCTGTATTAAACACACTGCAGTGTGATAATATATTTATACTGTAGGAGATTATATAGTAACAGGTGATAGTCTCTCTACTATGGGCATAGCAGCCTGTGGAACAGAAGCACCGCAAGCAAGGTAAATGCAATTCTAAAAATGTTTAAATGTTTTGCATACATTGCCTGCTGGGTTGCTACTGCGCTCTGCCCCGGCCAATGTAGTCTAATTTGTTTGTCCAAGCTGAACAATCTCAATTGTTCCAACAGGAAACAATTGTCTATTTATCACGGCGATAGCAAACAGATTGTCAAGAGGAGGACAATGGCATGGTAGCATTATTTCAGTGTGTATCTTTAAGAAACATACTCTTCAACCTTGAAAAAATCTGAGAAACGCATTGCAAAGAAGAATAGGTAGGAATTGCGCCCCTGAAGATCAAATTTTGTTTGAAAAAAACTTCTTGGACCAGACATACAATTGTTGTTTCACATAACCAAAATTATTTCTTTTTTTAGTAACTCAAATGAATAAAAATGTGAGGACTAACGCGAAACCGTTTCTTGCCAGACCTAGTAAAACACTGAAAACATAGGGAAGTGCAGTGGAAAATAAGCTTTTAATTTGAATGCGTTTACCCTGCCCCCTTCTTTAAAGTGTTCACCTCATAATCAAAACGTGCCTTGGTTGTGACTTCGGATACTCAGTGAAGACCTTCAACATTTTTGTTTCATTGCTCCTGAGAAAATGTTCAGAAATATGTTCTACTATTAAAGCTGTACAGTTGTAAACAGTAGGTCAGCAACTAGAAGCAATTATCTCTCAAACTGTGAGCACAATCACAGACACATTTAACCCTGCTCCTGTAGGGTCATGATTTGATAGTATTGATGCTTAAGAGTGTCTAGTGTCAAACCATTTTCAAAGTAAACAAATACATTAAAATGTCTATTGTGAAGTCGGGTTATAAACTTTTCTTATTAAATTGAGTTGGTTGTGTTGTGTAGATTTGTTATGCATTTTACTGTTTCTAGGATGTAAGTTATTTTGGATTCCTCCCTGAGTTGTGGTTGACACCTTTTATGGGTAAAAGGAAATATGTCACACCTTATCTTCCCATTGGAACTCATTTGGACAGGATACAACTAATACAATGGTTACCAAGGGTTTATGTAGGGGCTACAATTAATTATGTATTGGTACATTGACAGAAGGTTATATGTTCAAACTAAGTTGTAAAACTAGTCCAAAATATTCCAGCAAAAACCAAAGGTCCAAACTCAACAAGTGATCACAAATTGCTGATTGCATTGAAAATATTTACAATCTGTTATGTACATTTGATATATACAACATTATCAGCATTATCAATGATACAAGTAGTGCTCACCGGGCAGTGCACAGGGAAAGAAGTGAAATATATACAGCAGTGTAACAGAAATTGCAGAAGCCTCATAGTATTTTCAGTTGAGGAGTACAAAGGGTTAAGTCCTTATTAACGCCGTCTGTGTTTGCCAACCATAGTTCAGTTCTGTCAGTAATTGTTGATGATTTGACCCTGAATGACAAAAATGTGAGTCTCATGAATACATAGCATGTCAGACTTCTGTTGTCTGCATTACAGTGACAGTGGCACTTAAAGTGACAGTGGCACTTAAAGTGCCACTCTGCAGATTAACTCTGCTCCTAGATTAAAGAAATGTACGAATACCTTGAACAGCACCTCCCTAACCACTACGGAGACTTTTTTGGTTGACACACTGTGCATCAACTTTTTAGGATACCAGTCACAGACACTGCACCGTATCACGTAAAGTGAGCACTGGAAGTACTAATTTAAGACACCATCTCTGCCACAGTTTTGGGCTGACTGTTGCCTTCAATAGTTGAAGAGCTGGGGTCGCACTATTTTACCACCCTAGACGTTGGCAAATAGTTGCTTGTCACAGGGACTTTAAAAACATCTGCACCTTTGACTGGAAATGTAACTGGATTTGTAAACAACAGAACATTACACAATAACATACTCAATCAACATAGCAACACAAATAAAACATAACTGAACCCAACATAACAAAACTGTCAAAACAGAGTGCTACAGGAGGGTGTGGCTTAAAAGCCAAGGTTGGAAGGCTGGAGGTTGAACATTTTTATAGTAGAGGCAAGGGATGCAGCTGAGGCTATTTTACCGCCAAACACAGAATTGGGATTCTGCAGGTACACAGTAAGGCTTTTTTCGTTGGTGTTTTGGAAGTGATTATGTTGTGGGTGTTATTTGGTACACATTTAGAGTGAAGTGGATACACGCGGTGAAAAGTTTGCATGTTTTACTTGATGGTGAATGCAGGGAACACGTTTGGGACAATTTCAGGGCGATATCAATTGGTTTTGGGGCAAGGGTGATAAGTGTTGGTAAAGAAAGGGTTATTTCTTAAAATGCATGGAGTGGATTATGTGCAAAAAATAACGTGAGATGTACAATATGCTTTACATGGATAATTGTAGTAAACAACAAATGGTTTTTAATTTTGTAGTTACCCCTGACGAAGGGCTGACGAGCCCGAAATGCATTGGGTTTATGCGAATCTAGCTACCAAGGATGAATGATGCATTCCTGCGGGCTATAGCACAAGGCCTGGATAGGCATATCTGTAGCATTCTTAAGCAATGGGAAAACATGATGCCTTTGATGTGGATTAAGAAAATAAAGAAAAGAATATTTTGACAAACAAAGGAATAAGAGTGATTAAAATGGATTATGAATTAAGGATGGAGTTTATTGAGTACCTGTGGATGTTGCTGTGCGACTGGTTATGGGGTGCAACCTTGCTCCATACCTTGTGGATTCATACATTCGTGCTTGTGGGGCAAGGCACGGGCCAAGTCTGCACGTGAAAGGAAAATATTCCTGCCTAAAGTGACTTTAAATCATTGAAGCAAATAAAGAATGGTGTGCATTCTATCACTTACCTGGTTAAAAGCCAAGGTGCCAGGCATTATTGCTTGGAGCTCTGTGAGCCACCTGAGCAAATTCCTTCATCATTGAATGAATGAATAGTTATATACAGCACGTGAATGCCTGGGGGCATCTTGGCGCTGGTATCTGCTAAACATAAACACTGAGGCAAGAGCATATAGCAGAGCTAATCACTGGAGGCGAGCAAACAACCAGGTCTTAAGTTGTTTTCTAAAACTGAACAAGTTGGCTTGACCTCTGAGATGTACGGGTAAATTATTCCAAAGTGGGCATGTAGTTGCCATGCAGAGCCTTTTATGCCAAGCAAAGTGCCTTTAAAGCAATTCTATTCCTTACAGGGAGCCAATGGAGCTCCACCAGAACATTTGAAACTGACTAAAACTTGGGGACCCTCCTAAGGAGTCAGGTTGCTGCATTCTGCAGAGTTTGAAGTTTCTTTAGTGCTCGTTGATGAATGCCTCTATATAAGGCATTACAGAAATCCAGCTTCGAGAAGACCAGCGCTGTGACCACTGATCTCTGCAGATCATATGGTATGAAAGGGAGAACTTTTCTTAAAATGAGCAATAAAAATAAACAGTATGAGGTAAGTTTGTTGATCTGGGCATTGGCAGAGAGGCTTGATTCAAAAATGACCCCAAGATCCCTAACAGAGGATATTGGAGTAGGGGGAAGGCCCAGAGACCAAGGCTACCAAGATTAGTCCCAGAAGGTAGTGTCCCTGCCAAAAAGAAAAACTTTGGTTTTATCCAAATTAAGCTTGAGACTGTTGGTCATCCACTTAACCACTCCGTCCATACAGTTGTTAAATCGGTGCACAGTCTCAGTTACATTGTTAGGGATTGACACAACAATTTGAGCGTCATCTGCGTATGCAACTGATGAGAAGCCAAATGTACGGATTAACCTGGTCAGAGGGGCCACATAAACATTGAAAGTGCGGGGCTCAGCAACTACTCCTGAGGCACGCCACATGGCGTTGTGAAAGGCTTAGACACAAAATCCCACAGTGCAACCGATTGTTCCCTGTTGAAAAGAAAGGAGCGTAAAAGATTGATAGCTGAGCCGCTGATTTCAATCTCCACAAGGTGAACAGTAGAACAAAGTGGCTCACGGTGTCAAAGGCTGCGGATAGATCCAACAGGACCATTGCAGCCTTCCTCCCGTTGTCAAAGATTCTCCTTAACTCCTCGGTTTCCACTAGAAGAGTTGACTCAGTGCTATGATTTGGCCTAAAAGCCAAATTGATCAGAATCCAAGACTTCATGAACCTCCAAAAACCCGGAAAGTGCGATGTTCATGTGCTTCCCGAGAATTTTTGCAGAAAAGTGGAGGTGGGTATTTCTTCACCTCATTCGAATCCAATGAAGGTTTCTTCAGCAGTGGGAGGATGGAGGCCTTTTTCCATTCAGGAGGGAAGTGGCCTGATCTAATAATGGTATTCAGAAGTATGGTTAATGGAGGAGGGGCCGTCTCTGCTACATCTTGAAAGATTCTTGGTGGGCAGGGTTCGGACGGGGCTCCTGATTTAGTTTGTCTAACAAGGCCTACTACTCCTTCAGAGGTGAAAGGAGGGAAATTATCAAAGAAGTTCCTATTAGGAACTGCCACGTTGGTTTCCAAGGCCGGGCTAGTCGCCACATGACTGGAGTTAGGTTCACCATGTATTTCCTCCACTTTGTTTTTTAGAGAATCCGCTAATTTGTTGCAAAGTGGTTGACTCCTGGGTGTCAATGTATAATTTACTTCCCCTTTGACGTTTTATACTCCACTGAGCCACTCCTGACATCTATGTGGCTCCCCTGACATTTCCTTGAAAATGGGCTGAAAGCTGAGATATAAAGTGGCACCAACTAAAAGACTGGGCCTCACCATCCAGGCACGGCTGCGATGATGCCTCTGGGCATAGTCGAGGAAGCCTGAGCAGAGTGGTGCCAAGGTCTAAAGAGAGCAAACAAGACTCAGTGAGTCTAAGCAGGTCTGGGCTTTGGCTACCGTAGGTGGCATAGAGCATAGTAGCAGTGATACATGGAGGCTGCCACAGTGGCAAGAGGCTGAGATGTGGAACCACTGCCTCAGAAGAAAACATGCAGTACATTACAGACATACTAAGAGAAAGGCACTGGAGGCAGCATCCTTGATGTGGTGACTGTCTGTTGGTAGCATCCAATGCCTAGGCATGCTCATATAAAACTTGTTTCAATTTACAACCAAACAATACTCACCCAAGCAAGATGGCCAAGGATAAGCATAATCAGAGAAACAAGCTAGGCACTGTGGACATATACGTGCTGCGAGCGGCCTCCTGTCAAGCTGCAAATGTGGACCCGTCCACCCTTGTGCACCCGCAGTCTTCTCGACCCTGAGCCTGATTCAATAGATGGCCCCAATACAATAGGCCATTTAGTGTTCAAGGGAAATTCTTGAAACTAAATTGGCTAGGTGGATCAGGCTGTCTCATTACTTACATAAGACATGCAGTGGACAAAATCGCCAAAGTCTGAGCATCCACATTGGAAAATACTGTTAAGTCCCTCCAACAAAGTCTTGTACAGTTCCACATCAGCCAAGAAACTGGAGGACTGAGCAGATGGCGCAGAGGGACAAGCACATAAGAATAACCTTGCAATTTGTCTTTCCGGAAAACATCAAGGACAACTGCCCCAAATCCTTTTCAGAACAATGGCTCCAGAAAATATTACCCAGTGACAGACTTTCCCTTGCTTCACAGTAGAAAGTGCCCATCGAGCGCTACCCAAAAAACCACTGCCTGGAGCGCAATCTCACCCTGTGATCTCTAGATTTCTTCATCACAGTGCTATGATGAAATCCTAACATTTGCATATGAATTTTATGAGTCACATCACCTCATGCTGCTTTTTCCACACTGCACAAAATTAGTGCAGCATAAGCTCTGTGTGATGAATTTCCTAAACATGCTGTTGCATCCTACAAAGCTCAAGACCATCCGCAGTTGTGTATCTTTTACTTTGAAGTGCCAGAGGTGATGTGGGAATGGGCAACTGAATGAGATTACACCAGGCACACCACATCGTCACCTCCAGCCAGATCATTGCCTAGTAGCCTCTCCAAGCACCAAGGCATCTATGCACCCACCAAAGTGATAGACACCACTCTAAATCTGCACATAGGGCAGCCCTTCTATCCTTACTTAAACTGGGATTTGTGGCAGGGTGATGCTCTCGATGACCCAGTACCCATCGTGACGGAGCAGTATGAACTATCCAATGTCTTTGGCAGTAGAACGACTTGACCACCAAACCCATCACCCATCCCCTCTTATTTCACCTTGGGAAATGAGGCTTAGGGGTAGGAAAGGGAGAAATAGGAAATGGGATGACAGGGAAGGAAAAGACACCTCCTCAATCGAACATTCTTGGGCGCCACCAGTTCCCCATTGTATTACTCCTCACTAAATAGGCGACCCCTTCTCCTTGCATCAGTTACTGTCTTGTCGTTTTTTTACTTTGGACTTTGTTAGGGAATTGCAAGAAGTTCCAATATGGCTGAGCATTTGGATGAATGTCCACTGTCCACTGTTCACTAATAGATACTTCAATTACTGAAGCATGGGGAAGGGGGAAGTTACTCGTTACATTTATTACTGCCAACAAACTGCTAACTGTTGAGTAGATTTAAAATGCTAAACCAAAGCATGTTGATGCCCTACATATTCCAAAATCATGTACAGCAACTCACCTGTCACACCACAAGCTCTAACCAGATGCATCATGTGAAAAGTTAATGTTCTCCTCAACAAAGTTAAAAGAGGAGTAATTCTCAAAAAGCTAAATAATATGTGATAGACATTTTTATGATACAGGAAGTGCATCTTACCGGATATAAATGTAGATGCCTCAGAAGATATAGCTTCACAACTGGCTTTCAAGCTGGCTTCTACAGGGTCTTCCGGAGTGATAGCAATATTGATGCACCAACAGCTCCCATTAAGGATTTAGCACACATGGACTGACAAACTAGGCCGCACTGATTGCTGGCTCTCTGTATAATAACCTCACCACCCTGCTGTCAATTTATGTACCCCTGATCCTTACTACTGCCGTTCCTAACCATATAAGTACCCTTCTCCTCGATAGCCCCACAGGTCTCACTATTATTGGAGGAGATTAAAGAACCAAACAATTGATGGTGTTGGGACCCCACTGACTACACCCTCACCTTCTCTTCACTGGCTACTTGTGCCTCAGCAGTGGGCAAAGGAGGTGTATGGAGACATCATCACCCCTCAGAGGGATGATACACGTTTTTCTTTGGGGCCCATAGGTTTTTTCCTATCTCAAATACTTTTTCACCTTGATGGTTTATCTTGACTTCACAACTGCATTACTGTTCTGTGCTAGGAGTCTGTCTGACCATTCCTCCTGAGAGATTCAAATACGGTGAAATCTCCCTAGAACTTATCTGGCAAGGAAGCTGAGCCCCTGGTGTCTGACCAAACCAGATTTTGAGGGCATACTCCACTGTGGCACCACACAATACTTGCAGGCTAACTCAGGCTCTAGAGTCAGTGTTGTGGGAGGCATACAATACAGTGCTATAGGGTGACAATCAGCGACAAGGCATTTTACAGATACCAAAAATCCTAAGTGCTAACCTATTTAGAAACAGAGGTGCAGGAAGCAGGAAAATATGTTAGAACAGACCATACGGAACACAATGAACATCATCTTATGTTAACCACGATGAAATATAAACAGGCCCAACTTGATGAGGCTAGGAAGTTAAGGCCCACATCCCAATGCTAAGTGTATGACCAAGAAATAACAGGCAAGCTGCTTCATTGGCTTAACTGCAGAGAGGTCGCTGATTGGCACATACATGTCATACACAACGGTAATGCAGAGCCCTTTTCCTACCACAAGGCATAGCCAATACATTTGCATTCTGCTATAGCAACTTGTGCAGTCATACATCATCCATTGTGACAGAAGAGCTTACTGCATAACTCGGAGACTCACAGATACCCCGTCTAACAGTGACAAGTAGAGATGCAGAAAGATATAACCACTGATGAAATTTCATAAGTGTGAGATTATCCCCATTTTTTGGTAGACTGATGCTGCTTGTGAATTGACTCTGTGCACTGGACACTGCGAATCAGGCCCTAGTACATGTGTTCCGACCTCTAAAACTTGTCAAAATTGGTTTACACATTAGTTGGCCTATATAACATTCCTGTAAAGTAATAGTATATGGTATCCCAAAATACAACCATGCATGAAAAGTTAAAAAGACAACTACTGTGCCATCCTCTAATTGGACAAGATAAACATGCCTACATTCCTACTACTGTTGCCTGGCTGTTGAAGTTTTGAAACTGCAGCCCGACCTGTCAAAATAATGCTTTTTGGTAGGAAGAAACACCCCTTTTATATATTTATAAGTCAGCCCTATGTAGGTCGTGTAGCACTGTAGCCCACAAGGGAGGGTGCATGGTATTTAAAAGTTGCACATATAGACTAGAAATTCAAAGTTAACATGTATTTACAGTGACTGGTATCCAAACGCTATTTTTACTATAGGAAAGCTGACTGGCCCATAGTGAAATACTGGGAAGCAATATTAAATATGTTACCTCAGGCTAGGGACCAGCTAAAGAATTGATTAAACAACACATTTTAATATTTATTAAAATCACAACTAAATGGTACATTTGGATTTTTGATAAATATCAAGAAAAATGGACAATCAGAAAGTTATCTTTTCCCTGCCTTAATCTCCTAATTTGCCTCAGCCTGTCACTTACCTGCTGAATAGCCTGATGAGGTGTGAAAACTGTTCCCAGAGCAGTAGCAATAGCCTGGTTCTGGGGAGGAAAAAACCTGGAAAAAAGATCCGTTGAGCAGTTCCTTGGAACTTAATTTACTTCAAAGAGGCTTTCCATGTATGAGAAATTGGGTTTTTGGTGGACTGGAGTGTCAACCCTGGTCAAGCAGCAATCACAAATATTGCCAGGGTGAGGCACAGGCCAACCCTAAATTAACCTGTGCTCAACCCTTTGGTAGCTTGGCACAGAGCAGTCAGGCATAACTTAGTATGTAATGTGTAAAGTATGTGTGCAACACTTCAATTAGTAATAAACTGAAAAACACCACACAAAAAGTATCCCACACCAAGTTAGAAAAACAGTATTATTTATAAGAAATAAAACAAGACCAAAATGGCAAAAATCCAATTAGTAGAACCAGAGATGTGCAATTTTAAAGAATTCAATGAAAATAGCACACAAAAAGCACAAACCGTCAACTGCGGTTTTCTGGTCCCGCTGGACCGGGACAAATTCACAAGATCAGGCCAACCGCAAAAGAGGGCAGGCCGGCTACAGGGACCCACCTAGGTCCGTTGAATACAGTACCTTAAATCCTGGTGCAATGTCTGCACAGCGTTGCTTTGCGAGACTTCCACGTCATCTGGCGTTGGTTCAGAAGAAACTTTGCAGCAAGCCTTTGTGGGGCTTGGAATCGCTTTGCGTCAGTTCCGGGGAGCTGTGCAGCGAAGCTTGGCAGGGCCTTGCATCAATTTGCATCAGTTTCGATTAGCTGATAGCTGTGCGGTGGGGGTTTTCAGGATGTGGCGTTGCTCGGCGTCAATTCTGATGAGGCTGGCAGCTGTGCAGCGAACTGGCCGGGGCCTTGTGTCGATTTGCACTGGTTCCGATGAGCTGGCAGTTCTGCGGCGAGGCTTTGCTGGGCTTGGTTTTGCTTGGTGTCAATTCTGATGAGGGTGGCAGCTGTGTAGCGGGCTTTGCAGGGATTCGCATTGCTTTGCGCTGGTTCAGATGAGGACCACAGCTGGGCTTTGCCGGAGCACCTTCAGACCCACTTCCAAGTGCCCAGGGCTGGGGTGGCACCACTTGGGAGGGCAGGATTCACAGATGGCAGATTCCAGGTGCTGGGTTCAAGATTGTGGGACGCATGTTATGTCCCAGAGACCTCTGATCAAGAGGCCAGCCAACTAGCCATGGGAGTCACTCTGGGGTTCTGGGTTCAGAGCTGCAGGCCCAGTCCTACTCACCCAGGCAAGAGGGCAGCAAGTAACAGGTAAGGACAAGAGGGCAGCAGTCCTTCATAGCAGCAGTCCAAAAGAGTGATAGTCCTTTCAGCAGCACAGTAGTCTTTCTTCCTGGCAGAGTATCCACAGGTCCAGAAGTGTGCGAAAGAGTTGGTGTCTGAGGTCCAATATTTATACTTTGAAGTTTGGAGAAGCTTCTAGAGATATGCTTTTGAAGTGCACAGATGCCCTGCCTTCCTGGCCCTGGCACCAGGCTAACTACAGGGGGCTTGCAGCCATTTGTGTGGAGGCAGGACACACCCTATTCTAGTGTAAGTAGGGCTGTGCCCAGTTCCTCCTCCCATACTGCCAGTGATGGCCCATTCGGGCACACATAAGCTCTCTATTGTGTGTGACTGTCTAGGAGGAATACACAAAGCCCAACGGCCAACTACACTCAGTCATGTGGCCCAGAGACAGGCTGCAGGCACTAAATGGCTAAGGCAGGAAAATGCCAACTTACTAAAAGTTTATGAAAAAAAGGGGGATACCTGGCCACCAGTTTTCGAGGCTGCTATTTATTTCAGCAGACTGAGGAACAATGCATCTAGTCACTGTACCCTACTTCAATACTTTGTATTATTTAAAACATGTTATACAACCATTTCAATATTCAATGGGGCATTCAAAAGATACAATCCTCATTTTACAGACAAAATCTTAAACATACAAGTGAACAATCCTAAAGAAAATGTGAAATTCAAACAGAAATGTGAAAATTACATTCATATCATTGAAAACAATTACACCAGTCTATATTGGTTGAATATAAGCTCTCTCAAAGGGCCTTGCACTTGGCTTCTATTTAGAGACAAGCTGCCTATGGGGAAAACAAGGGATTTGTGAGTCTCTGTGGGGAAATTTTTGTACTGACAAACCCTCTCCAGAGTCCTTTATAATTACTATCCCTCATAGGAAAAAGGAAAATGCCGGTGCCTGAACAGGGACCTGTTCAACCAATATAGACTGGTGTAATTGTTTTAACTTTGTAGACTAGCTTCTCTCTATATGTTGCTTATCCTGGATATACCTATTCACGCTCATAGAACATTTGGGCTTTGGCAGACCTTCCTTTCTTACATCTCTCTTCATGTGTTGTGATTGGCAATCCTTTGTCTGATTTTATTCACTATTGAAATTGGTATGTGGCAGGGATGCTGTTTCCCTTGGCCATAAAACCCTTGGCAAGATGACTGCAACAAGACCCATAAATCAGGGATTTAAGTGGAGAAACACCATGGAAGAGAAAGCGTCCTTAAATTGCATTTGATCTCTTGTTATCCCTGAGCGACTTGGACCAGATGGCTATTAGTCCAAATTCTGGGCGGCTTTGAAGCTATGTCAGGGCTGAAAGCAGCAGGCACAAAAACCAATTTTTTCATCTCCAGGACAAATTGAAAGAGATAGACTGTGCCAGCTAATTTAATATTACAATTAATTTGATAGTAAAATTAACACAGGCAAATGAAACTATCTTGTCGTGCAAATGACTAATTCCCCAGAAGCAACCAGGCTCTACAATATTCAACCCATACTTCATAAGACCAGTAGTGATACAAAAAGTTGTCTGCCCTTCCTATTTCAATAATTGGGCACATTGCTCTGATAAAATTAATACTTTTTTCCAAAACTCTCTACAGCCTGCATAACTATCCCTCATGAGTTCCCCAGGCTGTTTTCACTGTCCTAACCTCTCAATTATGGATCTTTATATGGCAATGCCACTTCCATGAGTTGCGATGGTCTAGTACTGTAAATCCACATGCAATGCGGTCCTGGGTGGGGGAGAGTTGTCTAATAGGGCAGCACACTTATAACTAACTTGCTTGATCTAAACTGGACCAGAAGATAATTATTGTATCAGTTGATGGTAATCCTCAAGCCAACCAGCCAGGGATTAACTCCTTGTGCGCTACCTCCCTCTGCAATGCAGTCTGTCTGAAATGTCAGCAATAGAAACCTTAATGTGTAGATGACATTGGGTCAGACCAGATGTACTAAGAATCAATTCACAAAAGTGGTTGCAAATTTCCCACTGATTGTTTATGAATTGGTTCTGATATTGCTAACTGACCTATGCACTAATATGTCAGTTCGTAAAATTCCCTTTCTTGAATAGGTTGCAATGCATCCTACCTCATGAATATTAATTAAATGATTGCAAATTATGACACACTCTGGTTGGAGGGCATGCTAGGGTCGGCAGGGCACCTAGCCATTAAATAAAGTACATTTTATACTTTTAATTGCACCCCATTTTTCTTAAAGGAAATGAGGCTGTGTTTAAAAGAAAGGTTTACTTTTTTTTTTTAAGTTTTAAAAGTTGGCAGTTGACAAATGAGTTGCCACCTCCTTTGGGGTATTCTTACATTTTCAGTGGTTTGCAACCAGAATTGTGGTAGCAAACATTTGATGCATCTAATACCGAATCACAGTTTGGAAGGCATGACCTAAACATGTCCCTTCCAAACTGTGCTACGGTATCCATTTCTAAATCCATTTTGCAATTTGGTAATTGCAAAATATCGAAGAGCAAAATGGGTTTAGTGAACACCTAAAATCCAGTTTGAGGTCCCAAAACCTCTAATTTTATTTATCACAGGGTTTGTGCCATTAGTCCTTCTAAGGCACTGCTTTGGCAATGGTAATAGTCATAATAGTCCAGGCCTTCGTCTGCTCCTGCCTTGATATACAGAAGGGCAGACAGCATTTTGCTTGCTGAGTAACACAGGTCTCTTGCAGGCAAATACTGAGTGAATCTATGATCAATGATAGATACTCATTGTTAGGGAAGGCTTGATCAAAAATGCAGAAGGACTGGAAATGGACTTGCTCATATGTGAAAAGAGGATGCAGACTAATGTTGAAATGCGTGGTGTCTCAGGAAAAGATTGTCCACGGACTTCTGCAGTCTCTGGAGACTGGGAAAAGAGACAACATAGGGGACAGATAGAAACTGTCATAGGGGACAGATAGAAACTTTCCGCTTAGAGCAGATGAAGGCATTAACCACAGTAAGGGCAACATTGTGAGCCCTGTGTTAGTCTGGTTACCAACAGCACAAGGGATGGTTTCCTGCAGGTGCACAATTTGTGCACTATTCTGTATTTCAAACCTTAGAATTCGGAGGAGCGAGCTACTTGCATGCGATTTCACTTGGTCTGAGATGTGCAAATTCAAAATGTGTACTATTTGCCCCAAGATTTTGTGAGAGGTTACCTGGTGAAAATGTTGCTGAAAAACTCTTGGGGTACATAATTTGCACCCAAGCCAGAAAGCTAATTCAGCCTCAGTCCCATTGGAGGCACGAATGAGGGTCCATCTATGCTAGAGAAATAAAGGTAAGGATGGTTTTTCAGGAGGTGAATGTGGAAGAAGATAGACATGTCTGTTTCTGAGGATTGAGGAGGAAAGTACCAATCAAAATAGAAACCAAGTTTTTTGCCTCATTGGAAGATGAGGGAAGACGACAAAGAGTGTCATGTAAAAGGGAAGCATTCCAGAGCTCCGAACCGGGGCTCAGGCTATGGACTTTATACCAAGATGTGTTTAAACCAGGCTTAGCCATTATTTCTATCAGTTGATTTCTTCACCGTCCTGTATTTGCCTTACTTGTCATCTGAATGAATTACACTGAAAGTCGGCCAGACAGAGCCGCACCTGTTTTGTCCTCACAGCAGCATGTGGTGGCCACCATAGGCTAACTAGTCAACACACCTTTGGTGCCATACATGCCGCTGCTCTGTGTACAAGATGAATTAACGTTATGGTTGAATTAACCATCATTCATAGTAATAGTAATCGTTACCATGAGTGAGTTTGTTTCCTTCCAACATAGAGAATGTTTGTTATACAAAAGACAGTAGAATCAACAACATTGTAACATGAAGAACAGGCAAAGCTGAACACTGTGTAATTGTCACGTACAAGCCAAAGCACAAGTGCATTATACAAAATCCAATTGAGTTCTGTTTTTTGTTCTATTCTCAGACATGCCAGAAATGAGCAGCCTCACACTGGAACAGCATTTCCAGTATCAGATGACACACGCACACGCACACACACACACACACACACACACTCACACACACACACTGCTTACTGGGACTTATTTCAGCATGCGATGCTGAGTTTAAAGCATCTTCAAATTTCACATGTAGTGCTGATTGAAAAAAAAAGGCTTTGATGCTATCAGCCACTGGATAATCATGGGAGATAACATTTTCAGTATTGACGCAATGTTTGAATTACTGTAACTGGAGACATCAGGACGTAGCTTCTTGCCATAAATAATTTTGCATTGTATGTACGCCAACAAACGTGTTTCTTTTAAAATGATGCTTCAAGACAAGTTCGGGCCAGAAATGTGGGGACAAAATTAAGAAACCTAGTGATGTAATTAGGTTTAATTTCACTTTGTCAGATGGTGCCAAATAGGCCTAAGTAATTAGCTTTCTTAAGGTTTTATCATAGAATCACACATCTGTTTTGGATACTGAGGGGGAGTCAAATCGTTGTGGGATAATCAGACTTCTCATAACTCTTTGAGAGAATAGTGCTTAGTATGTTATTGTTTTACTTTGAATTGCACCCACGCTGCTGCTCTATAGGGTGGAATCTTGGGAAAGAATGGGTCTTCCTAATAAATGTGTTCCTTTATTGAGTAGAGTTGGCCTCCTATGACATTAACATCAGGGGCTGTATCACAGATACAGCGCATTTTGCTTGTTTGCGCCAGCTGCACCTTTTAAAAGGTGTGCCCAGCGCAAACAAAGAAAATCTGCTGTATTAGGAGGAACACGCCGCCCTCAGGGCAGCCGTGAACTTACGCTGCCCTGGGGACAGCGCATTTATGTGAAAAACAGAGCAACTGCTTTGAAGCCGCTCCATGTTTCACAGAGCAGGCGGGAACCCGCCTGCACTTTGAAGAGGGATTAGAGATCCCCTTGCAGGCAGATATAGTGAGTGAATGCACCCACCTGCAAGGGGATGTCTGGGGTTCATGAGACCCCCTTTCCCCCCTCCAGAGATCTGCCATCAGCAGGCTCACTGACAGTGTGCCTCCTGACAGCTTCTTTGCCTCTGCGACCACGTCTATAATACAGCGCAGGTGCAGAGGCAAAGGGATTCCCTCATTTGCATGGGGCCACGTCCCCATGCAAATGAGGGAACTCCCTCTGATGATAGCGTTGGTGCTTTATGTGTGCCAATGCTATCGGTATTACAGAAGGAGACGCACAAGCGAATGCAGCCCCTTCTGTAATACCAAATTGCCCATGGGGCGCGCAAAGCAGGCGCAAACGTCCGTTGCTCCCCCGGCGTACTTCCATAATACAACCACTTGAGTTTCTGGTCACTTACCCTGCAAGCACCTTTGTTGGCTAGCCAGGTATTTACTCGTGCAAGACTTTGCTAATGAGGCAAATGTTGGAGGTGGCTTGTTCCAGGTGGGGGAAGAGATGCTATGTTGCTGCTATTTTTAAGACTTCCAGAGTGTAACGGAGGCTGGAGATTGGCCTATAATTCGGCATAGTCCCATCATCTGAGTTGCATACATATAGATTACCTTAGCTTCCTGTGGACTTCTCCTTGAGCAATTAGGACCTTCATTACTAGCCCTGCAAATAGGGGCTATGATCCAGTTTCACTATTTTTGGGTTGCAGCTATCTGGCTGTGAGTCAGCAGGTATATTAAGGTCAGCCATTAATGAGGTAGAGGCCCCTAAAGTCATGCTCTCCTCACCCCTCTGGTAAGCCGCTTAAAATGCAACTAATAGCAACTCTTTGACTAAAGGAGCAATGATACATATGGAGCGGTCTTTTGGATTATTACATCTAGTTGTAGGCTTTAGGCTTTTAAAGCATGCTAAACATGTCAAGGGCCACTTTTGCCCCCAAAAGTTGCTATTACCCTCTGTCTTTCTTTGGTCTACCCAGGGCCGTTTCTACCATTAGGCAAGACTAGGCGGCTGCCTAGGGCGGCAAAAGGGCTAGGGCGGCAAAAGGGGGATTTTTTTTTAAATTTGTGCAATGCATATAATGCCCATTGGAACAGTCTGCTTTCATTTCACAGAAGTAGCAGGTGAAGTTCTTTACGTATCTTATCCTTCTTTTCATTTTTATAATTTCAGTATTGTAAAGAAACCACAGGGAACCTGTGAAATCTTGATATAATATTTCCAAGACACAAGTGTGTGGGAAATTGTAGGTTTATTCCAACAGGAAGATCCCATCCAGCAACAGAAATGAACAGCTTAAACAGCTTTACAGTTTGAACATCAACCACTTTACAAATCTCTTATGACATGTGCACATTCCAATATCATTCTAAGAAAGAGCATACAAGAGCAACTTGGACTAGAGAGTACAATACCATAGAGATGAACAATGAGATATCACACACCTCCCTCCCTCAAACAACCATGTACATAGGATACAGTAACAATAAACAACTCTATACATAGTCTTTGAGATAACTCGGACGTTTAGTCAACCTAGTTGACCGTTTCTTAAAGTCCACCTCATGACCTAAAAGAGAAGAATTTCTGGGCGAGCACATACCATTAGATCCATTACTGTCACACTTTCCATTAACAAAGTAATTATCATCAACTTTTCCTTTCAACACCACAACCCTATTAAGGTTCCAAATGCGATGATCGTGAGTACGAATTGCATTACTAAAAACTTTGATAACCAACATTGGTTTAAGATACTTTGAAGAAGATCCGTCCTTAAAACCAGGACGTCGAACTTGCACCCAATCACCTACCTTCACTTCAGTTTTTTTACAGATTTCTTTGAATCAAAATATTTCTTCCTATTTATGGCCTTCATGTGTTCCCTCGACAGTACATCTTTGGTATCACACACACTATCCCTACCCCTGGACAAGCCATATTGATTTACCCAAGAGGGTTCAAGAAGAGTGTTAGGCACCCTTCCACGAAAAAGAAAGAAGGAGTCTTTCCCGTGGTGCCATGAGGAGTCATTCTATACTCTTCTACTTTCTTCAAAACCTCTCCTTTCCACTCCAAGAATGAGGATTTCGCTAAAGCAATGTTCTCTTTGAGCACTCTATTAAATCTCTCAATCATACCGTTGGCTTCCGGATGATAAAGAGAACAAGTTTTATGAGTAATGCCACACAGAGAAAGAAAATCCTCCATTTCCCTTGATGTAAGTTGAACACCATTATCTGTTAAAATTGATCCAGGAACCCCTTCTCTTGCAAACAATTCCTTTAAGCACTTAATGACATGACCAGAATCAATAACCGTCAAAAAAAAAACTTCAGGCCAGCGAGAATACATGTCCATGATGACCAAGAGAAAAATCTGAGACCCATTACTATGTACAGGTCCTAGAATATCCAACGCAATGTCCTGCCAAGGACATGAAGGTCGCTTCCTCAGGTTGCACTCTTGGACATTTAGATTTATCAGATAAAGAACAAGGAAGACACTCACGAATTAACCTTTCTACAAATTTGTCCATCCCAGGCCACCAATAAGACATGCGCAACCTTTCCTTTGTCTTTGTAATACCTGAATGAGTATTATGAGCTAAATCCACCAGTTCTTTCTTAAGACTGCTGGGAGGAACTAATCTTGTTCCGCGGAACAAGAGATCTTTATCGATTGACAATTCATTTCGTAAGTACCAAAAGGTCTTGTCAATTCTGACCCACATTTTATACTTGCCCAACCATTTTTCACCAATTTCATCACTTCCATGAGAGTAACATCTTCTTCAATTTCTTTACGCCATCTATCTTCAGATATAAAACTATAATCCAACACACACACCCACTCATTGTTCACATCCAACCCATCATCTTCTGAACAATCCACATCAACTAAGCGCGACAGGGAACACCCTCTCCACTTATGTTGTGACCCAAATAATCAATGGAATTAGACCTGAATTTGCATTTCTCAACTTTCACAGTCATGTTAGAATCACATAATTTCTTAAGGAACAATTTCAGACGACTATCATGCTCTTCTTCATCATTACCAAAGATAAGAATATCATCTTGGTATATGCAGACACCAACAAGATCTTTTAAAACACTCTCCATGGCACGTTGGAACACTGATGACGCTGAAACTAAACCAAATGGCATCCTAATAAATCTAAAAGTGCCAAAAGGTGTAATAAAAGCAGTGTAATCTCTGCATGATTCCTCCAGCTCTATCTGATGATAAGCGGAGGTAAGGTCGATAGTACTAAACACTTTCGCTCCACCCAACAACACCAGCAATTCTGTTATATTCGGAAGTGGATATCTATCCACAATTACGTTTTTATTCAATTGTCTTAAGTCGATGCACAAACGAAGATCCCCGTTCGGCTTGCGAGCAGCGACCACTGGGGCCAGCCACTCCGTACCTTCTACTTCTTCTATAATTCCAGCACTTTTGAGCTTACAGATTTCTTTTTGCAAATCCTCTCTTACAGAAATAGGTACATTCCTAACCTTACAAGAAACAGGTACAGAACAATCTTTCAATTTTATTTTATGCTGATAGCCTCTCAAACAACCCAAACCTTGTCTGAAGACTTGTGGAAATTCTTCTTTTAGAATGTCATCAAATTTTTTTACCCCATACTTTTCCACTGTACAGACTTTATCCTTTAATAAAATGGGAGGATCAGAATTAGGATCGAGGAATACACCCAAATCACCCTGATGAATCCAACTAATGATGCTATCCCTTTCTTAGAAACATATATCTTTCCAGATATCATCCTATCCTTATAATCAATGAGCCCAATGAAATAACCATGTAATTTTATTGGCTCACCACCATAGGCCAATGGTATAATATCGGGTTTTAAGAGGTTAACTTTATTTTTCAATTTGTTGACAAAAAAATCATTAGATATAATGGTAATTTTTGCTCCAGAATCAAATAAGACACGAGTGGATTCACCATCCACTAAGATGGTATCAAAGGGACAGGATTTCTTACCAGTTGTAGTTTTGATTTGAACTACAATTTGACCACAATCAAAATCCTCAGAACTAGATTCTGAATTGCAATCCTCATAAACCTCAATTTTTTTAACTCTGGGATCAGGTTTAGTTTTACATACCGACGGAAAATGCCCTTTTCTTTTGCACTTAGTGCAAGTGTGACCCAAAGCTGGACATTTCCTGTCATTGGCTAAGTGACCAGCTCTGTCGCATCTATAACATCTAATGTCACCCATTTTCTTTTTAAACTTCTCGTTTTCCAGAAAAGGTCTACCTCTCTCATTTACTTTGCTACTTAGGTTCTTGTCTTTAATCACTTGAACTCTAGAAACTTTATCATTTTCTTTCTTTAAAACAGCAACACATTTTAATGAATGTTCAATTCTTTTTGCTACCACAAGAACCTCATCCAACGTTGGTTCATCACGCAACCAAAGTTCTTCCCTCACTTTCTCCATGTTGCACCCAAACATGAATTGGTCACGGATACGCTCATTAGTTAAATTGTCAAATTTACACGATGAAGCAAGCTTCCTTAAATCTGTTACATAACCTTCAACAGATTCCTCCTCTCTTTCAGTTCTTTTAGCAAATTGATATCTTTCCAAAATAGTACTTATTTTTGGAAGATAATGTTTATCCAATTTCTCAATGCAGATCTCATAATCATTTAACCCTTCAGCTTCAGAAGGTGACAAATCTGGAAGGTGATCAAAAACATCTTGCCCCTCTGAGCCTAAGCAATGGAGGAGAAGAGATGATTTTCTTTCTGCGCTAAGAGAAGCTCCGCACACCTTTGCATACCTCTCGAATACTTTTTCCATTTCTTCCACTTTATGGGTGGCTCACCAGGATTAGCCAGGAAGAAAGGAGCAGCAGTTATGTTTTGCATAGCTCCAAACATAGAATAAATTCAAATTTAACAATAAACACTAAAAGCAATTATAATTTTTCAAAATTTAAAATACATCAGAGAACTGAGTATCATCATATAAATGACCAATAATAATTTGAATTGTAGTGTTTAAGAGAAAAGAAAAACAAAACTTAAATGCAAGAAAAGTACAACTTAGCTGTGCCTATCAGCGTGTGAAAAGAAAACTTTCCAAGCAAAAATACAACTGTTATAAACTGACACCAAAGGCACTCAGCTGTGCCTATCAGCGTGAAATAAAAGCTTTCCAAGTTATGGCAATGATATTCTTCTTTAGAAAGCTGTGAGCATCAGCGTATTGTAATGAACAAACTTCTTGTGGAATGAAGTTGTGCCAATAAGCAAAATCACCCTTTGAAAGCTGTGTGCATCAGCGTATTCAATTAAACAACATCAGGTTGAATGAATCTGTGCATCAAGCTGTGCCTATCAGCGAATCAGAGAAGGCAAACTAACTTCCAAATCAAGCTGTGCCTATCAGCGAAGGCAACCGGCGTGAGTGCTTCCCTCTTTTCGTATGACAAGCCCTTTTTAATGCCTTAACCAATGACAGAGCAACAGGAAGCATCCGGGTACAATTAATCAAGGCGGGCAGCAGAAACGGCAAGCAGCGAGCACAGGCTGAGGTAGGAATCACGATACCTTTCTTCAACTGCAGGCTAATTCTTTAAATCACAGAATAAGCTTTTGCTTTGCCGAACAGGAGTGTTATGAATGGTGACACGATGACTCACGCGCTCGGCTCAAGTCTCAGAGCAGCGCTGGCACGAGCAGGGAGTTGCGCAGTACAGAGACAACCTCGACAATTTTCTAACTCCGCTTTCAAGTTAAATATGTCTCGCAATTTTAAAGACAGTAAGAGAGATAAATATACTTTATACTCTTGGTGAGCAATCTCTCTCGCAAGTTCCAAGCTGAAAACAGAGCGCTCGTTATTCTCACAAAACAAGTCACTTCTCTTTTCCTTTAAAGTGTGGCAAAACAGAGCAGATCCCGTAACTATGGCTTGGCACATGAGTTTTAAAGTTAATTAAAGTCTAAATCGGTTGTCTCTCACCGGAATCTTGAGGGGATGTAGTTGTTGTGTTGAGATCTTCCAGGAACTGCCGACTACGCCAGTGTGAAATCTTGATATAATATTTCCAAGACACAAGTGTGTGGGAAATTGTAGGTTTATTCCAACAGGAAGATCCCATCCAGCAACAGAAATGAACAGCTTAAACAGCTTTACAGTTTGAACATCAACCACTTTACAAATCTCTTATGACATGTGCACATTCCAATATCATTCTAAGAAAGAGCATACAAGAGCAACTTGGACTAGAGAGTACAATACCATAGAGATGAACAATGAGATATCACAGAACCCATTTCATAACCTTTAAAAGCAGTATAAATAATGTCACCATTCTCGTGCAGACACATGGAAAAGAGTACACATGTAAGTGAACGTAAAAAAAGTAAGAAAAGCTACAAATATATTGTATTTTAAATAACATCACTAAGTTTGCAAGGAACACTTTGTAGTGCTCCAAGTGACAAATGGGAAGGTAAAATAGAAAGAAAAACGTGGAGAAGTGGAGATAAAGGGGGTCGTCAGAGATAACAAAGCGGAAAGTAGCACAACATACAGCACAACAAGCTCTTTCTTAAAGTGTCAAACAGAATTTCTTCCCAGAATCCATGTCGTAGATCACTGCAACATATTGGGAGACTCAATCTGTATGAGCAGTAAGGAATCAGGGCCTAGATTCACAAAAAGTCATTCAGAGATGGGCTGCATCATAAAAAGTTGTACTGCACTATGCAATTTTTTGCCTCATGGTCTGGCAGCAGCACCTGTATGTGAGTGCAAGTGCACCTGCTTGCACATGCTGCGCAGCGCACCCTAGCATAGTGGTGTGTGGAGCGGGCCGGCGGTACCAGTGTGTGGGTCCCCAGGGCCGTCAATCTTGTAGCGCGGGAAAAGCGCTACCAATGACGGCCCTGGGCATAATTTTTGGCCAGTCCCCGAGCGGTGCTTTATGCAGCAGCCAGTGACGGTGACTACGTCTCGCACGTCGCACCACCCTCTCTCTCGGCGCGCGGGGGACGGACTGTTTGTGTCGGCTGCTCTGGTGCCTAGGAAATAAAATAACTGTGTCAGGTAATTGGTTTATAATTCACGAATTTCATTTGTTTTTAAGCAGTGCAAACAGGTGGCTAATAGCATGCCACACATAAAAAATATATGGTGCCAGGAGGCTTATTTTTTCCGTCACGTCAATCTGAAATTCGTTTTTGTTTTTTCACCCCAAAATACAGGTTCCGGTCTTATTATGGTCTGGAAATAGTGAAAAAAAGACGAATAGCCATCATTTATTTTCTAACCTGCAATAAAAACAAGTTCACATTGTGCTCTGCCTCTTGCGCTTTAGCTTTTGGGGTTGTTTGTCACGATTTATGTGGCGAGACATATCAGCGGCGGCTAGATATGAAGCGTGTGATGCCTGACCTGCGTGAATAAAATCATCTAGCGAGACTCTCCAATCCACCTGGTTCTAGAGTCAGTTTGGCAGCTCTATATGATTTACCACTCAAATGTACCCAGGCAACTATTGTACCTCGCTGTGATGTTCTACGGCTACGTTTGTGCTCTATACGCCCACTTACAAAACATACATCACTAATTAAATTGTGCCTCGGGGCTTAGATAATAGGTCAATATTACTCAGCACAAAGGCACTCCTTTTTAACTTGGAAAGATAAAAGGCTGAGTAGACTGTGCAAATATTTTAATTTGTGACCAGCTAACACTGCAGATCTCTGCAGCAAGCGGTTAACCTACTCAGCTGTTTTGCCATGTGCTCTTTGATTGTTGGTGTTATTTATACTCAGGGCCACTTGAAATTAAGCTGCAGGGGGAACCAAATTATGCAGAGAGTTGGCTAAATTATGCGTCAAAAAAAGGCAAATTATGCGGCATAACGAGGCACATTTTGTGATCTAATGCATTAATTCTTCTAGCCTGGATGACTGGGGGAGAGAGTGATGATAGTAAAAGGGAGGGGGCGGCATTTTTCAATTCTCGCCTAGGGCGGCAAAACACCTAGAAACGGCCCTGGGTCTACCAAACAGAAATTGCTCTACTTGACATACATGTTAGCTTGATATTCATGTGAATAAATATCTACTCATTTTAAAATTACCAGCACTAACTGCAGTTTAATTTTGTGGTGTGTAATCCGAGTTCTAGCCTGCCAGTGCTTTCTGATGTGAAATCTGCCTGCTTCAACCTTGCTACGCTTGGAAAGTCAAGCATGCCATGGAGAATACGTGTTTGCCCAAATACCACTCTAGCGCGTCTAAGCCCATGAGACGACTCCCTTCAATTTTAAAGCAGGTGTAACTAATGTGTATGATGAGGTGGGGTATCCACCTGCCAGCTATGAAACTAGCATTTTCTTCTTCTCATTGACTATACAAATAGAGTTCAGTACCATTTGAGGCTCTGGGACCCCAGGGATCATTGAAAGCATCACAAGGGCCTCAGCGCTTACAGAAAAGGCATCACCTACACAACACTCCTATTCTTATTTTGCTGCCTGTTCCCCATTTTCAATATTGTGACATCAGTAAATCTTGGAAACTTCGATTTTGCATTCTGATGCCTCCTAATTCCAAGTTTTTTTCTGTTTGCTAATGAGCGATCTCACTGTCCTTTACTCCCCTTTCTTTTCATTTCAATTTAGAAGGCAGGGTTACTGAAAGTCAGAGCAGAGTTAAGTCTCCATCTACTGGCTATGAAGGCAGCATTTTGTCTTTTAACTTGGAGAAAAATAACTCTGCCATTTGGGATAATCAGCATTAAGATGGTGTTTCCTTGGATGAGGCACGGTGTGATATTTCAACAAGAGCTCCTCCATTTGGGCACTGTTTGGCAAACCCGTCTAATTAAAATTCAAACTTGTTTTTAGGTCTTGCCCACGTCCCAAAATCTAGAAAAGTGATTGATTAATAATGCATACATAGAAATTGCTTTAGATCAGTCCTCTTGATTGAAAGTTCTGCTCAAATGTCATTTAAATTTTGCTCTATCCACCATGGCATACACCAATGCTTTGTCAACCTACTTCAACCATTATCTTTCTTGCACTACTAGTGATTGTATTTTATCTGATCACATATTCAACTCCACCTACAAAGAAATGGGCTGGGGGCAGTACAATTCTTCGTCATTTTTTATTTTTTAGACAACCTTGTTTATATTATGTCTTCAGGTAAGTTATTCAAAGAAAGTTAATAGTATATTTTCGATCGGTCTGTAAGAATCATATTTTCATGTGATATATATTAAAACTTAAAGGTTTTCAATATCTATTCTAAGTACAACTAATTCCTAGGAAGCATACTTCCTGTCCTGGTTAAACAAATATGCAATGGTCATTTTTCTAATTTAAAATTACTCAAATTTGAAATCATATTACAGAATATGACAACCAACATTTTGTGGTGTCATTTTTTTTCTTATTTTTATTTTTGTGCATATGCATGCAATAAAAAATAAAACTAAATGTAACCGTCATACCAGCAGGCCAATACCTGACTTATTATGTGATTGCTTTTTGATAGTGCTCTTCATATCACACTTTTGCTATTTTGTTAGTGTTGTTAATAACCGGTATTACTGTTACCGAATTCAATGGCCTTTGGTTCAAAGTCCTCGGAAGGTTGGAATGCTGAGTAGGCCTAGTTGGAATTTGGACATATGAACTACAAATCCCAGCAGGTGTCTGTAAGTGTTTACCTCACTCAGGCATTTTGTTGGCTTTATAGACCTACATGCCTGTTAGATGGAACATTAAAAATATTGATAAGGGCATCACTGATTATAAAATAAAAAATGCCTTCATCAGATCAGGGGTTACGCCACTCTCGAATTGAATAGACAGAAACACTATACCTCACTTTTAAAATAAAAAAATTTTGTACAAATAATATTTATTGAGTTTCAAAGGAGGAAAAGTGAGTAAGAACAATTGCATCAGTAAAGTAACAAATCCACAAGGAATATGTCAATTAGATCCCAGCACTGTGCTCTAAAATGCACTCCTCAGGATTTATTGTTTAATGTTGATGTTGTTCCTTCAATCTATACGCATAACAAACATTTTAAATTGTAAAATAGGTTTGACAGTGTTAATGTAGGAACAGTAGCAGATATTGAATAAAGTTGATCTTGACCAGGGTTTTATCCCTCTCTTGCAACTTTAGCATATGCTAAATACAACACCGATGCTGTGTCATACATACGGTTAGGCAACAAAGGGATATTCTTTGGAGACTGATTTTAGCCCTTGTTTTATTTAACCTGTAATAAATGAGGGACAATAGTGGCAGATGTTCCACTTATCTCTGGCTTTTCTATTTCCCCAATATTGAATGCTGATAATGCATCAGAAAACTGCTGCTGCTTGTGAATTTATATTAGGCGCACTAATTTTTTAAGTGCATAAGATAATAAAGATTATATCTCACTATTTCCCATACAATGATTTTGGATGCCATTATTTCGGAGATTAATTTGCAAATACCATAATTTCGGACTAATATGTTTATGGACTATGATTTTGGATGCCATTATTTCATTTGTTTTACTTTTTAAATATTTTTTTGTGTTTAATTTTTTTATGTAACTGTTAAATGAATAAATGTAACTCCTATTGTCTAAAAAGCCCTTAATACTAAACACAAACTCACCCCTAAAGAATCCCTTACCCTAATACACAGAAACCGCTAAGCCCTAAAATTCCTATCACACCGCATCCAAACAAACCAAACCCCTAACTCATATAAACCCCTTAACCCAATATATATATATTGGGTTATATAGTGCAAATTAAGTGGGTGGCACAATCAGTTCTGCAGGGCCACTAGTAGCATTTAATTTACAGGCCTTGGACACAGATGGTATCACTTTACTAGGGACTTACAAATAAATTAAATATGTCAATCGGGTTAAAACCAATTCTACCATGCTTTAAGGAGAGAGCAAATATATATATCAAGAGATAATACATAACGAGTGTTAGACCTACCATCTTTGGCATGGTTTTACCCCTAGCGTTTTGCCTTCAACCTTCCTGTTTTGCTGACTTTTCTTTTGCTGGCCTTAGGACTCTGTGCACTTAAGCCCTGCTAACCAGTGCTAAAGTGCTTGTGCCCTCTCCTTAAAGCATGGTAGAATTGGCTTAAACCCGATTGACATACTTAATTTACTTGTAAGTCCCTAGTAAAGTGATACCATCTGTGTCCAAGGCCTGTAAATTAAATGCTACTAGTGGCCCTGGAGAACTGATTGTGCCACCCACTTAATTTGCACTTTAAACATGTCTCAAGTCTGCCATTGCAGCCTGAATGTGCAGTTTTAAACCAATTTCGACCTGGCAAAATCATCAGGAGGTCGGAGCAGATGCATGCAGGTTCACAGTGAGGGACGCACCTTGAGGCAAGTGTGACTACAGGGGTCCCTGAGCCCTTCCTCCATGGGGCATGGAAGACCCAACGCCGGGGTATCTAGGAAAGAGATAGTGTAAGAGGTAGACACAGGTCACCCTTCCAACGAGGCAATTTTGAGTACAAGGTTGTCTAACTAGGAGCCCGTTGTATTTATCCTGAAGAATGCCGCCGACTCAGTTGAGCTACAAGGCAGAAACATGTCGGTGATGGTAATAGTGGTGATGGGTACTAGTTCCTCTTATCCCCACATTTTCTTTTTAATACCAAGTGTCATATCCAGTGAATAAAAAGAATTTAGGATGCCACATTGGTTTGTAATATACGTTCAACACAAGTACATTTTAAATTAGAAGTGCCTCCCTTTCTCCAGGTGTAGGCCTGCTCTCCATCAAACTGGGTTTCTGGAGAGGGCTGGGTTGTCCTATGATGAAGCATGGCACCTGGTGGTGTGAGAACAGCCTGTCACACTTTTGTGTGTGTCCAGCACTCCTACAGAGTAGTGCCAAGAAGGATAGAGTAACGTATTTGAAATATTCGTAAAGCGGCTAATTTGTGTACATAAAATAAACCTTTTTGCCTTGCCCAAACCTTCCTTTTTAATACATATTAAGTCACACCTAGGGTAGGCTCTAGACAGTCCAGAGGGCAGGGTGCAGTGTATTGAAAAAGTTGGACATGTACATTTTAGTTTTACGTGTCCTGGTAGTGAAACATATGTTTTTCACTACTGCAAGGCCTACCTCTTTCATAGGATAACATTGGAGTTACCTTGTTGCATTTAATAAGTGATAATTTTCAAATGGGAGCAGGTCACCAGTTCATGTTTGGGTGTCTTTGAAATTGTAATGAAAAATCCTCTCTCATGATGAAGTCAGATTTTAAATTGCTATTTTGAAAATGCAACTTTTAGAAAGTTGCAACCACCTGGGGGGTTAGGCCCGAAGGACAGGGTCAGGCAGGGCCATAAACATTCAAAGAATAAAGGGAGAACCTGACACCTTTGTCAATTACCAAGCTAAATTTTTAGAGCAACGTCCAAACACAATTCCTTTCATTTGATCCGCTCATTTATTAACCACAAATATTTTTTAAAGCAACGTGGCAATGTCTGAAAAGAACACACTACTTCTTCACTCCAGAAGCATGTACATTCAACAATTAACAAAACATTAAATAACAATAAAATGTGACATCACTACATAAAACAGTAATACAACAAATACATGCATCACATTTTGTTTGAAAAAAGAACATAAACAGTGCCGATGAGGCAAACAGTTTCTCAACCTCAAAGGTTTGTTTAACAAAGGGAACGGTACAGTAAATACAGTATGGGGCAATCTTTTTTCCTTTTCCCTCAAACTGCGATTCAGATCATTTCATAGTTCCTCAATGTTACAAATGCCTATGCGTTTCGAGACCCGGGCAATAAGTACAGGGACTCTCATCAGGGCTTCAAGAATGTAGATGGTGATGTAATCTAAAGGAATGATGCAAAAGACATTTTTAAGTGAAGATTAAAAACCATTCCATCTCTCCAATTAGTTACCAAAGTATATTAAAAATAATCCCACCACACGGTGAGTTACCTGATGGATGTTGTTCTCACCACCAGGTTAGCTTTTATGTGGGCATTCAGGATAATTTAATGAATCCTATGCGGGCAGAAAATAAATGAAACTCTCAGTTATTCGTGTGACATGACGCTGCTGGCAAGCAAGATTTTATACTCTTCTCAACACGTACCTGCATCGATGCAGGGACGCTTTTATTCATCTCTTTCAGCTAGTTTAAAGGGACACCCATCTAGCCACTTTAGATCTGTTTAACGCGGTCTGTATATCAGCCGCATTCACTCGCGCTGCTTAAAACTGGCGTATATCGTGTTCCTGTAATAAATATCGCATGTCAGTTTCTCACTTTCAATCTACCTAAAACATAGGTAGCATGATGTTTGAGTGCCTATGCTTGAATTGGGGCAGATCGTAAAGACATTTTGGAATGACAACGGAACGCATACCTGTTTTCCGCGGTCTCTATGTCGGCCGCTTTACCTCACGCTGTTTACAATCGACGCATACCGCGTTCCTGTAATAGATATCGCGTATCAGTTTTTCACTTTAATTCTACCTTAAACATATGCGCGACTCCAGTATTAGTATAAGATGGCTTACTTGGAAACAATAATCCACTGGACTACAACGTTTCTCTCTTCCACCAACAGTGCCAACGAAACATTCAGCAACTGGAAGCATTTCCTGTCAGGCACTTTCAAGTGTACCAGAAGGCAAAGACACATGGGAAATGTAGTGCTTTGCCTGCCAGCCACTGGAACGACAGAGATTCAATGGTTCACACAAGAGACTGCCCTGATGCCTTCTGGGATTTTGAGTTGAAATGTTATACTCGTCATGTTTTCGATAATTCAGTCATCCCATTCAGTCCAGTTGCAGCACTATTAAATTTCAGAATCAAATAGGCCTCCTTCTGAAGTAAGGCATTGTCAACGTCAATGAGTCGTTTGGTCGTATTTATTACAGCCAACACAGTCCACCTAAAATCTTTCTCTGAATGAGACTTTGCAATAAAATGTTCTACCATCGGAGCAGTAGCCACTTGTTTTTTAATTCTTGATCGGTGCTGTGTGATCCGTTGATTTATTTGCTGGTTTGTCTTGCCTATATACACTTTAGGGCATGGGCACAGTATTGCATACACCATGTTTTTCGTTTTACAATTCGTAAAATCAGTATGCCTCCATTTAACCGCATCATGGACAAATTCTGTCCCTTCAATGGTAGATTCACACGCCACGCAATTTCCACATTTGTGGTGGCCTTCAATTGGTTTCAGTTGCCATTGACTACGTAGGTTGCTCTTTGGCTGAGGAGGAAATATGTCTGCACGGACAATTTGTTGGCCAATGCTTTGGTTCTTTTTCATGGCAAACAATGGTTTTTGGAATGGACATTCCAGGATTTGCAACAAGTGCCAATTCTTTAAGATGATCTGACGGAACCTGTTGGTGTCTGGCCCAAACGTCGACACACACACCAACCTGTCCAATGGTGGTTTAGCTTTTTTCTGGAGGAGTTCTTCACGGGGTGTGAACCATACTCTTTTTGTTGCGTGTTTTAACATTTTCTTTGGATATCCTCTCTTAGACATTTCGTTGCAGAAAATTGCTGCGTGCCGTTCATAGTCAATTTTCTCAGAACAGTTCCTACATATCCTTAACAGCTGTCCATATGGGAGATTTTCTTTCAGACTTTTCGGATGGGCACTTCTGTTATGCAAGATTGTGTTCTTATCGGTGTCTTTCCGATGCAGCATAGTTTTCAACTGGTTGAAATGGTTGTATAACATGTTTTAAATAATACAAAGTATTAAAGTAGGGTATAGTGACTAGATGCATTGTTCCTCAGTCTGCTGAAATAAATAGCAGCCTCGAAAACTGGTGGCCAGGTACCCCCCTTTTTTTCATAAACTTTTAGAAAGTTGGCAGTTTCCTGCCTCAGTCATTTAGTGTCTGCAGCTTGTCTCTGGGTCACAGGACTGGGCGTAGCTGACAGTTGGGCTTTGTGTATTCCTCCTAGACAGCCACACACAATAGAGAACTTAGGTGTGCCTGGATGGGTCATCACTGGCAGGATGGGAGGGCGGAACTGGGCACAGCCCTACTTATACTTGAATAGCCTGTGTCTGCCTCCACACAAAGGGCTACATACCACCTGTAGTTAGTCTGGAGCTAGGGCAGGGAAGCAGAATGTGAACTTTAAAGGGAAACCTCTAGAAGTGTTTCCCACTTCCAAGTATACATTTTGGACCCCAGACACCAACTATTCAACACACTTCCAGACCTGTAGATACCCTGCCAGGAAAAAGGACTGCTGTGCTGCTGAAAGGACTGCCACTCTGCTGGATTGCTGCTCTGAAAGACTTTTGCATTGCTGTGCTGACCTGCTGTCCTGGACCTGCATCTGTTGGACCCAGGACCCTGAGTGACTCTGAGGGCTCGTGGGCTGGCCTCCTGACTAGAGCCTCAGGGACAGAAGTCTCCAACAACCTTGAACCCAGCACCTTGACTCTGTCACCTACCGTTCCAAGTGGTGCCACCTCAGTCCTGGACCATTGGAAGTGGGCCTGAAGGTGCTCTGCCAGCCTATCTGTGGATCCAGCAGAACCGGCACTTCCCCTCTGCCTTGATGACTCAGGTTCTCGCATCGCAGCTCTTTGGAACCGACGCATGACCTTGACTGTGCGACACATCCTCGACGCCAGACTTTGCACCACAAAGCCCTTATCTACAGGATCCTCGATGACGCAGGACCTTACATCACTGCTCTGCAGCTCCTCGGAACTGACGCATTTCCTCAAGTGCAAGACACACCCTCAACGAGGGATCTTGCAACAATCCACAACCAGGATTTAAGGTACTCTTGCTCAGTGAGCCTAATTCTGTCACTGTAGCTAGCCCGCGCTCCATTGTGGTTGGCCTGAACTTGTGACTTTGTCCCGGTTCGGCGCGGCCAGATGTCCGCAGTTGCGCTTTGTGATCTTTGGTGCTCTTTGGTGCTATTTTCACTTAAATCTTTAAAATTGCATGTCTCCGGTTCTACTTATTTGATTTTTGTCATTTTGGTCTTGTTTTGTTTATTCAGTTTTACTATTTCTCTAACTTGGTCTGGGATTTTTCTTGTGTTGGATTTTACTTTATTACTGCTTGAAGTGCTGCATAAATTCTTTGCACATTTCCTCTAAGTTAAACCTGACTGCTCTATGCCTAGCTACCACAGGATTGAGCATAGGTTAATTTAGGGGTTGCTTATGCCTCACTATGGCAAGGATTGTGGTTGCTGCTTGAGTAGGGATTCACCCCCTCAACCAGTAACCCAGCTTCTCACAATGGCTTACTGTAATATGGATCGACAATATTGTCATATAGATGTTCTAGTGACATCATAAACCCATGAGGCTAAATGCTGAGTATGTTTTCTAAATGTCATCAGAACCTTGAGATGGCAATTGAGGACTACATTATACATGACACCCATTGTATATTTTTTATATTTCATGTCTGTTTTTTGAGCACGTCACTTGAAAAACACTGAAAAAGCAAATACGAAGGTTTAGGCTGTGTTTACCTTTGTTGAACAAATTGTTAATCAAATAATGGACAATAGTGAGGGTCGGTGGTATTATGGGATTCTGTGGCTGCAGCGTTTACTGCATAAGTATGGATTTACTGCCTTACCAAATAATTTGTAACATAGTTAGCAACATTTGCAGAGTTCACCAAATGGATAAAAATAATATTGACAGAGTATGTGTTGTACAATTTGCATTTTTGCCAGATAATTTAGATAACCATGCCACATAATTTAGTCCTCGATTCCAGTCAGTCAAATATCTTTATTTGGCTGATTTGCAGCCATAAAAGAGTACATCATAAAAATATTTAAAAAAACAGATACAAAAAAATATGATACAGACAATGTATGATACACTTCTTGACAGTGGTAATGCATAATCAGAGTGTAACAGAGGTGATTAATAAAGTTAATATTCCTACGAAATAGCAGCATGAACTATAAGCAGCAAGTAATGAACTTTGTGATAAGCCCCTGTCCCATGGGCCATAAGATCCAAAAGTAATTCATTAAAAACCAAGTAAAAGGAATCATTTCCCAACAATATTATCTAAACGAACAGCTGTAGAGATATATCTGTAGACCATTAGACAAGTAAATTAATCATTTAAAAGCTGGAGGTGATAGAGCTGGCCGACACTTCCTGATATTTAAAATGTTTAAAAGGGAAATAATAAAATTGTGTCTTGGCTTGGAATAAAGTTGACAAAAAAACAGGAAGTGGAGCGTGCTCTGTGTAGATTTAGAATCACAAGGGCAAAGATCCAGTTTAGCATCACAGTAGACTTTACGAGGATAAGAAACCAGAAGGTGCGAGATGCCAAACCTGAATCTGATGAGATAAAACAATTTAGTGTGACAGAAATAAAAAGAGAGATAAGGCTCAAGACCTGGAGGGCGTACTATAAGCAAGTGTTCAGAGACTCTCTTTTTCACCATCTCTAGGTGCTCACTAGACAACTTTAAACAGGTCAGGAAGTCCTTTTTCAATTTGACTTTTGGGAGCTTTACAATGTGCACTGGGTTGTGAAAACAGTCCACCAGCCCCATTGTCTCCAACTGTTTTTTTATGTAGCTAAACCAGGGTATCTTCAACATGTGATCAAGTTTAAAACAGTCTAAGATAATTGCACGATTAAGGGCTGGCTCCTCCTTTGCACAAATTGAATGCCACAATAAAATTGGTGCAGTTTGTATATGAAAGGACAGAGGGGTCAAACCAAGTTCACTGTGACAGATGGTAGCAGGGAGACTACTGGGGACTGTCAATAAGCGTCTCATAAAGTTGTTCTCAGCTGCTTGGAGACGAGCCGGATTGTAGAAGCCCCATACTCCAGCCCCATACAAGGTAACAGAACACGAGTGAGCCTTATAAATATTAATTATTTAATTAAATCGGTCTTGGGCCTAACTTCTTCGTGAACCTGAATACCACTTCCAGGTTTTGATTAAAACTATTAACCCTTGTTTCAACTAGATGGTGCCAAGTGCTTTTCTGATCAAACGGGATTCCCAAGTACGAAAAAGTTGGGACATAGGACAGCCTTTCGTTGTTAATAAAACATGATTTTAAGATGGGGGAGATTTACCTGCCACCATAGTGTAGGACATTGCTGTGTTAGTCTTTAGGCCCAGATCGGTCATAAAATCGTTAAATCTAGTTGCAAGCTTCTGTAGGCCCACACTGGTTCTGGACATTAGAACACAGTCATCGGCATAAAGTAATGCCGGAAGATTTCTAGTACCTATCTTAGGAACATCCACATTCCCTTGATTAATGTAACTATCTAGGTCATTAATATAGAGACAAAATAAAAAGGAGGAACCCCACGGTTCATTTTAATGGGAGCTGTAAGTTCCCCACCCGTTCCGTACCTGACCCTCCCAGTCACATCCTGATGCATCTGGGCTAAAAAGTGGACTAAAGATGGATCAATGCCCAAATCCAGTATTTTTTCCCATAATCTCCCTCTCTGCACCCAGTCAAAAGCTGATGTAAGATCCATGAACCCGAGCTAAAGGGATCCGGTCTTGGCTATAGTGTACTTGCTTATGACCAGGTGCAGATTAAGACACTGTTCAATAGTTTCCAGGCCCCGCCTGAAGCCATATTGTACGTCCAAAAACTTCCCACTTTCTGCTACCCAGGTCTCCAGATGACCTAGTACTACCCTGCTCATCAGTTTACAAGTGCAATCAATTAATGAAATTGGGCGGTAGCATTTTGGGTCCGACCTGTCCCCTTTTTTGAAAATGGGAACTATAATCACGGTGCCCCATGATTTGGGTGGGCCCAGGGAAGCTATACAGCTTAAAATGTTGGTCAACAGGGGGAGCCATAGGGCAGGATTGGCCAAAAACAAATCGGCAGGCATGCCATCAGGGCCAGATGCCTTGTTCTTTACAGTTTGACTTAATGCCCTTTCGACTTCATCGAGCGTTGGGTATGCCCAGCTCTGAGGTCCCATAATTTAAGGTGGGACAATACTCACCATTAGCACTATATAGGCTGGAGAAGTGTTGTACCCAAGCATCTGGCATAATTGTGGCCTCGATACCAAATAATCCTAGTAGCCCTGGCAATGTTAAAGCTTGGCAGAACGGTTTTGGGGGCCATTATTTTGTTGATGAAAGACATATTTCACAGACAACTGTGAAATATTTCTCATTCATGGTCCACCGTGAAATAGGGGAATTTACACCGTTATATGTTGTGCAATAATCGCACAAAACCAGGTATGATGTAAAGTATACATAATGGGCAACTGTGTAATATAGTCCAATATTGATATCTTGGGCTCCTGGTGACATACTAAACTATGATGCCGAAGGCCGGGTGGTTTGTAAATGTCAGCAGAGCCCAGAGATGGCAGTATACGACCAGATTATACATCATATGCATTATGTATTTTTTATATTACATATTTATTTTGACATAGTTATCTTGAAAACAGTATTTTCGAAGTTTAGCTAACAATGGGCACTGATTGGAATTAGATGGTTAGGTTTTGTTCAACTTTGAAAAATTAGTTGTTGACGAAATGATGGGCAGTGGGGAGGTCAGTGGATTAATATGATTCTTGGGCTGCTGTTTCCACATGATTATAGTTTTATTGCAGTTGCCACATGATTTGTCCCATAATTTTCAGATTTCACCAAAAATGTTTTTTTTCTCCAAATGGATGAAAATAATACTCCTAGAAAATGTGCCACATAATTTTCATATTTGCCACATAATTTCAATAATTTTACCCCATAATCTGCTACCTCATGCCACACAATCCTATGAGCACTGACAACAGACATAGCACTTCAGAGTTGTTTGGGGCTGGCATTATGATGAAGAAATCCATATTTCATAGAAAACCATAAAATATTTTCCATATTTCACTGTTTCTTTTGATATATGGTTCAATATTGCTGTTGTTTGTGCAATAAAAGCACCAAAATATGTATGATTTAATTTTTAGAATTGCAAAAACCAATAGCTTTTTCAGTCCCTCATTTTGGTTAACAAACTTTCAGATTCTCAAATAAGGGCCAGTGGTACAATAGCTTTCCTTTTAAAATGTTCGCTGTATTTTGCAGTGGCCAATTTTGTAATTGTTTAACAAATATGCTTATAAAATTTGAATATTCTCGGAATGTTTTCCTTACTAAGCTCTTCTTCTGCCTTCACTAATGTCATTTTAGGATGATTTGTATGATTTCTATAAGTCTTTGACTTGAGAAAAGAATATAATCTTATGGCTCCCTTCATGGTCACCTTAAATGCCTCCCAATCTAGTTCTGGGGCTGATGTACCTCCATTCTCCCAAAAATGTGGAAATCTGATCTATCATAAGAAAGACAGAAAACATGCGAAATGGAGGGAATGGAAGACAGGGCAGTGAAGACTATAATCATGGAGAACAGCAACTTCCAGGGTTTGGTCTGAAACACGGTGTCCCAGCCACCTCAGGACAGGGACTCGACTTCCAGGTCAGAGAGGGCAGAACACTATAAAAAGATAGTGTACGCTAAAGACGTATCTGGCAACATCAGTTGTTTCAACTGTTTCGCTTGACACTTTAGTTCGCACCCGTATCTTTGATCCCTCACCTTTATTGATTTTTCCCTTTCTCATTTACCTTGGTTTCTGTTCTCCCTGCTCGCTGTGCTTACCCTTGGTTTGTCTTGGACCGACCTTTGATGTCGACTTAACTATAATTTTACAAGGATTCCTGATTTTCCCTGCAATTTAGCTTGATGACTTGGAACCTGCTTTTGTACCTGATATGGATTTGGTTTTTTTGACTTTGGCTAATAAATCCTACCTTCTCAAAGAGAAGTTTGTTCTTCATCTTCTGTTCTTGGGCACGTTTCCTGGTTTGCTTGGGGGCAAATTACAGGGACGTCTCTTCTCACACCGGATAATCTGCATCACACTTTTGACATTTTCATTGCCAATTTTACAAGCGCGCTTAGGTGTAGGACCACATCTAAGGGGAGAAGGTAGGATTATCCTTGCTATCTTTTGGGACATACAATGAGGGTTGTGACAATTACTTCTAGATATACCAGAGGTTAAATGCATGGTGGAGTAATCAGAAAAGCAATTAGGTATATTTTTAACTTCAACGCTGGTGGAGGTTTTAGTTATCATGAAGGATACAGATTTGAGGTAGTACCATAGCATCCTGAGAAAGAAGTATGTATTTTATTCTCAAAGCGATCAGGCATATCTAGTTACCTCTTAGAAGAACTCTTCTGGCACGTTTGATTTCTTCATACAGCATACTATGTTAGTGGTTTCTAGAGTTACTGACTGTATTAAATGAAAACTGCCTCCAATTATTTTTCGCCTGAAAGAAATGCTAAAGTGAAGAATGAGTCGACCATTTAAAGGTCACTATAATCACTCAGACCTGTTTATCATTGAGTGCTTTTGTCATTCACTTTAGAAAGCATTTCTCAAAAACAATATCAACACACCTAGGACCTGTGGTTTTCAATGAACAATATAACAACCGACTCAGCCTTAATTAAGCTGGTTTTGTTTTCAACAATATGTCTGAATTAGAACATTGGATGATTTAAGACCTTTGACAAATAATTAATTGCCTACAATATTTAAACCTGTCACTTATATATCTGTGCTGTGTTATTTAAGATCTTTTTTTAAAACGCCCAATTCTACCCCAAAGATTTTAATCATAGAAACATTGTACGTGAGACCCAATATTTTTTCATTTTCTAAGGAAAACATTTCCTTTTCCATCTTTTTCACCCTTCCTCTAAACTACCATGTGCCCCTCTTCACTTCTCACATGCCCCACCTTCCGCTATTATTTCTCTTAGGGCTCATCTCAACGAGACTTCACCTGATATATATGTGTCATTACCTTGAGATCAATCAGGAATAATCCAGTGTACCATCGTTGAACTAGACCTTTAAAACCAAAACAAATGTGGTAGCAAAATGAAAACATCTATGACATTGATTTACAAGTAAGTGGTCATGGAAAAGTATCAGATTTGTGGATGAAGTTTCAAATCCTCCAATTGAAGATTTTAAACTGTTGGAGAAGAGAATTATCGCTGCCGAAGAGATAGTATGAAGAAGGTAATTTTGCTGCAGCATTGAAGACTTCCTAGCAAATCAGAGGATATTTAGTTAGTACTCAACTCTAAGTCAATCCCTGTGTCAAAAGAGATGCTTCATTTATATCCCTCCAAAAAGTCATTATTAATGTGTGTTATCATATGAAGAAATACAATTTTTCAATACAATACCTTTTTATGCTATTGTTTGAATTGACTCCTTGTACCCTCAAATCAATATGTATAAATCTTTTCTTTAGATTGTGCTGTTCTACACAGCCAAGCCCGCTTTCCCCTATATATACTCTTATTATTCTGCAACAAAACTAAATTCAGTTAGGCTCTCTGAAGGTTTTAGTTGCTTAGTGAGTTAAATTGACCTCACCAGGGATTTTGATCAGTGTCATAAACTGATACATTTCTAGGGATTGCATAAAATACTGTAAATTAAAGCTTACTATTTTCATCTATAAGAAACCAGATTGGGGATCTGTTACTCATCAACCATATAATAACATGACATGTGCATTTGTAAAGCGCACATTTACCCAAGGGTAACTTGGCGCTGAATAACAGATGTTTATTGTTACCCATCTCAATGGTACTCATTTTATCGACCTCAGAAGGTTGAAAGTCTGAGTGGACCCCCAGGATTTGAACCTGTGACCATGAGGTCGAACACAGGCCCCTACCGTGGATGCATTAGTCCACTGAGCCACCAGACCCAGCTAATACCACACATGGTTTAACCGCGTTGCTTAGCTACAGCTCTTGTCTCATTAAGTAAGCATTGCTTGACCCTGCGAACAACAGGAGGAGATAAAGCAATTGATATCTGGATGCATTTGCAATACAAATGGTCTTCCTTACAAAATTGATGCTCTCTATTGCATTGCTGTCTGATGCTAAACAATTGATACAGGTCATATCCTGTTTAAGGTTATTGCATTCTCCTTTCGCTTTCACGGTTAAGGTGAATGAGTGGGCGGTTGATTTATAATCCAGGCAAGACAGAAAGCATATAAATAGCATGAAACTTGTTTTATTTTCAAATGATGTATAGTCAATGGGCTGTATGCTCTAGGGACTGTGAATGCAAATCACTGACGCATAAACCAGGAATAAACATGGATTGCTTACTGCGATACACGGCCACAGGAGTGTTGCAACATAATCCAACCATAAGAGCAAGCACATTGCAAAGGGAAGTCGCAACCATGTTGCAACAGAAAAATACATAACACATAGGCCCAGTTTGCGGCGCCATGCAAGCACAGGTAAAGTGAGGTTGACACAAAAGACGGATTCTAGGAGATTCGTTGGTCCTTAATTGGTTTGTGCCTCATGAAAAATGCATTTAGCACATGTGCACCTTGTACCTGGTTCCAGAGTGCAGCATAGGCAGGTATTGCTTTGTGCTGCGTGTGCATTATGTAAGCAAGGGCCAGATGTGACTCACCACAAGAGAGTGGATGTAAATGGTGAAACAATAACATGTAAATGATGGAACAATAACATCGCCATGCAGCCTCCTCAAGGTGGCGGCAGAGAGTCTATGGGAATGAGGAAAACATCCACAAAGGAAGCCCCATGTATGACACATTACAAAATAGGATCAATTGTTTGCTCAAATGTGTTGAGGAAATCATGAGCGGATCAATCCCAGGAGTGATAGCCGGTAATATGGCTGTCTCAGCTGACATTCTCATAATGCATACGAACATGTGCAGGAGGAAAAGTAGGATAAGCAAGAGAATATATGCTTCTACTATTTGGCATAGGTGATGGGGAAGCCTGGTAGCCCCAGAACTCATCATGGGAAAGATGATGCGGGACCTGCACCTCACAGCACCACTGCCTCATCATGTGTGCTGTTATCAGCTCTACATATTAATTCAAGCAAGCATTTCCAAAGTCATACATAATCACAAGCTAGCTAGATGCTTGTGCCTGGAGCTCCAGTGCATTCATGCAGTAGCACACAGACCATAGTATAGACTCTGCCAATCAGGCAGCACGCAGTCTGGAAATAATAAGGTGTTTTACATTTCCAAGAGTGCAAGGAGTTGGACACATGCCATGTCTTGGGTGAGAAAGAGGGCAATTCCACCACAGCCTACAGAGTGGCCACACAGACATGATGGACGTGTTCAGCTCTATTGGTACTGGCCCAGTTCCGGATTTCCAAATATGCAAAGTAGGCACCGGCCTATGGGCCCCTACCCCTTTTAGGATTCCTGTGACAACGGATCAAAATAATATTGATTTGATCTTGAAAGAAAATTGCAATCAAGCTTTCTTAAATTGTTTCCAATTAATTTTTGTTTAATACCATTAATAATTGTTAATGTTTAGTTTTGTGTAATAACATGGGTTTATTAAACTTGTTGGTTGGTAAAATTAAAAACGTATTAGGAGATAATTTGCGAGGAGGCCCCCGAAATTTCGACTGCTTAGGGGCCTCCACAGGGTTCAATCCGGCACTGTACTTGCCTGTCCCTCGACGGGTGCTCTCTTTACCTGTAATGTACTAACACTGTCAGCCATTCTGTAGCCCCTCTAACCTGAACTCTTTGGTAACTTGTGGGGCCAGCAGTGGCTGCATCATCTGTCCTTCCATTCCACACTCTGTGCCCCCCACTCATACAACCACCTTTGTAGAGGACTCCTAGGCAGCACGAGGACAGGCCGCGTGTCTCAGGCCCAGGGACATAAGGGCCGGTCCTGGAGTTCGCAAGTGCCTTTTCACCTTTTTGTCACTGTTTTTATTTTTAGATGCCAATGTTTGTTTAATACATTGTCTTTCTTTCATTTTATAATATTACATTTCACAGGTGGCAGAGACATAAATTCTTTCCCTGTGCCTTCCATCTGCAAAATGCAGGCACGAAGAAACATTTTGGTTTTCTTTGTTTATTGCCTACCCTCAGTTTTGAAATCCCTAGCCTATATTTCATTTTAGTTGTTGTCCAAACTAGGATTTCATGACCAGACAACCCTTATATTCCACGGGGCATTTCCTCAGTGGTCTGGACCCCCTAGAGGCCGGGTTTTAAGGCAGGGCGCCGCCCCTGGTATCTCTGTCACTTTCCTCATCTCCAAGAGGTTAATAACAGCAGCCACAAGGTGATTGAGTATAGTGCTTACCTGACCTACAGCGGGTAGTGGAGCGCTTTACATGGACACATTGGTTAAGGGTAAGGTGGAAAAAATATTCAAACACCAAGAATAGCAAATGACAGAAAGTAGGGAATACATTATGGCAACAACATAATATACATGCACAGTAGTAATTAAAAAAACCCAGCTGCAGACACTACAGCAAGGCCGGGTGGAAGGTTATGAACATCACATTTCACAACTCTCTCCTTATATGTATATTTTCGGCATTTTTGTCTGTGTTAAATCAGCTCGAAGGTCTCCCAGGCATTAATACAGATGTTGCTTCCCTCGAGGTTGTTGTTTTCTGAGCACTGCTGATCACTGTATTCTATAGGGATGTTTAATTCATCGTCAGAGTGATTCCTCTTTCGCCCCAGCTTCTTAGGTAAAAACCAGCCATTACCAGGGCTACAGTATAGTGGTGGTGATGGTTCTACGTGTTGTACTTTTACTATCTAGCAGCGGTTTTGGATGACGCATCATACATGTGTCAAGCAGTGCATTTTGTATCTGTGTCAAATGTTGCGCATGCGCACCACAAATTGAGCTTCCCCTGCATAATGCCTCGTGCACTTTACATTCTACACATTCCACTGTTATTTTGAGGGCTGATTTTAGCATGTATGTGCACATATGTACATTTTGAACATTTCATGTCCACACTGTAAAAATAGTTAAAGAGGGAGGGTACAGGTTTTTTTTTTGCATATTGATTTTTCTTAGTTCCACGGTGGTCAATTTTTTTATGCATGTGTGAATGAAAACATTTGAACAAAGAGCATTTTGCTTTCAGGACTGAGACCAACAATTCGAGGACTCTGAGAGAAGGGAAGTGGCAATAGGCAGGCCAGGATCACAGCCAATATAGTTACAGGCTCAGAAACTTGGAAAGTGTGATGATACCACGATATGCTCACATGTCCAGCATTTACTTAAGCCCATAAAATTGAATATTAGCACATGCCGTACGTTTCTGCTACTTAAACGATAAAAGAACATCATTTTTTACGATTAAATGCGCCTTAAGTAAGAAAAATAAACATTAAAGTGTTATGTGTGCCAGACACAGTCAGCATACATATGTTAAGTATTCCTCTATAAATCTATCTAGGCTAGCATTCGACATCCGCTTAATTGTAAACACGATGTGGTTTAGCTAAACAGATTTCTGTCTCTGATATTTGAATTTGTTAGCATTAGTGGCCGAGTCACACAAATAGATATTTGTCAGGGGTTAGAGCTGTTGGTGGTACTTCTGCAAAGTGTAATTTATTGAAATACCACTGACAACAAGTATAACTAACCTCTGTGATATAATATAATGCTATAAATTTATTTGTGACAAATTAAAGTGTTGCAGACCGCTTTTACCCCCACAAAATATATGTATGTTATACAGCCAATAATACACAAAACTGCTTACGTAATACTGCGTATATGAAGCTTTGTATGAATTTTTAATACAATATATGTAATAGCATAAAAGTACAATCTAAATAATTTACAATATATGTGACGCAAATTTAAACAATTAAAAAATGTCTGTTTATTCCTTAGAAGAATCATTCCCGTCAATAGTAAAGTCTGTGTGGAAAATCCCAATCTTGCCCAATGAACGTCTAAAACACTATGGGGCCGATTCCGATCTCGGTCGGAGGCGTACCCAACACCATTCGGTCGGGAAAAAAGCCATGCGAAAGCCTGTTTCCCGACCGATCCGTACAGCACACCGAACGAGTAAGTACGATGCGCACAACAGCAAAGAATCCGGCCGAGCCGTACTCACCCAAACCAGGTCCTGTTCCCCGACCGAGGCGAATCCGGAAACGCCGAATCGAGTCGCACGGAAGGAAAAATGCAGCCCCGTCCGGCCGGACAAGTACGATGCGCTTTCCGTACGCGCCGAACCCGTCGCTACGCACGGCACGTCAAAGCATCCGGGAGAGGCGCACATAAGCTCCGATTCGCGCCACAACACGATCCACGGCTCCGAGACGAACACGGCAGCGACGAGGACGAGGCGAAGCGATGAGGACGAGGCGAAGTGACGAGGACGAGGCGAAGCGACGAGGATGACGCGAAGCAACGAGAAGGACGAACGACATGAACCAACCATGAATCCCTTCGTCCCGATCATACCAATATTCTACATTTACTACCGGAACAGGCACGGACGCGTACGGCGCAGAAGGTAAGCCAGACACCAACCACGAAACACATACAACACGTACACGACACATCACACACACACAGAGGGATGCAGAATATACTTACACCAGCAACAGCAGCACCATAGGGGCGGGATGCCCATCACCAATGCCACATATGCACACAGGGGCCTGAATGCGCACCACCACCTACCACTACTACCACCCTCACCCAGGGGGGGCAGCATGCCTACCACTACTACCACCCTCACCCAGGGGGGGCAGCATGCCTACCACTACTACCACCCTCACCCAGGGGGGGCAGGATGCCTACCACTACTACCACCCTCACCCAGGGGGGGCAGGATGCCTACCACTACTACCACCCTCACCCAGGGGAGGCAGGATGCCTACCACTACTACCACCCTTAGCCAGGGGGGCAGGATGCCTACCACTACTACCACCCTCACCCAGGGGGGCAGGATGCCTACCACTACTACCACCCTCAGCCAGGGGGGCAGGATGCCTACCACTACTACCACCCTCACCCAGGGGGCAGGATGCCTACCACTACTACCACCTTTAGCCAGGGGGGCAGGATGCCTACCACTACTACCACCCTCACCCAGGGGGGCAGGATGCCTACCACTACTACCACCCTCACCCAGGGGGGGCAGGATGCCTACCACTACTACCTACCACTACTACCACCCTCACCCAGGGGGCAGCATGCCTACCACTACTACCACCCTCATCCAGGGGGGCAGGATGCCTACCACTACTACCACCCTCAGCCAGGGGGGCAGGATGCCTACCACTACTACCACCCTTAGCCAGGGGGGCAGGATGCCTACCACTACTACCACCCTTAGCCAGGGGGGCAGGATGCCTACCACTACTACCACCCTCACCCAGGGGGGCAGGATGCCTACCACTACTACCACCCTCACCCAGGGGGCAGCATGCCTACCACTACTACCACCCTCACCTAGGGGGCAGGATGCCTACCACTACTACCACCCTCACCTAGGGGGCAGGATGCCTACCACTACTACCACCCTCAGCCAGGGGGGCAGGATGCCTACCACTACTACCACCCTTAGCCGGGGGGGCAGGATGCCTACCACTACTACCACACTACTACCACCCTCACCCAGGGGGGCAGGATGCCTACCACTACTACCACCCTTAGCCAGGGGGGCAGGATGCCTACCACTACTACCACCCTCACCCAGGGGGGCAGGATGCCTACCACTACTACCACCCTCAGCCAGGGGGGCAGGATGCCTACCACTACTACCACCCTCAGCCAGGGGGGCAGGATGCCTACCACTACTACCACCCTCACCCAGGGGGCAGGATGCCTACCACTACTACCACCCTCACCCAGGGGGGCAGCATGCCTACCACTACTACCACCCTCAGCCAGGGGGGCAGGATGCCTACCACTACTACCACCCTCACCCAGGGGGCAGGATGCCTACCACCACTACCACCCCCACCCATAGGATGGACAATGCATGACACAACCAGCACACCACAACCTAGGGAATGCAAGAAGAAGACATCCCCCAACACCATGACAAGCGTGTGTAGACTGTGTCAAATGCCTACAACACCGAACATGACTTTGAACATACAATGTGACCCCCTAGCACATGTGCCACACAAATATGTGTGTGGCACCCACAATGCAAGCAGGCCATGACCATTGTGGCAATGTGGTCCAAACCCCCATCATCACAGTGACCAAAATGTAAGTGTGGGGTCCATAGCTGCAGCACATTTTGAACATTGTGGCAATGGGGTCCAAACCCCCATCATCACAGTGACCAAAAGGTAAGTGTGGGGTCCATAGCTGCAGCACATTTTGAACATTGTGGCAATGGGGTCCAAACCCCCATCATCACAGTGACCAAAAGGTAAGTGTGGGGTCCATAGCTGCAGCACATTTTGAACATTGTGGCAATGGGGTCCAAACCCCCATCATCACAGTGACCAAAAGGTAAGTGTGGGGTCCATAGCTGCAGCACATTTTGAACATTGTGGCAATGGGGTCCAAACCCCCATCATCACAGTGACCAAAAGGTAAGTGTGGGGTCCATAGCTGAAGCACATTTTGAACATTGTGGCAATGGGGTCCAAACCCCCATCATCACAGTGACCAAAAGGTAAGTGTTGACAAAGTAAGAGGTGCAACTGCCAAACTGCATGGATGATTCCTGGTCACAGAACAACAAACACATCAGTGGCAAAGTAGTGTATGTGTCCCATTGCAACATAAATTGGGGGAGCCAAATCCTGCAGTGCAAATAAGACATAACTTTGGCCATGTGCAGACAAACAACACCCATGGGGGCTGACACCGTCAACAATCATCAATGACACAATGACAGAAGTGACCATCCGAATGCAGACCCACATATTTGCACCAATGGGCACACACATGCAGATACCCTGTGGAGACTGCAGATGTGAGGTGAACAGATACCATACCATGGCAGCAATGGGACACACAAACCATGATCATTGTGCTGACCGATGACCTAGGAGTCCCAGGGACAGCAGGGGAAACCCACCAAACTACATACAGCCAATGGCACACCCAAGATATGCCAATGCAGTGGTGCAGATGCACAAACACAGGCAGACCCACCCTGCACATCATACACAACAGGTGAGGGTGGGGGGTGCCAGTGTCCCCAGGCAACCACACAACACATGAGGAGACATGAAGACCAATCATACAGATGTGCATACAGTGCCACACAAAGGTAACTCATGGATTCAAATTCCCTATGTGGGCAAGCAGGCATTGTCAGATGAGAGGGAGCACAAATCACACATGTCACACAGGCACGTAGGGACAGCAACTGACACAGCAAGACACAGACACACCACAGCACCACCCCCAGGGCCCCCACAATGTGGTGACCCTGGGCTGCATTACAATCCCACTGTGATGACAAAGCTAAATGTGGTTCACACTGTGAACCACAGTCATGTGTACTGAGCAACTAACTACCATCACACCTACACAAGCACAAATCAAACAGCATGGCCAGTGAGCCAAGGCCAACATGGAGGCAGGGGCCTAGCCGGGCAACAACTCTCATCTGCACACACTCAACACCACACCCCTCGACCTCCAACAATGTGCAGCAGTGAAGCACACATGCACTGGTGACATTGCACATGCACCCATGACTATTCCAGGGTGGTGGGTGGGAACCAAGGTGCAGAAACACATCACACATGGACACTAAACAAGACTCCTGAATGTCTGACACACTGCACACTACGCCGTACATGGACATGACGGCAATACCACACCAACCAATGGGATCACAGCCACAGTCACACACCAATGAAGAAGCCAAGGTCACCCACAAAGAACACACATTGACAACAACCAACATTGCAGCCCGGAACCTGAGGAGTGCCAGCAGTCACACACACAACGTGTCACAATCACTGAAAGATAACACAAACTGGAAATCACATGACAGGGGCAAACAACAAGTGCCAAGGGGAAACCTGACTGTGACCCAGCTGCGTCTGCACACAAACTCAGCCCTGACAGCAAGCACACCTATGGGTGACACCCTGATGACCAGTAATGTGCCATGCACCCACATCACAGAGAACCCAGGGATAAGACTTTGGGGGAACATAGCTCAACTCAGCTAGCATCACAAACAGGTACAACACTAGGGATCACAGCATGCACAGCTAAACGGAAGTGAACACACAGACATGCACATACAACACACACCTTGGGCGCAGGCAATGTCACAGGAGTACACACTGCCATGAGGGGACTCCACTCCTGTGTGAGGACAGCTGTGCCATATGTTGCCTCAGTAGAGCCCCACCATGTCAGCTGAGCACTTGGTCACACAATCAACATTTAGCACCAAATGAGGGCTCCCGTCACATCAGCCTGGTCATGGAAGTGCCAACGGAATCATCAGCACAGATCCAACACACTTGTATAGCAATGTTGCACTGACAACACAGATGAGTCCTTCCCCATTGATGCCCAAACCTGCATGTCCAGTGGAGATGGCCACACGGTCAGGGAAGTAGACGAATAGAACAATGGCAGGCACAACAGATGTGCAGGGGTGGAAGCCACAGATGTGAAATTGCCAATCTAAGTAGGAAATCCCATTGCCAAATACTGAACACATGACACCCTCAGATGCTGCTATGGATGACATGGATACACCACAGGATAGGACACATTCCCCCTGGACCACATGGGTTCCTGCACAGTAACACTTCATTATCATGAGACCAAATGTCACCATCACTGCAGCAAGGGCATGGTTAGCATCATCAACATCATGTACATCAGAAGCAAAAGCACTAGAGAACAGAAAGTTGCTTTATTCAGCATATGTGGCATTAAAAGGAGAAGTCCGGTAGAACATAAACAAAGGCCAATGGCCAGTCCATCAACAAAGTCACAAGTGGGTGACAGTGGCAGATGCCACCCTACACATGCCTGCACAAAACCAGGGGCAATCCACTAGAAGGGGCAACCGGGGGGGGGGTAGGCCAGGCACCGCAGGGACAGGATCAGGGCTCACCAGGAGGAAGCAGGGAAGGGGTGGTGGGTGCTGGAGTGCCACTGACAACTGCAGTGGAGGTGTCTGACATGGTGTGTGCCGGCACAACTGGGGGGCATGGCTCAGATGTTGTGGGTGCCGGCACGACTGCAGTGGACCCTGCAGATGGAGGGGACAGGTCCGCCACTGCAGTGCCCAAGTCAGACAGGGTGGTAGTGGACTCCACTGCAGTGCCTACCACCAGGGGAGGAGAATGGGGAACAGGCAAGGTGGGCTGGACAGAGGGGGAGGACACCCTCACCACATCAGTGGCACAGACAAGCGCAGCGGGGGGTGTTGATCCGGGAGAGCAAGTGGCAGGGGGAGAAGGCCGGAGCCTCTTGGGGATGGTTTATCTGTGGGTGGGGGAACCTGGGGCCGGGTGTGGTGGGGGCACCTGTGGAGTGGGGGCCTGAGGGATGGAGGAAGGAGACCTGGTGCTTGAGCTGCAGGGCGGCGGCGGGGTCTTGCTCTTAGCACTCCGGGGGACTTGCGGGTGGGGGCCTCAGTCTGTCTGCGCCTGGGGGAGGGTGTCCGGGGGCGAGGGGCACTCTGCTCCGTGTGGGGGCTTCCTCTTCCCCCTGGATGCTGGGGCAGCTGGATCGGAGGGGAAGAGGCCGAGGTCACTGAGGAAGAGGCGCTGGGTCTTTGGGGTTGCAGGTGAGGCAAGGGAGGGTGCTTTGGAGGGAGAGGCAACTGAGGACTGCGCAGTGCCCGTGGATGCGTGTGTGTGTACCAGGGCCCCATTCCCTGTGAGTCTGGTTTCAGTCCCCTGACTGTGCGTGCGTGTGCGTTTAGTTTGTGGCATGTGTCTCTGTGTGCTGGACGTGTGTGTGCTGGTGTGTGCCTGTGCCGGTGTGTGTGTGCTTGGGACGGGTAAGGTGCTGGGGAGTGTGGATGGAGCAGAGGCAGGAGGGGTGAGGGACTGTCTGAGGAGGGACACTGCTGCCGTCACGGAGGAGTCCATGGACCTGTTGCCCCTCTGTAGGTCAGACATGCCCGATGAGATGCCCTCCATGAACGACACCAGCTGAGTCAACAGTGCGGTGTGCGCATGGAGGACACTCAGCATGGCTGTCTGCCCTACATGGAGCTGGCGAAGGAGGTACACAGACTCCTCACTCAGGGCAGCAGGGGACACAGGGGCAGGGGGTGCGGTGCCTGGCCCAAAGGAGACACGCTCCCGAACATGGGAGCCTCCACGGACCTGGGGAATGGGAGCCGATGGGAGGGCAGTGGTGGTGCTGGCGGGGACAGCAACACTAGCTGGCGTGTGGTGGCTGCTGACACCCGCCTCCACAAGGGAGTCATCCTCCGAGTTGCTCTGGTCCTCAGCTGAGGTGGATGGTGCTGAGGACTCCTCGGTGTGGCTCCCCTCGCCCTCCGTGCCACTGGGTCCCTCCGACCACTCCTCGGCTGCTGACCCAGTCTGGCTCTCTGGCTCCTCCTGGTCCATGGAGCTGTCCCCTTCCGTGGCCGTGGATGTATCTGCAAACAATGGGGAAACAGACAGACATCAGTCACCTGCACCAAACGCACACACCACTGTGAGCACAGCACATTACAGAGCAAGCCCTGGCATCATTAGTTGTACATTGCTAAAAGTGCCCTAACTGAACAGGAGAAGCCAATTGTCAGTCTGATGCCAAGCATGGCACTCACATCCCACATGGCCTTGCACCCATCTGTCTGGTGTCTGTTGGATTGCAACACCCCAGTGTGGACACATGCACCAAGTACACCGTAGTTGGACAGTGCAGAGGACACGGTGTGGCATGTGGACATGCACACATCACAGCTCTTGCCACTGAGTCAGTACAGGTTTCCGGATGAAAGGGATGCCCAGAGTCAAATAGGAAATGCATGTGATGCATACCAGTGACAGACACCATGATGCACCCATGTCCTGATAGCCAGCGCCACTATGGTGTGCATGTAGCACATGTCACTCCCCTGCAGGACCACCAATAAGTTGACACATGCCATGGCAGAGGCATGACTGCTAAGTCATACATCACTGTCTCAGTGATGTATGACTTGGCAGCCAGACAACAACACTATGCACTGTGTCACAATAGTAGGTCATGGGGAATGCAAGTCCTGGAGCTGCACAAGTGCACATGTACATCCCCCACACAACACATCATCTTAACCCTCATCTGTCCAGGTCACACCTATTGGACATATGGGAGACCTGTGACACTACCCTTGGAACCTGAGCCCCTCACAATTTGCTGTGAATGGGGAACAGCTGCCTGAACTTCACATTCGCATACCCCAGTCTGCACGGGCAGCTGATCAAACACCTATGTGACACACAAGTATCATCTCCTATGGTCACATCTCCAGGGGCATGCTGAACCCCTACCAAGAAACACCCCAGCAGTCCTGGCAACTAATCCACAGCACACTGACACAGAGGCAGACACCTGAGGGGTCAAATCACTGTGCACAATGTATCAGCTGATACACGGGAGTGGGAGTACAGAGTGCATTGCATGGCCTAGAGTAGGCATGACTGTCCTGCTCCACATGAATGAGGGATGTGCCCTGGACAGTGGATAGCTGGCCATGTATGTGTGACACACGTAATCTGCACACTCCTGGGGCCCAAACATTGTTCCCACCCGCTGCATGGGCGTGTGCCACATACCCCAGGCACATGTGGTGGCTCAGCTCAGCAAGTGGACCGCATATCAAAGCAACACGCAGATCACATGTCCAAACCCAGGCGTTGTGTGAACAATGGACCCACCCATGATGCCCACAACAGAGTTAGGGAAACAGATGCTGTCCCCCACCTTTAGTGAAGCAAACTGCAAGGACACAGTCCCAAGTGACACAATTCCCTGAATGTAAGGGCCACACCTGGGTATCAGATGAGCAGTGGGCAGTGCACAATAGAGGGACATGGCTCCTGGACAACATGACTGCTGCACTGTGGCAGTTGAACCAGGCCAGAGGAGGGCACAAAGCATGTAATACAGAGTTCACAGTGCAGTCTTTGACTCACCCCTCCTTGCTGCTGTCTGGCCTTCAGCTGCCCATCCAGGTCTGGAAACACCACCGCCAGGATCTGGAGCATGTGGGGGGTCAGGGTCCGTGTTCCGCCCCTCCTGCGAGGAGGCGACAGCTTCAGCTGGACCCGTGCAATCCTCCGGGTCTAGCCCCGAAGGTCCTGCCACCTCTTCTGGCAGTTGCAGATCCGGCGCTTGTAGACCCCCATGGACCGGACAGCCCGGACAATGTCCTTCCAGATTTCCTGCTTCCGATGGGCATTAATCTGTCAGGATGACAAAGTGAAAAGGCCATTACCACACATGCAACATATCCGTGCATGACACAGTTGTATATACATGTCTCAATCACAGGGGCACATGATGTACACAGGCAGTGCAAAGCTGACCATGGACAGTTTGCCAGACGTCACTACATGGTATCATTGCATGGGAAGTAAAACCATGTTCAAATGCACTGTCACTGCACCATACCTGTCCAGTGCAAGTCACTACACACTATGGGGGTGACAACTACTCAGTGAGCCTGCTAGCCAGTGGCGTGCAGACTCTCAGCCTTGCTAGTCACACAAAATGCACATTCAGAAAGGCAGTGCACAGAACACTCACCTGCTCCCCTGGTGTCCCATACAGCTTGCTGTACTGTGGAAGTAGGCTGTCCAGCAGGGCCTGGTTCTCCTCAAGGCTGAAGGCTGGGGCTCTCTCCACAGTACGTGCCATTGCAGGGTCCAGAGGGGCAGAGACAGCAGCAGTGCAGTGGCAGATGTCGTCCTGGAGCATGTAGTGCAGGCAAGTGAGCTCTCAGGGGAATAGCCAGCAATATATATGTGCTAGAGAGGCAGATACTGTCCCTTGTGTCCAAAGTGATAGGTCCAAGTCGTTTGCATCTTCTGAATCTGGCCAATCCATGGAATAGCAGCACCAAAACACGCCCACAGCATCCTTCAAATCTTCAACTTCATGACATACATGATTTTGCAACATTGTTGTGGGTGACCAACTGAATTTACAGCAACCGACTCGTTCGAAATACGAAAACGCGTCCGTTGCCAGGCAAGCCCATTGTCAATGGGTGCGCACCGATCGGTCCATTGCGGTACAACGCGCACAAGGGTACAACGCGTACCCGCACACATTGAATGCAATGGGCCGGCCGGAGGCACCGATCGGTCCATTGCAGTTCAACGCGCACAGGGGTACAACGCGTACCCGCACACATTGAATGCAATGGGCCGGCCGGAGGCACCGATCGGTCCATTGCAGTTCAACGCGCACAGGGGTACAACGCGTACCCGCACACATTGAATGCAATGGGCCGGCCGGAGGCACCGATCGGTCCATTGCAGTTCAACGCGCACAGGGTACAACGCGTACCCGCACACATTGAATGCAATGGGCCGGCCGGAGGCACCGATCGGTCCATTGCAGTTCAACGCGCACAGGGGTACAACGCGTACCCGCACACATTGAATGCAATGGGCCGGCCGGAGGCACCGATCGGTCCATTGCAGTACAACGCGCACAGGGGTACAACGCGTACCCGCACACATTGAATGCAATGGGCCGGCCGGAGGCACCGATCGGTCCATTGCAGTACAACGCGCACAGGGGTACAACGCGTACCCGCACACATTGAATGCAATGGGCCGGCCGGAGGCACCGATCGGTCCATTGCAGTTCAACGCGCACAGGGGTACAACGCGTACCACGCACATTGAATGCAATGGGCCGGCCGGAGGCACCGATCGGTCCATTGCAGTACTACGCGCACAGGGGTACAACGCGTACCCGCACACATTGAATGCAATGGGCCAGCCGGAGGCACCGATCGGTCCATTGCAGTACAACGCGCACAGGGGTACAACACGAACCTGCACACATTGAATGCAATGGGCCGGCCGGAGGCACCGATCGGTCCATTGCAGTTCAACGCGCACAGGGGTACAACGCGTACCCGCACACATTGAATGCAATGGGCCGGCCGGAGGCACCGATCGGTCCATTGCAGTTCAACGCGCACAGGGGTACAACGCGCACCGCACACATTGAATGCAATGGGCCGGCCGGAGGCACCGATCGGTCCATTGCAGTACAACGCGCACAGGGGTACAACGCGTACCCGCACACATTGAATGCAATGGGCCGGCCGGAGGCACCGATCGGTCCATTGCAGTTCAACGCGCACAGGGGTACAACGCGTACCCGCACACATTGAATGCAATGGGCCGGCCGGAGGCACCGATCGGTCCATTGCAGTACAACGCGCACAGGGGTACAACGCGTACCCGCACACATTGAATGCAATGGGCCAGCCGGAGGCACCGATCGGTCCATTGCAGTACAACGCGCACAGGGGTACAACACGAACCCGCACACATTGAATGCAATGGGCCGGCCGGAGGCACCGATCGGTCCATTGCAGTTCAACGCGCACAGGGGTACAACGCGTACCCGCACACATTGAATGCAATGGGCCGGCCGGAGGCACCGATCGGTCCATTGCAGTTCAACGCGCACAGGGGTACAACGCGTACCCGCACACATTGAATGCAATGGGCCGGCCGGAGGCACCGATCGGTCCATTGCAGTACAACGCATCACTGTACATGTGACTGGCATATGTCAGCATGCCTGTCTCAGATGGACATATGCCAGCCACAGATAGCTCCCAGGGAGTGAGGGGCACACCTACATCACGACAGCCTGTCCAAACTTTATCATAAGGCATGTAAGGCTGCATTTCCTATTGTGTGTATGTTGGTGTACATGTTGTCCTGTGGGTGTCACCTGTGGGCAGCCACCCCCAGGCTGTGCACGTGTTCATGGGGACAGGATCCTGGGTGTTACGTGTACATGACCACTGTGATGTGCAACTGTTCATATCTGTGCATGTGCCATGGTCACATTTCAGTGGTGTATGTGTATGTCATGTCACATACCCCGTGAGTCCCATGTGGGACAGTATGTTTGAGCCAGGGTGTCCCAGTGGCACAATAGTGATGGTCCTCCACAGTCTTTGTGCATGTAGTGTTTACAATGTCTCTGATTTCATGTGCACAATGGGAGACAGTCTCCACATCCACGTTGTGTGTGCATGGACTCTGATGTTGTGCGTGTGTGTGTCACAGACGTCCATGTCTGTCCTGCCGTGGCAAGTGGGGCCACTACCTGTGGGGGTCATGGTTGTTTTGCTGTGGTGTATACATGATACTCCATGTAATGCCAGTGTCCATGTGGCATTACAGGGTCCCTGGGAATGTACCTGTCGTTGAGCTGTGGTGCCTGGGGCACAACTGTCCTCACATGTCACTGTGGGGGGTTATTGTGACACAGCAGCAGGAGATGGGAACTGTGACACGGCCTCATGATATCCAATGGGCCAACCTGGGACTAATTGATGCCACCTGTTGGACCGTGTTGACAGATGTTGGCCATGTATGTACCATACATGTCCTTCCGGTACTGCACACTTCATGTAGTTGTGCCTCATAATGATGTATGTTGGGATCTTGAGTGTGTTCAATGCCGCATATGTGGGGTGACTGACAATCTTGCTTACTTCTCCTCTGCACTGCAGGGCTCCTGCTGTCCATCGACCATTCCCAGACCTGGCAACGATGGTGGAACGGGACAGCATCCGACGGTACCGCTTCACCAGGCAGCTGATTGAGGATTTGGCCCCACATTTGCAGCCTGGCTGGCCGTATCCTACAGCGCTGACCCCCAAGGTGAAGGTGATGGCAGCCCTACACTTCTTTGCCACCGGTACCTTCCAACATACTGTGGCGACTGCTGGTGGGATGTCACAGACCATGTTCAGCCGTGTGCTCCGCGATGTTTTGGCGGCAATGTTGCTCTTCCTGAACCGGTACATCTATTTCCCTAGACTGCGACGACTCACTGACGTGAAGAGTGACTTTTATGCCCTGGGGAGGATGCCGCATGTCATTGGCTCCATTGATGGGACACATGTGGCTTTGGTACCACCACAGGCCCAGGAGCAGGCCTACAGGAACCGCAAGCACTACCACTCGGTCAATGCACTGGTGGTGTGTCTTGCAGACATGACCGTCACACACGTGTGTGCCCGTTTCCCTGGTTCAGCACACGATGCCTTTGTGATGAGGAGTAGTCGCATCCCCAGGATGATGGCACAGATGCAGAACCAGCGTGCCTGGCTTGTCGGTGTGTACTGACTTTGTGCCATTGTGTGTGATCTGATCTGTAGTATTCCGCCCACTTTTCCAAGTCAGCTAATGTGCACTTGTCTGTCCGTAGGTGACTCGGGATACCCCAACATGCCGTGGTTGCTGACACCCCTCAGGAACCCTGTGACACCAGCCCAGATGCGCTACAATGAGGCACATGGTCGGACCAGGAGAGTGATTGAGCGGACCTTTGGTCTCCTGAAGAGCCGCTTCCGCTGCCTGGACAAGACCGGAGGGTCCCTCCCATATGCCCCTGCGAAAGTGTGCAAGATTATCATCGTCTGCTGCATGCTCCACAACCTGGCAGTGCGGAAGGAGTTGCCTCTCATCCAGGATGACAATGACCAACATCCGCCACCTGTGGAGGATCCTGGCCTGGACCACGATGCCAGTGACGATGATGATGATGATGATGATGGTGATGTCCGCACACAGCTCATCACCAACTTCTTTAGCTGAATGTGAGTATCCTGAGGTGTCATGTCAATGATGTGAGTTGGCATGATGTGTGGGTGGTGCTCTGGTGCTGTTGGTGTGTGTCCATGGGCTACTTAACTGGATGTGTGTTGCGATGTGTGGTGACAGGTGGGCTGTACTCCCCAACAGTGTTGACATGCTAACTTGGTTCTGGGTGGGTATCTTGTAACATGTATTGTGCATGAGTTTTGCTGTTCTGTCCTGTACTCCATTGCTTTTGACTGTGTGTCATTTCTGTCCTTCACAGGGTACTTTCAGATTCGTTTGGTCAACTGTGTCCACCGGCACGACGTGATTGCACATCCAGGCTGGTAGCTGTTGTGTCCCTACAGGTGATGTGCGCCACACCCATGGACTTCCTTCCGTCTACAGTTGTTGACTGTGTGCCCGCTGCCAGGTGGGATTACCTTGCATCTGTAGTGGTTACGGCATGTTGCAACTGTGTAATAAACCTGTGCTCCACTTTGTGATGTGCGTTGTCTGTGGTCACACATTTGACTGCCATTTGCTTACTGCACCTGTGGGCTACTTGACTACAACTGGGAATGGGTGTGGTGTCTGTGCATTGCACCGTCTTCCCTGGCAACATCAGTGTAGGCAATGAGTCAGATGGCCTAGGTGTGTATGTGTTGTGTAGCCCTCGTGGTGTGTCTCCCTCGTGTGTCACGTTGCCTGTACTCACATGCCTGTGTTGTCCTTGCTGTTGCAGTTCGCATACACAGTGTAATTTTGCAGTTCATCATCCCCATAACAGCACCCACGTTGGAATCACGACAGAGGCAAGTATGGTGTATTAGTGTGTTTATTGTGATACATTTGTGTTAATAGTGCATGGGATGGGTAGTGCTGTACATAAATCTTGCAATCCCAAGTTCCTAGGTGAATTGAAAGTCCTGGTAGACAGGATCCCCAGTATCGGGGCCACAGTTGTCTGACACATTGGTCCAACTTGTACTCCCCATGCAATGTGTGGGAGTAGTGTTGCTGTCAACAGGGTGAACAGTCTGTGCACAAAGGCGAACATCCAGAACACGTTCAGGCTTCCTGGGAGTTGCGCTTGGCCATCGGCCTCTCACTTTTCCCTCCTCGGACGACCCCTCTTCTTGGGGGGGGGGCCCCTCAAGTACAGGCTGCTGCGGTGCAGCGGACTCTCCGCCAGAGTCCTCCTCCCTCCCTGTTGCAGTTGCAGTTTGTTCGGCACCAGATGTTGTTGGCACACAGGGAGGTGTGGACTGGTTGCTGTTCATCTGGCGGAGGTATTGTAAAATGTCCCTGTGCACCGCCGTCATCTCATTCAGTGCATCCCACTTGGACTCCACGCGGGACATGTGTGAGTCCACACGGGACATGTGTGACTCCACGTGGGACATGTGGGAGTCCAAGCGGGCATGATGGGCAGCCTGCTGCTGTTTCATGTCTCTGAGGAGCCCCACTACCTGGCTGAGCTCTCCGGTGCTGGACTGGTACGCATCAGCTATGCGTACCAGTTGTGGGTCATCATGCACACCAGCAACGTCTGCAAGCAGCGACCTCTGTCTCCCACCCCTCCCACCACCCCTGCTGACATGTGCAGTGTGTGCAGTGGCACGCACAGATAACCCTGGTCCACCTTGGGGGTTAGTGGTGGTGGTGGTGTCCATGGCCCCAGGTTGGTCCAGGGTCCCTGTGCTGGTGTTGCTCCTTGTTCTGTCCATGTCGGCAGGGATGGTTTTCGTGGTGACAGTCGTTGGAGGGGTGGGTGCAGGGGGTGCAGCTGGTGGTCCTGCTGCTGCAGCTGGTGGTCCTGCTGGTGCTGCATGTTGACTTGCACCGGATGTGCCAGGTTGTTCTTCATCGTCCGAGGAGGACAGAGGCTGTACGACGCCAGTGAGCTCGGCATCCTCTTGAGCCTGGGACTGGGACTCCTCAGCGTCTGCTGCTGTGTCCCCATCATCACCTGTTTTTGGGAGACACAAACAATGTGTGTTATGTTTCTGCAGGCATCAATGGTTGACACACATGACAGTTGTGACTGTGCCTCTGGGTGCGGGCCTGTACATTGCATTGTCCTAAGTCGTCACAGTCAGGGGTTGATATTGGTGTGGCACATTGTCCTGCATTATTTGGGCATGTCTATGTATTTTCTGGGGTGTGAACATGGTCTGCATTGGTTGTGTTTGGTTGACAGCCGGCCCTCCTTCCCACCCACCCAGCCAGTCAGTTATCCCACCATGGAACGTGCTTGCATTGCAGGGAGTGTAAGTTGTCTCTCAGGATGTCAGTCAGTGGTGTCCTGCTGTTTGTTGGTGCACAGTTGCCAGCAGGGCCTTGTGCTCCCCACAGCAGTAGCCAGTGTCAGCCATCTTGTGAGTCCTTCTCCACTTCCTGTGATGTGAGCATGGTTCAGGGTGGTGTTGATGGGACAGTTGTGGGGGTGACCAATATCAGTGACTACGACTCCCATCATGCCATTGCCTCCACCCCACTTCCCAGCATTCCCATACTTACTTGCTTTTGTGTGGAGTTCAGTGTGTGTGGGTATGAGAGCAATGGCAAGATGGCTGACAGTGGTGTCCTGCTGTTGGTTGGTGTGCAGTACCCAGCATGCCCTTGTGCTCCCCACGACACAGCAACAGTGTCAGACATCTTTGATGGGCCTTTCCACTCTCTGTGGGATGTGCATGCGTGAGTGTGAGCTTGCTGGGCCATGTGGTGGGGGATGTAGAGCTGTGACTATGACTCCCATCATGCTATTGCCTCCTCCCCCTTCCCAGCATGCCCATGCTTCCTTCCTTTTGACTCTGCTTCCCTGTGGGGTGGGCTGGCTGTGCTGACAGGATGGCTGGGAGTGTTGTCCTGGCAGTTGTTTGGCTAGAGGTCCCAAGAGTGTCCCTGTGCTTCACACAACATAACCCAGGGTGGTGGTTCTTTGTGGGATCTTGTGTTAGGATGGGGGGCATTGCATTCTACCAGGTGGGTTCTGTGGAGTTTGTGTTGGGGGGTGTGAGGGGAGGTGCTTGTGACTATGGTCAGTGCTGCAAGTCCCCCTTCCCACCCAGCTAGCCAGATATCCCACCATGGAACGTGCTTGCATTGCAGGGAGTGTAAGTTGTCTCTCAGGATGTCAGTCAGTGGTGTCCTGCTGTTTGTTGGTGCACAGTTGCCAGCAGGGCCTTGTGCTCCCCACAGCAGTAGCCAGTGTCAGCCATCTTGTGAGTCCTTCTCCACTTCCTGTGATGTGAGCATGGTTCAGGGTGGTGTTGATGGGACAGTTGTGGGGGTGACCAATATCAGTGACTACGACTCCCATCATGCTATTGCCTCCACCCCCTTCCCAGCATGCCCATGCTTCCTTCCTTTTGACTCTGCTTCCCTGTGGGGTGGGGTGGCTGTGCTGACAGGATGGCTGGGAGTGTTGTCCTGGCAGTTGTTTGGCTAGAAGTCCCAAGAGTGTCCCTGTGCTTCACACAACATAACCCAGGGTGGTGGTTCTTTGTGGGATCTTGTGTTAGGATGGGGGCATTGCATTCTACCAGGTGGGTTCTGTGGAGTTTGTGTTGGGGGGGTGTGAGGGGAGGTGCTTGTGACTATGGTCAGTGCTGCAAGTCCCCCTTCCCACCCAGCTAGCCAGATATCCCACCATGGAACGTGCTTGCATTGCAGGGAGTGTAAGTTGTCTCTCAGGATGTCAGTCAGTGGTGTCCTGCTGTTTGTTGGTGCACAGTTGCCAGCAGGGCCTTGTGCTCCCCACAGCAGTAGCCAGTGTCAGCCATCTTGTGAGTCCTTCTCCACTTCCTGTGATGTGAGCATGGTTCAGGGTGGTGTTGATGGGACAGTTGTGGGGGTGACCAATATCAGTGACTACGACTCCCATCATGCTATTGCCTCCACCCCCTTCCCAGCATGCCCATGCTTCCTTCCTTTTGACTCTGCTTCCCTGTGGGGTGGGGTGGCTGTGCTGACAGGATGGCTGGGAGTGTTGTCCTGGCAGTTGTTTGGCTAGAAGTCCCAAGAGTGTCCCTGTGCTTCACACAACATAACCCAGGGTGGTGGTTCTTTGTGGGATCTTGTGTTAGGATGGGGGCATTGCATTCTACCAGGTGGGTTCTGTGGAGTTTGTGTTGGGGGGTTGTGAGGGGAGGTGCTTGTGACTATGGTCAGTGCTGCAAGTCCCCCTTCCCACCCAGCTAGCCAGATATCCCACCATGGAACGTGCTTGCATTGCAGGTAGTGTAAGTTGTCTCTCAGGATGTCAGTCAGTGGTGTCCTGTGGTGCACAGTTGCCAGCAGGGCCTTGTGCTCCCCACAGCAGTAGCCAGTGTCAGCCATCTTGTGAGTCCTTCTCCACTCCCTGTGATGTGAGCATGGTTGATGGTGGTGTTGATGGGACAGTTGTGGGGGGGGCAATATGTGTGACTGCGACTCCCATGATGCTATTGGCTACACTGACTTGGCCAGCATACACAGAATTCCTTCCTTTGAGTGGCCTTCACTGTGTGTTGGTGTTGTTGTGGTGGCTACATGTGTGGATGTGTTTGTTAGTTCTATTTGTGCCACTGCCTAGCTGTAGTTGTAGTTGTGTTTGTACATGTGTTGGCACAGTTGGATGTGACTTTTTGGATGGCATGTGTTGTGTTTATCTGACTGACATACACATTTTGGGATGATTCTGTTCTGGTTGCTGTGTAATTGCTATGAGTGCATGGTTTGACTCTCCCCTTGACAGTGATGTGTGTGTTTTGTGGTAGTATATTGTGTACATTTGTTGTGTACTCACCAGGCTCTGGGATGTCCTCTAGTCCATATACGCTCACTGGCGGAAGGATGGCCCGCACCTTCTCCTCCCAGGGCCTGAGGTATATTGGCTTGGCAGGAGGGCCACTGCCGGTGTATTGGCTGTTGATGTAGTCTTTCTTCAGCATGTCCCGTACCCTCCTGCGCACATCATACCACCTGTTCTGGATGTCGGTCTTTGTGCGCCGACATGGTGATTGTGCGTTCACCCTGTTGATGATCCTCTCCCACATCTTGGTTTTCTGTGACATGGGGGTCTGTTGGACCAGTGTGCCAAACAGCTGTGGCTCCACCCTGAGGATCTCGTCTACCATGACTTCCAATTCACTATCTAGGAACTTGGGATTCTTCTTGGGGGGCATGGTGATGGGTGGTGATGGTGGGTGATGTGTGTGTTGGTGTGCAGGTGAGGGTGTGTGAGTGTGTGTTTTGCTGGGTGTATGTGAGGTAGGTATTTGTTGGTGTGCTGATGGTGTGTGGCTTGTGTGAGGGATGAGCTGTGGGTGTGTGGTTGCTTTCTCTTGGGTGCCGGCAGTGGAATGGCATTTGCAAAGGCTCATGGTTGTGATTTGTGTCCTTTATATAGGTGGAGTTGTGGGTGTGTCTTTGTTCTCTGTCCCCACCCCCCAGTATTTATTGGCTTGGTAATTGCTTGTTTGGCCTTTTTTGGGTGATTTTTCCTTTGTGCTGTTTGTGCATGTTGGAAACGTTCTTGTGACCGAGTCGGACCCTGCATTAGTCTCGTACGGTGTTCTCCGTTTCGTTCACGCTGTGTTTGTGCAGTTTTGTATGCTGCGTACGCGTCGGTCGCGGTGTTTTGTGTTGCTTCGGCTCGGTTTTGTATGCGTGTCGGTCGTACGGCTTGGCCTCCGTCCGACTCGCTCGTGGTTTCGCGCCTTGCATCGTACTTTGCGGTTTGGAGTTCGCGTGTACGTTTCGGTCGGATTTGTTCCGGGTGCGTGTCGGTCGGTTGGATTCGCGTGTTTTTCCGGCCGGATTGCTGTTTTCCGTGCGGCTCGGTCGGTCGACTTGGTTTAGGTACCTGTCGGTCGGATTTTTCGCGCCTTGCATCGTACTTGGCGTGTCGTGCGCCACGGGTACGTGTCAGTCGGTATTATTTCCGGATCCGAGTCGGTCGGTGCTTTTTCCGGCCCGAATCGGAATCGACCCCTAAATATAAATATATATATATATATATATATATATATATATATATATATATATATATATATATATATAATCACTGAAAAACCAAAGGTTACAGGGATGTTACAGTTAGGCTCAGATTTCACTCGTACAAAACCAGTGAAATTCGGCAGTTATAGTTACCTGAGCTAACTATAACTTATGCCCCCGGAATGCACTGCGTATGACCTCACATATTACATCACTCATGACATGGTCAGTGCCATCTCTGATGACATCTCTAATGACATCACTGATGACACCATCCAGTAAGTGTAAGTATTTTGTAAGAGTTTGATTGTTAAACATATATACTAAGTACTACAAAGTTAAAGTAGTATACTAGGTGTACTACTGAGTGCAACTACTTTTAATATATATCATGTGAGTGGCTGTGTGACTTTATGTATCCTTTTGCATATGGGTGTGTGAGTGGCTGTATCGGTGTATAAGTGGTTGTGTGAGTAGCTGTGTGGGTGATTGAGATGCTGTGTGAGTGGCTGTATTGTGAGTGAGTAGGTGTGCCAGTCAGTGGCTGTTTAGCTGGGTGAATGATCGTGTAAGTGGCTCTATGGGTGGGTAAGTGGGTGTGTAGTGAATGTATGGGTGAGTGAGTGGGTGCCTGAATGGCTGTATGAGTGAGTGATTGGGTGTGTAAGTGGCTGAATGGGTGAGTAAGTGGTTGTTTGTGTAGGTGTTTCATTAAGTAAGTTTGTGTGTGAGTGACTGTATTGGAGAGTGAGTGTCTGTGTGAATGGCTGTATGGGTGAGTACGGGGATGTGTGCTTGGTTGTATGGATGTGTGAATGGGTATGTAAATGGTTGTGTGAGTGAATGTATGAGGGCTTGTATGGGTGAAGAGTGGCTGTGTTGAGAGGCTGATTGGGTGAGTGAGTGGGTGTGTGAGTGACTGTACGTAAATAAGTGGGTGTGTGAGTAGATGTGTAGATGAGTGTGTGGTTATGTGACTGGCTGTATGGGTGAGTAACTGGTTGTATGAGTGGCTGTATGGGTGAGTGAATGGTTGTGTGAGTGGCAGTATGAGTGAGTGGGTGTGTGAATGGCTCTATGGAGGAGTGAGTGGGTGTGTGAGTACTGGTATAGGTCTGTGAATGGGTATGTCAGTGGTTGTGCTGGTGTGTGAGTGGGTGTACAAGAGGTTGTATGGGGGTGTGAGTAGGTGTGTAATTGGTTCTGTGGAAGATATCAGTGATGAAGGAGAATGGACTGCTGACTATGCAAATAATTGATTTCTGAAATATGTATCTTTGTTATTTTAAAATATTTGGGTTTGATAATCATGTTGTATGTCTTTTTTTATCTGCTTTTATGATTTTCTTATTTAAGAAATCGATTAAAGCTTTATTGAATTGAATTGAATCATCAGTGATGCCACTGACCATGTCATGAGTGATGTAATATGTGAGGTCATAAGCAGTGCATTGCGGGGGCACGAGTTATAGTTAACTCAGGTAACTATAATATCTGCATTTCTCTGGTTTTGTACGAGTAAAATCTGACCCTAACTATAACGTCCCTGTAACCTTTGTTTGTTGGAGGGAATATATATATATATATATATATATATATATATATATATATATATATATATATATATATATATATATATATATATATATATATATATAATTTAAAAAAAGTGACCCACAGGTAGCACTGAAACAGAACTTCAAATAATAAATTCCATTTTATGAGCTATGAATAACAACACTTGTCTTAGTTTTGCTTGACTTATTGGATGCATTTAGTACCATTGACATCCTGTCTACCAGAAAGGAAATAGCAAGACAAGTTCAGACATGTTCTCTTCCTTTTTCTCATCGAGTCCCCAAATTTAAAGTAATGGACCAATTCAGACAACTCGCTTTACGGCGACTAAGTGGAGTTCCTCAAGGATTAATTCAATATTTTTTTCCATTCATTCTGTACATAAATCCGGTATTTGGACAAAATATCAGATTAGAAATATCGAGTGGCAGAAATATCGGAAAACAAATATGGTGATACAAAAATACTGTGGTGCAGAAATATCGCTGTCAAGACTAATTTTTTCAGATAAGTGATATAATTTTCATTATTATCACTGTTAATATAGTTTTCAATAATATAGTTGTAAAAAATATTGTTTTTTAATTATCTTTGTGTTAGTTTATATATTAATTTTATGTGTTATTGTTTAATTGTTAGTAATATTTTGAAATACAGTTTATAATTTTAAGTGATTCATAAGTTTATAATGTAATTGCTGATAGTAATTTATATTGTCATAGTGGGTTGCTAGGTTTTTAGGAGTGTAGGGTGGGAAGTTAATCGTAATTAATGAAATACTATTATATTACTAAATATTTAAATGATTACTAAATATGTAAATTGTGTAATTATATTTTTTAAGTTACATATTTGGTGTGGGCTCTTGGGTTTGTAGCGGTATAGAGTGGGGCATTTTAATAATTAGCAACAAATTATTAATTTATCAATAATTATTTAATTGATTAATGAATATCCAAAATGTGTAATTATATTTGTTAAGGTATATATTGGGTGTGGGATGTTGGGTTTATACGGGTATAGGGTGTGAAGTTAATTAACAATTAATTAACAATTAATTACCAATTTAATATAAATCATGTAATTGATTAATTATGTAAATTGTGTGATAATTTTATTTTGTAAGTTATATATTAGGTGCAGGCTGCTGGGTTTGTAGCGGTATAGGCTGGGAAGTTAACTATTAATCGATTAATTAATTATTAAATAGTAATTAATATTGAATTGGCTATTGTGCTAATTGTGTTACATGTATTTATTTTAGTTATATTTTAAGTGTGGGTTGGTAGGTTTGTCAAGCTATTAGTGTGGTAAGTTAAAGAAGTATTAAATGACAATGTTTTAAAATTGATAATTAATTTGTTTACTAATCATGTTAAATATTTAATATATATATATATATATATATATATATATGTGTGTGTGTGTATATATATATATATATATATATATTCGCCATTAAGGAAGGCCTTAAAGAGGCTCAGAAAAGTGATGATATCATGAGGGAGCCCCATATGTAGTTACAGGCATCAGACGTGCCAACGTTACTCGCCCTACACGAGCTTAACCATGAGGGCAATACTGGGATACGAAACCAAATTGAGGAAGGTTCCACACAGGTGGGACTACAACAAGCAAACATAAGACAACGAGGAGCGGGCATTAGTCCTTTCAAACCTAAGTCCAAGTTTGTCCCGACAATGCCGAAAGATGCGATCGATATCTTTCATGAGGTAGTGATTGAAGATATTAAAAAGTTGCACCATTCAACCAAACATAGAAAACGGTACAAGAGCAAATGTGAAGTTGAGTATACCAAATTGATAAAGAAATTAAGCAGCAATCATGAGATTATTGTGGCCAAATCGGACAAAGGAGGAAATATGGTCATTTGGCCCCAAAATGACTACATAACGGAGGCACGCAGACATCTTAACGACGTGGAATGCTATGAGAAAACCAATCACAGCAAATATAATCTGGCTAAAGAAAATCTGAAGAAAGATCTATTTGGGTGGAAACGGGAGGGGTGATCTCTTCGGAAGAGTTTAGGTTTTTAAATGTAGAACACCCTGTATTACCAAGACTATATTTCATCCCAAAAGTCCACAAAAAGACAACACCTGTCCCGGGTAGGCCCGTAATATCGGCCATCAACAGTGTGGGGGAGAAAATAACACAGTATGTGGATTTCTTTCTTCAAGATTATGTTAAACAACTACCAAGTTACGTAAAAGATACTGGTGACTTCCTGAGAAAAGTTCAAATGATCACCTGGTCAGAAGATTTGTTGTTCATCACTTTGGATATAGAATCTTTATATACAAGTATTGAGCATGTGACAGGGTTAAATGCAATCAAGTATTTTTTGGATACAAGACCCATAGAATATTACCAACATAACAAAATGCTCTTAAACTTGGTCTCATGGTGCTTGCACAATAATTATTTTTCATTTGGCAATGATATTTTTTTACAAAAGAGAGGAGTTGCCATGGGGCCCTGCTTCTCCCCCAGTTATGCATGCTTGCATGTAGGGTGGTGGGAGGAGCAGGTCCTCAAAAAAACTCATGCAAACGATTTTAATAATCCTGTTTTGTACTGGTTAAGATACATCGACGATGTTTTTATTGTTTGGCAAGGAGATGAAATGAGTGCTACTAATTTTATCAGTCGCATTAATAATAATACTGCTAATCTTAAATTTACCTCTCATATGAATAAGGACTGCATTGAATTTCTTGATGTGAAGGTGTACCACAAACAGGGGCAATTAGCGACTACGCTATTTAGGAAGTCCACTGCTGGCAATTTAACACTCCATGCCAGCAGTGCTCACCCTAAACATTTGATTAAAAACATCCCCTATGGGGAGTTGTTACGTCTTAAAAGGATATGCAGTACAGAAGAAGATTTAAAAAGATGTACAGAAGAGGCTCTTTGCAGATTTAGACAAAGGGGGTACAGCGAAGACATCTTGAGAGGGGCAGTCAATAAAACGAATGAGAGAACCAGGGAATCCTTGCTCATTACAAACACGAATAAGGAGGAGTCCAAAGACGCAAGCATTGGCCCCAGGTTAATCACTACCTTTAGTAAACAAGAGAGAAAAATTCGGTCCATCATCAGGCGCAATTGGCCAATTGTCTTGACAGATGGGGTACTGTCTCCCAGATTACCTTTCCATCCGGTCGTCACCTACAGAAAAGGTATATCTATGCGCACGCAGATTGCCAAATCAAGTCCAGAGTTATCGGTGGCTAAAATGTGGTTGCAACCCAAACAAGGGTTTACCAAATGCACTTCTTGTAGAGCATGTAAGTTTGGGACAAACACTACACATTACTCTACACCTTTTAGCCCAGACAAAATAGCAATTCGGGGCACCCTGAATTGCAGGACGGAATTTGCGGTGTATATTCTGACATGCACCTGCGGCTTAAGATACGTGAGCGGCACCAAGTTGCAGGTGCATGTCAGAATTTTACAGCATTTACGGGCCATCGTGAATAATGACACGACCTATCCGGTGGCTCGCCATTTTAAGCAGGTACACAATAATGATCTCAACTGCTTAAGTTACTTTGTGGTTGCGACAGTTCCGAAACTTCGTAGAGGGGGAGACAGAGAAAGAGCTCTAAGGCAGATGGAGTCTAGAATGATCGTAGAGCTTGATAGTAAGTTCCCACATGGTCTGAACAACACGGAGGACTTACATCATTTTTTATAAGAACTAGTTAGAAAGAAATGTGACTGAACCCGATAAGATCTTCTGTATGTTTGGTAATGTGTTTTCTTAGTATTCCTGTATTTATTACTGAATGAGGTCTTGTAAATAAGTATCAGTTTTTGTTGCGGCCTTTTATTAATGGATTTGAATTTTTATTGAATTGAATGATATTTTTTATTCAGTTTTAATTGGTTTTAATTATGGAAGGCTCGCATTATTTGTGTATGCTTTATTTGTGATACAGATTTTTAACGTGGATATATGGTTTGCACTGGCACTTTATTAATGAGATTATATGCACACAAGGTAGCACTTTAGCACTTAGCACTTTCTGAATATTTTCTGAAGGTTGATAAGGGTGCTGGTTACAGGGATTTATCCCAACTAGTTAAACAAGAGGTGACTAAATATGGATTTATCCCGATATTGCAGCATTAAAGTAGGTATAAATGTCATAAGTAATGAGAAATCTTATATATGGGCTATGGTTTCCTCAGTATGATGGTTTACAGTATGAATTGCGATGGTTTACACAAGCATGATGGGTCATGTGCAATATTATGATTTTAGTTATATGGTTTATTGCGCCAAAAAATCCCCGTTTTATTGTATTTATACATATATATTTTTATCGCGATGTATTTTTACACGATGATGTGTTTTTTTTAAGAATATCTATTTTTAAAAATCTATTTATCATCCTGTGTATATATCATCTTAATGCATTTATTTATTCATACTGGATACTCCATTTGAAAGTCGTGTATCATAATGCCATGTACATAATTACTGTTGATGAATTGCAAGTCACTATGATAGAAGTTATGAAAACAGACTCTGTAACCGGCAGAATATTGAGCAAGTGTGTTTTCTATGTTTATCACTTGAGTTGTACCACGTGGTGTGTTTTCACATGCATTTAAAAATGATGGCTTAAGACTCTCTCATATATGTGATCAAGGGCAAGTGGTGCCCGAAACGAGTTATTTGAGGACAATAAAAGAATAATTGCCTATATCTCCGGTGGTTCGTGATTCTCTGTTTGCTGAAAGCGACTGCAACGTTAAACGGAGTATCTCTATGGTCTTGATATATATATATATATATATATATATATATATATTCAAACAGGGTGCCGCGTAAAGTCGATCCCCTCCTTTCGAAACCGGTGCCTGCTGCGGCCGCAGCAGCCGCTATTATTTTAATCCACACACGAATTTGAGGAATCCCAAAAACAGCAAAGCGGCACACCAAAGGACGACACAATTACTTTATTGTGTCTACAAACGACGCGTTTCGGCGAAGCCTTTGTCAAGTTACTGACCTGCGCCCTACTGCCCATAGAAATACAGGTCGCGGTTGATAGACAATGAAAAAATACTTTGTGTTAACGCATAGTAATACAATGCGATGCGTAAATTCATAGCAAATCGAAATTGAATACATGTAAAACATATAACAATTGAAGCTTAGATTTAACAGTAATAGGACATTCAAAATAAAAATGTTATACCTTTGTGGTAACATGCATCATGATACGTAATACTATAAAAACGTATAATTTAGTGGTCATATCATCTTTAAAGAATTTAGAAACACCAATCACTTGCCTGCATTGCAATATATATGGGTAATGTACCCTATCTATTATTGATGATGACCTACTACATAATACCATAGGTCATGTCTAAATAAATTTCATATGACCCCACAATAATAGATGCATGAGGACTATGCATTGAACTTCATAGGTAATGTACCTTCATGTCCTACAATCATGTCTATATAAAACAACCGCAATCTAATGGGATTCAGACCAGGGGATTATCAGGCCAACAGTGTTTAGTGACTTTACGCGGCACCCTGTTTGAATCTACGTTGGTAGCCGTTCCCGCCGCTCCAGAGACTATCGACTGAATTTCTGTCGGGTAAGCGTGCGTTGTTGTGTATGTGAAGCGGGTAACTTAGACGCTCTGTCGGAGGGCGGGGGTCGGGTCTATCTCTCTTCATCTCTGCACACAACGCATACGCTACTGATGATTGAAATAATTGGAGCAGACACAGCACCCGGGTTGTGATTAACCGAGGGTGTCGAAGGACTGATTTACGGATATTGTTACGGAGAATGAATGAATGGGAATCCACTAGGAAAGCAGAAGCACTTTCCATGTTTGATGAGGGACTAGATTCAGCAATTGTCCTACCGACTCCAGGAGGGAGTGGCCATGCTGTGGAACCATCGCTAAAGAACAAATTAGCTCTATATGAGAAACTGGCTAAAAGGGAAATAAATAAGTGGTGGGAAATCACTTCCTTACAAATTACATTGAAGTCAACAGAGTGCCTCGCGGCTTAAGAATCACCATCATACCCACCTATGAGAATCCGAATCCGGAATTACTGAAAGAATGGTCCAGCTATATGGCAAAGACATGCAGAGGCATGTTAGAAATGTTGGTTAAATACGCTCAAATTGACTTGGATTCAACACGTAAAGAACTTAAGGAATTAAAGCAAGATTTAGAAAAATCCAAAGATGACCATGTTGTTACCAATTTCTGGAAATCACTGGAAGGAAAATTAAAATCATATGAAGACACTATCAAAATTAAAAAACAACGCAAATTTTTGAGGGATAAAAAGATTATGCTGAAGGCAGGATACTAACTTACGCTAAACGATTTGATTGGGCGCAACGTAATTTTCATACAATCCAAAAACAAAGACATCAAGAAATCATATCAACAGATTCGAGTTCAGACCTAAGTTCCGATACAGAAGCCACAAACCCACATACCCCTTTAGGGGTACGTCCCCTGACCTTCCTACACGAATTCCAGATACTCAAACAAAAGAAGGAACTGGAAGAGAAAAATCAAGGCAAGGGCAGGGGCAAGGGCAGAGGAAAAGGCAAAGGTCCCAAAAAAGGAAAAGGCAGAGGAATAGAACCAGACGAAGATTGAAGAATAGAAGAGGTGGCAGAACAGCTCATATTTGGGACATCCAAAGCAAACAATATAATCAAAACAAGTCCATTGTAAACTTGTCATCCAGAATACTAACTAAGGAGGAGGAATCACTCCTACAATTAGGGCTATCCTTTTGCCCCACTGAAGATATTAACGTGACCACCACCCGGATCGACCTTTTTCTCTACATAAGGAAATTAAAACTTATGAAAATATACAAAATGGGATCGGAACGAAAGAAAATAAGATCTGGTTGTCCAGTGGGGGAGGATGCCATGGATTTCCGTATTGAAGATGTCGATTTTATTTTGGATTTACATCAACTAGAAGAAAATATTACAGATTTATCTAATAAAAACAAAGGCAAAATGTTAATTGAATTGGGTTTTCGACCAGATGCCACGTGTCATAGTGGCTTTAAACCACGTTCCATATTTAATCCCAATGTTCCTCATGACAACATAGAGGCATTTAATTCTATCATGATCCAGGAAATAAACAAAATGAAGAATCCACGAGCTTCGTTTATGTATGACAATTTGACCAAATCGCACAGAACAGCCCTGAGAAATTTAACTAATGACCCCAAAATAATTGTGAAACCATCTGATAAGGGTGGGAACGTTGTAATTATGAATTTTGAACAATACAATGACGAAGCACTGCGACAGCTGCAAGATTGCAACTGTTATGAAGAAGTTAGCTGGGAAACATATAAAACATCCATTGTACTTTATCATAACTACCTAAAAGAATGGTGGGAAGAAGGTCTTTTGGATAGAGATGAGTACCTCTTCTTGAAAATTGAGAAACCACGTGTTCCTTGTTTTTATCTTTTACCTAAAATCCATAAGCACCCCACTAGACCACCAGGAAGACCTATAGTATCTTCTAATGGGGGAGTCTTTGAAAATACTTCTATATTCTTGGACCTATTCTTATCACCATATGTACTCAGACTCAGATCACACTGTCGTGATAGCAGTGATTTCCTACGCCGTATCCATGACATAAGATGGGAGGATTCCTATCACATGATAGCTTTAGATGTATGCTCACTGTATACTTCAATTGACCAAAGACAAGGTGTTGATGCTTGCATGTATTTCCTTAAAGATAGACATATTTCTCTGTGGAACCATACTGAAATGTTAGAAAATATGATGATGCAATGTCTCACACAAAACATTTTTATCTATGACAAGACACTCTTTAGACAGAAGACGGGCACAGCTATGGGCACTTGTTTCGCCCCCAGCCTAGCTAATCTTTTCCTGGGCTGGTGGGAGGAACGGGTGGTATGGGTGGAAACCTATGAAAAATACACCGAACACATACCAATCTGGATCAGGTATATAGATGACCTGTTCCTGATTTGGGATGGTTCTTTGGAGATGGCACAGGAATTTATCTCTGAACTGGGTAACAACCAGTTAAATCTTTCTTTCACTCACAGTATAAGTACAACATACTGTGAGTTCCTGGATGTAGCCATCAGAATTGTGAACGGGCAAATGGTAACTAATTTGTTCCGTAAAGAGACTGCTGGAAATACGCTCCTCCATGCCAATAGTAACCATCCCACACCCTTAATCAATAGCATCCCCTATGGGGAGTTATTAAGAGCACGCAGAATCTGCAGTACTGAAGATGGGTTTAGGCAGGAGCAAAAGATCATGGAAGGAAGGTTTAAGCAAAGAGGTTACAAAAATAATATCATATCCACAGCAGCACGGAAAGTCCAGGGCATCACACATAATGATGCCTTATTCATTTCCAAAGAGAGTAAATCTAATCAGACCAACATCCCTAGAATGATCACTACTTATAATATGAGATCAGGCCATTTACAACGTATGTTGAAACGACATTGGGGCCTATTGGAAACAGATCCTATTATAGGGAAAAGCATAGGGAAAGCTCCACTCATAACCTACCGTAAATCTAAATCATTAAGGGACCATCTTGTACATAGTTATCAACCAGCACCTACCAGCAGTACATGGTTGGGAACAACTAAAGGATTCCACAAGTGCAATTCATGCAAGGCATGCAAACACAGTCCTAGCAGGGATAATTATAATATTTATCCAGGTAAAACTAGGGAAATTACTAGATTTATAACCTGCACGAGTGACTACGTAGTTTATATCTTGGAATGCCCTTGCGGTCTGAGATACACAGGCAGCACAAAACTGCAGCTGAAAACCAGGGTTCTACAGCATATGAGAGCCATAACACATGCGGATTTGAATTATCCAGTGGCCAGACATTTCCAGATGAAACACCAGAGCAATCCCAATTTACTAATATTCTATGGGATTGATAGGATTGTATCTCATCCTCGTGGCGGAGATAGAGAGAAACTCCTACGAATCACTGAATCCAGGTTCATTATCGAGCTTAACACTAAATTTCCTAATGGGCTCAATAGTGGAGAGGAATTAGCTACACATATTGGATACAAATGAAATATTACATAAAAGTACCCACCTAGTGGTTTTTCCCTAGAATGAGTTGGTCAGCTAAGCTGTTTTAATCACTCACACCTTTTTATTCAATGTATTGGGAAGACTTGGAGCACATAGTGGAGAGCTTTCCATGGCACTGTTCTCAATGCAGAGAAGATCTTTAAATTAGTGGTTGGGAATTCATGATGGTAGAGTTCCCCATATTATACTTAATTAGATGACTCCACTCATGATGGCTATATAGGGGGAATCATTTTGATCCTATAGTCTCCCATTATTTTCATTGCACTTGTATATATTTATTACTTATTCACTTTTTACTCATTTCTCCTTTTTTTCACACTGCGTCACTAAACACTGTTGGCCTGATAATCCCCTGGTCTGAATCCCATTAGATTGCGGTTGTTTTATATAGACATGATTGTAGGACATGAAGGTACATTACCTATGAAGTTCAATGCATAGTCCTCATGCATCTATTATTGTGGGGTCATATGAAATTTATTTAGACATGACCTATGGTATTATGTAGTAGGTCATCATCAATAATAGGGTACATTACCCATATATATTGCAATGCAGGCAAGTGATTGGTGTTTCTAAATTCTTTAAAGATGATATGACCACTAAATTATTCGTTTTTATAGTATTACGTATCATGATGCATGTTACCACAAAGGTATAACATTTTTATTTTGAATGTCCTATTACTGTTAAATCTAAGCTTCAATTGTTATATGTTTTACATGTATTCAATTTCGATTTGCTATGAATTTACGCATCGCATTGTATTACTATGCGTTAACACAAAGTATTTTTTCATTGTCTATCAACCGCGACCTGTATTTCTATGGGCAGTAGGGCGCAGGTCAGTAACTTGACAAAGGCTTCGCCGAAACGCGTCGTTTGTAGACACAATAAAGTAATTGTGTCGTCCTTTGGTGTGCCGCTTTGCTGTTTTTGGGATTCCTCAAATTCGTGTGTGGATTAAAATATATATATATATATATATATATATTTTCCAACAACAGCTTACACTGCACTCTCCTTGGTACAAAAAAATATATATCTTTATTGAGACCTCCTTCTCCGCCACCTACGCATTTCGAACACAAAGTTCTTGTTCACGGTAGTATACGAAGTCCTACTTCAATTTCCAACCTTTTATACATAGTCTCCACGTAGCCCATAATGAGGCATTGTGGGACAGGTAGTTTTTCATATATTACAATTACTTTTTTTATATTTATTTCTTTTACCCAAAAATGTTGCAAGAAAAGATGTTATTTGTATAAGCCATTATTACGCATTCACATCTTGTACATAGAATTTGCCCAATGTGTGCTGTACTGTCAAATATTCATTACATTTGATTTGTGAAGATTGTCCGTTTTTACAGAACAACTCATCCATTTCAAGGAACTCATAACTTGGTGTCTCATATACTTGAGGGCTAAGTGCCCCACTGTCTTACAGACACTTTAAACAGATGCTACTAAGTTAGGCTTATTAAAAAGAAACTACTTGCAACACAATAATAATCCAATACCGGCTACGTGTTCTATTAAAATCTAAATCACATTATAATTCGAGGAAAACAAGCTAATATATGGAGAATTAATATCTCTAAAGTATACTCATTGAAAGTCTGTATCTCAAAAGCTGAACCAAATATTTACAAATGTATATACATTTCTTCGTCCCCATTGAGCCCAAGGGGGACCTTGGTTTTAAAACGAATAATCAGTTTTGATTCCATGCGTCTCAACTTGAGTACTCGATTTCCTCCTCTCTCATGTGGGGGAATTGTGACCAATCCTGAATATTTCATGTCTAACCATGTCCGATTGGCATGTGTCTTCATATGCTTGGCAAGAGCATAAGTTACATCTTCATTTTGTACAGCTCTTATGTGTTCTAATATACGTTTTTTCAAAGAGCATTTGGTACTTCCGATGTATCTTTTCCCACAAAAACACTCTAAGAGGTATACAACATAGGTTGATTCACAGGTAATTTTTTCTTTTATTTCAAAGACTCTGTCCCTTGGATCTTTGAGCGATTTAAGATTTTTCCCAATCCTACATGCTTTGCATGTTGTACACTTGCCAAAACCTAGTTGTTTCGTTCCTAACCATGTTGTTTTCTTCTCACTCTCAAAATGGCTTCTTATGATTGTATCAGATATAGACGGAGCTTTCCTATATGTTATCATCGGTCGATTGCCCAAATCCTTCCCGATGTCAGGATCCCTTCTGAGTACATTCCAATATTTTGTCAGGATTTTTTGAATTTTGTAGATCTCTTTGCTGTAAGTTAGAATCAAACGTGGTTTTTCATCTTCCACAGTTGTTTCTTGTGATTTACCATTCACCAATGTTTGTGCTCTGCTTTTTTGTCTTGCTCTCTTTTCACCCTTCTGCACATCCTTATATTTATATCCTCTCTGAAGGAAATGTGAAGTTGTTTCTTCAAACGTCTTTTCCATTTCCGATGGTTCAGAGCAGTTGCGTTTCATCCTTATAAATTCCCCATAGGGGATATTCTTTATAAGGGATTGGGGTGAAAGCTTGATCCATGGAGAAGACTATTTGTGGCTGTCTTTTTCTAAATACAGTCGTCTGGATCTTGTTTTCTTTTATGTAAATTTTCGTATCCAGAAACTCAATTTCTGTAGGATGGATATTATGGGTAAATTTTAAGCCCACCTCATTGTTGTTCAGAATTGCCAAATAGATTAAAAATTCCGCTTCAGTTCCTCTCCATAGTAGAAAAAGATCATCAATGAAGCGTAGCCATAAGGCTACCTTCATTGTATGGGAATCATTCTCTTCTCTCCAAGCTATGCTCCTCTCCCACCACCCCATCATGAGATTAGCATAACTTGGAGAGTTTCCTCAATACAGTTGGATGCCTTCACAGGGATGGTGATCTGCTAGGGGCATGGGATCGACATGCCTGCTCCCGCATGTCAATGAAGTCAGCTTTTTTTTAATGCAATGTTAAAAATAAAGTTTGCTTTTTATGTGTTTGAGAGTTCGCAGTAGTCATGTGGACTACTGCCTACTTCCAAACAAACTTTTTTTTAACATCCAAAAAATGGGAAGGGATGGGTATTCCAAGCGCACATGCAAACAAAATGGCCACAGCATAGTGAGCTCTCCCGATCTAGCCTAAAAAACTAGATATTTTACCACCAAGAAGGACATCTTGGCAATTCACCTACCTTGTGAAGCTTGCCTATTGTTTACTTCATCTGTAAGAGTTGTAGGAACTGTTTATTGGCATCCTGTGGGCTGAATTTCAAAGGCCTGTCTTTACCGGAAATGCGTTGCTCTCTACTCCAAAGTTTCTCTCAGAGAGGCAGCAACCTTTCCAAGAGAGGGCACCGCTTTGCTATCCCGGCCCCTTTCCTCTCCTTATCAAAACCAGCACAAAAGTTTGTCAGGACAGACTTATTCTTCGTCTGCTGCTTTATTTTTTCGTTTAAGGTAAAACCATTCTGCAAATTCTACAGATTTTGCTCAGTTTTTTCCCTTATTTCTGGTCTATCTGGAACACATACAGTTATTGCTACATTAATAGTGTTGACCACTACTGTATTAGTATGGCACACGATAACAGCTCATATATGTCCTCTAACAAAAGGAAATAGGTTTCCTCACTTCTACCGACAAAATCTCAACTAATTGAATTGCCTGCTTATCAATTAAAAAATATTGGAGGAAATTCAGATTAGACATACTAATACTGATGCTTGAAAACAAGATTAAAATTAATCAACTTCGGATTAATTCACTCCTTTGGTGTCACATATTCCTCCACTAACTAAACAGCTTCTTGACCACGAAAACTGTATTAGACAAAATACCCCTCGCATTTTCAAACTTCCAGAACAAATTGAGGGCCAAGATTGTCATGCCTATATTGAAACTTTCAGACACCAACTCTTAAAAAATCATCTTCCCAGAGAAATTTGAAATTGACAAAGGACATCGTATTCCATCTCGTTTGAATTCAAGTAATGCTAGGCCACAACAAAATATTTTTAAGGTGATTCACCATTTTGTCATGATTCGGAGAGCTATTTGTGACATACCAACGTTAATAGTGGATGGCAGCAAAATCTACATTCATTAAGACTTTGTTTCTGTCTGCAAACAATTTGCTTCGATTAGACTGTCTCAAGCAAATGGTGGCAAAAAATAATTTATATGACCCATCGACTATGAAAATATCGGGAAGATGCTGCAACTAAATTCTTCAATGCTCCCATAGACTTAACTTTCTTGATCTAGCATTGAAGAACGAGAAACAAATACTTCTTTTCACCCTGACATTCTATGTCCTTCATTGCGTACCTATATTTTGTGGTTGGTATACAATGCTGTACATTCACTCCACCTGGTTCTTGTCCGCTTTGCCTCAATATTACTTAATGTTCCTTATCTATATGTCCTTAGATCACCAAATTAAAATTATCTCTTTAAATGTTAAAGGGCTTAGACATCCGGTCAAACATAAAAAGATAAATGAGTAGCTCTCTGGACACAAAGCAGATATTTGTATGATTCAAGATACTCATGTGAAAACATATCCTCAATAGTTAAAGGATGGTTTGAAAGTTATATTTTATCTTCAACTGATAAGAAGGATGGGTTGCTATCCTTTTTTTCAAGATGATTTTATTAACAGGTTCTGCTCAAATATAATGCTAGTGGTAGATTTATATTTGTTAAAATAGAAATTGAGAAAGTTTTATATTTGTTAAAATACAAATTGAGAAAGTTATCTTGGATCTGGTAAATGTTTATGGTCCTACAGTTGATGACCCACTTTTCTGAGAAACTATTAGTACTTAAATTGTTAAATTATAAATGTTCCTTTAATTGTTGTGGGAGAGTTCAACCTAATAACAGATCCTTTACTAGATGGACATTATACATCCAAGTTTAAACCCCCTTGATTATTCCATAGCTCCAAATGATTTCTCAAAACTGCTAAATCACTGGACATTTGGAAACTTCATTTTACAACTAGTAAGGAATTTACCTTCTTTTCTAATCCTCACTCATTATACACCAAAATTGATTATCTACTGACCTAAAGAAGTGTGTCAATCAATAGCCTCTCCCCAGATACTTACAATTGACAATTCTGACCATGATATAACTTCTCATTAAAATTGAAACCCTTGCGCTCCCTAGACCTTGTTGGAGAATGAATGCTGACATTTCTCTTCAAGATGAACACATAACCTGGTTACAAAATGCTATTACACAATTTTTGACACTTAACTTAGACAATGATATTTCTAACATTAGTAGATGTGATGTGTTCAAAGCGTAAATCAGTGGTATTGTGATTTCCATTTTGACTTGTGAGAACAAATCCAAATTTACCAAACTAGACAAAGATATTTCTAAATATGAAAGGCTGTTTATCTCCTCCAATAATTTAGATTATAAGACACTACTACAAAAATGAGCTACAAATATAATTCTGTAGTAAGCAAACATGCAGGTATACAAGTCTCCAACACTAAAGTGAAACTCTACTTTCAGGCCAATAGATCTAATACATTACTTTCAAATTACTTAAGTATCAAAAATGATAAATTACGTACACCTACTATCCATCCACAAACTGGACAACTTTTACCTTCCTGCACGGATATATTGAATTAATTTAAAAAATATTGTTCTAGCTTATATTGTGACCCAGAGATAACAGACTCTAAAATAATTGAATAATTTTTATATGCATGTAATATTTCTACCCTCACTCAAGATAATAAAGATTTTTTTACATACTCCAATTTGTTTTATCTGAAATATAATCTGCCATTGAAACCCTTAATTCTGGCAAGTCCCATGGTCCATATGGCATTCCTGCTGAATTCCTTAAAGCATTTAATATGCACTTAGCATCCTATCTTTTCACTCTTTTTACAGATGTTGTCAACAATGGTTCTGTTGCTAGGTCTTTTTTTGACACTTTAATTGTAGTTTTTCCTAACTAGACAAAGACCCTACAATTAATTCCAGCTATCTGCAATTATTTCCAACTCTACAACAATACAACAAAATCTATACCAAAGTTCTTGCTACCAGATTATCTACCATTCTTGATAAATTGATCCTTGCTGACCAAGTTGGTGTTATGAAAAATATATATATATTTTCTGCTCATAATACCAATATAATCTGGCATACTATTTCGTCAATATTAAGTGTACATTTGCCTTCAGGATTATTACCACTAGATGCAGAAAAAGCATTTGATGAAAGCAATTATTTTCAAAGTTATGGAAATATGTCATTTGGGTCAACAATTTATTAACTTTATTAAATCCCTTTATATATTACCTACTGAAAAGCTTTTAGTTAATAGCCATACCTCATGTTCATTTTACCTTTATAGAGGTACTAGACAAGGATGCCCCTTTCTTTTTCTTCTTGCTGTTGAACATCTCAACTCTATTCGAACTCCGAACACAATAAAGGTATCCATGTTAACAAAACCACTATTAAAACAATAGCCTATTGCTATTCTTTATCTCTGACCCAGAATCATCGATTCTGAATATTCTAGATATAATCAACAGTCTACCATTTGAGGTTACACATTAAACACACAACTGAATTATTTCCCTTAAATGTCCATTTTACACCAGATATGAAATAAACAACGTAATATTCGTTGGTGTCCAAATACATTTAAATACTTGGGTATTTCTTAGCCAATACTTTCAAATCGACTCTTGATCTTAATAGTGAGTATTTTATTCAAAACACTTACCAATAAACTATGCAATTGGTCATCACTGCACTTAACTGGTCGGCGAAAATGTGATTAATCAAAACGATCATTGTACCCCAGATACTATACATACTTTCTATGTTACCTCTCTATTTTCCTTTATCCTTTCACAAAAAACTGCAACAAATTATAATCAACTTTATATGGAATGGCAAGAGCCCTAGGATACATTATATGCATCTTCAACATGACAATGCTAATGCTGGTTTGAAATGATCTAATTTCTATGATTAGAACTCTTCTTTTACTATACAACAATGCTCTTACTGGTTTCAAAATTCTATGGTATCCTGTACTCCTCTATGGGTAGCTCGAGAAAGGCTTACTTTTTTCTCTAATGTCCATACTAAATCTTTCCAAACTCTTCCATATTAACTCGTTCCAAATAAAATATTTTCTCAATAATTCTGACTATTAGAGCAACTGAAATATGTTCTTCAGTGTGATGCATTATTTATTATTACTGTTAAGAATGCCAAACTGACCTCTTTATGGTTTAATCCTATGATTACATTACCTCATAATATAAAATATTGGAAAAATGGATAGATGCTGGTATTTTTTTGTCTATCAGACATAACTCACCATAATACCTTTTTGTCCTTTACTGAAATACAACAAAAGTTTGCAATTACCCCCACTGAGTTAGCCAAATATAAAATCTTATGTAACTCCATTCTAAATTAATTTCCTAATGTTATCCTAACTGTTACGATCCCTGATATCGAAGTTACTTTAAATAATTTCCATTATAGTGGTCATGTTACCTCAAAAGTATACAAGAAACTACTGTCTAACAAATGATCTAACCTAGATCATATTAGAACCTTCTCTGAATACTGAAGTATCTGTTACTACTTCATTTAAAAGTTGCAACACATACTTTCACATGTAATATATCTGGTTGGGTACCTGTTTCCTTATACCATTCAAATTTGTTTATACTATATAATTGTCTATGGACTTCTGCTGTTTAAAGCCTGCTTAACCCATCACCCAATATGCTGGCACTGCCATTCTGATAATGGTTCTCTGTAATATTTATTATATGAATGCCCTGTTATCTTTTCATTTTGAACTGAAGTATGGATCATCATTTGTGAAATTGCAAATATTTCTGATAAGCTTTCACATATCATCTTTCATATTCCATTATTATATGTAAGTCATTTGCTATTTCTTCGGATTAACCCATACTTAACCAGACACTTTGTTTTATTTTTTATTATTGTGGCAAATCCATTACATCTTGTTGCAAAGATGCTAAACTTTTATCAGTGCACACATGGTGGGCATGGATTATATTCACGCGAAAATGAGATTGACCATCCTAATTTTCTCCTATACATTCCTTGTATCAACATGAACTGTTTTGGAAACTGTTAGACCTTTGTTTCTCTTACTTCATGATATAACACTATCATAATATGATAATATTATGAAAGCACATTGAATTAATCCAGTGTTATATAGATAGTAGCTTATTTTCCTCCCTATTGTCATTATAATTTATGGTTTTATAACACTGCCATGCTTTCAAATGCTTATTTCTATTCATATTATCCTAGGTACTCCATTATGTACTGTATTCGATATACTTTTTTGTACTTTTATTGTACTGCATAAAACAAATCAAATATTTTGAACAGGAAATACCAAACAAAAAAAAGAGGGAAGGGTTCCCTAAGGGACCTCTTCACATTTGCAAATGGGTTACTACCCAAACTTGGGGATCAATAACTTTTCAATGGTTTACAACTTGTATTTTGGTCCTAATCCAATGACACATAGTGATAGGAATCGCTATTTGGAAGGGACACCTACAATACATCCCTTCCAATTAGCGATTCCTTATCCATTTATAAACCCATTTTAGAAATCAGTAAAAAGTTAATGATTCCTAAAATTGGTTTAGTACATTGCTAAAAGCAATGTTTCAGTCCCAAACTCCAAATCGGAGGTTTATTCACTAAAAGACTACTTTGTATATCTGACCTTATACCCCAAAAAGCTCCCCATATCCAGCCAAAAATGCACACATGCAAAATAATCACATGCTCTCAAGTACTAATATTCCTGCAAAGGAAAAAAACCAACAAAGAAAGCTAGAAATACCTTAGCCCCACCCCTTTTTTTAGTAATGATATTTCCCTTCAAGTGGGGTCCAAATTCTGTCAAATTGTGCACTTGACCCATGGATGTTGTGAATAATCTTTTCCATTGTCAGGGTGTGCCAACAAATGGATACAGTGCATAGTGGTATTTGAGTAGGTCCCAGCACGCAAAGCCGCCTTTTCTCTTGGGCCATAAGGATTTTCAGTCCAATTCTAGGCCAGATAAAGTTTGCCATTAGCCTCTGCATATCCTCAATTTCCTTCAGTGGTATTGCTGGCAAGAGTCTATGGAATAAATATAGCAAATACGGTAAGATATTCATTTTAACAACATTAATTCAATCTAGGGGGAGAACTTAATATATCCTTCGAACCACTCGAATGCAGGAAATTAATTACGGACGAGGAAGACAAATTGACGGGTATTCCCATTATTGATTCCACCTCATGCATTCCCCATACAGATGCAGCTGGTCAACTTGCTTCCTAAACTCGGTCCCATTTCCTCTGATTTGTAATGGAATGTCATTGTCTGACTTACAAGGAGCACTCACATTTACAAGAGGCCTGTAGCACAGCCAGATAGATTATATTTTTTTAATACTTCTATTTAGTACAAAATGATTGATTTTAAATTGACTCTAGGTACAACAGTGATCATTATCCATTGAACCTGATGCTGTCTCCCTAAAGTCTGAGGTATCATTAGGCTCTTCTAGGCCTCTTTACCAACACATTCAGGTTGGGAATAATCATAGGAAGGTCAAGTTGTCCGGAATTGTAGCTAATAAGGACACAGTGGATCTAATGTACCAGATCTTTTCTAAGCCTTATGAACCTTTTATTAATTTTCCTGAACTGAAAGTATGTTTTTGGAAATCGATCAAGTCGAAGGCTCCCGATAACCCAGTAATGTAGGCTCTTCTTCATGGTTCACCTCTGGATACTGCAAAGCGAAATCTGCATTAGTTAAAGATGTATGAAGGGCATTCCTGAAGGAGTTAGACACGCTAGTGCCAATTATAAGATCTTGTGCAATGTCAAATCTAATTGGGAGGAAGACAATTGGTTAGATTTACTTGAGGTATGGCATATCATTACCCTTAGGAACACTGAGAGTTTTACCACAACTGCACATCATATTGAATCGTCTAAGTGGGAGCAACATTTTGCACAATTATACGCTAGGGAAGAATTACCATTAGCTACTGCCTCCAAGGGTTTAGTTAATTCAGTAGAAGGTGGTAACTTTTCACCATTATTGCACGCTGAGTTATTTTCCTAGGATGATATTCTGCATGTTGGAGAGAGCTTAAAACCAGGGAAGGCCCCAGGGAAGAAAAAAAGTCCAGGAGATTTATTCCAACCAGAACTAACAATTTGGATACCCTATATCAAAATGCTGTCTAATTTTATTTTTACAGGTGTCAAAATCCCGCCTACCTGGATAGGAGCCAAAATTATACCAATTTATAAAAAAGGGGATAAAGGACTACCTTCAAACTATAGGCATATAAGCCTTTTGGCAAACCTCCAAAACGTTGTTGCTTGTCAGCTTCTCGATAAGCTGGAGGACTGGATGTTTCAAAATAGTATACAGTCACTCTTACAAGTGGGTTTTAGAACTAAAATGGGCACAGTAGACCAGGTGTTTTGTTTGACAATTATTTTATAGAAGTATACTAAATTAGGTGATGACTATTTATATATTGCCCTCATGGATCTGAGAGCAGCATTTGATCTTATTCCCAGGGCTTCCTTTGGGGAACACTCATGTCCATGGGGGTTCCTTCTCTTCTTATTATATTAGTGATACTTCATAGGGAGAATCATGCCCAGGTCAAATGGGGCAGTAATGGTGGACTTATGGAAGGCATCCCTGTCCGATGGTGGGTGTGACAGGGGTGTGTTCTGACCTCCATGCTTGCTCACTATATATAAATGACTTCATTGATCTTAGTGGCTGCCTCAATGATTCACCAAAGTTAAATGGGCTATCTGTACCAAAGTTATTATTCGGCGATGAAATAATTTCTATTTTGTAAACTTCAAGGGATTTGGAAAATGTATTTGCCTCTTTCCAATTATATTGTAAAGGACTGGAAATTAACGCCTCTAAGTCCAAGGTAATGATTTTCAACCTGCTCACAAGCTGTAAGAGGAAAATTAGACTGGGAGATACAGTTCTAGATGGAGTTGGAAGCTCTAAGTACCTGGGATCGAACTTGATGCTACACTAGTTGTCGTCCTTTCTTAGAGAAGAGAAGGCTGCACTCACCCATAGGGTGGCTGACATTTTGAATATTTTAAGGCTGCTTCATCTAGCACTTTTTCACCAGCTGTTTAGGTATACTGGGCCAAAGGCCAAACTGCAGCTCTTTACGGGGGGGAATCTGGGGGTTTACTACTGTAACCCATCTTACTGTACTAGAATTTTTTTTATAGGATCGCTAAGTAATCTCCCCCCAGCAACCCCGTTAATTCTCTTATTTTTGGACATCCCCCCTTAAATGCATTGAGTTGTGTGCTACACTACAACCTCTTTTATTCTGGATAAGGTTATGGGCTAATGAGGAACTGTATGTATATAGGGAAGCCTTAAAGGAGTTGCTATCTCTAGCTAGTACTACAAATCTTCACTGGCTCCAATACATTAGTCACTGGTACCAGAACCTGGGCTTCGAAGAACTTTGGGGCGACCCCCGTACAATTACTCATAGATCAAAAGGTGTTGTTAAAGCCACATTCTGGGATGTATAACTTATCCTGTACAGAGGCACTTTCCTGGGCAATATTGTAAATAGTTGTAACCTCCAGTAGCCTTTACTAACGTATGAACCATATGTAGATTCCATTCAACTGCCACTGGCTTGGTCTTTGTTCATGAAACTACGTTTTGGAGTTCTCAAAATTAACACGCATACTGCAGAATGGAAACAGGCCTCTGACAATGGGGTCTTATGTAATCTGTGCACTAATTGCACTGTAGAAAGCATCAAACATGTCTTATTTTTCTGTCCTGTATATGTGGAACGCAGATAGATTAGACCACTTAGCCTTAACTTGGGACTATTATTAACTAACTCTTTACCCTTTATTGTCTTTGGCCTGAGCAGATTTTTGCATATAGTGTGGCTAATCAGAAAGAAGAGAGGCAAAGCATTTTAATATTGTTTTAGAAAACATTGGGAACAATGAATTGATGTTTTTATCCATTGTATTTTCTATTAGGTTTTGCTATGTATATATGATCTTATATTGTGAATGTACTATTCTGATGCAATCTATTTCATGTTTATATGTGCCGTTTAAAACACAAAATATTTATTCATGATTGACTAGCTTAATTATATGTTGGGGCGCAAGGTGGATATACTTTTGAACATTAGCTCAATAGGTCTTATCAGAAGATTTTGAAGCACTTACGGTAGACATAGCGGAGCAATTTTAAGGTTTTGTCACTGGACTGTGCTTTGTTACAAATTGCTTGATAATTTACCTTTTCATTGGTTGGCCCCCTTGGGCAGCGATGCACTTTGCCAATACTATGATCATGAAATTGTGCGATGTTAAATGGTTCAAATCTTTTACAACTTTTAAGGTTTTTAACCGAAATGAAGCATTTTTGATGATGAAGAATTCAATCTAGCCATGAGATGTAAAGCCCTCACCATCTAATCAAATTGGTCCTAATTTGGAGTTTATGGGCTGGCCTATAAGCCCCTGCCCAAACTGCATGGAGTTGGTTAGAGACAACCCTAGAAATTTGATTGTGATTTCATATAAGAGCTTTTCATCACAGCTGCTCTTTCTTATGCTATGGAGATATTCAGTATCTCTGATTTATCTTTCATTATTATGAAGTCCAGAAGCTTTTTGAAAGTTCATAAGCAGCTCAATAATTTAGGCAATAAGGTCTCTGGTTCAATGAGAATAGGAGAATGTTAATTTTGTGCTCTTCTGAACCAAATGGGACTTCTCTCATGCTTGGGTTAGATCTTAACAAAGCTGCAAACATTCTGTGAGCAAAGTAAACAAAATAAGTGATCAGTGGGATGCTTGAATTATTCTCAGACACTATGCAAATCAGTCTTGATCCTGTTTCAACAGGAACAGTCCATCCAGAACTGCCAAGCATTATCTCTGAGCTGGAACACAAGCAAACCATGATTGGTTTTACTCTAGCTGGGGCTCTTCAGTCAGGTGCAGCTAGGCTCAAATGGCAAAGTGAGTATGGGACTAGGGTCATGACATACACTAAAGCAAACGAAATAGCAATGGGTGCAGTGGTTGATTTCATTTCAGCCACGGGTAATTACTCGAGGCCAAATCCCAGTCCACCATTTTTTTGCCCACAGTGCCACCTACGATTCTGTGACCAGTGCAAAATTGACAGGGGAGAGCAGTAGCCCTGCCTCATTCCCCTTTGTAGACTCTTCTTGTCTGAACAGGATCCATTCACCCTGATACATGCTTCTGGGGACATCCAGTTTGCCATGATACATCTCATGGTGTCACCTTTCCCATGTGTGACTGGCATAGCTTCTAGGAAATCTCAGTTCATCCTATTAAAGTTTTTTCTGATTCCAAGGATACAACAAAGGCTATCATTGTTTTCCTCCTTGCTTTCTCAATTAGGTGTGCCACTTTCCTAATGTTGTCTGAGCCATGGCAGTCTTTTACAAAGCCTACCAGATCAGATTCCACCAATGCTGGGAGGATCCTATCCTTTTCACAAGCGCTTTAGTGAAAATTTTGACATCTGCATTCAGCAGAGTGATTTGTCTACACGATTTGCTCTCCTCAGTTGGTTTCTCATGTTTAAGGATTACTGAATCCTCTGCTTCTTTCATTGAGGGTGTTTCTCCCACTCGGTCAGTGAAAGAGTTGACAAGTCTGTTCAATGGACCTATCAACAGTGGGGCAAACTCCTTGTAAAACTACATTGAGAGGCCATCCGGGCCTTGGGTTTTAATCGGGTTCTTTGATTTGATGAACATAAAAGCCTTGTTTGCCGCAAACAGCTTATCTAATTCCTCTCCTTATTGAGGGTAAGAGCTGGTATCTGTAGCTGTTCTAGGAAGTTGTGTATCCTCCTTTATCTGCTGGTTCAGCTGTTTAGAGTTGCTTATAAAAAGAGAGGAAGTGACTTTCTTGTCTTTTTGCCTATGGTTGTATATCCCACTGGAGTTCTATATTTTGCAATGTACTCTGGGCCCTCAGTGTTGATGCTAGTGAATTATCTGCCTTTTTACCATTTTCATAGAGGCCTGTTTAAGGCACATGAAGGCCTTGTTTGTCCTCAGTTGTACTTGCAACATTGCTATGTGCCTATCTTCTGTTCTCGTTCTTGTTTTTCTATTCCAACAGGTCTATTTCTTTAACCAGTGTAGATTCTAGTAACTATTAAGCTTTTTGTGCTATAGCTGTCAGAGCTACAGCTAGGCCCCTGAAGGAAGCTTTTGATGCATCCCAGTGATTGCTGTCTGTAAAATAATCTCTGATTCCATGGACTAGTTCAGCTCTTTACCTGGAGTCCCTTACTAGGCTTGGTGAGAACTTCTAGCTTACCTTCTTCTTACCCTTTGTTATGACACTACCTCCCGTTTGTGGTTCCACATGTGAATGGCCTTGTTTCACCCATCATATGAGTTCTGCAATCTATGTAGGAGGCATTTGGGGAGGAAAATAAAGTAAAATCTTGTTTACGATTTGAGCATCATGGAATACAAAGAATACTTCCTCTCTTCCAGGTGCATGTACCTCCAGGAGTCTAGCAGGCCCTTTTTCAACTAATTTTTCTTTTAGCTTCTTGGGTAGTGACTTGGTATGCTGAGAGTGTTGGACTATGTAAACCAAACAAGGACAACACTATGGGGCCGATTCCGATCTCGGCCGGTAGGGCTCCGAATCGGATTCGGCTTTACCGGATCCGATTCGGAGCCCTGTTTCCCGACCGATTCGTACGTGCGTCCGGCCGAGCGAGTACGATGCGAAATCTCCGACCGACTCGTTCGCGAGACCCAACCGCACCACGGACTCGTTCACGAAAGCCGACCGCTCCGACCGACTCGCACGGACACGCCTCGCACCGCGCAATGGAGACGTTCCCCGGCCGGGAGAGTACGATGCGCACCTCGAGCAGTCCGACCGACTCGCACCGTCCGGCTCAAAAGAGCAGTCGGAGCCGCACTTTGGGGGTCCGTGTCGGACCCCCCTGTACGCCTAGCCACGTGAGTCGTACACAGGGGGGACCCATGGGTCCCCCCTACCTGTGCATGTACGGCACGACCCGCTTCGACGCGTACCCGCTGTAGGGGGCGCCCTTGTTCGCCTCGCACCCATTGAATCAATGGGAGCCCGCGTACGCGTTGTACGACCGGCTCCCATTGACTTCAATGGGAGTCCGACCGAATCGAGTCCGATAGCATACGAACGCATCGTACTCGTTCGGTCGGACTGCTAGGGTCCGATTCGGTCGGAAATCTCTCCGGGTCCGGCTCGGTCGGAGAGATTTCCGGCCCGAATCGGAATCGGCCCCTATATGCCCACAGGGTCTAAGGTGATTCAATATAATGAACAAGACAGTTGTTCTGTAGGGCTCCTTCCAGGAACATTTATAGTCTAACTACAGGGTATTCAGCTGAATTGTATGATTATTAGTGTTATGGAGATATATAATCATACAAACATTAGTCAAGAGCCAATGCTTCACTCCTTGGTAGAAATTATATTGTTTTTCATATAAGATGTATTCATAGAAGGAGCAAAATGTACAATGGAAAAGTGGAGATGATTCAGTGCTGGTGTAAGTGAATGTATGCAAAAGTGATAAAAAATACACTTTACATATTACTGGTTATCAACAGTTTGGAACACATTTTGTGTTGGAGTATTTTATGAATTCATATATTCCATCTGTGAATCTGTAACCAGGGAATGGGGAGTCGATGTTCAGCCCGATCTCAATTGTAGGGTCTCATCAGGACCAATGTAATTCTTATTTAAAGCACCAAAAATCAAGGATAGAGGAAGTCAAAGTATTTGGTCAACTCGCAACAGTCTTGTTTGAGACTAGAGCTGCTAACCGTATCACATACCTAGGGCATCACTAACTATCTGTACAAACAGTCATGATCAACTTCCAGAGGAACACATCTCTCTGAAATGTAACATGCAAAATCATTAGAGAGAGCTATGATAAAAAAAAATGCACCATCTACACATGTGAGATCTCCACAGAGTGAGGAGGAGCACTCAGGAAGGCCAAAATCTGTAGTGCATCCCATGTGCCCACCATCTACTGACTGTGCGATGCTGCCCAAAATACATCAACTCTGCAATCTCTTTAGAACCCACCAGTCCATTTCTTTCTCAAGGGAAGGCTCTTTATACTTTCATGAGATAAAAGCTCTTGTTTTTCCGGGGAGGAAAACGGTGAAATGGGCTTCACAAGGTAGAAGGCTAGCCTATCCTCACTGCTTAACAACTGCAACTTGGTAGATCAGAGCTCATACTAAAATGACAAACAGGACAAAGGTAAGCTGCCAGTCCATGTCCTCCTACAGGGAGAGATGTAACAGTTTCGTGGTGTCTTGGAACAGATGATTTTAGACTAATGGGACAAAGAGGTGAAACATCTTATGCACTGGAATAATCTGGGACACCTTTGCCTTCCTTTGAGACTGCTGAAAATCCTTTTACTGGCCATACCTAATAAGGATCACACTCTTATAAGCTCATGTTAAAGATAAGGGCAGTTTTTCAGGTCCTGGACTGTTAAATGGAAAAAGGTTTGTATTCACTTTTCATGACAGCAGCTATCTTCACTCTATGATGCTCTAAGGTTCACATGAGATCTATGTTTGATCAACTTGTGGCTCCCTGGTCTTAGGCACATAGCTCGTGGTGCACCAATCCTGATGTCATCTTCCCTGGACCAAGTGATGTAAAGATGGCTAGATTTGAGTAACCTTTCCACGGGGATTCCAATAACCAATGGTGACCACAACTGATGCCAGCAGGAAATGTTGACAGGGGATACCCTAAGCGATATTTAAAATCAAGTGTTTTTAGATATCATATGAAATCTTAAGGTCACCCACTTAGAGGGCCTATCTGGTGTTGTAGATGGTAGCTTCATTTGTTCACATCCTTATCTGAAAAATCAAACTTCGGTTTTTTCCATGATGCCTACTGAAACCTCGAAAACAGACTGTTTTGTTAAGGCTCAAAATTGTCATATAATTGTATTTGAATTTCAAGTGGCAAAGACACCGCTAGGAAGATTTTTGATATTTTCTCTGTCTTAAGGTAAACTAGGTCTTAGTCATACATCATTGCTTCTCTTTCATTTTTACAAAGTGTTTAAACTGGCCTCTGTTTAAGAACTGTCCCTCATAGTATCTACCAGAACCATCTTCCATAACCACTAATCTGCCTTGGCAGTGATATTCAAAATGTTTATGTCCTTCTGGAAAAAAGACCCTGAAGTTCAGCCATCAGATTTATGGAAGTACAGACTGGCAACTGGAATATTAGCAGAGTGCAACCCCTGTTCAGTGCTACTTCCTAGGACAGGCATCAAGCTCCTGATACTGCTTTCTTAAGTGTATCATTAATAATTAAATCTTTGTCATTGAGAAGTCTCCGGATTGGTGCACCTTAAGTCAATTTGGGAATATTAATGACCGATAGCCAGAGTGTGCTCTGGTTGGATTACAGTGAACATGATGCTGCAACTGGGCATGCAGGTGTCTATGGAATTGTATTAAGTTGTATAATTTTTGCATATTTATGTACACATTGATGAATCCATTTTGGGTTGATTTTATTGTTGACAGCTAAATAATTTTATGCTGAATGATGGGACATGTTTTTTGAAAAGATATTAACATGGTCATGGTGATACTAGAAGCATGCAAGCAGGTAGTTTTCCATCAAATGTCACAGGTAAAGAACTTCCTCATGTTTATGGGTTCTCCAGATTGATAGTCAAATTTTGAATATTCCTTATGTGGACTGATAGTTATTACCATTTTGTGGTTAAAGAATGAGGTACATCTCAGGTAAGAGTGGCAGGATTGAGACTGCTTCACTAACAGCTGGCCATTTAAACCAAAACTACATTTAAACTTGGTACAGTGCAGCAAATATTGTAGGAATTTTGGTCTAATTCGGTGGAGTTTTTTGCATGCATCGTAGATGGCCAAGAAAGAGTTTAGTTGTGTGACTGACAGCCAGTGGAGTGCTTGTAAGGCAGAAGAGAAGTAGTCCTGTGACAGGGATGAAGAAGGAATCTTCGGTTGAGATCTGATCTCTCTGGAGACTGTGACATTGTACTTGGCTGTAATTGGTTATCCTCTATTGACTTAGTCTAGACAATAGAATATGTATATGATATTTCTATAATGCAAACATAGCCAAATAACTGTGGAACACTGTACATGGTCAAAAGCAAGTTTAAAGTCGAGGAGTAATAGGAGAGGAAGCTGTTTTGTGGACGGTTAATGAATTGTGATGTAGTATTCTTTAAAGAAGAGTCTTTAACAGTAGGTTACACTCAATGTGGAAATCCTGAAAAAGGAAGAATTCACCCAAAGAAGACTGCATTAGAGAGTTAACATGTAATACCAAGTAGAGGCTTGCATCAAAAGTGACTTCAAAATTGCTCACAGAGTTGAAAAGAGTAAGGAGAGGGCTCAGTTTTGTTAGCAAGTCGATGAATATTTGAGATTGCAGTAACCTGCCACATGCAAAGACTATCATCCACTTGGCATTTTCTTTTAGCTGGATCTTGGCAAGATCTTTTGGTGCCTATGTCCAGTTTCAAGATAACTGAAGTGTTGTCTGTCAAGCAGGTAAGGCCAAATGATGAGGTGGATTGAAAGGGGGCCAAGACTAAGCTAGAACATCAAAGGTGAAATGATGAAGCCACAAGGGACATCATTTTGGTGTTGCTATGAAAGGAATTAATAGATTGAGCACAAATGCATTTGCTTTCCCCATAAAAGCAAATGTGTTATTTCAGAGAAAAATGAAATATGTAGCATTATGTTCTTGTGAAACACTGTTGCAAGGTCATTATGTACAAAACCTCTGTCCATTCTATGGATTGTAGTTTGTGATAGATTTTGGCAGGCTCTTCAATTACTTCATTCTCTGCCGTCTGTTTTAGACACAATTATATACCACATGCATCAAATTGGCGTGTTGCACATTTGCACTGCACATGTTTTCTGCTAGGCATTGTGAGATTAAGTGATTTTGCTTTCAATTGCATTATATTTATGGTCTAGGGCAAAAGCTGGGATTAGAACCATATGTTCAGGTTCCAACCGTTATAGTGTAGTGACTAAACATCATTGTATCCTTTCTTTGCAGCCTACAGCATCACTTTCAAACAATGATCTCTTGGGAGATTTTAATTTGCTCTAAATTATATTTGAAATTCTCACTTCCATTTGAGTGCAATTTAAAAGCGAATTAAAGACATTGTAAGAGGCAATGACAGGTTGATTTAAACCCACAACTCCCTGTGATTCTTTTGTACTTGAGTGGTCCCTACTTTGAACTTTAACCTTCAGAATTTCATCTATGAATTTTTTTCTTTTATGAACATTCCAATATTCAGTTTGAGAGATTGAAAGGATGTTTAATGATTTGTGAAACAGTTTTTTATTTTCATGGAAGAAAAGTCCCTCCGCTTATGTGGAGTATACTTGAACGAATTATATACATTACATTTGAAGTGAACATTTCCCCACAAATTTATAGTCCGTTTTTTTAATATGGATATAATTGATAGGTAGGTCTTCTTTTCTTCCTCTCTCTCCCTCAAGTCGAATTGAAATACCAAACTGCAAACGTGCTTATCTACTATGGATTCGGAGAGTCTTTCATGTTTTCATCCATTTACTTCCAAATTCATTGCAAATGTAAACAAAGTAAGAGAAAACTAATGAATTATGCAAGATACTGTGAAATTGAATACACTCATTGAAATTTTTAAATTAATTGAATGAGTCGCATATACTAAGCATTTTATTTAAAGCTGTAATCAGGTTGATATTTTATATTCATGTCAACTATTTGTAATGAATAAAAACATTAACAAGTAATCTGTGACCATTTTGCCTTTCCAACGCTCAAATCCAACATTTGTATGGGAAATGAGGTCTCATAAAAAGTATTTATCCTATGTGGGAAAAATATTTCAAATAATCTGACCTAGAAGCCTGGCATTCTTCCCCAATTGGCAAAGCGGAAGCAGGAGCAAATGCATTCAGCCACTGCAAGTAAGGCATGGTAACAGCACATCCAGGCACTTTGGCAAGATATTGCTGTGCAAACGCAGAAGCAACTACAATGTTAATGAGTAATGGATAAAATTTGGTTTACTGTTTCATCTGACCCAGAATAATTCTGAAAGATATGCTGTCAGGAGAGCCAGATCTTTAAAAGGCAACCTGATAGCTATCATAGTGAGAAACAAAAGGTGAGAAGTCCAAGTGAGGGTATGTGTAAACCTAGAAACCTCCTCCAGACCGGTCAAGCAAAATGTATGTAAGAGCTGCAAATACTAGCAGTAGCGCTTTAAATGTCTCTTTAATTCTCAACGAATCAGACTGTGTGTATCACTAGTTATTATGGCATCCTTCTTTCTAAAGATGTGTACAAATAGGCAGTGACGAGTGATGGTGAATAGCATAGAAAGTACTAAATGTTATTCTCTGGTGGAAACAGTAACACATTAGGCAATCAGCTACATCAGCATTATTTCTATGAAGTTATAATGACCAGAATGTGACAAAGATAGCAGGACCTTCCCTCAGTATTCAATGGAAAATAAAGTGAAGAGATCAGTTGGGACACCTCAGAGGCACTGCAAGAACCTGTAGTACCAGTTGATGAATTAGTCAGAATAGAGGTCCACCCTGCCCCTACAAGACAAAATAGCTCAAGAGTTTCTAGTATTCTTCAGTGTTTTTTATTTTCATTTCTCAATTGTTTATGTTCATCATTTAGAGTGTATTTTAGAATGTAGAATCTTTTTGTTCTAGACAGTTTCTTGGTATAACGTTATATAACGCATTTTCAGTTGCTCTGTGTATATTGAAAGAGTAGAAACTTTGAGGGTTGCTGAGAAATACCATTAGGAAATAGAATTTTAAATGAGTTTCTGGAAATGTTCAGTGGAAGAATAGAAAAGCTTAACAACTTCACATACAGAATGTTAGAAATGCTCCAATTGGTATTTGGAACGAAGTTGCCCAATAGTTACAGAAACTTAAATCTGCAGGCATATGAACTTACTGATTCATCAGATTGGTTGACTTTGTTAGTGGCAGCGAGATCATCCAATGGTAATGTGAGGTTATGTATGGACCTATACTACCTCATTAACACAATTATCGTCGATAGATTTCAATTTAAATGAAATGCCATCATTGGTTAGAGATGTTTATTGGTTTACCACACTTCATTTGTCTATGACCTACCATCAATCGCCATTACATCTTGACAGGAAGGAGTGCACTGCATTCATAACACCCATGGGTTGTTTACAGCACAGAAGGGTGCCCTTTTAATTAGCGTCTGCCACCACAATGTTCCAAAGATTCATACATGAATTATTGGAAGATATTGAAGCAATTCTGTATTGTTAGGTTGATATCTTAACTATGGGAAAAACCAAAGATGAACATGCAAACGTTGAGGAAGTTGTATGTATGCTAGCTAGAGGTGGTCTGATTGTAGAAATCTTGAAATGCAAGTTTTTCTAACAGAGTGCCAAATTAAGGACATAAAATAAGGAGTGAGGACCGGGAAAACAATGAGTAAAGGTGATAAAGGAATCTCTGAGACCAATGAAGAGTTAAAATAATTCCTAGGGCTGACAGAATTTTATTGAATATATGTTAGAAGGTTTGCCTCTAAAATTTATGATTCGAGGAAATTAATGAAATCCCATGTAAAATTTGTATGGAATGAGTAATGTCATTTACTATCTGAGATTATAAGAAAGGCTGTACATTTGGCATCTCCCTTACAGGGATTTGGGCCTCATGGTAGGAGCATAATGACAACTGATGCCAGTGGTAGAGGATAGGTGCGATTCAGGAACAGGGTGCACCTGTGCCATATCAGTTGAGATCCTACCCCCCACACTGCAGTAAAGTAGACCTCTTTAAGTCTATGGGAGAGCTTTAAAAAGATTAGAGAGTGGTTAAACCTATTATTACCCTATGCATTCGCAATACACGCCATTGATATAATGTTCGTATTTACAAATTGGTTAGATGGATCCCAAGTGGAGAGTCATTAAATGATCACATCAGGTGATAATTCATTGATTGCACAAATTATGTGTTATATGGTTGAGGTTATCAAGTACCGATGGACCTTGGAACGGACATTGCTCATCGGGGAAGAATTTCGACAACAGATAAAACATACATGATTTACAAAAAGATGGCTGAGGCAATTGTTATTGGACTTATCACTTTAGTGAACACACAGCTAAATGGAAAAGAAATGTGTGATCTATAGGAGATCAGTCACCGTAAACTCCCATATATGACAAAGCCTACAAGGGTACTTAAAACAACAATAACTCTGCACTCCAATTATCAAAGTAAAGGTAAATCTTGTGATGTGTAGAAAATTAACATGCATGATTCCACACAACTGCAATTAGTCATCTGAATGATTATAACATTTCTTTATTCATGATCTTTTAAAAAAAATCTTTTGATTATAGCCATAGTCAATGCATTTCCATTCTTGATCTTATGGCATTGCGTGGAAACATTTTACAAAATAAATAAAACCATAAATATTTGGATCCTTAATGTTATAACATGCACAACTGTTACAAAACCGAGTGGTATTTTAAATTTTATGCAAAATTCAATTGCATGCATTGATTATGTATTTCTCAAAACCTGTTTCTTCTCTTATAGAAAGAGAACTAGGAGCATATATTATTTCAAACTTTATAGAGGCTTTCTTACAAACACATTGAAAAGGAAAATGAATGTGCACCTGTATCAAGTATCCTTGTGCATAAGTTGGGACATAAAGTATTCTTTCCCTGATTCATCGAGATAGCTCATTAGGGTAATTTTCCCATCATATGTAGGAATAGACCATTTAAGGTCCGAGGGAAGGTGGAAACATGGCCTCATCAATCGATGTACACAAAAGAAATCTGTCATAAATCAGTTCACAGCATGAGAGCCCAATGAAATTAAATTCACCACTAAGGCCCGTATGGCTCCTTTGATGCTCCCCTGTGACAAGCATGCTATAAGAAGCACCAAAAATACACAGTCAAATTTCAAATAGGCCTGGAGAACCACATACCACATTTGCTCTGTTGGAAAGTACTCTATCAATACGGTATCAACGCATCGTGTAGCGTGCATAATATTACCTGACACTCCATTCTAGACTTCGTAATATAAAAGCCAACAAGTGCGATTTCTGAAATTTCATGCACATTGCATACAGTACCAACGCAGTGTATAGCGTACACAATGCCACAGCATATGGCGTACATAATGCCACGGTCCTTACCAGTGGACTTACTCATCGTCCACACATGACATTCTGTGCGGTATACACAGACAACATATAAGCATCGCACCATTTTGAAACATGCTTAAATACAAGTTGAATAATGGTCAGGGATCATCTAATCACTGACCATAAAAAGAAATCCTTAAAGGTATTGACCATCATCTTAAGAACACCATAAAAGCCAATGGGTGCAATTTCAGATTTTTATAAAAATGCAAGCCTGAGTATTTTAACGTGCTGTATCTAATGTACATGGTGAATGAATACCAAAACCGCAGTAAATAAACAAAGAAGAACCAAAATTACTGTCCTTACCGGGGAGTTTGCTAGTCGTGTTTATAAATGCATGCCTGAGTATTTAAACATGCTGCATCTTGTATATGTGGTGAGTGAATACCAAAATCGCACCAAACAAACAAAGAAGAACCCAAATTATGGTTCTTACCAGGGAGCTTGCTAGTCGTTCACACATAACATTCTGTGTGGTATGCACAACAACAGTCTGTGGATGCCGCGCCATTGTGGGACATGCTATCAAGTACAAGTAAAGTAATGATCAGGGATAATATATCATCTGATCATGAACAGAAAGTAGCTTAAAAGTGCTAGCCACTGTCCAAAAACACAAACTATATTACATCATTCAAATTTACAAACAACTTTCTTTCCTGTTAACAAAATCACACAAAGCAACAAGCTTTGAATGCACACGCCCAAATATTGAATGATTAGCTGAACTGTAACAGAAATTATGTAGTGACTCTTTAATAATGAACTGATATCATTCACTCTCTGCATCCTGTCCATGAAATTGTTAAATACCACGCCATTTTGGGATGCCCTTAAATAACACAACAGTTCAACATCACCTGATCTAGTGGCGGGAAAGCGCAAGCTATCCTTTTGTAACCCATATGGTCGCCATCTTTGAGTGTAAACAAAAGTGTGTTGAACCAAATAAAAAAGTTTAACATCTTCATTGTTGAACTCTTTGGTTAAAATCCAAAGCGCAAAACAAAGATTATTTAAGGATAAAGCAATCTCTACTCAGCAAACATTAAACTTAATTTAAATTTTAAGTTTATCAGATTAACGCAAATCTATAGTATTGCCATCCCGAAATATCAACACACATGATTTGCAGATTTACGGTATGGATTCATTCTGCTTCTAGTGCAAGACTGATGTTAAATTATATTTGGCCAACATACTGGGGACCTGTAACGCTGCCATCTTGAACTATCCTTTTGCGCTTATTGAAATCCATCTGCGGTCAATCCGTACAAAACATGCTTAAAGCTAAAGTAAAATTATAATCAACCAAATAGACATAAGTCTGCTGCGTCGCCATTATGCAGGCACTAGCAAACTATGTTGAGATTCATAATCCACATCAAAAATGATTCTCCAAATGAACAGAAAAAGAAAAATAATTATAATTCCGTGTGACCCCCATCCTCACGTCTAAAACCCCAAAGGAATAATAAAGGACAATAAATATTTACAAAAACTATTACTTCTCAGACTGACAATAAGGCCAATATAATGATAATTTAATCCAATGAAGAATTCACTGAGCTCTCTTTTAGGGACCTAACCAGTGAAACATCACAAAACGAAAATTACAGGTATATTGAAAAGGTATACAGGAGAATGCAAACATCCCTGGTATTGTGTTGCCAAAAACAAGGTATAGAGAAATGTCACGGGGGAAAGTGAGTCTAAATATCTAACTCTGTTTAGATATGTGTCTAGAAAAGAGCCCCCATAGTGTACAGCAATCATATTGTTATCATAAAAAATGATGAAATTCATTGTTAATATTCAGACTTATCACCACAGATCTAGGTCAGCAAATCCACCTCGCCTCTGCTTGTCTTAAAAGGGTTTCCCTATTCCCTCCCCATTCATTACACCTAATATGTTCTAAGGCTTAGAACTAGATCCGGGGATTCACGGGATGTACAGTATGTATATGTACTGCCACTAGATATATCTCATCATTGTTCTTTGTGGCCCTAATATGTTACTGTATCCATATTTTAATGGGCATATGCTGCTGCCTACATAGATTTTCACGCAGGCACAGCCCAGGACATATACAGTGAACCTGGTGTTGCAATTGATGAAAGTGTTGATGGTATAATCCTTTCCCGCACTATACATGAATTTGTTAATTCAATTGCATCCCTAGTGGCATACATTGCAGTTATTGCATGTATAGATCTTTAAATGCCTGTTTTATTGTTTTCAAACTTTCCATGAACTGTGTGTCCTGGCTACAGTTCCGTCTGGCCATCACCATTTCCCCATACAGGATTGCTTCAATTGTAGATTTCGGTTGAGCGCTAGATGCTTAAACACTATTGAATGCTGTCTGTTTTTTGAAGATGTCATTGTGGATGGTATTCTGATGTACATATAGATGTAGATCAAGAAAGTCCATTTCTTGTCTGTGATATTTAAGAGTCAGACGTATATTAAATCTATTATCATGTAGAAATGTATGGTAAGGTAAGCTATGAGATCTTCTTCTGGACCATTCCATAAGCTCAATATGTCATCTATATATCTACCACAGAATAGAATGCTATTAATCCAGGAATGACCACCTGGACCCCAGGCATGCTCCCTCTCAAACAAACCCATGAGGAGGTTTGCATAAGAAGGAGAAAACCTGGAGCCTATTGCAGTCCTCTGTTTCTGAAGAAACCAGGTGCCATCATACCGAATAACATTCCATGTAAGAATGATTGTGTGCATTTCTAATAGCATTTGTGTATGTTCATAGTGACTCGCACTGTGTTTATACAAGAAAAATCCCAAAGCCTCCAGACCACATTCCAATTGGATGCATGTATAGAGACTATTCACATCCATCGTTTCAAACATGAGTTGTTTATCTTCCCAATTGAAGTCCTCTAATTTACACATTACATCCTTACTGTCACACAAATACGATGGAAGGTTTGTAACAAGAGGCTGTAAACAACTATTGACATACTATGCTAGATGTTCCATTGGAAACCCATTTCCAGAGATAATCGGCCTCCCTGGTGGAAATGTACCTGCTTTATGTATTTTGGGTGATATAGAAATACAGGGAAACCTGTGGCAGTTCACCCGAAGATATCTGTACTCATGTTCCGTTATCAAACATGATTGATGCCAATCAGTTAGTTTAGCATTTATGAATTTCCGAATTGCAGGAATAGGTTTATCGCTTAACCTCTCATAACAGGAGGTGTCTTGTACCTGTCTGTTGATCTCAATCATGTAACCGACTTTCTCCATTATGACAATATTTCCTCCTTTGTCCGCCTCCTGTATTACGATACTTTCATCATCGCTTAAAGTGCTCAAGACTACCTTATCCTTCTTATCAAATTTAAATTATGTCTCCACTTGTTACCTTTGTGGTACATATCATCTAAGTTATGTAAGTCTGAAATCACCTTTTGATAGAATTCATCAATCACAGTATCCTGTGAGGCAGGGGGCATGTATTTGGCAGATGCCTTTAAGCCACTGTCCACAGTAACATCCTCCTTGATGATGCATTCCTGTGCTAACTGCTTTAGATTGCCTGTTTTCTCAGGGTCATCCAATGACAGTGTGTATATGCCTTTAACATCTGATATTGACAAAGTGGATATATATGATCTATGAGAAGAAACATGAGAAATCGGTACATGTTCACTGAAATGTTTTTTTTTTAATTTCAATTTCCTAATGAACTTAAATAAGTCCACATGGACATTGACAAAATTACATGGCTGAGTGGGGCAAAAATTCAAGCCCCTACCCAAGACACTCAGCTTGTGATCTGTAAATGATCTGGAAGATTAGTTTACAATTCTTAATTCATTCAGATTTTGATAATTTGTTGTGTTCAAGGTCACATCCCTTCCAGGTTTACTTCTTGGTTCATGTTACCTGTGTTTGTTGTCTCGTTTGTACCATTGGTTTTATTTTCCTTTACTCCCCTCCGGATTCTTCTTCTCTGTTGTTTTGGCTCTTCTTCTTCAAGAATTCAAATAGTAAATGAATGAGCTGAATGACCTGGTGTGTTCTTTTTATATTGTTTGTATGTATGATGTTTTTAAAATTATGTATATATTGTATGTGTTTTTGTACCCCTCGGGAGACGAAACGCATTGTCAATGGCTACAATCAAAAGACCTTTTAAAGAAAAGATCATGAATAAAGAAACTATATAATCATTTGGATGAGTAATTGCATTGTGTGGAATCATGCATGTTAAGTTTCTACACATAGCACAAGATTTACCTTTACAGTGGTAATTGGAGTGCTGAATTGTTGCTTTAAGATTAGAAAACATATAGAGGAATGTTTTATGCTAAATATGAATTCAGCACCTACACATGCAGTTTGGGGTGCTTCTAATGCCAGTGTTCAGGGTTTTGTGAATAACTACTTTGCATATCAGAGGAAACTAAAGCAACTGGAAATCCAGGTTGTCCGGAACACCCTTAGGCCACTGTAAATCACACATGCATTAGCAGTTCAGGAGCATAAACGATTAAAAGGTGATAAATATACAGATGGTGGTTATGCGGGCTCGGTATTAGCTAAAAAGCAACAGGCACACACATGGTGCATAAGGGTAAAGACATTGAATATGGACTCTATAGGGAAAATGTTAGTGTGCAAAATTAAGGAAAGGGGAATTCAGATGGTCATCAGATGTATAAAATATAAAAAAGGAGCATATTTACACAAAGTAGTTAGATTCTGCAACAATGTTATCAATTTTATCAGGTATTGTACATTGAAGACCTAATAAGCTCAGGTGCAGAGATGGAGCATTATGTAGCACAAATACAAATGCCCTATCTGCATGAAGAGAAGATCACAAGCATACTCTAGTGGGGGGGAGTTAAATTTAGAGGAAGTCAATGAGTCATTGAGCTCCTTCCCAGTTGGAAAGTCACATGAGAGGATGAAATCCTGAAGGAATTTTACAAGGTTTTTGCAAACAGATTGCACTTTTTTTTTATCAAAAAATGGAATATGACATAGGTAAACTCAAATAATGGAATAACCTTCAAATAGCCGAATGTTTAAAGAAATGGAAACCATTGGATGAGAGTGATTTATATGGTCCCATATTACTTATTTATTCAGAAGCAAATATTTATTCTAAAATCCTGGCCATGTGTTTGGCTAAGATTAAACACCACTTAGTTAGCAAACAGCAAAGTGGGTTTCTACTAGGTATGGGCACGTGTACTCATGTAAACAATGCTACAGCAATAGTCAATGCCTCGAGCTTTTTTCAAGAAAGCTGATCCGATATTATATGCTGAAATGGAGTTCCATTGTGTTTTGTGGTGGTTTTCATGGGCAGTTATGCTTAAAATGTGAGTTAGTGAGAAAATCATTAGGCATATTCAAATTCCCTACGTAAGACCAACTGCTAGGATCTTTGCTGTGGGCTAAGCCTCAGAAGGTACTAGTATATATAGGAGACCATATCAGGTATGTCTGAGTATGTCTAATTTCTTCATTAAAATCTGGCTTTTATTTGGAACCCTTTATACAAACTTTATTAGGTAGTCCATTAATCATACCAGTATCTATTAATGATATTAATTTTAAGCTTTCCGTGTATATTGATGATACTGCAGTCTACTCAACGGATGCAATGGAGGCAAAAGGAATGATAAAGAATTAAATTAGAAAGTTGGGGGCCCTTTGGGATACAGGCTGAATGAAATGAAAATGCTAATTATTCTGTATTATAAACACACGACTGATGATCACTGGATAGTTAATACTGCTACCTACCGTGGAGTGATCCTTTGTGCAGATGTGGGAGATAATATATCACTTAATTATGAACGTTTACTAAGCGAGGTATTGCTGACATGAAACATTGGCATCAATTGTCTGGTAGTCTGGCAGGACGTTGTAATTTGATCAAAATTAAACTTTAACCAAATAATTTATACCTTTTTTTACCAATACATCTTAGTCTCCTTAAGTCTTTTTTTCTCTTGTATTGATTCTGCTAATAATAGTTTTCTTTGCGGTTATCACAAACCAAGATGGGCCATAAAAAACTTTCAGAAAGGCAGATGAGCTCTTCCAGATTTTAAATATTATTTAGCAATGATGTGCCTGTGCATTCAATACTTTCTATTTAATAACAGTAAGGGTAACCTACTGTTTTATCAAATCATGTTAGGAAACAAAGCTAGTGGATTTCTGCTCAGGGTTACAGATCCAAATTTTTATGAGGGTTTTTTTTCTAAGACTGTTAATTCCATTAAAAAAAGTTTGGTCTCACATCTATAAAAAGACTGATTACACAAATATATTGTTACGCTGTAATAGGGCCCTGGAGTGAGCAAAGTTTATGTCAATGTGGTATCAGCCTTCTGGGTATCCTTTATGCTACTGAAACTTTTTTCACATTTGAGCAATAGATATGCTCTTCCTTAAAATAGTTTCTTTAAATATTTACACATGTATGATTTCCTTTTTTTTTTTTTTTAATTCCCTACAAGATGTTTAATACCACAAATAGAATTATTAGAAATACTAATGACCACCTTGCCAAAATACCCGTTTGGGAAATGTAAGATATTTTGACTTTAACAGCTGGAGGATGGAATTATGAAAACCACAAATAGATGGCCTTTGAAACTCGAGAGCGAAATCAATCCAAAGGAGATTTTGTTTGCATATTCATTACCTCATGTGACCTTCAAGAATACAGCTTAAAATGCAGTAGTTGAAGGTCATTAATTGTTTGTACTCTACTGAAATAATATAGGCAGGTGTAAAGGATGAACTTAATCTGCCCACAATGTGGAATGACTAATGATGGTGAAATTCATATGTTTGTGAGTTACCGCAAACGAAATAAACTTTGTGCCAATATTATAGAAAGGGTGAATAATATACTTAAATGGGATCTGGTTTTTACAGTACAAAGCACTATGCATGGTTCTGATAACACTTTGATATACTTAACACTTTGATGCAAGCAATCTATGCCATAATTACGGTTGCCTGCCTATGCATTGCAAAAGCATGGATTAATCAACAGGCACCACTTTTTGGAGCTATGGTGGAACTTGTCATGTTTTCATTATGAATTTCAACTTGCAATTGTAAGAAATAAAGTACTTGCCTATATGAAGAGATTTAGAAGAATATGGACACTGCTTAAATTAATGTCATAAATTACTTTGTTATCTGCCAAGTGATGAATTATTAAGGTAGTATGTATGTAACTTTGCTTGGACCCTTGTATGTATAATGATTGTAATATGATTAATTATTATTTTTCTGTAATCCTCGCATTCCAGTTCACTAAAAACGTCTATGGGACTCCATTCTTGTTGGATCAATAAGACGGTTTGAAGGAGGGCAAGGTAGTCTCAAGAAGGGTGAAGGGATTTCATTAAAGTGTGTGTGTCACTTCGCTTATTTGGAGGATGCAGTTATTCTAAGGAGTAAGGCACACTCAGAATGAGAGCACGTTGCTGGGTGTGCTGGGTTTGGCTTCCCATAATACATGTCAGAAAACAGCATTGCTCTGATACCAATTCATGTCAGAAATCTACCCTCCTTCTACCACTCCAAAATCCACCCACGCACTTATATATAAAGCTGATGAATACTCTTACATAAGTTACATTTATTTGAACAAGGGAGGGAATTTCAAGTGCAAAGGGTGCCAGACCAGAGAAGTTACTGAAGTTGTCCATTTGAAAATAGCCAGCTGCTGACACACAAAACTGCCATTTTCCCTTGGAGGAAACATATTATTGTGAGTTTTTGAGATGTCCTGCATTTCAGCAGACAGAGAGGGTGGGTGATGAGCTGATAGATTACTATTTTGACCTGGGACACACATTGTGGTCACTTTGCGCTACAGTGATGTTTTGTTTATCTTGGTGCCTTGGAAATGGAGGCCTTAGTCCGCAGGCCCTACCAAGCATGAAGATGTTTTACAGTTGTGAAATTCCCCTTTGATACATAAGAACACCTGCATATACCTCTGCAGCCGCTGCCTGGTTTCAGTCCCTTTGATTTACACACACATCTGCTTTCTGCATCTCTGACTCCTACCTCACAGGCCATCATCAAGCAGGTGGCACTGTGGTGTGTGAGATGGTCGCTCATGCTATCAGAACATCTACACATCACACATCTCCTGGCAGACTGAGGACGAATCCTTTACTGGGACGTTTTTACCACAAACATCCCAGCACTGGCTCTGGAGAGTTGATTCTGGAGAGTTGATTCTGAGACTGAGCACCCAGAAATTGGGACATTGTTGGAGGGTCAGGTTAGACCATCATGCCCAGAGGGAGAAGGGTCAGTTTGACACCCTGTAGCATCCCTGAATTCATGTAACTATACATAAGGTTCACAACAATAGTGTCTGGCATTATCACAGTGTTAAGTTGTTTAAATTACAAGACTTAATTATATCACCTTTGTCGACTTTGAAATTATGAAGGGTTGAGCTGGGCCTGTCGGGATTCTTATCTTTGACTTTAACAGTGAATTTGTAACGCATCTAGCAATGTACTAAGTGACTTACTCAAAACAGTGTCATGAATCTGATGGTAAAGTTAAAATTGAACTGTCTGTCCAGTCTGTGCAGACCCCAGATTAGAATCCCAATAGCAATCGGACAAGCTCATAGATGTGTGTGACACTCTCTTGAACTCTGAAGGACAATCTCCAAAGTTATCAGTCAACAGATATTGCAACAGTTCACAACAATTTTCTATCCACCTCAGCCATAGGCTTCCTCTTAGCAGAAGGAGATATGCATCTGTGCTCATCCTAACAGTGTTAACTGGTTCCTTCGAGTGTTCCAGGTGAATTATTATCTTTGCTCAAGAAACTGGATAACAATTTCCCCTTAAAGCAAGGCTGGTCTATAGTTCAACCTGCAGCACCATAAAATCCCCGGAAGTGTGAGCACATAAAGTAGACAGATGGGCAGACAGCCTCAGAAAGTCTTGAAGAACTCATGGATGGATGGATGGATGGATTGACAGACAGCCTGAATGATAGGTGGACAGGCAGGTAACACAACAAAGACATTTAGATGCAGAGTTTGTGCCATGAAATGCTAATCATCAGTGTTGGAGGATGGGTTATTGGTAGGGGTAAGTATGACCTACCACTAGCAATAAGGCCACCCCCGCAATATAAGTTCCAGACAAGGCCTCATTACATTAGCCCCTGGCTCAACCCTTGGTAGCTGGCTGCAAGCAGGCAGGCCTAACTCAGGATACAGCTATGAAAAGCATTTAAATACACCAATACACTAAATAAGACACAACACACAATAAAAATCCCACACCAATATATAAAAATAGGAAATGTTTTTATCTTTAAAATGACACCAAAACATCAAAAATTTAATGTAAGGAACCGAAGATATGAATTTTTAAAGATTGACCACTTTATAGTGCTTAAAAACCTATAGCGCCAACCTGGGACATCTGGTCGCGCTTTACCAGGACAAAGTCAAAGTTTTACCTTCGGACTTAGAAACTTTTCTAGAGGATTTTCTCTCAATGTCGTGTGGTCCCCTCCAGCAGGCTGATTTCGATGCCACATCATCGGATTGCTTTTCCACAAGGCACCTGTCGAATCCTTGAAGTCCGGAGCTTTCGGCGGGGCAAACCTGAAATCCAGGCCGGGTCGTGGTGGAAGTTAGCTTGACTGTCAACGTTGGGCCGGTCCTCTTATGGAGCTTTTTCCAAAGGTTCCTCCAAACTTCTCCAAACTTCTGGAACTTCTTCCTAAAGGTCCTCCTGGGGGTTCAAAGTGTCCAAAACACAACTCCAAAGGTCTAGAAGGTCTGAGATGGTCCTTGGAAGTTTAACCTACAGTTCCCGCAATGCAACTGGCCAAATCCTTAAAGGTCCACTGGACGCACTCCAGGCTGAGGACTTCTTGAGGGGGATGGTGCAGGGAAGCTCTGCTAACCTGTTGATTTCAGGGAGTACACTTCTTAATCCTTTTTGAAGCAAGGCAAAGTACTCAGGGTTGTAGTTCCAAGTGAGACACTGGAGCAGTTCTTCAGGAAACAATGTTGTGTGGTGCAGATAGGGGTTCCAGAAGGGGCAGTCCTTCTTCTTGTAGTTTCAGGCAGCAAATTCAAGTTGCTATGCAGCTCTCAAATATTTATTCAATAATCTGGGGCAACAAGCAGGCGGGCACCCCGGTCCAATGAGGTGCTGAGTGCCACCCAAAAGCATGACAGCTTCCTCCAATGTGTGGCATATTCTTGTCCCACAAAGCACTGCACTTTAAAATTCAAGATGGAGATTTTCTCTCCTTTGCAGTAAGAGCTGTCTAAATTAACCCACTGGGGTAGCTTATTTCCACTAACAATCCCCCTTCAACTCTTGAAAATTCCATTCCTGGGCCTGCAATGTGGATTGGGTTACATGAAGAGGGGGTAGGCCTGTCTGGCATTCCTTACTGTCCTGCTCTCTTTGAAGTGTGATTTACCCAGCCGCCAAACTGGCCTGTTCCTTGCAGCTGCAAAGCTCTCCCCATCACATAACTTCTGCTCTATGCAGGCCACTTATCACCTCATCAAAGCAGCCTGGCAAAGCCTGTTAAGGCAGCCTAATCAGGAAAGGCTGCTAGAAGGCTGGATTTTGGCTCACAGAAAAAGTTCTATAACTTCTTCTGTACTAGTTATGATAAATTCAGCAGTGGGAAGAATTTATCATTGCCGTTCTTTTAAGGCTCTGAATGACATTTTCAACTCCTTCCTAGCAATATTTATAATTAAATAACATATTCCAATGTTCGCATATGGTGCTAATAATCTACAATGGGGGAAAACAGAATTGGTGGTTTTTCCCTCACCAGGGCTTATAAAACATCTTTTATAATGTCCCTGCTTATAGTTACAAGGCACCCCACGGGCACCTACGGGAGACCTTGGGGGTGACTTACATGCAAAATTAAGGTAGATTACCACTTTAAAAGTACCTTTACCTCCAAAGTTGAATTTGCATAGAATTTACTTTTAAAGACAGTCTGCAAAGAAGGGCTGCCTTTAAAAGTGACAGCAGGCAGCACAGTAGTGCACACTCCAGTGCAGGAAATCTACTGGGCCTCTAAACCCCCCTGCCCTATTATATACTAGGGATTTGTAGGTAGTTTGAATTCCCCCTGCACTATTATATACCAGAGACCTACAGGGTCTGTCATTGCCAATTGTAATTATACCTAATTACCATATACCTTTTTCATCAGAGCACAGGCCCTTGGCCTGGTTAGCAGAGCCCAAGCCATAGTCCGAGTCAGTTTCCACCATTATTAGTCAACAAATGGGGGTGATCAGGGCCAAAAAGGATGACTTTCTCACAAGCAGTAACTGGATTTATGAATGGATGGCAGAACTACGGACAGAAAGATGAATGGATAAATGGATAGAGAATAAAGGACATATAGTACATAGTATGATATTTGACAAGCATATAAAACAAGCATTGGAAAAGCCAATTGATCTGGCTTTCGTGTGCTATCACATTCAACCTGCATTTGTGCATGCCCGTGTTTGCATTTGTTAGCATAATAAACCCAGGCATGTTGGCTTTGCTAGTGCTTGTTTTATATGTGTATGTTTGGGTGAAAAGTCAATGTGCTGAAAGCAATAATAAAGTTTCATCAAATCGAATCTTTCCAGATTTTTACTGCTATGCTGTATGTGATGTAGGACAGTACTCTGTTTAAATGATGCTTTATTTTGTCAATTCCATCGTTTGTATTTCTCTAATGGCAATTTTACTGTCTTTTGATTTAATTATAATGATGAGGAGGGATTACATATCTGATTAGAAGTCATACACTTGTGGTATACCAAAAAGAAGCATTTAATTGGCTGCTAGATGGTCAGTTTTTACCAGTGAGAATCAAAATATGAATTTGAGACAAGGCTCAACACAGTTGCAACCCACAGATCACTGTAGTGTTTCACAGTACCATTGGGTGATGCAAGAACACTGTGAAAACAACTTTTAAACTGCTAACTAATGAGTAAAAGCTGCGTGCATTTATGAAAAGATTGCCGAATTCCGGCTTTTACAATTACAATCGACAATGTCTTTCTAAAAACAATGACATTAAAATGTTTTCTCTAAAGGAACTTGCAAAAATTTCTGTGAATGAGATTCACGGCCCTATTCACGATAAAGTTGTAAATCTGCGCTCGTAGAAGTACAGCAACTTGTGTACAGATGTACTAATTGCTTTTGATAATATGCAATCACTCCCAGGAGTACGCCTGCAAATATCTTCCAGGCCCAGGTTTCGAGGGGCACTTCTGAGAATGTTATGTGACATTACCCACAGACTTCTATCCCCACTGCGCTAATTTGACATAGCACCGAATTCTGCATGGAGGAAACAGAGTCTGCTGTACTAATGCACATTTTCATTTTCCGCAGGAAAACATTTTCTCCATGTAGAAAACTATTCCCCTACAATTCCAGTGAATCTGGGGGGTGATCTGTCCCCCAACCCATCCTCGAAGAGCACTTACTTTCCAACCATCTCCAGGGTTGGAAGGGGTGTGATATCAGTCTGCGAATGATCACAATTGTACGTGTGTGGACGTTCACAGATTTAGAAGGCAGACCAAGCCCTGTCCTGCCCACTTTCCACTACTTGCATCTAATGTGCAAGTGCAGATTTCTCTGCACTCGTAGCAGAGAAATCTGCAATAGTAAATTAATTTATGTCTGCCAGCTATCCATTTGTGAGATCCTAGGCAGGCATACATCTCAGCCATAAATATACATTCAAACACGCATTTGTGATTTGGATCTGTGTTTTTTAAATGGGAAATTTGTCATGGACTTAACCACAAGTCCCACAATAATTGTAGTAGAAACATCAATGCATAATTCGTGCCTAATAGCTTTTTCTCCTTTGACCTATGAATACTTTAATGTGATCTTCAAAAATAATTATTGACTCCAAAGCTTTTGAAAGTTTATGTTGCACCAGCCTTTCATTGTCAGTGTTACCCTGGAAACCGAGAGTTAAAGTGGCAATTTCCTAATCACTAAAAATTATGATGCTAAGGTATCTTAAATATGATCCAAACTGCCATGAAAAACACACAGCTTCAAATAATATTCTTCATTTCACTCAGAATTTCAACGATCTGACTTATAACAGCCGTATTTTCCAAGGGTGGGGACTCTACACATGCATTTTTTCACTGGAGTGGAGTGGTGAGCAATACAGAGGTTTGGCCATTGAGCGAAGAGAGCAAACTTTGAGCCTTCTAACGATAAAGTGAATGAAGGAGAGCAATTGATCTAGGTGGCAATTGTGGGGTGCAAATGGGAGTAATGTAGCTGCAGGAATGTGAGCTATATGTGGGGAAGTTAAGATTGGAGAGTGGAGAAACATAACCAGTTATTGTAGAGCGGTGAGTAAAGAGAGATCTTGTGACACAACAGGAAAGTGTTAAAACTGGGATAGGAGAGAGAAGTGGGACTGTGGGCATTGGCTGAAGGTGTGAGAGTGGAGAGTGTATGAATCGGGTTGGAACGGGGCTAGAAAAGACCGGGGGAACAGATCCTAAGAACAGTGGCATAATGGCCAAAAACATTGCAATCTGTTTCCTGGAATGCTTCTCTCTAGTTTTTGAGGCTACACACCACGCTGGGGCCCAGAACCAATTAGGAAAGGGGGTCATGAAGCGGCCAACCAGGTGATGGCAAGTACGCAGAATATGGGTCAGAAGCTTTTTAACTTGCCCCAGTGGATTGGAGTTAGTTAAAAACCAGCGATTGAGACCTTTGGGAGGAGGTGTCCCATTGGAGTGAACACTTAAATTTGTTCCCACCCAGCTGCTCCCTTTAGTTGCCCACACATGGGTGGGCTCCTCTGTTTCTTATGGCTGCTAAGTGCCTTGCTGTTCAGATGCTCATCGAAGCACAGCGAGCACAGGGACCACTGAAATTAACAGGTCTATTAAGTGGGCAGGAACCAGGTCTGGAAGCATTTGGCTCATAGCTGGTGCAGTATGTGTGCTGGAGGAGGAATAGGCCTCTGTTTGAAGGAAGATGAGAGATCTTTATGCTTCACACTGGCAAATCAACCAAATCATACATGCTGCAATTATTGAAAGTGATGGTGGCCATGTAAATGTAACATTGTACTTTAGAAGGGAAACATAAACTAAATTAATTGTGCATTAAGAATACTCATTCAGCCCACGTTAGATGGCACCACATGTGAATTTTTAATTCACATCCGTACCTACCTCTTTGAATTCCAGTGTCATAGTTCTATGTATGGGATCATTGCAAACACTGTCACACCATACTCGAAAAGCAGTAATAGTATCTATGAAGCGGAGGTGGCGTGCATAAGATGCAGACCACGATAGCCACTTAGCCCGAAACAGGAGAAAGGACGGTCCTACAAGCACCCACAATACCCGAGTCACCCCTGATGGAGGTAAAGCAGTGGTGGAACACCTGCTGAACAGATCTTCAGCCCTAAATCTTCATATACAGCAGACTCTTCATCGCTGATAGCAGCACTCCCATTCCTGCATGCATGGGATGGTCGATCCCCGTGCCTCTGACATGAAACGACGATACTGCGCGACCTGGTGAGAGGAGTAATGCATACTGAGTCACAAGAGAGCTTCCCAATGCTGTTTTATTAGTTTTCTAGTGATTTTGAAAGAAGAGAATGATTTTATGGCACTTAGGAGCTACTCGAGTTTAGGCTACTCTTGGGCATTATGGGTTCTGTAATGTACTAGACAGCATGCAACAATGTGACATGCGAAAACAAGTGATCTCAATGCCTAATACTTGTCAGAGTGCTTGTTTTAATGCATGGAGATCTGTTTGCTGTTGGTAAGAGGACAGCGGGCTCTTCCTCGCTGACAGCAGATCTCTGACTCCTGCACATATGGGATGGGCAATCAGCGCACCTCCACATAGAACAAGGCAGCATGACATGGTGAGAGGAGTGGTCCACACTGCTGAGAGTCACAAGAGGACTGCCCATTGCCTTTTTATGTTTTCTGGCATTCTTGAAATAAATACATCATCTTATGGCACGTGGGTGCTACTCAAGTTTGGCCTTTTTTGAGCTATGTAAGCTACTGGACACCATGTGGCATACAAATATGAGTGATCTCTACACCTAATACTTGTCAGAGGGCTTCGTATAACGCCTGGAGCTCAGTTTGCTGTTGAAAAGAGGTCATTTGCCCGGTCATCCGTGAGCCTACAACCTTGACTTCTTTTGGTTTAATCGGGACTACACATCCCACAATTTATAATCCGAAGCTCCTATTCCTGCACTGCACCATTCTTAACTCTCCGTTCCACTTCTTTGTCTTTCACTGGTGGGTGAGACTCCTGGTCCTTTTAGTTCTTTGGAGCAGTACCATTAATATAGTGAGTTTACAGCCCTCTGGCTTCTCTGGGCTAACACGTTTTAGTTTGGATGAGATTTCCTACCAAATGCCCCCAAACCCCCAACACAAAATGGACAGTCTTTCTGCCCCCCCAGATATAATTACCCTGTGGGGCTGAAAGCCCACTAGACACCAGGGATTTTTTTTTTATATAAAAGAGGGGTGGGGCTGACCAGAATGGGCATGGCAATGCCCCCCCAAACAAATGGGCACAGACTTTCTGCCCCTCCAGGGGAATATGGGGGCAATAGCCCCCAATCTGCCCCCTCGGGGGAGGCAGAAAGCCCACTAGGCACCAGGTACTATTTTGTTTTCTTAGTGTAGGGGTGAGGGCTGCCCAGAATGGGCATGCCAATGACCCCACCCCCCCATAAGAAATGGTCACAGTCTTTCTGCTCCTCCCAGGGGCATATAGCAGCTATAGCCCCCCACGTGCCCTTTAGAAAGCCCATTAGACACCAGGTACTATTTTATGTCCTTGTGCAGGGGTGGGAGTTTCCCTGATGGGGCTTGCTGATGCCCTCATACCCACTCCCCCCAAAATGGGAGCAGTCTTTCTGCCCCTAGGGGCAGATATGGGCAATAGCCCCCGATCAGCTCCCCTTGTGGGAGGGGGGCAGAAAGCCCACTAGACCTCAGGGACTATTTTTACTTTGATCAGAGGTGGGGTTGCCCAGAATGGGCATGTCAATTCCCCCACCCCCTCAAAAAAAAGGTCACTTTTGATGATGGTTATTACACCCGATCTGTCCCCCCGGGTGGGGACAGAAAGCCCACTAGGCACCAGGGATTTGATTATGGGCCCTTCCCAGTCGCAGGCCCTTGACCCACCCACACAAGTGAGTGATCATTTTACTCAAGGGACTGAGGGGAACTCTGGGTGGTATGGGAAATCTGTGCCGATGCAGTGAACCCACACAGATATGTGAGGAAAATTTTATTTTTTTGCAAAATTTGAGGTTAGCAAGCGATTCTGGGTAAGAAAACATTGGGGGATCCATGCAAGCCACACCTCCCTGTGTCTAGTTTTCAGAAATGTCTGGGTTTGGTAGGTTTCCTTAGATGGCCGGCGAGCCCGGGACCAAACACGCAGGTGATTTCATCACAACACCAGGTCTTTTTGAGATCGATAGTTTTGATGCCTCCACAATACATTTTGGGCCCTTCCCTGTCACAGGCACTTGGCCCACCCACACAAGTGAGGTCACATTTTTTATTGGGACCTGGGGGAACGCTGGGTGGTAGGACATTTTTGATGACCCGGTGATCCCACAGTTTTCCCACACCGAAATGTAAGGAAAATTTGATTTATTTAGCTAAATTTGAGTTTTGCAGGGGATTCTGGGTAGGAAAACGTTGGGGGATCCTCGCAAGCCGCACCTCCCTCAACTCCCCTGGGTTTCTACTTTTCACGAATGACTGGGTTTGGTACTAGGCCTACCCACACAAGTGAGGTATCATTTTAATCTGGAGACTTGGGGGAATGCTGGATGGGTGGAAGTTTGTGGCTCTCTGAAGATTCCAGAACTTTCCATCACGGAAATGTGAGGAAAGTGTGTTATTTTTTTTGAAGTTTGAGGTTTGCAAGGGAGTATGGGTCACAGAACCTGGTGAGAGCCATGCAAGTCACCCCATCCTGAATTCTTCTGGGTGTCTAGTTTACAAAAATGTACAGGTTTGCAAGGTTTCCGTAGGTGCTGGCTGAGCTAGGATCCCAAAATCCACAGTTAGGCACTTTGCAAAAAAAGGGTCCGTGTTCAGTAGAAAAATTTGATGGATCCACGTTGCGTTTTGGGCTGTTTCCTGTCGCGGGCATTAGGTCTACCCACACAAGTGATGTACCATTTTTATCTGGAGACTTAGAGAAACACGGAATAGTGTTATAACCAATTGACTTTGTATGCAATTATGCCTTCCAAATATAAGACAGTGTGTAAAAAAGACGTAATTTTGAAAAACGCCCTTTAATTCACATGCTAGTATGGGTACCCACAAATTTGGAGATTTGAAAATAACCACTGCTTCTAAACTCCGTATGTTTTTCCCATTTCAGAAAATACATAGGTTTCCTTGATATCTATTTTTCGCTCTTCATATTTCACCAAATGAATTGCTGTATACCCGGTAGGCAATGAAAAACCAGTGTAAGGCGCAGCTCAGTTATTGACTGTAGGTACCTCAGGTTCTTGGTGAACCTACAAGTCCTATATATACCAGCAAACATAACGGTATATTGCTTTAAAAAATCTGCCATACTTAAAAGAAGTTACAGGTGAAAACGTAGGCACAAATGGATGTTTATTCAATTCGATTTCAATATTATTTTGATTTCAACCGTTACTTTCTATAAAAAAAAACTTGTAGGATATACACAAATGACCTCTTGCTGAATTCAGAATTTTGTCTACTTTTCAGAAATGTATAGCCTTCCGGGATCCATTATTGGTTTCACACCCATTTCTACCATTAAATGGAAGGAGGTTGAAAGCACAAAAAATAGGAAAAATAAGCTATGTCCCACTAAAATGCCAAAACTGTGTAGAAAAGTTTCGTTTTCTGACAAATGTCTGCCTTGTCCTGAAAACTGGAAAGATGGTGATTTTAGCACTGCAAACCCTTTGTTGATGCCATTTGCAGGGGAAAAACCCAGACGCTTTCTTTTGCAGCACTTTTTTCCCATTCCCCACCCCAAAAATAAAGTTTAGCTGTATATTGGCTAATGTCTCGGTCCCCTCCAGGGGAATCCACAAACACTGGGTATCTTTACATTCCCCAGGATGTTGGAAGAAAAGGACACAAATTTGGCATGTATGCCTTATGTGGACAAAACGTTATGGGGGCCTAAGCATGAACTATGCCAAATAGCCAAAAAAAGGCTTTACACTGGGGTGGAGGGAGGCATAGCAGTGAAGGGGATATACCCATCATAGAGCAAGAATCAGACTTAATGGAGCATTCTCCGATTATTTTGATCTAAGACAGGGTGCAAGACGAGGTTGCCCACTCTCACTATCATGTTTTCTCTTAGTAATTCAACCCCTTCTACAAGCCATAAGAGGTAATGACAGGATTGCAGTGGTTCAATTCGGTACCCTTACGGTTAAAGTAGCTGCATATGCAGATGACATGCTAGTCTTCACTGAGCATGTCAAATCATTCATTCAGGCCTTTTTTGAAACTATCGACTTGTAGTCCAGAGTAACAGGGTATACGTTAAATAAAGATAAATCTGAAGTGACGGCTTTGAACATGCTAGGAGGTAGAGAAGCCATAGGTTTCTCTGGCCTAAATTTATAAAGTACCTTGGTGTTGAATTTAATGATGATCTGAAAGAATCCCTTAAACACAGCAAATACATTTTGCTACGGAAAGCTTCAAATATCCTAGAAAGGTGGTCCCCAAAATCTTTATCTTGTTGGGGGAGAATCAAAACTCTTAAAATGATGATTACTCTCATGATTAACTATTTGATCGCTATGATTCTGATTCATGTTTCAAAAGATTTCTTTGATAAATTAATCTTTTTAACAAATTTCTTTGGAATAACAAAACACCCATAATTTCTCTGAAAAAATTAGGATTACCCAAAAATTGAGGAGATGTTAGACTAGTGTACTTCTCACTCTATCAAAAAGCCTTTCTCTTCAAACAGAGGGTTACACCTATCGGATTAATACCAACCAATATGGTTGGAAGTAGAATGCCAGATTTTGAAAACTCCAACTTAATTTCCTTTTGCATTTCCTCTAATGTGCATTCTTTGCATACTGCAGACATATTTCACCAATCAAAAAAAGTAATTCTGGTTATTGACTCAAATTCAGTCACAAAGCTTAAAAACTCTAATTTGGCTTACATTTGGATTAATAATCCTATTAAACTAGATGGTTCGTGTTTGTGAGACAGAAAAAAACGGATGCTGGTAATAACACCCTCTTCATGGCACCCAGTTGGATTTGATGAGCCTTAGTCTCACCTTTCTGAAAGTTTTTCTGTTTCAAAGTGGTACTCTATCTCATGAGTAATGACTGGGATAAGAATGAGGCATGTGAAGGTAATGCATTGAGCGTCCCCTGTATAGTTTATATTTTTGATAATGTTCACATATATAGTAACATTATCAGTGTGCTAAAACATTCTGTAAGCTTACAGAAGAAGGGATTTGTTTCACCTGTGTTCAATGATGGCCTTGTGTTCTAAAAAAAACAGTCAGAATTTCAGATATCCAAAACAAGTATTCATCAGATAAATGTACATGGGGCCTATTCACAAAATGTATTTTTTAGTACGTTTAGTAGTACTGCAATATTAGTACTAACTTACTACAAAATGCTATTCACAAGCCAACATGTGGAGCTCCGCCTATATGTCTTCTATATATTTCTAAGTAAAGATCTCTGTAATACCTGCAGCGAATCTGCTGCAATTGTAGTAATACGTTTTTGCAGTAAATGTGGGAGAGAAAGTGGGGAGTGACGGGAAAATGGGGAGTACTTAAGAACTTTAAAGATGAGAATTGAGCATGAATCACTTAGAATGTTGCACATTTGCAACAATGACTCAATTTTGATATGCAGCTCATTCTGTGCAGTAATTGCACTAGGGCCCTTAAAGAAAAGCTTTTTGCAATTCATGACTTTATTGCTTTTTTGCAATTCATGACTTTAGAATGCTATCTTCAATCCTAGGGTCAAAAAGCAGTGATGCATAATTTAAGGACATTTCCCTTTCTCTCTACTGACATTTTAAATTAGAAGGGCAGAGTAATTGACCTTAAGATAGAATGTAATTAGTCGGGAGCTCGGAGAAAATAATTGGCTTCTTCGTTTTAGTCTGTATTTTTTGCCAGATAAATAACTGTAGTTCCATCTAATTATTCATAATTTTACTTGAAAGGATTAGGGTGGTCCTGGCATACCTCACTTTTGAGTCACTTTCAGACAACAACATAACAATACAGTGCAAGGCAGTATTTATTACACACGAAGCTAACTGAATTGTGATACATATATGGTGCGAGTTTAATAAGGGATCCCTGGGCTTCAAAATCATTAATTTCTGCATACTTGGCGTTTAAATTGACCAACTGACAAACGGTGTAAAAGTCTATTTTGTATTAATAGAAAGATTTTTCAGACCATTCTTCAGCCGAAAGTGCAAAAAATGTGCAAATCCAATCATGGATCAAACTCTGATTATACAAATGAATATATAAATTCCCTCTAATTCTGGAAAATTAATTGGAGGGCCTATCAAATTTCCTGTCGATCGTTGGATCAAAGATGGAGGGAAATGGCCTGCAGTTGTAGCCAATTATGAGTGAACTAATATAACTTATCTCTGAGAGGGGAACATAACAGCTTGGCATGAAAAGCTAAGACTCGCTGATGCTTTATTGCACCTGAACTTTTTTTCAAACATCAAAAGCTTGCAGTACGATGCGGTGTATTAATGAGGACACATTGGAGCCCTTCGTGTCAATCAACTGAAGTTTGCATTCCAGGCTGGCTTGTTGTTCTTGAAGAGTTCAATAGTTGGCAAGGATGAGAGTAGATGTGTATAAAGAGTATACAGCACGGGTGAAAAAAACAGAAAATAGTTATTTTGGTTAAACAAATGTCGTGGGCCTACCATTTGACTGAAATGCTAAGAAATATACTTAAAATGACTTCTTGAATTTAATATATGTGTATACGTTGTTGAAAAAAAATCCTTCTACCAAAGGTTATTCGCTATTTTTTGGGGTATTTTTTACCCTAGGGTTCTGGACTTCTGTTTTGGCTGGTTTATTGCCTGTGAGCCGACATCCAAATAAGCGACCACCGTGTTTGTTATGAACTGCTTTCCATGTGAATAAAGGGCGGTGCGTCCATTAGGGCGCTGGGGCGTTGCCCCACCAGCCGCCCGCGCCCGCAGCTCCCTCGGCGTCTCTGAACTTAAGTAAACTCTCAGTTTACTTACGTTCAGAGACGCCGAGGGAGAACTGACAATGCATGTCAGTCAGCATGACGTCGGACCGCCCACCCCCTTCAGAGTCTGAAGGGGTGGGCGGTCCGGCGTCATATTGACTGACAGGCATTGTCAGGGGCAGGCAGCAGCACAAGTGCGCATGAGTGGGGAAGGTCAGCGAATTTTTCGCCCGTGCCCAGTCATGCGCACTGGTGCCTGCTCAGGCTGGCGCATGCCCATTAGGAGAGCGAGGGTTGAGCAAAGGCTCAAACCTCGGTCTCCTAATGGGCTGGCGGGCGGAGAGTTAGCGTGCCCTAAGTCAATCCTGGTGCTGCTCTAGCGCCAGGATTGGCTGAGAGGGGTTGCCTCTCACTTGCCAGCACTGCGCAGTGATGCGGCTTTTGAAGGCGCCAACAGACCTGAGGCGGCGCGGACCAGGTAAGATTCTTTTTATTTTAGTTAAACCCCCCCCGACGCGACACGCACCCCCCCCCCGCGCGAGCCGCGACTGATGATTCATAGAAGAAAAAATAAATATACTTCCTTATGTTCCCTCCATCGTTTGTAATTAATTTTCAATTGCGCTGGTATTTACAAGTGAGTGCAGCAATGCACCCAGAAAGATGCGGCAGTCGCGGAAAGAGGACAGTCACAGTCTCCTCGCATTGCTTTGTGAATTCCTATTTATCCCAATGCTAAAGCATCTTTGCATATACAAATACACACATAACGTGCATTTACGCACACATAAATTTAAGGCAGTAGCGCAAATACATTTAAAAACGTCTTTGCCAAGGAACACCCACTCCCCAAACACACCCATACATTTGTGGGTGGTCCCAACCCCTTTCCACCATGACTGGGTCTCTGGAGTCACCATAACATAATTATAGCTGCAAAGGACTGTGGGAACGTTCTTGAATACCGACAACCCCATGTTCTTGGAGAGTTCCCGCTCTAGAACACCCACTTCCCACCTGTAAGATACGCTTTACTCACATAGACAAGTAGGTGTGAGTGAAGCTCTCTGATTTACAACCACATTTTAGGATTTTCAAATGTACATTTACACGCCTAAATTAAGACACTTGTGCCCCTACGGTGAACTTCGGTACGCAAATTACTTAAATGGTTTTGGGAATTCGGGTGCAGTATAAGTAATACTGACCCAGTGCTCGCGCTGCTCCATTGTTGCCAAAGACACGAGATTGAGCAGGGAGCCGCGGGAGTGCGTGAGCTGAGAGCAGTGCAGTAATCTTGACGCAGGCTGTCCTGCGCTGACACAGTTCATGGAACTAGCTGGACCAGTAGAAATTGAACCCTACTTTAATATCATCACGGTGCAGCGAAGAGGGTTCCCTGTTCTATTTCTTTAAAATTTTGCACAGAGGCCTTCCAATGGAATTACTCAACAGATTTAAATTCTGATTGGCCACTGTGGCAGTGATTACTCAATCAAGAAAGCGATCGCTGTTTAGGAAAGTGTGCACGGCTGTACAGAGTTTGCTTGACTCACAGGTAAGGCCTCGGCTCTCAGGCTCCACCAAGTCTGTGGAATTAATAAGATGTAAACACAGACATTCCACAACCCAAGTGTGCAAAAAACATCCACAGTGTCAGAGCGGAGTTCAAGCCAGTAAGGTAACTCAGTGAGTTGAGCGACCACTACAGAGATTTGTGTCTACTGTGCAGGTCAAAGGTTCATATCCTATTGGTTCTGAGCAGCCTTTCATCTTTCTCAGGTCGATAAGACGAAAACAATTCAGACGGAAAATAACAAGGTGTTATTTCTAGTGTAAGTCAGTGTTGTTGTTACATCTCTTAAGGCCAAGTCTGCCTTTCTCAGAGCAGGCCGTTTGACTGGCCGTGCGGGGCAGGGGATGCTGCTCTAATGATTGCAGGGCGTGGGGATCTGATCTCTAGGGATTCCCCTGTTATCTCGAAACCGGCCAAGCAAAAGTTAGGGGAGAGCTGCACAGACTGCATGGAGCCTGTGACATACCAGCTGGACATCAGGATTAAGAGGTGGAGAGAGAGTGGATGCAAGCACGTCTGATCTGGTGCCTCGTTCTCGGTAATGGTAAGTGATTGCAAACTAATGCTGTGTTCTGTATATTGTGCCGAGACCCCTCATCACTCTAACCTCCCCCACTGACACCCCAGGCCCTTGCTGAAGATTGCTGGCTCCATTAGAAGTGGAGCTGCGGCATTTGCTCCCTTGTGAAATGGATCCAAATATCCGAGTCAGCCCCGAAACGAGAGATATGTGCTTTCTGTGTAACATGTGCTTACAGTGGCCAGTTCTCTGATGTATGGCATTAAAACTGGCCCTGTGTACATGCCCCTGAGTTAACAGTGATGCCACAAACATCGATTGACTTGCAAATAATGAATGTTAAAAACGTCGAGGGAATACATTTCAGCGATTTAGTTCCTCTCTTATCTTACATGCTTTACTTAATCTTGCATTCCCCACGAATTAGCTATTTTATAATTTTGTTGTTTATCTGTATTTTTTTCTGTGTATGCTTTGAAGCTTGAGCCATGCCAGGTGTTGATGAGGGGCTTTGATTGAGCGCTCAGGCGCTAAGGCTGAAGCCAAACAAAGTGCCGGTCACTGTGTTGGCCTCTCTGGAGAACACACAGAAGGAACAATGTTTGTGTATTCCATTTGCAACTGAAATTCTGTGGATGTGTGTGTGTGAAGGGGGTACACTGATGTCAAAATATATGCAAGGCAAAAGTAAGAGAAATTAAAGTGCTTAAATTTGAGGGAGTGCAGTGCATCTTGGGGGGTGAAGTGACAGATGCGAGGAAGGACATTCGGGGAAGAGTGTAAAGAGGATGTTGAAGAGGAAAGAGAGGTGGTTGAAGAAGTGCAGATGGACAAGATATGCAGAGAAAAATAGGATACAGATCTAACATAAAGCACACATAACTGAAGTCCAAAACTCCTTCCACAGGCCTCAATGCTATTTAATTCACAGACTCACTATTTCAGAATTTCAGAATTTAAACATTTTCAATGTTAATTATTTATAAGAAATCATTGTTGTTACTCATTTATGTTAAACAGCTAACACCCAGTGACAAAGCCAATCATACTGACAGGCTTTAGGCGTATGTCAGTTGCTGTGCCATTTATCTGGATAAAATTACTTCTCAGCGAGAAACCAAAATACAGGTCTGATGGCACACTATGGGAATCACAGAAATGTATTTGGCATGTTCCTTTATAGGGAGCACCCAATTTTTTCATCTCACTTAAAGACCTGTCTGCACATATTTCTATATGACTGGTTACAGCCAGCAGCTGTGGGTGCTTCCCGAAGTCTGGTTAGAGCATATTTTTCCAAAGTTAATGCTGCACGCAGTGCAAGACACTGGGCAAGCATACATTTTAAAGGGCTAAGGTTGTCATGCAGAACAATTTACATATTCCAGTAACTGTTGAACAAATTAATGCAAGAAGATACGGGGCAGTTTTTAATGTGTTAAATATTTCAAGACTATACGTTCCCACTGCTTAATAAGCCTTGCTTTATCGCTGCATTCATTTGCTTTAAAATGCACCATTTGCCAATCTTTTTTAAATTTCTTTCTCAGGAGAGGGACTCTCCCTAGACCCCAGATTTGTCCATTGAACTTGTTCACATCGCTAACTAGTGTTTTCTATTGGAAAGGGTAGAGCCAAAGCAGTCTTGCTTAGTACCCTAGCCCTCTTCAGAAGTCAGACTTGCTTGGCAACCCAGAAATTCTCTGAAATAATGTATGAGTTTTCTTTTATGAATGCCTAGAAGAACTGAATTTTTAGTCCATTTATCACAGAAATAGTGCTGAAAATCACACCAAAAAGATGCCAATTTTTAAAAAATGTCTTCGCGGGGGGAGAACCCCCCCGCACCCTCCTGATTGCCGTCGTGCTCGCTCGCTGCGCTCGCATACGTTGATTCGTTCTGCATACGCCCCACCAGTTTCAAATTCCACCAGCCGCCCCTGTGAATAAAAATGCATTTGAGATATAGCAATGCCTTTTACCTAGTTTTAATTCATCCAGCTCCTTCTGCTTTATTTTATGTATTTGGTGGTCGGCGTGTAACTTCTGAATGGGACATTTCAATATCACAGAACTGTGCTCCAGATGCAAAAAGAACAGATGAGGGACGGAATGCTGAACAATATACTCCAGTCACAGATCTGGATTAAGTCCATCTTTTTTTGCTCGCCATGCCATTTCAGTTTAGACCCAGCCATATGCAAATCAGTCTTGACCCTGCTCCCCATGGGAACAGTCTAGCTCAAACTGCCTGGTCCGGTCCTTGCTGGACCAGAAACAAGCATCCTGGGACCGGTTTCAGGGTATCACACCTCATCAGCCAGGCTAGCTTGAATCTGGTGGCATAGCGAGGACAGGATCCACGTCAGGGCATACCTTTCCCACTTAGGGCGACAAATACAAAAACAACAGTGTTGCAGATGGAAGCAGTCATTCCTATAGCATTGTGTTCTTGAACTGGTCATGAGCTACTCTTGAGCAGTAAAGAATTGAGCTGTAAAGGCAAGACCATTGCTGCTTTACATCTGTATGTGGACATGGTTGCCTTGTTTCTGTGCATGGGTACCTCAATTCTTACAAGAGCAGATCTGTTGGCTCTCCTGCTTCTCTCCTTCATTTGTCAGTGCATAGCCCCACAGTGTTTAGGCTCTGCACTGTTTGCTTTAATGTCTAATGCAGAATATAGCTTCATATTATATGTTATTGCAAATGTAGGAAATACATTTGGTGGCCTGTGTAGGAGAGAGGCCACAGACATGCATGTATCCTCATTGAGTCAATAAGGATTCCATAAAACATTGAAAATTTGGGGCAAACGCACACAATTTCCATCAGCACTATATCAAAAATATATTTATTGTTCAAGTATAAAAATGCAAAAAATTTACTATTTGTACATTGAACACCATGAATTGCCCAAACTGCGGATCATAAATGATGTTTACGAAAACAGCTATCAAATCAGCCAAGCTGCAACAGTCTTCCATGTTGAATTTGTGAGCTGCTGGCAGGAAACATGTCGAACAGATCCCCACTCATCCTTCTACACAGTCAAACATTCACATATACATAAAAAAGCTCATGTCTATATTTGAAGGGTCTTTATACTGCATTGATTTCACTGTAACCTAATACTATCAAATATTTCAAAAGTTGTCGATGTTTGGACCACTAATGGGTCAGATTAGGGTGTTCAAACGATCCCAAGTGCGACCGCTGTAAAATGCAATCTGTTCTCCTGTCAAAAGCCCATGTGAGGGAACATAGTTTCAAGTTTAGTTACAAAGGGATGGGGATCACGATGATACATATAAAATAAGAAGTTCACAGTGAAGATACTAAATATGAGCCTTTCTACTACATAGAATGAGTGACTCTCTATGGTCTCTCACATGGGCTTTTGAGAGGAGAACAGATTGCATATTACTGCTGTCGCACTTGGGATCTTTTATAGATCCCAACCTGACTCATTAGTGGTTCAAACATTGAGGATGTTGAGTGACAGATTTTTATTTTCATGGGGCATCTGAATGTAAAGTGGGGTCTAAGAATGTGGCGGTCCTGATGAAGGCATTTCACGCCGAAACGTGCATAGATAGCATTGTGTAAAGCCACAGTAAAATAACTAAATAATGACTGGATGGACAAAACTGCACTGTTGAATAACATATGGTTGGAACTATCTAAAAGAAAACTCCATTTGTTATTACTGAACTGATAAAAATAATTAAATGTCAACCCTTGAAATATGTGATAATATTAAGTTAAAGTGAAATCAATACAGTATATAGACCCTTGAAATATGGACATGAAGCTTTTCAATGTATATGTGAATGTATGACTGCGTAGACGAATGAGTGAGTATGTGGTTTGTATGTGAATGAATGAGTTAGTAATGTTGGTTTTTCTAAGGTAATATTTGCGCTATTCAAAAGACCTGTATTTAAAGTAGTTGCAATTGTGTGTTGAATTTTGGAGATGTATTTCTTTACTTAAAATGCTAATTTGATATCATGTATTGAACAAATAAAGGATTGAATTCAAGACAGTATTCCTGAGCCCTGTGCACATCTATATACATTTTAATGATGTGTAGACAGTAATATATTTGAAGGTTAGATGGGGTTTGTTTTTTGTATTCTGCATTTTCCCTGCCCCGTAAACTCTACCTTAGCAGGGTGTCCCTCCTTTTTGAAGATGACATGTCGAACTGACTCATCATGGAGAAGATAGACCTTTGTTTTCTGGTCCTCATGCTATTGCATTATTGCACATCCAAGCATTAATGTGACCTAATAACTGTTCTGGAATACATTAGTTTGGCTCCTCTTATCTTTATTTGAGTCTTCCAGTCTAAACTACCTACATATTTCTTATCAGCCATGAGAAAACGGAAAGTCAGTCGCGCAAAACACATGTTGACTGTCTGTATTGATAACTGTTTTGAGGATGATTTCCCCCCGTTTCTGCTATCTAATGGAACATTAGCAATTAGAGTCAAGGAAGCTTAGTTTTCATAACTACACTATGTGAGAGCTGCTACTAATTTACAAAAGGAACAAGCCAGTAATCTCTACAATCTGAACTAACATTTCAAAATTTTGGTTGCTCTCTTTACATTTATATTCATTGGACAATAGAAACACTGAATGATTACTAACTATTGTTAGACCTGTCAGTCTTAGGGTTGTCTTCCCCCAAACTTTTTGAATTTACCCCTGCTATTCTTGCTGAATTCGTTTTTGTTGGCCATAGGACTCTGTGCACTACCACTTCTAACCAGTGCTAAAGTGCTTTTGCTCACTTCCTTTAACATGGTAAAATTGGCTTACACCTGATTGGCATATTTAATTTACTTATAATTCCCTTGTAAAGTAGTATACCATATACCCATGGCATGGTAAATTAAATGCTACTAGTGGGCCCGCAGCACTTATTGTGCCACCCACTTAAGTAACCCCTTAAAACATATCTCAGGCCTGCCATTGCAGCCTGCTAGCAGTTTTAAACTGCCAATTAAACTTGGCAAAATAATCCCCTTGGCAAGCCTTAAAACCCCCTTTATATTAGACATATATCACCTCTAAGGTAGGGTCTAAACAGTCCCTAGGACATGTTACATTGTAATTAAATAGTTGGACATGCATTTTTAAGTTTTACATGTCCTGGTAGTGAAAAACGAATTCATTTTTCACTATTGTGAGGCCTACCTTTCCCACAGGATAACATTGAGTTACATTTAATATGTGTTATCTTTTGATTGGGAACAGGTAGGAAAGTCAAGTTTGTCATCTTAAGTAATTGTAATTTTAAATCCTCTTTAACAGTAAAGTGAGATTTTAAGTCACAATTCTAAAAATGCCGCTTTCAGAAAATCAAAACACACAATTGATGGATGAAATGCAGAACAAATCAAAACATTCACCCCCAGTAAAGAGATCTGGGTTAAATCCATCCATTCTTTTGCTCACCATGCCACCCCAGTTTGGGCGCAGGGTCAAGACTGATTTGCATATGGCTGGGTTCAAACTGGAATGGCATGGGGAGCAAAAAAACAATGGATTTAGGCCCAGATCTCTGTACTGGGGTGAATGTATGACATTGTTCTGCATTCTGTCTATCAATTGTTCTTTTTGAAGCTTTCAGAAAATCAGCATTTTGTGCCCTAACCATCTTGTGCCATCATCTGTTCCTGGGTCACATGACTAGGTGTAGTTGACCTTTGTGTATTCCTCCCAGTCAGCATTACAATTGACTCTGCCATTACCTCCAGCTGTACACCACATGCTATAGGCACATTGATCCTTACTTCTAAGTCTGTGGTGTCTGTATCCTTAGCTCTTCCTTGAGAAGTTGTAGCCTGGGAATGTCTGTCAGGCAGAAAAGATGAGATCCGATCTACAATTTCTTTTCCTAGTTTTAAGAAGGATCCTAAAAATGCCTTAAATCATGAAAGATAGCGTTACAACGGTCTTAAACCAGGGTAACCTTTATAAATCAGTCTTTAGGACCTTTTTAAGCAAGGGGAAACTCTACTGTCAAAGGGAAACATTTGTCTGTAAACTATAGAAAGCCAGGATTAATCTTTCATAACTTTCCATTTTTCATATGTTCCCCCATTTATTGGCTCTCATACTGTGTGGCATTTTACGTCTTCAGGGCTTAAGACTTGCATTCTAAACCAGCCTTATGTTCTCTTTTTAAAGGGAATGGAAATTTTACTCTAAATTGCCGAAACTGCATTTCACCTGCCTGTGTGAGGGTCTCCTGCACAGCTCGGGAGACTACAGATATTGAGAGCAGGAGTGAATAATACACGTGTCCTAAATATGGCACCTCTCGATGATATTTCCACTAGTGTTGTATGTAATCAATTGTTTTCCCTAAGGCAGAGTTTACTGCATCTCTACCATCATGAAAACTGCATTTCTTAACCTCTAAATGGAGTCAGGTAACCATGTTGAGGGCGGATGGGGCACCCACTCATTTTTGTAGCCTATTGGAAACCTCTGCTACAATAGTGAGCGGCGTTGTTGAACTCATGTCTGAGGTATGAAATATATATATATATATATATATATATATATATATCCCTTTCAAAGACGGCTCACTTTTCCAACAATGGGCGCTCTAGGCGGTGCGTATGCGGTAAGGCAGAGCCAAGCCATTTCAATTTTCACAAACCATCTCCCAAAGAAGAAATTCCGCTCGCACTCACGAATAGAAGCAAGTTGAAACTTAATGTATTTAAAGCTTCGATTTAATCAGCATGCCAGTAATTACTCTACGCGTTTCAGTCTCAGCAGAGACCTTGCTCACGAGGTAGACAAACCAACAGATGCCGCATTTTTTTCCTTTTTTTGTACATAACAACCCTTTGCATCACTTCCTGCAGCAATATGCAAAGCATTCTGGATATTGTAGTGCATATAATTAAAACCATAAGCATTTTTACGTGAAGCACACAAATCATAACATGTGATAAACCCCTTAACCATCACGCTGATCATGTTAGCTCTAATACATGGATTATTTAACAGATTGCTCAAATGTGACCTGCTCTTCGTTTCCTCATTAGACACTGTAACATCAACATTTACACTGGTGTTCTTAATTTTCCAACAGTTGCTCATTTCCGCCTCTATACTATTTTTACTACGCATATCTTAATCAGAGTTCATACTCCTCAATTAATTATGTCGTGCTAGATGAATTTATGAGAGACCGGCCTCCCAGTAGGTCCATGTACGTTTACCGTTTCTACAATCCTGCCCTCCAGTGGGCACACCCAATATTTCTTACTTAAGTTCCTACCCACCAATGGGTTGTGGTTACAACTATCATAATCATGTTAATCGCATATTAATTTCATCAAAATAATCCTTGTATCACATTTATATCGTTATGACCAACATCCTGCGTGTGGGTTTACCATTGGTCTAAGAACTAATAATTACTGTGAAATGTGACCCCAAACTAATTCCCAAAAACCCTAAGTGCATTCTAAAATCAAGGGAAGCAGAAAATATTTTTAACAATTTTTAACATCTTGGAAGGGTGAGCGAGCAACAATTACTGTAACATTGTATCTATTTTGGTGAATGCCGGCTGGTCTCCTGTTCAGTAGAACCGAACCTGAAATATAAAGACGAGTGAATGGAAACTCGAAGAACTTTTCTGTCAAATGGTTTCAGAGTAGCGGGGATACTGGGAGACGAATTAAGAAGCGAATTAAGAACAAGACTAAATAGAAACAGCAAGAAAAGCCAGTAAGATATGTATAAAAGGGAGGCAAAAAGAATAGCATTAATTGATACCTTCTTTGAACAAGAAGCATCAACAAGTAAAGGAACTGGTACATCTAGCAGTTCAAAAAATCCAGATATTAAAAATAAATTGAGAACATGGGAGAAACTTTCCAAAAAATAAATAAATAAGTGGTGGGAAGTAGCCTCGTTGAAAAAGTACTTGGAAGTTAAACGCGTACCTCGTGGTTTGCGCATAAATTTAATACCAAACCACCAAGAAACAAGCAACGAATTATTGAATGAGTGGGGAGAATTCATTTTAAAATCTTCATTGGGACTCATGGAAATACTGATTAAACATATTGAAATAGCCCTGGAAAAAACCACAGCACAGGTAAAAGACAAAAGACCTGGAGAAAGAATTAGCCACATTGGATCTCATCTCAGAATTAACTAAATTTAAAGAGGAGTTGGAACACCACATTGAAAAGCACGAAAAAACTGTACAGGCGAGGAAACAGTCTAAGTTTAAACGCGACAAAGAAGATTATATGGATGGTCGTATTTCGACGTACGCAAGAAAATTTGACCAATTTAAACAACAAGAAAAATTAGACCTGGCAACGAGCATAATAGGCAGTATATCATCACTGACCTCCACTGACGCAAGTGAAGGGGAAGGAGAGCAAAGTGAAGGGTGCCCGAAATGCACTTTTTTAGGAGAAATGAGATTGGCTCTCCAACAGAAAAGCTGGGAGAAGAATATGGGGACCCAATCAGGAATAAATCGCGGAAGAGGCAGAGGACGGGGATATGCAAGAACAAACCCACAAGAAGAGGCAAGCGGAACAACAAATCCAAAAGAGTGGGAACAACGACAAGAAGCATGAGGCAGAAATGGAACTAGGACCCCTCATTGATAATCCATCACAAGAACTGAAAGTGATTAATCTCTCAAGAAACACATTAACGCAGATGGAAATTAAATTATTAAAACGCGGCCTAAATTTCTGTCCAACCAATAACATTGACTTGGCCCAAATGCGTATAGACTTGTATAAATACGTTCGAAAAATAAAACTGGCTAAACTGTTTGCAGAAAATCCAAAGATGACACAGTATAGTAAAAAGATCACGGGACCAAGCATGGAGCTGACAGCAAAAGACTCGGACAACTTTGTAGTGCTAATGGAACTAGATCAAGATCCCAATTGTGAAACAAGAGAACTGAACACTTACTGCCCACAATTAGGAGCAGGAACTAGTGGCAAGAAAACTCGATCAAAATTCTATCCACAATTGCCACAGGGCAACAAAATCGATACCTTCCATGAATCAGTAATAAAAGATCTCTACCAATTGAACCATTCAAAAAGGACAGACACCTTAACTTTCAGAGAACGAGAGGCATTGCGAAGCCTGAAACAAGATGAAACCATCAAAATAAAAATGGCAGATAAGGGGGGCAATGTCATCATCCTGGAGAAAGAAGCGTATATGCGGGAGGCATACTCTCAACTGAGGAATAAGGAATATTACGAGAAACTTGAGGAAAATCCAATGATGAAGTGAAAACAAGAACTGGATGCAAAATTATCATCATGGATGAGGAACAACCTTTTGGATGAAGATGAGGTAAAATACCTCAGAATAGACCATCCAAGAATGGCGACAATTTACTTCCTCCCAAAATTCATAAGCGTCCCACTAAACCGCCAGCTAGGCTGATAATATCTGCGAAAGGGGCGCTATTGGAGAATATGGCAAACTATTTGGATGTGTATTTATTACCATATGTGAAAAGACTGACATCGTACCTACAGGACACAGGAGACCTTCTAAGACACATACAGGAAATCCCTTGGTTAGAAACATATAAATTGGGGACTATGGATGTGATATCGCTTTATACTAACATAAGAAATGATATCGGTTTAAAAGCTGGTGAATACTTTTTACAAGAAAGAAACATCCAATTCTCCGATCATAACAGAATGCTGTTAGAGATGATAAAGATTTGTCTGGAACAAAACACATTCATGTTTGGAGAAGAAATTTTTCGCCAAGTGAAAGGGACAGCGATGGGCTTTTCATTCAGCCCCAGCTATGCCTGCCTAACCATGGGGTGGTGGGAAAATACCTTGGCCTGGAACAACGAAAATGAACGCTATGTGAACAAAACTATAATGTGGCTGAGGTATATAGATGATCTGATGATAATTTGGGATGAAACTGATGAGGAATTCACAGAGTATTTTGAGATTTTAAACAACACAAAAACAAATTAGAAATTTACATATAACATCAGTAAAGAACGTGTTGTATTTCTGGATACTGAGATCTACATCCATAATAATGCAGTTCATACCACCTTACACCGCAAAAGTACAGCGACCAATGCGGTTCTCCATGCGGAAAGCTTTCACCAACCTAGCTTAATTAACAACATACCGTATGGGGAATTCCTCAGAATAAAAAGAATATGTTCCCAAATTTAGTTAATTCTGAGTTGAGATCCAATGTATATATATACTCAATTGTTTCTACATGCCGAGCCCAATTCCTTAATCGTGAAGTATTTTATTCAATACAGCGAAAACGCGTTTTCACTTTTAAGGAATTGGGCTCGACATGTTTTCTTTGAGGAAGAAACAATTGAGTACATGAGAGGCTCGCTACTGCGCCGTTAGCCCGCCGCCAACTGAGGCAGGATAATCAGCGACTCATTTTGATTGAATATATATATATATTATAATGCTTTCTACAGTAAAAAAATACATACACAGTTCTACTTAGGATTTCTGAGAATATTCCTTGATCAGAAGAAAAAATAACACTTTCATCCTTACTGCGATGAAGATTTTATGGTTGCCTTGCTGGAGACAATTAAAAAGAGTTGTATTCTGCTCCACCGAAACTGTTGCTTACAGTATTCTTATTTCTAGTCTATTGGTACCAATCTCCCGATGACCCACAGCATTAAAGGGGGGCACTGTTCTACCTGGGATGCCAGCTTGCCCTCGCGTTTCATCCTTCCCCCAGGCTGGGTTAGCGCAGAAGGTCCAGAGACCGAGCAGGCTGTGTCTGCCATGGAGAATGGCAGCTGGTATCAGGCATTTGTAGTGTCCCCGGAAGTGACGTTGTAGGTAATTGGACACAGCTGGAAGAGGAGCAATGACGAGTCAGCTGTTAACATTTGAGGATTTTTCTACAAGGTAGAATTGTCACAAGAGCTTTTACTAACAAATTTGACTGTTAAATTAAAAAAAAACACTGTAGGCTCAGAACTAACCAGATAAGCGGTCCCACTAAAGAGGCAACCTCTATTGCTCCAAAGTCACGTTTTCCTGCTCTGAGACCTTTGGTGTGAAGCTTGAGGCTATGTCAGCACCTCCCTCACGACGTGACCTTGTCCAGCCACAGCTTTCAGGGTTGTCCCCCTGAAGATTTCAATCCTATATATATAGAAGTGCTTCAAAGTACACAGGTAATTTGTGTTGCTACCCCCTGTAGTATGTAAATTACTATTTATCATTTTTTAAGTCTTTTTTTGTGATTTAATCGGTTGATTGGATCTTACCGTAAAACACTGCCAACACGGTTTAGAGTGAAGTCATTGATTGTGCATTTATAAACCTAATCTTTGCATATTTGACATGCATTTAGGGTAGTGCAAGTTGTCCTATACTTCCCAGTCCAAACTCATGTGTGTGATTGACAAATCTATTTATGTATCAAGCAGCTCTCGATGCATCTATGTCCACCTACTTCAGGCGATTAGACCAACCGAATGATAAAACACAAAACTATTTTGCATTCTTGAACGCTAATTCAATAAAACACTGAATGAACATTATGTCTGGTTACTCTTTTCAATAGAAAGAAGCATTGCAATTTATTTAGGGCTTCAAGATGCATTCTATTGCTAACTATTCTTCACCGTACACCTGCTGAGGTGCCCGTGGTACTGTAAAACCTACATTCTTGCTCACTGATTGATCATTACATATAAAGGACAGAGATGTACAGACTTGTAATGGTAATGTAGAATTTCTGACACGTACAGTAGATATTTCAGTAGAATTGTTAAGGGTGGTATTTAACTCCGTCATTAAGAGTGCTTTTATTATGGAGGTATCACCTGAAAACTCAAATATGAAAGTGCTCATTTTGCATTTGTTGGTGGGTTATAGAGTTTAGCCAGTGCCTTTTGCGTAATTTTCAACCCTTTTTGTATTGGTCATATTTACAGGCCCTTCCTAAGGTGGATTTCTATTTATCTTGGTGTTTTGTATTGAGTTGCCTAGAGCTAATGTCATAGATGCGCAGAGACTCGTAATGCGTATTTTCTGTCGCAGATGTAAAGGAAGAAAAGTCCCGAACTAGGAGGTACCGGACTGGAGTATGTGTGGGAATAACGGCTGCAGCATCTACGTTCAGGGTGGGGCCAGCGCATAGGGCAATCTGGCAGTGCCAGTAGGGCTGGTTTGACAGGTCAGTGCATGGGCCGTTTTTAGGTCGAGCATTCGAGACCTCCTGTATATACTTTAGTATATACTTATGTGTATGTACTTTGTGGGCTCTGGAGATCAGCCCTGGGACTTGTCTGCTTCCGCTTAGGGACTTTTTTTTCTGTTCCACTTCCTCTATTTAACTGACTTGATAGAAAACAACCAGTAGAGGTCAGTAAAATACCAGAATTGCTTTCTGCTTGTTCAACTGCCTCTATTTAAATGTCTTGATAGAAAACGACCAGTAGAGGTCAGTAAAATATCAGAATTGCTTTCTGCTGAGGGACTTTTTTAAAAATTTTCAGGGAACTGCCTCTATTTAACTTTCTTGATAGAAAACGACCAGCAGAGGTCAGTAAAATACTAGAATCACTTTAGCATTCTCTAGATTCCAGTCCATAGAAATTGTCTTCCACGAGCACCCATAGACAATAATATTTTTTTCAAATCTTGTATTTTCAGTGGTATGACCACCGAAGGCCCTGATTTTATATTAAAAACAGAGCTTTGGACTATAACATTTCCCACTTAAAGGCAATATTTCTCTCCATGTGTTCCCATACCTGGTGTGTCACACAGTTTGGTGCTTACTTTCCCTCCATGTTAAAGAACAGTAGATGTTTCAGCACCTAGTCTAATGTGCTGCATAGCTAAATACATATAAAGTCCCAAAGGCAAGACCGATTGCATTGCAAATGCTTTTTTATGTTTGTGGGCCTGTTTTTTATGATCTGTTCTGCCACTTTTTACTGGTGATTTTCCTGACATTACCGCAGACATTGCCTGCAGCAAGCACAAATGCATGCAGTCTCACTTACACCTATATGGAGTGTCTGTACAAGTTCAAAACTGTCCCAATTTGTAAACGTGCGCCACGTTTATACCTATTCCATTCTCTAACTGGGGCCACTCTTATTTTGGCGTGCCAACCTATTTTCTGTCTCAATCTGGCTCAATCTGCATTTTAAAGCTACCACAGAATTAGGATGCAGGATTTACTCTCGTAATTTGTTTTTTAAATATGAGAACTACATCCATACTGTTGATGATTGTGTAAATCGGTCAGTAAGTTGATAGTTCCCGTCCTTACCTGATATACTTCAAGGAGCCTTGATGTGAAAGGCAGCGAGTCTTCTAAGACCCTCAATGCTGCCCGGTGCAGGGTTCCACCTCTAATTCACTTTGGGTTCGCTATCAAAATAATGAGGCAAGGCGCAGGAAACTGGAAGACAAGAAGAAGGTTTATTTCTCATGAGGAGATCGCGTCAACTGAGACACCGGGATGTCTCAGTGAGGTGTTCTGCTGGCAATGCTTTTGGCTCTTCCTTTTATACAGGTTTTACACAATGTATTTGTTTCATTTATCATGGTTACAAGCTTGGAGTCTCCGCCCCGGGCAGGTTGTCACACAAGCCCGACATTGTTTCATCAACATGGTTACACAAGCCCAACATTAACTCTCCTCCCGCCCGGGTCAAAAACAGACAATTTAATTGCAGCTGGACCTTGCTTCAGGGTCTAAAAACGAGTGAGACCGGCCAGATCTAAGAGTCCGTTCTGTTGATAAAAACAGGTCCCATTGTTGGCAAAAAACAAGTCTTGCTGTGTGCAGTGCAATAAACCATGCTTGCAAGAGTCTGTTTGGTGTTTGTAACCCGTTTGTGCAGGGATGAGAGGAAAGACGCAGTTTGAGGCAGCAGGTGATGTTGATGTTTGTCGTGGAGATAGTTTATAGCCCCCAGCACACATATCAGGTTTGGTCAGAGAGTCAGAAGGCTGAGAGGACAGGGTGAAATGAAGGTGACCAACAGAGTACAAAATGGCTGTGGTCAATCAGAATGACTGTAGTTTATGTGCACGTAGGAACTTTCATCAGACAAGATGGCGCAGAATGTTCATGATTGTTGTTTTGTTCTTAACAGTCGCCCCTTTGAACATAACTAGCCAGCTTGTCAGTTTATTTCGATCTCCATAATGTCCTGTATCTCTTGATCATACATTACTCTCATTTTTGTTAGCTGAGTGTCCATAGTCTTAGGGTGCAAGGTAGTTATGCAAAGATGACACAAAGGTGGTATACAGTGTATACCCAAACAACAACCACATATTGTCAATACTGGGACCAAGAGAATCATTGATATTTTCCAACCCCACTCCTTCAAGATGCCCCAAAGCCAACTTCCAATTGTCCAAGTCTCTGATCCTTGATGAATTTCTGAAGATAGTCTATGGAGATGTTCGATTGCTTCATAGACAGAAGGTGAATTATCAGGCTGCGTCGAGGAACTGTGATGAGGCAGAGTCTGTTTGATCAATGTCTTTAGAACGCTTTTCTCGATGATGCTCTGCAGGGGGCTGTGTAGGTTGGTGGCAGAACAAAGGCGATGTAGCACGTGCCCCCCAGTTTCCTGGGAGCCAGGTGTAGGCTTTGGTTCCACAAACAAAGTACATATTGGGTGATGCAACAAATGCTGGAGGGTTGGCAGTGTTCAAAGTCCTTACAATGTTACAAGTGCTGTGACCCACATTCTTAGTCCCACGGCCTTCAATGCATACAAGGCCAGAGACGTTCACCACAGATAGGGCCACAGTCAGTGTTGCAGCAGTTCTTTTCTTCAGGTAGGAAAATGTGGCTCTGACAGGATTATTGAACACTTGTATTTCCACTCGTTCTTTGGAGGGGACATTCATTGGGAATGTCGTATTGGAGGTGTGAGGGCAAAAGGGAGCTGCTGTTCTTCCTGTTTGGTTTAGCCAGAACTCGTTGTAGAACTGAGCGGTTGTCCCATCGGAAGTGGCATTGTCTTTGTAACTTTCTTGTGGGAGCATCATCCAGGCAAGGCAAGATCCATGAATAGAAAAGGGTGGAGGGATGAAAGGGATTGAATGTTCAGTGGCATGTGGCAGCAGCCCACAGACCCAACAGTTAGTGGCATTGGTGGCAAGATTGTGCTGGTGCAGCATCTGTACGAAAGAATTATTCCAGAATTCTTTGCGTCGTTCTCGGAGATGTGGCGGTAGTGATACCAGGTAGTGTTCTTTCTTTGTGATTGGTTGCATGGTTGGTGACAATGTTCTGTATGCAGGTGCATTCTCTTCAATGATCCAGAGTGTGACCATTAGCAGGAGGCAGGTGAGAAATGCAGCTACAAGTGCAATTGTCTTTGTACTGTGCAGTTCAAAAGTCTTGGTGTCTTTGCGGTGGCTTTGCAGGTGTTCCGTTTCTTCCATCATCTTCGAGGAGCTCACCAACTGTTAGGACCACAGACTTTTGTCTGGTGTTTTTCCTGGTAGCGTTGTTTGGCTGAGCTACCGATCTGAGACTCTGACTCAGTTAGTGGCCTGGTTGTTGGAGCTCCCCTTTTCGTCGATCTTAGGTTGTACCCTTTCCTGGATGGCACCGTGGGGTCGGGAAATTCTGATAGTTCAAGGGTGTCTTCTTGTGGGTAGCAGCTCAGAGCTGGTCGGTCTCTCGCGAGTACTTCCTCTTGCACCTCCACCCCTTCACAGGTTGCCAGGGTTGGAGGGACTCGTTTGCAATGGAGCGTGCAGTCAGTTTCATTTTATTTCCACTCGGAGGGCAGTTCGGGTGGTGCTCAGGACTTGCCAGGGGCCCGTCCACCTAGGCTCCAGATTCTTCGTTCTTTGGAAGTTGCAGATCAAACATGGTCGCCTGGCTTTATTTCATGTCCCGGGCCCCTCGATAGTCAGGCAAGGCTTGCTGCACCTGTTGGTGGATAATTGTTAGCTCGTTTGTCAATTTATGCAAGTAATCTGCGTAGTTCTGTCTCCTGCCGTGGCTCGGGCAGTAACGTCTGCTAGTGCATTTCCCTGTCCAATGAGATCAGTCACTTTCCTATGTGCTTGGCATTTTATCACTGCTAACTTCTTGGGGAGGAGGACTGCTTGCGTCAAGGCGGAGACTAAATCTCCATGCAGGATGGGTGTACCGTGTGAAGTCAGGAACCCTCTTTCTTTCCATAAGATTCCAAAATGGTGAACCACCCTGAAGGCATATTGGCTGTCGGTGTATATGTTAACTGTCGTGTCAGTCGCAAAGATCGGTTGGGACAAAGGGTTGGTGGAGGGCGTACCGTCAAATCCTATTGAGGTCACATGTGAGCCTGACAAGGGTGCCTTTGAAATCAGTCGTTTGGATAGTGCACTACGTGTTGCTCCCGTGTCTACCAGAAATGGCGACTTTGTGCCCAGGACCTCAGCGGTAACATAAGGGCCTTGCTGATCAACATAGAGCTCGACTGGATCCCTCCCTTGCCCCTGGCTGTCCTATGCAAAGTCGTACGTATTGTCATAATCTGTCTGTTGGTACTGATTCTGTTTGGGATGGTCAAATGTGTTCACTCTTCCTGGCCTTTCCTTGCTTGCTTCACTCGTGTACCCTCTCCCACGTCCTCTTCCTCTCTGTCCACTTGCTATTTCCCTCGCCCCTCTGCCCCTACCAGCTCCTAACAAAGCCGGGCATTGGGTTTTCCAGTGTCCATATTCTTTGCAAAATGCACATTGATCCTGTCCTAGTTCTTGGCGTCCTACATATGATGTCGATGAATTGTTACTAGGTGGCTGTACTCTAGGGGTATTCTGCTGGTATCCTCCCCTATATTGCTCCCTTCCTGTGTCGCCCCCCTGGAGTTGTGCTACCATTACCCTTTCCTTCAAGTCCTTCTTTTTCCTTTCTGTAGCCCTCTCATTTTCGTTTTTCTGATGCTCATAGTACTGGGCCATTTGGAGAATGGCCGCCGGTTTAGATGTTGCCCAACTACTTTCGCTGGCTTGTAATTTCTGGGATACATCTGGCAGTAGTCCTTTGACATAGTTCTGCACAAATAAGTGGTGTCCGGTTGCGGTGGACATGTTTTGTCCACTGTAATCGGAGAACACTGTTTCAAATCTGGAGAAATACTCTGAGACATCCTCTTGTGGTTTCTGGCGGCACGCGGTTACTATGGACCAGTCTATCTTTTTCTCTGGGATCAGCGTTTTCACTTTCTGCACTATTTTGTCAGGGAGGTCCAATATTGCTTTAACCGGTTTTTGACCAGGGTTCCGCTGTTTATCTAGTGTGTTGAGTTGTTCCCAGGTATGACCAAGCAGTTCGGTATGGTCTATTTTCCTAATCTGTTTCCACACATCTGCTGGCAAACATAACCCGAAGAACAAGTCTATGTCGGCAAGTGTCATTATTGTTGATCCCAGAGCGGTACCTAGCTCGGTGTAAAAGGCGGTGGGGTTTTTTCGTAAATCCGGTAGAGATTTACGGAACGTCAAAATATCCTGTCTGTCCCATGGTTGATACACCCAATTGTAGACCACCCTTCCTCTAGCGTCTTGATGGTTTATATCGTCATTAGTCCCTTGTCCTCTAGGAGGTACCCAGTAAGGGGCAGCTTCTTTTATTGGCATCATGCTATCTGTTTTTTCCACTGGGGGTCCTGCTACCTTAGTTGTCCTGTCCCTATCTATCTGTCCTTGTTCTATGAGGTGACGCAATACTTCTAGTGTGGATGAAAATAGTTCTGCAACATCGTTGTCGTCTTCATCTCCGATGTCTACCTTCCTGTAGAGAGCCACTAATCGCTCGGGCCCTACGTCTTGGTACTTCTCTTCATATGCAGTAAGGGTGTGGTAACAGAGACGTACAATAAAGTATCGTTTGCGGTTTTCAACATAGGAGTCGCATATGTCAGTTACGTATTCTTCTGTTTCTTTCCTATCTATGAGGCTTTTAACTATTTTATCAATGCCTGCTCGCTCATTTTTACTTAATCGCTGGACCCTGGGCGCTCCTTTTTCTTTTGATCCTACCTCTACTACTGTATCCTTTGATGAGGCATTTGGTGTGGGTGACTCGGTGGGAGCAGAGGCGGTGGAGACTGAGGCGATCGTGCCATCTCCAGCTATACTTTGGTGGTCCTGTCGTTGTACTACGGGATGAGTAGGGGCATAAGGGGGTGGCATGTATATGATTGGGGGACCTAACAATAAATCATCATCTACCCTTTGTTTTGCTGGTAACTTGGGGTAAAGAGTCGAGGGCGTTCTAACAGGGCATTGACCTGATATTTTTGATTCCTGTTCCTTTTTATCGATTTCCTTTTCTTTTAGTTTTTCTTCTAATCTTTTACAGGCTTGGTAAGCTGATTTTCGCGTTTCTTTATCTTGTCTAGCCTCATCCCTTTTCTCTCTCTGAGCTGCCTCTTTTCGCCATAAACCAAAACTGTCAAACATGGCTGGTCTAGTTTTCTTTTTGTGGAGAGCTAATTCTAACATTTCTATTTTAGCGGGATGGAAAGATCCCGTCAGTGGCCACTGATTTACCCGGTCCTTCCTAGTGTATTTATGCCATAGTTTGCTATAAGCTACGCTGGCTAATCCATACTTTACGTACATGTCCTTGTTAGGGGTGCCTTCCGGCGGTACCGGCTGACTGACCTCTAACAAACGGTCTGGTCCAAAACAATTACAATCAAACAATCTAGAGAAAACAGGCATGACGTATTTATCGGTCAAAATGAATATCTCAATCAATCAATTTAGACAAAAAGACTGCACTACCTGTCCTTCGCTGTCTGCAAAGAGAGAATATTCCTATTCTACGTTGTTTGCAAGCAGGGAATGTCTCAAATAACTCGATATCAAAAAAGGAATACTAGTATTTCAATCAAACTATTCAACCAATCAATCAATCAATTTAAGTCGTTTTTTCACGACCTTACCCGGACCGTATGGACAGTTCTTAGTCTTCCCCTTCCAGCGCCTGGTTGTCCTCTCACTCCAACAATCAATGCGGCGTTCCTCTAAGGTCCCAGTCAGGACCGCGGGTCACTCGAGAGAGGTCCGTTCGGAACTGGTGAAGTTCAGTCGATCGGCAGCCAGACAAGGGTCTTCTCAGGCAGGTATACCCTAATCATTAAGTTGTTCACTCCGTCGTTAGGACCTCTCTACCGGACCCGTGCGTCGCTGATGGGCCCCTACGCTTGGGCGCCAATTTGTGAAAGGCAGCGAGTCTTCTAAGACCCTCAATGCTGCCCGGTGCAGGGTTCCACCTCTAATTCACTTTGGGTTCGCTATCAAAATAATGAGGCAAGGCGCAGGAAACTGGAAGACAAGAAGAAGGTTTATTTCTCATGAGGAGATCGCGTCAACTGAGACACCGGGATGTCTCAGTGAGGTGTTCTGCTGGCAATGCTTTTGGCTCTTCCTTTTATACAGGTTTTACACAATGTATTTGTTTCATTTATCATGGTTCCAAGCTTGGAGTCTCCGCCCCGGGCAGGTTGTCACACAAGCCCGACATTGTTTCATCAACATAGTTACACAAGCCCAACATTAACTCTCCTCCCGCCCGGGTCAAAAACAGACAATTTAATTGCAGCTGGACCTTGCTTCAGGGTCTAAAAACGAGTGAGACCGGCCAGATCTAAGAGTCCGTTCTGTTGATAAAAACAGGTCCCATTGTTGGCAAAAAACAAGTCTTGCTGTGTGCAGTGCAATAAACCATGCTTGCAAGAGTCTGTTTGGTGTTTGTAACCCGTTTGTGCAGGGATGAGAGGAAAGACGAGTTTGAGGCAGCAGGTGATGTTGATGTTTGTCGTGGAGATAGTTTATAGCCCCCAGCACACATATCAGGTTTGGTCAGAGAGTCAGAAGGCTGAGAGGACAGGGTGAAATGAAGGTGACCAACAGAGTACAAAATGGCTGTGGTCAATCAGAATGACTGTAGTTTATGTGCACGTAGGAACTTTCATCAGACAAGATGGCGCAGAATGTTCATGATTGTTGTTTTGTTCTTAACATTGATGACCTTGATTTTAACGAAATGCATAGTTTCAGCTAGTTAAAATCACTGAGGGACATTAGCTTGATTAGAAACTTTTAGGGTGTTCACTTTTATTAGTGTCATGTGCATGCTATGAAATGGTAAAAGAGATGCATCTAAAAACTGAAATGCCTTTGACATATTGGGTCTTATTATGATGCTGGTCGGACAAGCGTCAGACCGACAGTCTCGGAATGGAAGCCGACCGACTAGTAGTTGGTGGTTCCATCCGACAAATTAGGATGCAACCGTTCATGAGGCGGTTGGAAACAACCATTTTTCCATCGCGGCTTGTGCTGTGGCTGGAAAAGAACAGGAAAAAGTGGGAATCCCAATTAACCCTTGTCAGGCACTGTGTGGTGCCTGGCTAACGGGGCATAGATGTTTGGGGGAGCACCTGTGGTTCTTAGTGGAGGCCGTGGAGGGATGGGGGCCCTGCTAGGGCCTCCCCATAGTCTGTTTCCAACAGCCTTTCAATGGCGGTCCAATTGACAGTCGGGTGGGCTCCTTGAGCCCGTCGGAAGTGTCGGTCAGTCCCTCCACCCCCTGCCTCTGACCACTGCGCATCATAAATCATAATACGGTAGTCGGACCGCGGAACCAGATGTCGGTCACGCCTCAACCGACGGCCTGTTGGTTGCGATCCGAACAACATTTTAATGAGGCCCATTATCTTAAATTGGGCCCTGTTTTTTTAAGTCTCCCCTTTAGCTAGTTGGAGCTATTCGCCTACATTGCGGCATGTTATTCACTGACAACCATACCCATTCATGTTGTTATCCATCCCTGAGACAAAGCCATCGGTCTTTTTTCAGCTTTTGATTGCAGCTTTTTTTATGATGTTTTCTTAGAGTTGACATTCTGCTGTGTAATAACATGAGAATTTATATCATCTATGTCAAGATAAGTTACAGCTGTCATCCTGCTGTGATCAGCTTCATCTGCCAGAGCCCCTACGATGCTTCTAATATGCTGAAGCCATTTGCTTTTGTGCACTGCGCTGTTGTTTTATAGCAAGACAACATTTTTCTGTATCATGTCACAGTTTGCTTAGCTGAGTTTAAGTCAAAATAAAAGCCGTTTTCTTCCAAGCAATGGCCGCTAGAAGCCGATGAAGGTTGGTGATTTTTCAGGTCACTCATTGCAAGCATTGAAACACAACTGAGCTCTTTGCTGCTGCTTCCCTGAATTTAATTTGAAAGATTAAACACTGGTCTCGTAACCATGAAGCATGTGCAGACCCTCAACTACGTTCAAGTGCCCTTCCAGAGCAATCGTTCGTGGTACTTTTGTAAAAAAAAAAAAAAAAGTGTAAATTAACCAGTTCGACTCTGTTGAAGATTTCAGTAATATATTTTAATATTAATGTAGTTTTTCATCTTCAGCCCTCCGTTGGTTAACATTTGCTTACTTAGGTTTTTCCACACGTGCACATAAACGTTAGAGCACACCAACATTTTGTTTAAGAAACGTGCAGCATAAGGCGAGAAGATACACCTGTTTGTGGCCCTACATATAGAGAGAATGAAGGACTGAAGGACCACATTTCATGGAGCAGAGGAGCAGTGGCGTAGCAGGGGGGGTGGGCGGTCATCGCGGTAAGCGCAGCACCCTCCCACCTCTTACATGCTGTCCCCCGCGGCAAACACAGGGACCGCCACGGGCGGCACCTGGGCTACTTACGCCACTGCAGAGGAGTTTGCCAGCAACAAGCTAGCCTATTTGCTGTCCGGCAGTGCTTACTTTGTGCAGGTGGTGGGCAGTGGCACCCATTTTTGGGGACGGAGACCAATTTTTCAGTGACATACTTGGACTCCAAGCAAGTGCGAAAATGGCAGTAAGCTGAGAAGTGAGGGGGAAGTGGCAGACAGGGAAAAGTGGCAAAAGGAGAAAGTTGGGATGAAAATAGAACCTGCAGGGATGAGATTAAGAGGCAAGGAGTGTACCATGGTGGGAGGGAATGGTATAAAGTGGAGTCAATCTTGATATCAAGGACTCCCTTGGTTAGGCTGTGCCGTCAATAGGCTCCCAAGAAATACCTTGAGTTTATACTATTTTATTTTTTTAAATTAAGAATAGAAAGGTTGGCTTGTAGTAGTATCTTTTCACTGCTACAAGCAAAGCATTGAAGAAAATAATACAATGGTTAATTCTCACAGAAGATCTGCTAAAAGTTAGATGGTCCTTCGGATTGTGCTTATAACTTCTTGTATGTTCAATTTCTCATATTGCGGTTCTTGGATCTATTCTATTTTGGATTCAGTTACACACAAATCCCCGTGAGGCATCTGCAGGAAACCTCTTCAGATTTTAACAAGTCCCTAGAAAGCTGTCCTACCTCCATTGGCTGCCTACACATTATCACCAAATCCCATTTTTGTGTGCTAAAATCCATTACTAGAAGAGTGTTAGAACATATACTAATTTCCATATTTATATGTCCGTTTACATTGGGTGTTTACCTTTTTGCACAGGGTAGTATGAATTGATAATTCCAAACCTTTTCTGTGTTTGTAATAGATCAACGTGGTCAATATCTTTTTAAAATATTTGTTTTTGCATTTTTAACCCTTTTGATAGCAGTTGATATTCAGAGGCATAGAGTGCATCAAGGCTCTGCCCATAATCCCAGTGTCTAATTTGCACTTGCCAAATTGTACATTTACATGTGATGGGAATCATCTGACATCAATTTAATTCAAAGCAGTGGAATTGGGAAGTAGTAGCACGCAATTTACAGGGCTTAAAGACATCATCTTTTGTCATATTTATGCGTTTTTTAACTATGTTGTCTATGCACAAATTTATACCCAGCACACATGAAGGGAGTGACTTTTTACCATACATGTGTATAGTCATTTTGATTTACTATAAAACCTTTGGGTTCTGTGTTTTATGGACACACGAGCCAAATAAACAACGTAATTGTTTCCTAAACAGTGCTGCCTTATTGTCAGACCCAAAGACCACCAAGGGGACAGCACAAAACATACACCTTTGCCTAAATCAAAATAATGTGAGCTCTACATTAGAGGGGAATTAATCAGGAAAGAGTCTGAGGGAGCATGTAAAAAATAACATTCTCTGTAAGGACTAAGCTCCCCAGGTATGGTGGTACCAGCTGAACCATGCTATTTTTAGGTCTCGCCTATGCAGCGCGCATGCGCCGTTTAGGAGGCCTTTAGCCGTCGTGTAGCTCTTTTTCAAAGCACATACTCGTGCTTGTGGCGGCATACGCCTTGCGGGAGTGTGCAGCAGCGCGCCACAAGCACGAATATGTGCTTTGAAAAAGAGCAGACTGCTCTCCCAAGCGCGCGTGCGCGCGCCTCTTTCCTTGCCCACACGTCCCGTCGCGCAGCTCGCCCAACTCTGTTTTTTGTGTTGACCTGCCTCTGCTCCTGTTAAGTCTTCTGTTTACTTCCTGCACGGGCTTCATGAAACGCCGCTTCATTTGTGTTTGCCCGTCTTCCGTGTTTATTAAGTTCGCCGCCACTTAATCTCCCTGTGCTGACACCTCACAACACTGCTTTTTAACATGTTTTTTGCACCCTTTTTGGTGTTTCGTCTTCAGTGTTTCAGCATTGCCGCTACTTAATCTCCCTGAGCCGCCCCTGACCATCCCCCCATCTCACCCTCTCCCCTGCCACTCACCCCCTCCCCTGCCACTCACCCCTGCCACCCACCCACCAACACTGCTTTTTAAAAGTGTTTTTGTCTTATTATTTTGCAATGTTATATAGCGTGAAATGGACCCAAAGTTATCGGAGCGCTTTACATGACCACCAGTTGCATTACAGATGGACACTTTCAATTTACAGCCAGGGCTGATGCCGAGACTTGAACCTGATTCCCCAGCTTCATGGTCCACCTTTCTGGCTGTTAGGCCACATCTGATCACTGATCCCTTCTCTCCTGTTCCTCCCACTTTTCTCCTCACATGGCACCATCCATCATTGGCTATACACGGGGAAGGGCGGAGACAATTGGTCACGGCGGCAGCGTGGTTTTCTCACTCTCTTGGGCTGCTCGACCCATATCCATAGCTTTGCTAAGCAGCCATGTACCCTGCTTTTGCCTCCAACCAAGCGAAAAGGCTTTTGTGCCATTCCTAAACCCTGGAACCTGCCCAAGACTGAGGGCCCATAAGCAAATACCTTCTAATCTCACCCCAACCTCTTTGCCTCAGTTGCTTGCACACTTAATTTACTAGGACCTTCAAAAAAAGGGGTCCTTTTGCACAGATCCCAAGTTGAGATTGACTAATGTATTGCCTATTCTCTTGGTGATGGTGATACTTTCCTATGCCGTAATTTTGGAATGAGATCTCCTAGCTTCATTCCTCTCTGGCCGTTGGGCCACATACAATCACTGCTCCCTCCTCTCCTGTTCCTGCCACTTTCCTCCTCACATGATGCTGTCCATTATTTGTTACACATGGGTAAGGGCCGAGACAATGGGTCATGATGGCAGCATGGTTTGCTCGCTCTCTTGGGCTGCTCGACCCATACCCATAGTGCCGGCTTGTTATTTCAAGCTTTTGAGTCAGCTGCTCCCAATATTGTGCAGCCGCAGACTGCCCCTTGTCTAATGAGCACGCCGGTCTTTGTATGCTTGATTTCAAAGGTCTTTTGTATTTAACTGCACACCTTGCCTTGGAGTTTGGGACCTCGCGGGTGGGGACATAGAGCTACAGTACTTTCCTGTGACCACAGTAGTAAGCGCGATGCCGCACCTCCAGGGAAACAGAGATGTGTGGGGGGTGTGTCTGTGTGTGTATGTGTTTCTGTGTTTCTGTGTCTGTGTGCGTGTGTGTACTCCCAACTGTGCATGCCTTTGCCTTCTCTGTACAATTTACCACATGATCTGAGCAGAGTGCTCTTATTACTTGTTGACTCCAGGTGACTCTTGGTGTCAGTGGTTCTGTAACATCTGTTACGTGTTTGCCACTTAATGTTTGCTGGGAAGTAACAGTCTCTTGTCATGAGGAAAGGCTGGCTGTTATGAAGTACAGGCAGGGCTGGAACATTGCTGAAGTGACAGCTTGCATCATGCTTGCATTGGTCCCTCGTTTCAGTTGTGATGTTATAGTGGTACATGCCATAATTGTACCTAAAAAGGCAGTCAGCCGCTTATCCCTGAGAAGTGTTTTTTTTGTGTGTGTTTTCTTTCTTCTCTTTTTCTCGCTCCCCCCTCCCTCCCGTCATTGTACTGCTAGTTGGAAGGCAATGCGAGCCAACTCCAATAATCTATGTGGCACATTAAGGATACAGTACCTTATGTGGCTAATAGAGATCCCCATAGAACTCCAGAGGGACACCTAGTAACAGCCTATGGTACTGCACCCTTTCATTGCTTCGTGGGTTTTCTTTTATTGCTTATGAAACTGCTGGGATATTTTTTTGTAACAAAACAGAACTAACAAACATTGTCATTTGCAACACCAATAGCTCTAACTTTCACTAATGCGAGACCGATTGCATTGCAAATGCTTGTTATTTTATGTGGGCAGTTCTTCTTAATTTGTTTCTACAGGTTTAGTTTGGCTAGACCTATGAATAATGGAAACCCCAGTCTATAAATATATATCATCCAAGATCAGACAATATACTGGTCTCCATATCCTGTGGTCTCGAAGAGGTACACCCCTCAATGCTGTTGCCTGTGGTTGTGGCTCTTAGAGGAAATTATATCATGTTGGGATACACTAACTGCACTCACGGGTGATGTTGGAACACCTGTTTTTGGGTTGCCTGTAACCTCTGGTAACAGGAACACCTTTGTATTTTTTCTGATACATTTTAAAGTGTACAAACGTTATCTGGCTTGTGTTTGCAATAATGATCATGAACCTTAGAACAAGCATGGAAGGGCCTTTTAGAAGGAATATATGTGCTTCATATCAAGTAAACATCTGCCCCTTCAGTGCACTCTGGAAGCTGGTCATACTCGCTAAGGATAATACATAAAATTACATTTATTTTCGGAAATGTAACTTAAATTTTTTTTCCACTCATAGTAAAATATATTTTTAGTATACATTTTATTATATAATAATAATGATTAAGAGGGATGTATAGCCCATATTAAAAGTCATTTAATTATATTTTAAAACAATTTATTGTTACATTAATTTTTAAATGCATAAAAGTTTGGTAAAATATTTTAGACTTAAAAATATGTACTAGTTCATAAATTATTTTGAGCATTAAATTATATTTATTTATATTTGTAACTATTTTAAATAATGCAACTTAATTAACATTATTTCCTATAGGATATTATTTTAGGTCCCTTACTCTATTATTTTCTATGGGAGGGGTTTACAATACCAGTGGAGCTAGACTTATCTAGCTCTTGCTGGAGTGCTTTATTACTGTTCTGGGTTCCTCTCTGTCTGTAGTAACTAAAGAAATGCAGTTTGTGACGATATATGGGCTTAGTCTTTTGTGGGTTGCTTGAAATTCCTCCCTAAACCCCTCCCTGACCCTCCGTGGCCCTGCCTAAACACTTTTTTACTCCTCCCTTAACCCCTCCCCTTTTTATTCATAGGTATTCACAATTTTCCAGTAACTAACCGGTGTCCCTCCCACATTTAGTACTAAAACTTAGATCTATATGTGTCTATAGGAGAAATGGAGACATAAACTCCATACCTAGGTTTGTCAATCGCATTTTGTAGTACATTTTGGGTACTATGAAATGTACTACAAAATTCAGTTTGTGACTTGGCCCCACAGTTTACAAAGCAAACTGGATGGGGTGTAGTTTTAGTATTCTGCTGTGAAACACCATTATTTGAACTTGTCAGAAGTCACGCATGTGCCCCTCCATGCAACTCTGCTCCCCGGTGGACAGAGTTTTGCACATGCTTGTTTCAAAATAAATCTGTATGGAATGTATGCATGTACATAGTATTTGTATGAAACACCTATCTAAAAGGTAGCAGAGCACTGCACAAGGTATAAAGTAAAAATAGGGGCAGCATCTATGTCAATAATTGTGAAACTCACCATTGTCACATTTTCCTATACATCAATAAGTCCAAACTCTAACTTGGCTGTACATAAAAGTATGGTGTTTTCGCTACCTTGATATGAGGAATGCAGTTGCAGCTCTCAGGCACGCCAAAGATAAGCCCATCTGAATCCGTCCATGTCTGGACCACGGCCATTGCCAAGAGCGCTGGTTCTCCCCTACCCACAGCTGCACTGCTGCTACACTGCACAACACAACACACAAAAGAAGTGTTGACATGTGGCTCCTGCAAGTTCTCATACTCTCTCCCTCCCCATACACCACTCCCACACCAAGAGCACCCAGTACCCTACTTACTCGCACTCACAAACACCAGCCACCCGCTCACATAGACCAAACATCACCCAAACAGAACACACTTGCATGCATGCTCCTCAACACCCACTGGCTCACCAAACATGCCATAGAGATATGAGACCTACTGCACGACCACGCTTTGGACCGTCTCTTTCTCACTGAAACATGGCTAAACCCAACCATCAGCACTGGACGTCACTACAGCCATCCCCGCTGGCTACAAGATCGCCAGGCAAGATAACCGGCACAAGCCTGGAGGTGGAGTCGCCATCAAAATCAAAGATACCATTAGCTGCACCACCACACTGACACCCCCTCCAGCTACATGGATCCCCACATGTTCAAGATACACATCCCAGGCAACTTCTCCCTGGGCGTAACCCTTGTACACAGACCACTGGGATCCTGCACCAATTTCACCGCACTATTATGGACTTCGTAGCACCCCTCATCATCAATGCCAGCACTTTCATCCTCCTCGGAAACCTTAACTTTCACCTAGAAGTCCGCACCAACCCAAATTCTGCAACCCTTCTAAAAATCCTCTGAAACCTTGGCCTTACCCAGTATGTTACAGAACCCACCCACACCCCTGGACACAGTTTGGGCCCGGTTTTCTCCTTAATCAGCAACATTACTGTCGACAAGGCACTCAACCATGACCTGGACAGACATATCCTCATCAGTTTCAGCGTACTCATCCTGCACCACCACAGACTTACCACCACTGGAACCCGTGCAGCTGGAAAAGCATCACAGAAGAGGACTGGGCTTCCGCTATCTCCAAGCACTGGACCTACCACACCAGAAAATTGCTGGATCACCACATGCGCCAAAATCTTGCACCCCTCAAGCACAACCCAATTGCAGGAGCGCAACTACAGGTCAGCTGGTACCCAGAGAAGGCTCACAAAATGCTACTGCAAGCAACTGGAGTGCAATTTGAGAACAAGTCAAGATGCAGCAGATACAGAACTCTTCAAATCAGCCTTAAGGCACTACCATGGGCTGCTACAGAACACCAAGCCCACAGCTCTTGCAGATCATATTGATGTCAGCACTAACAGCAGCAAGGAAATCTTCACCACCATCAAAGATTTCACTGCTCCTCATGCCGCTTCCAGCAACATCACCCCCTCACAAGACCTTTGCAACAAGCTCTCAGAACTTTCCTGTAACAATATCAACTCCATATAGAACTTTAGACCCTCAACCAGACCCTGTCACCATCTCTACTCAACTTTCTATCATGGCCATTAAATGAGCCCTGATCTGGTGGCCTGCCACCATCAAACTCGCTGCTACCATGAAGACCATTCACTCGGGGGCTCCATCTAACCCTTGCCCCACAATGCCTTCACCAAAGGATTTCTACCAATCAGTGAAGCACTAACACCCATCTTCAACATCTTCATTGACTCAGGCACATTACCAGACACGTGGAAACATGCCACCCTCATGCCCTTCTCAAACCATCTGCTGACCCAGCTACACTTTCTGACTCCAGACCCATCTCCCTCCTACGATACCCAACAAAAGTATTAGAGAAAGTAATCAACCGATCCCTCACCAACCACCTCTGCAATCACCAGCTCTTTGACGCCATACAGTCCAGATTCAGGTCCAACCACAGTACAAAAACAGCACTCATCGCTGCCACAGATGACATCCGCATGATGCTTGACAGAGGAAACATACCAGCCCACATTCTCCTGGACCTCTCTTCAGCATTGGACATGGTATTACACCCCATCCTCATCAGGTACATGCAAGAGATTGGCATTCAATGACTGGCTGTCTGCTAGATCTGCTTCTTCTTAATGGCTAGTACACAAGATGTCAGCCTGGAACCTTACTCCTCTGAAGCCTGCAGACTCATCTCCAGAGTGCCTTAAGGTTCATCACTTAGACCCACCCTCTTCAACACATACATGATCCCTCTGGGTCTGCACACATAACATCAACATCCCCTTCTACACCAACAACAGGCATCTTATTCTCTCTCTCTCGGACAAGATCCCCAATACAAGAAACAAGTTCAACGCCTGCATGACCAAAGTGGCTAACTGGAGGAAAACCAACTGTCTCAAGCTCAAGACAGAAGTAGTGACCTTCGACCAAAACACCTCATGATCGGATTCCAACTGGTGGCTGGTCAACTCGGACCCACAACCAGAACCACGGCAGGAACCTCCGAATAATCATCAGCGGCAAACTGGACATGACAGCACAAGTCAACGCCCTCACTGTATCCTGCTTCCACACCCTGAAGATGCTGAGAAAGTTCTTCAAATGTCTGCCAAGCAACACTGGAAAAACTGTCACTCACACCAAGTCACCAGCAAGTTGAACTATGGTAACACCCTCTACTCCGGGATCACCAAGCAACTCACTAGAAGACTACAAATCATCCACAACTAGACTGCAAGATTCACCCTCAACCTGAACCACATACATGCTCAATTCAATCTCCTCACACACACATTCAAGGCACTACACAACTCAGGCCACTACACAACTCAGGCCCCACCTACCTGAACAGTTGCATCTCCATCCAAACATCTGTGCTCCACAGTACTCCTACTTACACACATTCCATGCATACACAGAATCAGATCAGGAGGACGGGCATTCTGTTACATCGCTTCTTAAGCACATCCACATCAGAGCCTCCCCTCTTCTTGAACTCTGCAAGAAGCTGAAGACCTGGCTTTTCAATTAACCAACCTACAATAGGCAGGGCCCGACACACACATCTGCTCAGTACCAGGATACCCTTGCAGTTGATAGTGTGCTTTACAAATACACATAACATAACACAACATGAAAATGGAGGAAATACCAAGCACCTAGGGTCTCCCATCCGCTTACAGTGTTGCACATCTCCACCTGTCAGCATTGGACCTGGTGCGGTTCAAGGGTTGTGTTTGGTTCCTTGCCCGGCATTGATTGTAAACACACAAGATTGCGTTTCCCTGCTATCAATAACACCTATTACAATACCAAGTTGCTAGAAATAATAACAACAATAATAATAATAATCATAATGCTAATAATATTACCCCAAGTCATAACAATGGACATCCTTCTCTTAGTGATAATCATAATGGTAATATTTGCAGCCCAGTTCTCCAGCTGAACTAGCTTTAATTGCTCTTAGCACAGTGCATTGAGATGTTTGCAAGCTCTGGGTTTAGTCCAAATGCATATTTATTGAGACACTTATATGCAAATAGTATATTTAGAACAATATGTCATCATTTCAACAGTGTGTGTTCCAAGAGAAAGAATTGGCATTGGTTTACGGAGGACAGAAATGTTTTCCCTGCAAGTGGTGTGAGATTTTGTTTTCTAAATAGGAATGTGCCTTGTAGGCGTTTGCTGTATGCTTTTCAAAGCCCACAAGAAATTGTACTAGACACATGCAGTACAGGCTCTAATCCTGTCTGGAGTAGTGTGGATTGTTTCTTCCATCTCAAACACTATTTTCTGCAGCTTCCATTGCTTATATAAATTAGCCTACTTTTGCTATCTACTATTAGCAAACAACCTTCACTGTAATGAATCAGCACTGCTACCACACTGCTTCAAGCAGATAACGAGGACAGCAGTGTTTGGTTGTTTCCATGCAGTGCCTTGTGCTGCTCTAATTGAATTACTTCTTCCTGTAGCACAGCACACTCTCCAGCATAGAAACACCCTGATTAATGTGCACATATTTGTGTAGAAATTCTAACGGTGTTAATATGAATGTTTATATTAAAACACCTTTCGCTAAAAAATAATACTAAAAATGTAGACTTGTAAGATACCTGTAATGGAGCATGCCGAGTGCTAAGAGAGCCAACAACTTGAAAGGCTTTAAAATACTTTGGAATATGCTCCTGCAGGAGTCCCTTATGCTTGTTGCAAATTTCAGGCTTTTAAGGTTTTGAGATATGATCACAAAGATTACACAAAAGGGCAAATTTAATGCACGTGAAATTTCACCCGGGGTAAAATTTAGTGTTAACAAATCATGCGTTATAGTGTATTCGTACATTTTCCTATTTGTATTTTTATCTTCCCAGAGAAACTATTTTCCCCATGGAGAAATATAGTCTCCTACACCCACACTAGATATAGTGGTCCTCCCCGTTTCGCATAACATAGTCACATTTAAACCTGCCTTTGACAGGACAAAATGTATGTTCTGTCATGAATGCTTTCAATTACAGTGATGACAAGCTACACAGAAGGAGTATGGCAAAGCTCTTACTCAAGTGTATCAGTTGCTCACTGATGGTCGTTTAACTTTGAATGCTAAGAAATGTGAGTTCCAAAAGACAAAGTTAAAATTCTTTGGCCATATCTTTTCTGATGGGGGCATTACACCTGATCCTGCTAAAGTGCAAGCTCTGTCAACTGCCAGTACTACACAAGATGTTTTCATGTTGCGCTCATTCCTTAGCATGGCCACCAATTGCTCTAGATACATATAAGAGTTTGACACTGTCAGTGCACCATTAAGAGACTTGACTAAAAGTATGGCGTTGCCCCTCCTTTGGGATTTCTTCTTTTATAAAGTCTCTAGCAATTTTGGCATCACAACACCATTGGAAGACTGTTGTATGATCAAACTCACATAATGTCAAATAGAACACTGGCAACAGTGAGATAGTTTCCCATGCTGGTCATTAGAAACGAAAGATTGAGAGTCCATGTAGGCCTAATATTGGTAAAAAAAAGATACAAAGTAATGATCTATAGCAATAGCTGAAATTCTGTTCCCACAGGACTATTTCACTGTGAACGTTGAAGAAACATTCAGGAATGTCGGGGTGTACACATGTACAGGACAAATAAAGCAACATTTCACCAATGGAAAATGAACCATTGTATTAAGTCTGGGGAAAGATCAGCACTAGAAAAAGCCTTTTGAAAAGGCCTTTTAAGTTAGCTTCACACGTTTAAATGATTGTGATTTTTAAAATCGTGCTACATCAGGCCCTTCTCTGATGGTGAATCAAGCCATCTACCACATCAGATCTCGTCACAGATTATGGGTTTGTTGTCTTCAACCTTTTTCTTCTACTCTCCTCTAAAACTTTTATTTCCTTATAGTATTTACATTGTTCCTCCTCCATTTCAAAATCAGTTCTTGTTCTTTTCACTCCACAATTTTTATGATTTTTATATCTTCAAAATGTGTTTGATAATATCAGTAGCATTATGCACAAAGAGATCGCCACTAAAGGTCTCAAGATGGAAATCACCCATCCATTTCCTAAGTTTCCCAACCAGTTGGTAACTTTTGGCAATCCCTTACCTATGGTGTCCAAGGCACCATCGGCTTTTAAGTCTGTCAAATCCTTGTTTAAGTCAGTTTTAATGTAACTCTTTATATCTCTACTCCTGTCACTTATATAAGCACACTACTAACAAAAAAGTACACCTCTGGAGCGTCGAGCATCTCCTTGAAGGATTATGCAGAACCAATAATACACCGCGATTTTGCACAACCCCTATTGGAGTGGGAAGGGAAAAGGAACCCTTTTCTTTATACAACCCTCACCCACTCTAGTAGTGCCATGCTTCATCATGGGGTTCACCTTGACTCCTAAAGGTCAGGGTGGGCTCGGCCTTATTTCAGGGAGCTCTTATGAAGAAGTTTTGTAAGGGGGCGTAACTTTAAAGATAAAACTCCTCACCCACACCAAAGGATTCCTTTATTAGGGGGGCGGGTGGGAAGGTTAAAAATTAACACTATATGGGTATAAGGGTCCTATGACCCCATAACACCAACACATTTCAGCCCTGTTCTACTGGCCTATCCAAGGTCCTGAGCTTTTGTCAGGGTGGGTTAGTAAAGAGGTCACTCCCCCATTCACGTGACTAATGTGTGGATTCTTGAGTGGGCATGCAATTTAGCATGCACAAGACTTGTAATACTTGCCGCTTTTGGGTATTACCTGAAACAGAATGTGTAATATAAGGAGTCAGTGGCATAAGACTGGTTATGCAACTGATACTGGGGTGGAATCCACCCGAAACATCATACATCTCATTCTGCCCCAACAATGCATGCAGTATTGAATGCCGGTATGAGTGCGTGTGATAAAAAACCCACTTGATTGTGATCGCATGCACACTTGTAATGAAAGCAAACAGAGACATAGTGCTATTAACACTTTCAGTGTGTGGAACAGCAGATATGTTTTTATCTACATAGTTCATAAATACATACCAAGCACCTTGTGAGGTAAAATCATTCTTAACAAGTACATTAGGCTACCATGCAAAAGTCATCAAGTGGCGTTGATGGATGATAATGCGATGGAAAAAAGGCCAGGCTAATGCCTGGAGACATGCTTCTCAGTATTATTATTGGATGGGAACCACTCACCCAAAGCGTGTGGGACAAATGTTCCCATGGGGGCTTGAGTGGGCATCCCTGTAGTCAAACTTAGTGGAAATCGGGGGTAAGAATTGGGGTTAAAGTATAAATTGGGCATGGGGAGGCCCCCGTAGTTATGAAATTACAAACAACAAAACGGAAAAACTCTGGCTACTTATCAGCGTGACACATCAAAATTCTAAGACTTATTTTGTCAAAGGTCCCTTCTCGTCTTTTTACCTACATTTGGCTCAGCTCCCCTGCTTGCAGTGAGGAGTGGCTGCAGGGGGCTGCGATATATATCCCCCGGGCACAAGCATACCAGTTGGGATGCAATTGTAATCAGGTGCCGGCCCCACACCTTGCATACTTGGGCGCTGGTAGAAGGAGAGCAGGAGCTCGCTCTCTATGACTGGCCGGGCGTGTTCACGTCAGCACTTTTTTTTTATCGCGTGAAGTGCAACCGGGATTTTTTTAGGTAATGAGAATTGCTCTGATGTACACTGTGCATCTGGGCAATGGAATTGTGGGAGAGGTAGTTCTGTGGGGGGTATAGTTTTACTGAAAGAGACGCTAGGTTGTTTGGGCACAATGTATGGAAAGTCAATAGAAAAAAAATTATAGAAAAACATAGAGTTTATATTCCACAAAACACGTGTTTACAGGGAAATTATCCTTGTTGCATTAAAGCTCAGTGTCATATCATTGTTTGGGCGCTGAAGCAGGCCTGTTGGTCTAGGCGGATATATTGGTTATATCTTACCATTAGGAAGGTATATATATCGTATGTAACATAAGTCTGTCAATGTTATGTACCTCAAGATGTATTATAGCTATTTCATGGTCTTGCACCTCTTGTGGTGGTCGTCGGTTAGTGCCTATTGGGTGTATTGCAGTCTGATGGCACACGTTCACTAGTAGATTTGCAACAAGTTTGGAGAGGGTGGTCTCTTGCTTAGGGCACTGTGCTCAGCTGGTTCCAGGGGATTTCATCATTCAATCCCTGTTTGTGTTTGTAATCTATACACCCAACGTTGCTCTTTCATAAGGATTATCCTGTTGTTTCTAGTTTGGGATGTTAGTTTCTCAATAATTGACCAGTGTAAGTCTGTGTCTTTGTGGTTTTTCTCCAGGAAATGTCCTTTTAGTTTTGTTGCTGTTTTTTTACACCTTATAGTGCTCCTGTGCTCGGTAATGTGCATTTTGACTTTCCTAATGGTCATACCAATGTAGCGGAGGCCGCAGGAGATAACATATATCACGCTGTCACTATTACAGTTAGTATGTTCCCAGGGGGTAGTAAGTCCAGGTCAATTGTTTTTGTATAAAGTTAGAAGGCATACTGAGCAGTTTCCACATGGAAAATGTCCTTTGATGGAGGGAAGGTCCCATAAAGTGGTCTGACGAACACTGCTCCCCTGTGAAGTGTTACTCTGCACTAGTCCATCTCTTATGCTTCTATTTCTTTTGAAGAAAAAGAGTGGTTTTTCAAAGGACAATTGGTTGGACTTTTAACAATCAGCAGACTCTGCCCTTCTTCACGAGAAGGATATCGTGGGCAAGTTATTTTGAATCATCCTCAATCTTATCGATATCATTTCTTCATTTATAACAGAAAAACCCCTAGTTCTACTGGTGGCCAATTTTTCAACAATAATAGACAGCTTTCTAATCTTCTGAGAGTTTAGTACTACTCCTACTGAAGGTATTACAACTCCAAATATGTCTCCTACTATTTCACTTCCACTCACATTTCTTTTCATTCTCACATTGGTGTCTATAAATTCTTCTTTTATTCTCTTAAGCATGATACATTTTTGGAAAAACTATTCCCAGATTACAACTCCCATACCAGCCTTCGGAAACTTGTAATAAGCACTCTTCCTACAGATATAATACACTCCAGGGAAAATAGATTCTACGCCATCTAAATATCTTCCCCAGTTTTCATACATTTCAATTGTATGTTCACTTTTGTTAAGCCCCCAAAAAACAGTATTAGTATTTGACTCCTGTCTGTATATTCAGAGTTTTCCTTTATGTTGCCAGTCTAAAGCTAACGGAACTATTCCCTCTATGATTTTATTTTCTTCTTGCAGTAAGCTCCAAGGGATTAATTTAGGCAATACATTATTATCATTTGTTACATTCTCTTGCCTACTTTTCCACTAAATCTATCAAATTCTTTTCAGCTTTCACTAATTTACATGTTAGGTTATTTCTAAGTGCATAAGCCAATTGAGTTAGTCTGAATATGTAACACATAGTCTCAACGGTTGAAACTTCGGAATGTGGTTTTAAATGTTTGATTTCTGTGATTTCAGAAAAGATCTGCCCTTAATTAGAGTAATAATACTGCAATTGATCAGTACCATAAAATAAGCTAGCTAACACACTGCAAGAAATTCCATACGTTAAAAGTAAGCTATGGTACGTTACGCCTTCAGCAACTGGTGAAGGTATTTGCATACAGGTGTAGAAATCACCAACGTCCATACTATTTACATATTCGCTAAGCAAATTAGTATAAACATTTGAGCTAAAATCTATTTCTAAAGAATTATTGTGTAAAGAGTTGTCTTTCAAATCAATAGAATCAGAATCATTTCTTTTAGTAGTTCCGGTAGGGATAGTAGGCTCAGAATCTTGCACAAAAAGATGATGTGGCAGGCTTAAGTAAATAAGCATTGCAATTAATATCAAAATGATAATAGAAAGAATCACAGTATATACACATTTGCATTTGGAAGATATTCCAGTGTCGGATCGCATGACTACTCAAAACTCAGACTGTTTAATTAAAGAAAAATCAAAAATAGCAGCAGCAATTTGAGCAATTCAAACAAAGTCTTAGCACTAAAATTATGGCAAAGCTCGAAATCTCATATTTGCAAAAACTCTCATATCAGCTTTGTTGAGGAGTATATTCAGGAAAAACTGTCAGACTATTGATTGGTAGATCCAGATTAAAGTTCAAATCAACGACAAAGTTTGTTTCAAGGAGGTATCACTTGGCCCGTTGGGAAATTGTTGTCTTCCCTGAGTTAGCATGAGCACGCTGCAGACTGTCCGTTAGTTTGTACATGTTACTACATGAGCTTATTTTGCAAATGCTTCTTTTAATATTTTCACATGAAAACCCACTGTTGCTTTCACGCTTTGCCGGTTCCTGGGATTTAGTCTGCACATTGCGAACAAGGTCGAACAACAATGCCCCTTGTTATTCTGTTTTGGTCAGGCCCTAGCACCTAGACAAAATTATCCAGATGCAGCTGTTGTTTGGGAATACGTACTTTGGTCTTATTGGAATACACGGATAGGTAGGACACACTTGGAGAGGGACCATTCTAGGGAGAAGAGCATGACAGCACCTATGATGTAGCACTACCATCTATAGACTGAGGTACGGGGTCTGCAGATAACACCCAGACATCTTCTATTATATAATCATCTTGCTTCTATACAAGGGGAGGGAGGTTAGACAACTCTGTCGTATATCAAGACAGCACCTTTTATGATTTACGACTACTTGTTATGCTGACAGTATTTGTGTTATGCATTTTTCGGCTTATTGTGGCACGTATACTGCATATTAGAGCACATTAGTTAAATATTTAAAACTTGTTTGTGTCTCTGTCAAATGTTATTGTGGATGCGAACAAAAGTGTGAGCAGAAGGGAGTGTCTTGCAACCGCGATTCCTGAGAGAGTCGAGAGTGTTGTGTTCTGGGGTGTCTAATCGCTTGTACCTCTGTGAGTGAGTAGGAGGGCAAGTGAGGCACTATAGCTAGTCGGTCCTGGGCTCGTGGGTACTAAGGTGGTGGGAAGACTCAGTCCCTATCTACTAAGGTCCCATAGTCCTACGCATAGTTCTGTATTTGTGCAGAATCCCTGCAACAGAGGTTTAGGTGGACGAGTATTGTTAGCACAATATTTGTAGAATTTGCATTCCCACTCATTGGCAGCCACATAAGTCCATTCAGGAGATGCATTCCTTTGACTTGATACCTTTGCTCTTTTTGATCTCCTCACAGTTGTTTGCTCATCATCTGTATCACTTTTATCTGATTGTTGAGAGCTTTCAGGAATAGTTGGTGGCACTTGTCCTGTGGTCAGACAGCTTCTCAGAATTCCACCTCTTCTGGGGCAGTGGTCTACGGGCACAACTCGGTTTCTTACTGCACTAGGCCTTTCGTTAGGATCTGTACCTCTCATAGTCATCTCTCTAGTCTGTGACCTTTTGGTACCTACAGTTGACTCTCTCTGACTACCCCTCAGGCCAAGCGAGTGCTGTCTCAGCAGCTTGCTGGTCGGCAACAGCTTGACTAACCTGATCCCTCTGTCTCACTGTTACCACCAGCACATTAAGAACAGGTGCTGTTGTATCATCATGGGGACTTGGGACTCTGCGAGTGTGGCTGGCATAGACCCAGCTCGGGTGACCTCTGCACTTCAATGGTATTGGTGACTAGGATCACCTGGAACAGCCCCCTCCAACAAGGTTCCAAACATGTTTTGCATACGTGTTTGTTCAACATTACCCAGTCACCCGGACTGAGGTCATGGTACTGCTCCTGTTGCACTGCATAGGCAGCTCCTCCAACCTGGTGAGAGACAGAACGTCCCATATCAGCAAGGCCCTTGCAAAAATTCAGAATCATATTGCCTATTATGTTGGCAGTCTCATCACACATCTCATGATAACCTCATGAGGTGACAATCCTGTCCTCCTAGCTGGATTATTTCTCAAACTCATCACCACAAGATGCAATGCATCTGGCCACTTCAATTAAGTAGAAGCGCATACTTTTGCCAGTCTGGAGTTCAATGTGCCATTGATCTGCTCCACCAACCCAGAAGCCTCTGGTAAGTAACTGCAATGGAGCTTCTGATCAACCTGTAGTGCTGCACATAACATTTTTAGAACCTCATTATTAAAATGAGTTCCTCAGTCTGATTCAAGAGAAGCAGGAAATCTGAAACTCTGGATCAACTCCTGCAACAATAATTTTACTACAGTTAAACTGTCATTCCTTCGAGTAGGATAAGCTTCAACCCATTTTAAAAAAATGCACACAATGACTAAAACATTCCTGAGTCCATTGCATAGGGGCAACTCTATGAAGTCCATTTGCATCCGGTTGAAAAGACCTGCAATTTTACCAATTTGACTCATGATAACCTATGTTTTCCTTCCTAGGTTTTGTTGCTGACACACCACACAATGATGACATAGCATGCCTGCAGTTACTCTAAATCTAGGATTGTACCACACCTGTTGGAAAAGGCCCACCATTGCATCTCTCCCAACATGTGCAGGACCGTGGTAGTGTCTTGCCATTGGAGACAGCAGGCTGTCAGGCAACACTGGTCTGCCATCAATGTAAACTCACACGTCATCTTCCCTTTTGGTGCAACCTGCTCGTACCCAACCCTGCCTTTCTACCTCTGTAGCCTCATCCTGTAACTTCCTCACCTCCTCCCAGGTATCTGAAGCTGACAACAACAGATTACAATCTGTGACAGCAGATGTGTCTTTTAGTATTTCTTCATTAAATGTGTGTGCATTCAAGGCACAATATCTTGCCATCTCGTCAGCATAAAGGTTACAACTGTTACATAGTCAGTACCTTGCTGATGAGCGACAAATTTCACAACAACAATTTGAGCAGGCAGGTGTAGGGACTGCAAACGGCTCCTAACGTGCTCTTCATTCCTAATGGGAGAACCGGAGGACGTCATAAACCCACGCTGTGACCACAATTACCCGAAGTCATGTATGACTCCAAAGCCATACTGACTATCAGTGTAAATGGTAACTCTGAGCTGTTCTGAAATGGTACATGCTTGTGTCAGAGCTATGAGCTATGAAACTTGTGCAGAAAACACTCCTTGTGAACCATGAAGCTTCCACAATACCTCCAACTGTGTACACGCATAAGCAGCATTTAGATTTCCTTCATTGTCTCTCAAGCATGAACAACCTATAAACACATGATCAAATTCAGGCAATGGCTCATCAAAAATACCAGGAAGTGGCTTGGTACACAGCTCAGTCACATCGAAGCAATTGTGCTAGACTTCATCAACCATGTTCTCGTTTCCAGGCAATGGCATGAAAGTAGCTGGGTTCAACACTGTACACCTCTTTAGAGTCACATTCCCTGCACCCAACAAGATTTGCTCGTACTTTGTCAGATGACTATTGGTCAGATTATGTGTTTGCCTAGGAGTCAACATTATCTCCACTGAGTGCGGCACAAATACTGTCAGTGGATGACCCATGAAAATACTTTCACACTGCTCAAGTCTAACATACGTAGATGAAACCAATTTCAAACATCCAGGCAAAGCAGTCGCAACAGGATCAAGTGTTGCCGAAAAGTATGCAATAGGCCTACAGTTGCTTCCATGCATTTGTGTCATAACTGGAAGGGTGACATCTTCCCTCTCACTGTAAAATAACTCAAACCACTTGTTATAATCAGGCATTCCCAAAGCTGGTGCCCTGCAAAGGCATTCTTGTAGCTCTGTGAAGGCAGTAATGCAATTGTCATCCCAGGGTACCGGATCTGACACATCTTAGTGTATCAACCCGTGAAGAGGTTTTGCTGTCAAAGAAAAATTTGAAATCCACTGTCTGCAATAGCCTACCTTTCCTGAGAACATGTGTAGCTGGAGGATTCATGTTAAGAATCACTGAGATTCTTTCCTGTGGCACTTTCCTCGCTCTTTTCTCAATGTAATATCCTAAGGACAGGACTTCAGTTTTGTCAAAACTGTATCTTTGTTGGAGAAACTTTATGTCCATTTTCTGCCAGATGGTTCAACAAAGCGAACACTGTCAATTTTGCAAGCTTCCTACGTAGTTGATGCCACCAATAGGTCATCAGTGTAATGGACTAGTACTGAATGATTTTGCATAACTAGAGACTAGAGATTCTTTTTGAGTATTTGATTAAAGATTCAGGGGCTTTTCGTTTACCCATGTGGGACTTGACACCATGCCAAAATATGACTTTCGAAACAGAAAGCAAATAAAAAAAAGGCTTGGCACAAGTCAATGACTGAAAACCATTTGGCCTCACATGCAATCTGAAATAAAATTACAGCTGAATTCGGTACCACAGGACAACATGAAACAACAATGGCGTTCACCTCACCCAGATCCTGCATAGTGCTGCCATTCAGTTTCTGCAAGCCCATAATAGGAGAGTTACACAGACTTCCCTTTATCTCCATCAGAATCATTGAGTCGACCACAGGAGTAATTCCGGCAGTAGTATCAGGGGACAACTTGCATTGTCGGATTCTTGGGAATTCTGCATTTGGTTGAATTGGAATTTGGACTGGCTAAACACCTTTGATTAGTCCAATATCTTTACATGTAAAATCCCAGATTTCAAGTAAAACAGTATCTCTCAATTCCTCCGGCAAATCCTCACTCGTCAGGAGAGGAAACATCCCTACGTCTTATTTCTGTTGGGTAAGTTTAAAAGCTATATCCTCATCATTTGTATGAAATTCAATTCCTCTGGGGGTGCAATATATTGAACAATTTTAGCTTGCATAGTAGATCACAGCCAGTCAGATTCACTGGACTTGTGTCACACACCACAATTCAATGTAGGTCTTCAAAGGATCCTATTTTAACTGTAACTGGTTCGGAAATTGGGATAGATAACTTTTTATTTGTAACTCCCACAACTTGGATACTTTCTCCCGAAAGGGGTAGGGTTGGAAACTCTGCTGTTCTTACAATAGAGCGGGTAGCACCAGTGTCGACAAGGAATGAGACATGATTCTAATCCACTTCTCCAACCACATAGGGACCACTCTGGTGTACCTCTAAGGCTGCACCAAGCATGCAGTACTCCTCCCCTCTTAGGCACCGTCATGCTGACAGGTCCTGGTCACTGTCATCCAATTGGATCAAGTACTGCTGTGCTGCATCCACCGGCTTCCTTACTCTGTGTATGCAACAGAAAATCTTCAAGTGACTACCCCTGCACGCGAGACGCACCGTGACACAGGCCTTCATCACCAGCTGACTAGACTATGGTAACTCCCTCTACATAGGAATCACCTCACATCTCCTAAAGAGACTTCAAACTATGCAGAACACTGCAGACAGACTGGTCATCTACCTCCCCAGACATTCCCACATCACACCCTACCTCGGGCAACTCCACTGACTCCCTGTACAGAAGAGATGCCTATTGAAGCTGCTGACCCACGCGCACAATGCTCTACACAACCAAGAACACATCTACATCAACCACCACCTTAACTTCCACCTACTACCATCGCGAAGCTCATGAGCTGCCTCTCTATCACTTGCCCACATGCCCCGCATCCACCGAAGTGGAGGACGCTCCTCCTCCTGTGTCACACCAAAGACCTGGAACAGCTCTTTGTACATCTCTGAACCATCACCTCTTTTCCGGAATTCTAAAGGACCTCAAGACCTGGCTGGTTGAATGAGCATCCGGGACCTGTAAGCACCTGGATACCCTATTGGGGGAATAACAACCCTATACAAATCCTGATTGATTGACGATTGACCCTCCACCCCCTGTATAATCTGTGCAGCATTCTAAATACTGTTGATATAAAGCTTTATATGAGCAGAGCAGAGACACAGAAGACGGACTTCATCTTTATGGCATGACAGTAAAGCATACTGCCAAACAAAATTCAAGAGGCAGGGTAACTACCTGCAGCCATTTCTGTGGCTAGCTATGACTAACGCACTCATGCAAATTACTGTGATTCATTGACTTGAAATTAAAAAATACGATGTTACAGAATCCAGTATCCTGATTTAACCTGTTGTAGGTATCTTAAAAGAAGAAATGGATAAAATAAAACATGAAATTATAAATATTGTAATTTAATTATATGAAGTGACGTGTACCATTCAGTTGCTTTATTTAATTTCTTTTGTATGCTGAATCACATGACTTCTAATGATAAATTGTGCATAAATTGAAGATCTACAATGAAAAATCTAGGTTCTAAAGAAAAACAGAAATAATTGTTCAAGGAGTGGTAATGTGAATGGGTAGAAAAACATATATAATGTTACATAATGATATGTCAAATTAGTGGACAGAGGGAAACAACTCGTTCAAGAAAACAGCACATTTATAAACTAACATGTTTGATGCAGTAGGGTGATAGTAAAGAGCGCAAACAGCTGTTTTATTTCACAGGACAAAGATGTGAACCAGAGGGAATATAGTGAAAATGGATCTTTGAATGAGGTGTCAAAACTTTGAAGAGTAAGCAGGTTAAGAGAGAAAGCTGGTTTCTGCTTTATTTGAACACTCACAGCAATAACATGAATCCAATATCTCTGCAAAGTTATTGGTATCAAGGGCTTGTTCCACAGTATCTCAAAATTTTAGGGGCTGATTCACAAACTGCAGTTTTTAGTATGTTTAGAAGTACTACAATAGTACTACAAACGTTCTACAAAAAGCTATTCACAAACCTACTTGCTAAGTTTCTGCATCCGCCTCGCCTATCTTTTTCTATGCAGAGATCTCCACCCCAACTGTGGAGTCTCCTCACACAAGTATATGTCTGAGTAGTAAATGTAGGAGGAACAGGCGGGAGTGACTGGAAAATAGTAAATGCTACTAAAGTGTTTAGGGAGGAGTAAGGGGGGGTTAATGGAGGATTAGGGGGGTTTAGGAAGGGAAGTGTGCCCATCCACACGAGTAAACCCACTGCTTTTCACAAACTGCCCTTCAAACTTTACTACAGCTAAAAAGGGACCCAAAGTGGCAAAAAGGTACTACTGCTCAGAGCTGAAATAAGTTCAGTACCACACATGGCCAAACACAGTTATTGCAACACCCACTCATAGAAATCAATGGAGACTTGAAACAAATCCCTGCAGGAAACAGTGTTAAATTAATTTAAATTATTTAAAATAGGTTAAAATATATGTGTTCATTAATGTAAAAAATATTTAAATAATATGTATATATTAATTATAAAATATCTGAACCTTTTTTTGCGATGAAAATAAATGTAAGATTAAATTTTAACGAAATATAATTACATTGCTTGTAATTAATTCTCTACACCATTTGTAATAACTATTAATGCACAATGAAATGTCTTTTTTTTACCTTAGTTGGGAATCTATTTTTTAACTTAAACTTCAGAATTTGTTTTTAAATTTTATATGTTTAAATTAATTTAATTTCTAATTTAAAATTAAGTTAATCGTGCTGTAGCACTTCTGTCTTTGGTTCTACATTTAAAATAATTATGAACAACTAATGTGCATTAATATTTAACATACAGATATTTTAACATATTTTTTCGAGCTTCATAAACTTTTTTACTTTTCCATATACTTTACCAAAGCGAGATCACAGCAGTTGAGACCATAGGGTTCCACTCAGGTATCAAGGCTGTATAAAGTTTTAACTTTAACCAGTGCAGGCTCTGGAGATGAGTTGGCTGGAAGTAAGGTGGCCTGGTAACTTCTGACGTTTAATCTATGGGTAAAGCTACATTCGGATTCAATGTTAAAATATGTAGAAAGGAACTTTCAAGTAAGAGCTATACAAAGAGGGTGCTTGGAAAACATGCAGAATCCTTTAATTGTCATGGTAAGTGCTCTTGGTTGAATAATAATATTTTAAGACTGTTCTAGCAGGAGCTCATGTTAGAATACTTAGAAGAAAATACAATGTCCTTATATTGGATCGTTGACTACTACCTGTTGCTTCCTTTGGTATCTTTCAAGGTCATTGCGACTTAAACTGGCGCAGTGGAAGTCTGGCAAAGGTACTTTATCGTTAGTATGGACTTTTGCGAGTTGTCTTGGGGAGGGTCTGTGTTTTTACACACCAACGGATGGATTTTCCTTAGAACAGGGATAGTTAGTTTAACTAATGATATTCAATCACATGTTTGCTGGATTTGTTCTTTTGTAAGTTGATTACACTTATTAAAAAATTTTTTGCACATGCTGTTCTATGTCCCTCCCGGATTTATTTACTTTCTCAGAATTTACAAACGTACTTTTACTCTTTATTTTCCATCGAAGTATCTGGACTTTTATATACTACTTGTATGATAATTTTTTGCTCTTGTAGGTACATTTGCACTGCAAATCATAAATAAAAGAATGCTAATGAAGATGGTGAGCAGCATGCCTGGACGAAAGGTTTATTGACCGCCTTTGCTTCTGTCTTACCACAACTTCATCCTTGTGGTTTTCAATGCTGCATGCCCATAATCCATCCCTGGATCAGAATCCATATATGCTCCCCTGCGTGCACCTCCAAATTAATCATTATTACATTAATTGAGCTAGCTTTGTATCCCCTGAACACTGACAGACACACACACACACACACACCACAGTCATACATCCCACATACATAGTTCCCAAGTGTGATTATTCGACAATTATAATTTAGCTTCACTGTAAAGCTAGTTGACACATACAACAAACCACAAACATGGTACTGCTCCTGACATGCAATGCAATTTTGACAAAAAATGCACTTTTAGCTAGTATTTTTATTTTATCTTAAGAGATATGTGATTAATTTTTTAAAAAGGTGAACTTGCAACTCACTTATGATCATAATGAAGTAAAGATACTCTTTAGGCAAATAGTCATTTGTGTGGACAAATAAAGTGGTTGACAAATGATAAATATGCAATATTTAAATTCCATTCCACTGCATCACTGGTATCAGCCAAACTCAGTACCATCAGAATCAATTCCCATCAAACCATAAACATTTCAGCCTTTGTGACACAACTTCATAGCACTGTATAAGGACACAATTGTAAAAGAAATGCATAATTTCTACCTAGTAATAGGGATATAGTAACTGTTTGCTAAATATCTGAGAACTGAAAGGGGATAACATAAACTCATGGGGACTATATATCATTCTTGGACTAAGACCACTATTTAGCCGTTTCTTTTCTCCTTGTCTTACTTTGTGGACCTGTAGGAAAACTATATTTGAATCACATTTTTCAATGTTTCCCTCAATATTTTCATCTGGGCATCTGATATTTCTGACCTCTGTTGTTGATAATAATTCCAGTTCCCTACTAAAGGCATGCATTGGACCTCACAGGGGAAGGATCACAGTCCCTCTCCACATCTGTCCTTGACTATGCAGCATAATTTTCCTCCTTTAATCGCTATCCCAAACTCTATTCCATGGACTACATTCCCCAGATGAGTTTTCAGTAAAGCACCAGGGAATAACTTCATGATTTTGGTTTTTGCAGAAAGGGGCAGGGTATATTCCTCAAGTGTAACTAGGATAAAAATCTTGATTCAGTAACCTTTGAAAGGAAAGTGCTGTCATAGCCAAATTTACAGCATGTAGGTGATCTTGTCTAAAATGTTTAGTATTACAGGTACAGAATTATTTTACTTATAATGCTTCTACTGGTTTGGGTGTATGTATTATATTCCGCTTAACCTCAAGTCAGTGCTTTACAAAGGGCATCCACATCCAGGGCTGGATTCCCTGTCACCTTGTTCCTAGTTTGCACATTTGCCAATCATGAGCAAGCTTCTTGCTGAATACAGGAATGGCAAACCCAAACAAAGGCAAAGATGGGGAGGGAAGATTATTCCTAGCCATAGAAAGTCACATTTACCTCAGAATAGCTCTTGCAGCACCACTCCCCTTTCCTTTCAGGTTCTAGAAGAGGAAAGAAACACTGGATCTGAACCAAACAAATGCCTGGAGCAGATGGGGACTCAAAGGTGGAGATATTTGTACTTTAGTAGGGTGGCCTGAGATGGCCCACATTGGAGGGAGGGAGCAGAGAAAGCTCAGCATCTGGATAGGATATAGAATGGTGTGGTGCCTAGGAAACTGCAACTTCATTTTGTTAGAAAGCACATCACAGGGACAGAAACTGGATTGGACTTAAGCAAAGTCTGAGAAGGGGAAGATTTTTGACCATTAATACATTTCTGAGGGGTTCTTCACTGATAGCGGACTGTTATCCCTTTGAAATACACTGCTTGACCCACCTCAAGGACAGAGATGTCTGGAAGAGAAAAGATAAGAAGGCTTTCTGATTGCTTAATTGAAGACATGCTGCCAGTTTGAGAACTGGAGGGATATGTATCCAGCTTCTGACTTAAATCCCTGTATCCAGTTCTGTCTCCATTGCTAGTGGCTAATAGCCTCCCTCAGATCACATAGGGCTACAGTCAAACTCCTGCCAGAGAAGCCTATTTTTACTCTTTGGAATTGCCTCCTGTGGCTGGTGCGTGCAGATACCCTCTAGCAGAGAAATCTGTAGTCTGCCTGGAAGAACACCAGTGGACCGCTTAAAAATGGGCATTTCCCTCCAACCCCATTTGGAACTTCCCTGAAGTGAATGAAGGGTGCAGAGGATCCTGTGAACACTATTGCTGCTGCAAATCCTGGATACAGATTGGAACCAGACATGGTGCTGCAGACCTGCATTGGAGTTGTGGGGAGTGCCATGCAAATGGAAACATTTGATTGAATTCCTAAGAACTAGTCCTGAAGATCTGGGCACATTATATTAACATGACAATTTTACAGTAGCATTTTTTCACACTGGAGAGCCAGGACAAAGTGCCATCCCAACACACAAAAGATGAAAGCTCTGCAGCTTCCTCTTAGTATTTTGTTTTAGCTCAGAGCTTTATAGAGTTTAAGTCTACAGCAAAGTTGTTCAACAAACATATCAAACCTTGTAGAGACCTTCTGAACAAAATGTTACAACCTTGCCTCAATGGAATTATTTGACCGCCAGAAAAGTTTCTAAATCTGAAGGTAAAACCTTTGACCATTAAGAACCACCAAAAGGGTAATTGAGTCTCAGCCTGCCGCAGCCCATAGACTAACATATGACCCTACAGTTTTAAATGGAACAGCTCTTGTTTTTGCTGAGCCCTCTGATCCCTATATTTGTTTTTCTTCATTTGTGAGCCGTTTTTCTTTTTCCATTGTTCACATTTTAGATACCTGTATTATTTTGTGTAGTTGTTGTATATACACCATATGCATTCCTCTGGTAAAAGTTTTGCTTTGTAAGCCAAACTATCAAGGGAAGGCCAGTGTTTCCCCAAAGAAACCAACTTATCCTTAGCAGTCAAATTGTTTAAGCTTCATGGGAGCTCAGTCATAGCTCGCAACAGGGCTATAGCCTCTTTCACCAATTTATTTATTTAGCAGTTTTGAATGCAAGAGTGCTTTGCAAATTGTAAAAGGGTTTCAAGCAGTCAGCAATTATATCAAGACAAAAACACACTACAATCTGTACATGGAATGAGGCCAAGTTTTGTCTTGTGCTGTAATAGTCTTGATCTCGGCAGAGCATCATTCTAAGTGCATGAATTGAAGAAGAAAGTCTGCTAGACCACCCAAACATCTACCAGAACAAAAACGTATGTTCTTAAATGATGTTATCTTGGCCTTGATTGTATCCAGACTGGACTATGCAAATGTACATACATGGCAGTCTTCCACAATACCTGTTAAGGAGACTACAAACTGTCCAGAAAACAGCGGCTCGTCTGGTCCTCAAGTTACCTAGACGAGCATCGATCTCTTCTCATTTGAAGAATCTACACTGGTTCCCAATTTAAAAAACATACAGTGTTTCTGGCATACATTGACATTATATCAAAATATAAATCAATGCTGTGTGTCGAGTGTACAAAATGACATGAATTCAACAAAGGTGAACCAAAGCAGAATGAGGCCATAGTCTGGTTCATCCACTGGTGGTCCTGATCTCATCATCAGAGCTGATAGTAAAGAAAAGAAACGCTATCAGCCTGACTACTCAAGGGTTGTCTCTTTGCTATTTGATGTCATTTGCAAACCACAGTGGCTGGATGGGTGATTAAAATGAGGGGGACTTTACACGCTCATCACAAAGCACTTTTTTTGAAGACAGAAAAGAAGCCTATTTAGGGGAAGTGAATATTTCAATGGGTTGGGTGCACAATTCCACAGTGATTGATTCAAAGAATGTTCATTATTGAAGTTGTAGCCTAGAGGAGATGTGTGTCAGAGGAACATAGTTGGTGCATGGCATTTTATGTTTACTGGCTAAACAGTGAGAGAGGTCAAAGAGAAGGAGTTTTTGCACTAGACATGCAAGTTTGTACATACATCTGCCCTCAACAGGGAACCAACTCACAGAGATCAGTGTATGGGTAATGTTGCTAAAATGTCCAATGCCCTTTATGAGTTGGGCTGGGGTGTGCAGAATGGCCTTAAAAGGGAGAGACAGGTGAAATCTAGGAATATCAATTAGAACTGATTTACATTTGTTGTTTGGAGAAGACCATAGACTAAATAACATACTTGAGGGACTGTTACATTATAAAGAGTTTTGTCCCAGGCATGTATCTCAGCTGGCAATTGGTGTTTTTCTAGGCTGAGGTCACTATTTACAAAGCAACCAAAGACTTGGAACTTCCAATGATGGTCAGTGTGCATTCTAGTGTATTCATGGAGTCCATCCAAATCTGCACATGGGTGCAGAAGAAGTATGGAGAGATAAGAAGAAACTGCTTTGTTGAAATTGAATTTTAGGTGGTGGTCATCTAGGATTATATGTTGTCAGGATGGAGATATCAGTAAGGGAGGAGCCCTTCAAAGGGAGTTGCATCTCTTTTATATAATATTTATGTAATAAACAAGTGTGTTTTAAGATATCTCCCAGAGAGGTCAAGCTAGAGGTTGAATACTGCAGATTCTAAAATGCATCCTTGTTGGACTTCTTTGGATGTGGGAAACTTGGTTAGAGAAAGAGCGGTCAACCTTTATCTGGTGTGATTGTTTTGAGAGCTAGGATTTAAATCCGTTCTGGACCTTGCCTTTGATTCCCATTCAGTCTCTTATGGTTTATACTAGTATGTTGTGGTTAATATTGTCTAAAGCCACCGATATATTAATAGAATGAGTAGGCAGGACTCACCAGAATCAAGGATGTGCATGGAATTGTTGATGAATTTCAAAGTGGCTGTTCAGTGGTGCACCCTACTTTGAATCCAGATTGGAGCTCATCCAAGAGATTATTTTCATGACAAACTGTTTTAGTTGATTGGTAAAGGAGATCTCAATGACTTTTGCTAAGAAAAGGAGGCAAGAGACCGGGTGAAAGTAATTGACGTCGTCTGGGTTAACAGGCAGCTTTTAAAAGAAGGGAACTTTTTTTCACTTTCAGGGAACTCCTCATGAAATATGGACAAACCTATGAGGTTGAGCCAGTGAGGTGCCAGATGACCCTCAATGTTTTCCTAGGGTACTCATTCTCGAATCTGAGGCATGTGTCACAGCTTGAGTTCAGAATTAGTTTTTTTTAATAATCAAATGATGGTATTTTCTTTTTTTTTTAAACTATTTTTATTAACATTTTTATACGCAATACATATACATTAAAAAATCAGCAGTGCATAGACACACAATATACGTTGCAGTGAAGATAACATGGGTATATATAGTGTTAACCCCTGTACGGTTGCCATGAGATTAGTCTTCTCCGGATTATCTGTATTTACAGCTAGTTTTAAAAAACTCAGGTCTGTGAAGAGTGCCAAGGAAACAGAGACGCCCATGGACTAGGAGGATGGGGGAAGGAGGGTGGAAGGGGGGTGGGGTTAAATGATGGTATTTTCAGGATAATAACAGCATGTTCAACAGTCTTCTAGCATAGTAAGTGCCTAGAAATAGTATTTAAAGGCTCGACCTTGGATAACTCATTAAATTGGGCCAACTGTTCGGTCATTTTCAATAAGACATGGGAGGGGGTTGATGTTAAATGAGTTTTTACAGGACCCATCCCATGCACCCTCCTCTATACAACACCATGTTTAAGGCCATCAAACACATACGAGCACAAAAGTAGTTCTTCAGCTATTCCAGATTATAAACAAACTAAAGTGGATGAGTTCATTTCACAAATGGTTTTGAAACGTGACTTCCAGTCTTTCATGTAAACTACTAGAGTGTAAGATTGCACTGTACAAATACAGCCCAAAGCAGAAATATATGTGACTTCATATGTGACCACGGTGCTGCTCTGCCTACTAAACAACTCTATGGCTTCTGAGACAGCACCCTCAAATCGGAAACAGGACAAGATCCGGCCTCTCCTAAAAAAAAAAAAAAAAAATTGTTTAAAAGCAACGCAGACCCCAATCTCCCTAGCAATTACAAACCTATCTCCCTGCTGCCAGCCCCATCTAAAACTGTGGAAAAGTTTGCGAATTGGAAGCCTTCTGACTACAGAGAATCCAACAGGCTCCTTCACCCCAGTTAGTCAGGCTTTAGGCCAAAATTTAGCACAGAAGCTGCACTTCTGGAAGTTTCTGAAATGATCAAATGCACTTTAGATGCCGGTGGAAAAGCAGTCCTGGTACTGCTTGACCTATCTGCTACTTTCGACACGGTCCCGCACTCCAGGCTACTTGCCGGTCTCCATGACATTGGCATCGAGGCACAGAATTGAAATGGCTAAAATCCTTTGTTGAAGACGGATACCAAGAGGTTTGAATGCCACCTTTTTCGTCGGGTAAGAGCTGTGTTTCCGTGGGAGTGCCCCAGGGCTCGGCTTTTATCCCAACCTTGTATGACCTCCCCTTAGCGGCATTGGTCGAGTCTTTTGGGGTTAATTTAATCTCCTATGCTGATGACACTCAGCTTCTGTTTTCTTTTAAGAAAGGTGAGCTTATTGCACGAGACGCCATTAAACTCCGCCTATCAGCTGTAGTCCAATGGACGAGTACCAATCAGCTCAGATGCAACACTGATCATCAGCTCAAATGCTACACTGATAAGACAGAGGTTCTCAGCTTTTCGCATAATTTTACTCTCAATCTGCAAGCTCACTGGCCAGATGGGCCCCCACTCCCAACGTCTAAGCAGAAGCAGTCAAAAACTTCAGAGTCAAATTCGACAATCAGTAGACTCTACAAAATCAACTTAACACAGTAGTGAGCACATGCTTTGGTCTGAAGCATACAGCTAAAAAAATCCTGCAAATCCTCTTCTTGCTGTTATCTTGGCTTTGATTGTATCCAGACTGGACTACGCAAATGTACATACATGGCAGTCTTCCACAATACCTGTTAAGGAAACCACAAATTGCCCAGAAACAGCGGCTCATCTGGTCCTCAAGTTACCTAGACGAGCATCGATCTCTTCTCATTTGAAGAATCTACACTGGTTCCCCATTTAAAAAAAGGATCCTGTTCAAGACCCCTGTCCTCATGCACGGAGCTCTAAACTACTCTGGACCTGAACGCTTGTCTTCCAGGATCCAACAGTATACTCCCCTCAGAATTCTGCGCTCTTCCCATTGCCAACTGGCTAAAGTTCCAAGGGTCAGGCGAACAAAACTGGAAGTAGATCCTTCTCCCTTCTGCGCTCCCACGCCTGGAATAACTTGCCTGTCGAACTACGTCAAATTGTAAGTGAGCAGCCTTTCAGAAAGCAACTCAAGACTTCACTATTTCAACAGTCAGTGCTCGCTTACATTACACTCAGCGCCAGGACACTCTTTGCAATAGCTGTGCACTCCAGAAAACCCAGCATTCATTCATTCCTTCATGCACCTCATATCCATCTAGTAGACTTTGTATATCACCTCAGTATATATTATGCAATAAAGGACAAGAATTTCATAGTCTCATTTTGCGGGTGGGACAGTGAATCTTTTCATACTGGCTTAATGTTACACGCCTGTATTTACAAATTACGATAACCATTTTTTCTCCATTGACACTTCAACCACATCCTCTCAAACAAAATGTTCTTGCCATATTTTTCTGTAACATGCAACCACACTCATTTTCTTTTTTGTAACAAGCACTTTATATCAAAAGACATTGACTTTGTATTGAACAAGTTCAGGTCCTTTCCTATCATAAACAAATTAATATACCACAGGAAAATAAAAATATCAAAAAATTATTTGAGGGTTTGCAGAAGTTGAAACAATCTACTATAAAGAGAAAAACATTAAATCATTAAATCAATTATTACAAATATATACCATATTGTGCATTTGAGATTGGATCAAGAGTATATCTTGATCCTTCTTTGGCTTGGGACAGACATGGAGGAAATTTGGGGAAAACTAAAGTACAAAATCTGTTTCAAGTTAGAGGTCTTCTTCACCAGTTGTCTGCTTCACAGGCGTGTTTCTGGTAAATTTCCTCTTCAGCAACTTATGATAATGCAGTCCTTCTTGCAACGCCATCGCTGGAGGCAGATTCTTTGTATAATTTGCAAATATGAAGGCCCCACTATACCCAGCCCAACCTTTTCATTCAACCAGAATAGAGTCTTATTATGGAAAGCCTCCCAAAGTTCTAGTCATCTGGTTTAGGGGACATTGGCGATGACTATGTTCTGATGGTCATTGTGAGAAAGTCATCCTTTTTTACCCTGTTCACCCCCATTTTTTGACTGATACTGGTGGTAACCAGCTCTGACTGTTCCCTGGGCTCTGCTAAGCAGGCCCAGGACCAGTGCTCATATGAAAAAGATATATAGTGATTAGGTATAATTACAATTGGCAATGACAGACCCTTTTCTTCCCTACTATATATCAAATGACCTATAAGTTCCTAGTATATAATAGGGTAGGGGGTTTAGAGGCCCAGTAGATTTCCTGCACTGGAGTGTGAACTGCTGTCTGCCTACTGTCCTTTTTAAAGGCAGTCCTGCTTTACAGAGTGTCTTTAAAAGTAAATTACATGCAAATTCGACTATGGTGGTAAAGGTAATACCAAGTGGTAATCTACCTTATTCTTACCTAGAAGTCACCCCTAAGGCCTCCCCTAGGTGCCCCAGAGGTGGAGTGCCATGTAACTATAAGCAGAGATAATATAAAATATGTTTTGTAAGCTCTGGTGAGGGAAAAACTGCCAATTTTGTTTTCTCCCATTGTAGATGATTAGCTCCATAGGCTAGCATTGCAATATGTTAGTTACATATAAACTATTGCTAGGAAGGGGCTCAAAATATCATTCGAATACTTAAAATATTGGCAATGATAAATCCAACTACTTGCAACTGTTGAAATTATCATAACTGGTACAGAACTTTCTTCTCTGTGAGCCAAAATCCAGCCTTCAATCAGCCTTTCCTGATTGGTCAGCCTTAACAGGCTTAGCCAAGCTGCTTTGATGAGGTGATAAGTGGCCGCATAGAGCAGAGGTTATCTGACGGGGAGAGCTCGGCAGCTGCACAGAACAGGGCAGGTCGGGGGCTAGGTGAATCACACTGGGCTTCAAAGAGAGCAGGATAGTAAGGAATGCCAGCCAGGCTTACCCCCGCTTCCTGTAATCCAGATTGCAGGCCCTGGAATGGAATGTGCAGGAGGTGGAGGTGGAATGTTAATGGAAATGAGCCATACTAGTAGGTTGGTTTAGTCAGCTCTTACGCTAAAGGAGAGAAAATCTCCATCTTGAATTTTAATGTACAGTGATTTGTGAGACAAGAATATGCCACACATTGGAGGAAGCAGTCATGCTTTTGGGTGGCACCCGGAACCTCATTGAATAGGGGTGCCCTCCTGCTTGTTGCCCCAGATCATTGAATAAATATGTGAGACCTGCATAGTAACTCGATTTTGCTGCCTGAAACTACAAGAAAGATTGCCTTGCTTCAAAAAGGATTAAGGAGTGGACTCCCTGAAAGCAACAGGTTAACAGAGCTGCCCTGACCATCTCCCTCAAGACATCCCAAGGCTGAAGTGTGTCCAGTGGACTTTTAAGGAATTGGCCAGGTGCATTGCGGGAACTGTAATCCGAACTTCCAAGGACCATCTCAGAGCTTCTAGACCTCTGAATTTGTGTTTTGGACACTTTGAACCTTCAAGAGGAACTTCAGGAAGAAGCTCCAGAGGTTTGGAGAAGTTTGGAGGAACTTGGGAAAACGTTCCCTTAGTGGACCGGTCCTACATAGAGAGTCACGCCAACTACCTTCAACCACGACCCAGCCTGGATTGCTGGTTTGTATGGAGGGGACCGGACCGTATGACATCGAGAGAAAATCCTACAGAAAAGTTTGAAGGTAACATTTTGACCGGGGGCCTCGCGCTTAGTGTATCCAGCCAGGGCTCTGTCGCAGTCAGCCTCAAACTTTGACTTTGTCCTGGTCAAGCGCGACCAGATGTCCCAGGTATGTTTTAAAGCACTATAAAGTGGTTAATCTTTAAAAATTCATATCTCCGGTTCCCTTCATTGGATGTTTGTCATTTTGGTGTTATTTAAAATATAGAAATATTTCCTATTTTTATAAATTGGTGTGGGATTTTTATTGTGTGTTGTGTCATACTTTTTCAATATATTCTTGTATTTAAATCCTTTACATACCTGTCTCCTGAGTTAAGCCTGCCTGCTCGCAGTCAGCTACCAAGGGTTGAGCCAGGGGCTAATGTATTGAGACCTTGCCTGGACCTTAAATTGCGTGGGTGGCCTTGTTGCTAGTGGTAGGTGTATACTTACCGTTTCCAATAACCCATCCTCCAACAGTCATATATTTGATGCCTTATTTTCTTGTCATCATTTGGTAACATGGTCCTTTCGACTTGCACAATATTTTCAGGGCTGGGACCTGAAGCATTGCAAACTGACTGAAAAGCTGGGGCTGCCTCATTTTGCTGAGTCTCTATTGCCATTTGAATGGATGTGTGATCTTTGAGTTGTCATTTAAATGCTCTCAACTACAAGTCTAGTACTTAAAAGGCTCTCAGCAAAATCAGTGCTTGGTGTTTACTAGTTTCCCAGAGTACTTGGCAGGAGAAGTGGCAATGAGTGTAGATTGGCAATTTAGCTTTAAGTAGCTCACCTTTGAGTTACAATTTCCATCTTTTGTTCCTGCATCAACAATTTCATCTCGAAATGCAAAAGAGAACTAGAAGCAATGGAGAAAACGGGGCATGGGGTTCCTTATTCGGTGTGGGTTGGATCGCACTGATGAGTTATTATTTGTGTAGATGAAGAGTCCAAGGGTTTGGTTGGTGTCTGAGTTGATTCTTTACTTTATCACTGATGAGAGTCTCCAATATTTCTGGCAGCAATTGATACAGTTTGAATGAAGGTTAAGGTGGAAACGATGTGGGCAATCAAAGAAGATATCCTCCTGCTTCATCTGCTTCTTTGAAGAACTGGCTGAATGCACTTCATGCATGGTATGACAGGTGTCCCTGCACTATGGTATTAATTAGTCACATGCAGGGCGTATCTGTACTTCTAACTTGTGATACATATATATCTACACTTTGCATATAATATCACTACCCCCATACCCATACTACTGACAGAATCCCAGAAAGATCGATACAGGTATAGGGGCATAGAGGTGTGGCCATAAGACACATAAAGAACCCAGACCTATAGCACCATAAAACCAGGGCACCTCTTCATTCATTGAAAGTACAAGAGAAAGGTGGATGGACCCCTCACACAGCTGTGGGTGACCATAGGAACGAACACACACCACTGCCACCGCACCCAAGATGCAAAAGAGGAAATGGCCTCTATCATCCTCACATATACATGTTTGACTGCTTCTGTTGCACAAAAAGCAGCTTCAAAGCCTGTGTTTATCATGGAAATGTGGATATGATGGTATTTTGCAGATGTGACATAATTTCTTTGAAATACTAATTTTATCCAATGGGAGGCCTAGTCTCAATCTGCTTTCCATTGCTCCAGCTCATTATCCTCTAATTATTCTCTGGTGACGGCAAGAAAAGTGTTTGAATATAGTCTCAAAGTTAGAAATGCCCTAGGCGAGGGTAGCCTAGATCTTTCATATAGAGGGATTCAGATGCTACTGTCCACTGAGTTTAGATCTCCTACACAGGATTTCATAAACTGAAAAAGTTCAAGCTTTGGGAGCACACGAAGACAAGTAATTAAAAATATATTTTTTGGTTTTCCAGTAGATTGATTCATTTAGCTTAATGTTTGAATAAGGTGCAAGTGTATGTGCACAGAGATTTAATCCATCACATTCTTTGCCTGCCCTAGGCCTATATGCTTTCTCAAAGAAATATAAATTGAGGCTTTGTCACTCAAATTGAAAAATGTGATTTATGTGAGGTGGCCCAGGCACAACCTTGCCAGTCAGTCAAACATAACACATCACATTTTAGTCAGCACATCCTCATGTGATTCATGCGTGGCTGTCTCTTCCGGTATGTATGTCTGACTCGGGGCGCTTTAATTTCATTCATTAATCTTTGCTCTGTTTTGCAACATGAAACAGTGCCTGCATAATGCAGTGGCTGAGGTAGCTGCAGCACACAAATTCATGGTGTTTATAGTGCGGGTCTCATGTCTCTCTGATATGGCTCCAATCACGCATGAGGGACACAGCCCACAGTCTGAAGAACGTTGCATATGAGTGTTCCTGCTTTCTCTCTACATGGCTTACTTCATTGACCTAATTTCCTTGTTCAGTTCTCTGCATCATATATTTGCCAGTGACGTACATTTTCTTCACCTCTCCCCGCACACTCAGGGCTTAAATCATTGCCATTCTGGCTTTTGCCACTGGGTGACTGCTTGGTAGGCAATGCTTACCCAGGATTTTGCTCAATTTTTTCCCCTTTCAGTGTCTCATCTCTTATGCTCCCAATCCAATTACCCATTCACCACTGGCAGCACCTTGTTTATTTAGCAGGAAAATGCTACTTTTCTCCTCCATTACTTATGCCTCTTAAAATCCCCAATATCTTCCACAAACTCACATTTACTCTGACAATATCCTACTTAACTAATACGTTTTATGAAAGCTGGGTTTCTTCAACAATCTCCCAGGGTTTCTCCAATATTTTTGAAACCCTTACAAATACTTGTGTTTTGCCACCTGCACCATTTCAGCCTTGTAAGACTCCTCAAATCACCAGAGCATCTTGTTTGCTGGTTCCCTGTGGCAGTATTGAAGTACTTTTTTTTAGTCATGTCCCATTCCATGTGTAGACAATTTTCCTTAACAACGATGCTCACCTACCCTGTTATAAAATCAACACTGCCTTTCCATCCACACCCACAGAACACCTGCAGCAGCTCTCAAGTTTTATCATTTATCCTCATGTATTTCTTCACAGACACTTAAATAACACCAAAAAACTACTTTCAAATTCCCTTAATTGGCATAAGGGCACGGATTTATTTTAATTTTCTGTGGCATACGGATACTTATATGGTTGTTTGTTGTTCTAAGGTACACATCAATTTATGTTGCCTCTTTTTGTTATATGTATGTAATATGCACAATTATTTCGTTTGGTTCCATCTTCTTCACATGGGACACTAAGCACATGATGTATATATATAAAAATAAATCTTTTTTGTATACTTTTTTTGACTACTCTTTCTTTCTTTACGATTATGTTTTGAACAGTACACTTGTTACAAGTTCCCCTGGTAATCCCGGTGGGGTCGGTAATTATCGGGACCCCGGAAACGGTGATCCTAGGAATGCTGTGAAATGACGGGGATTCTGTGGTGCTGTTAATGCATCCCGTACTTGTCTTCGTTACTGATTGTTGTAATTAAAGTCACACACCTTTCTTTTGGTGACAACTCTATTACACTGTTGGAGACGACAGCCACAACAAATTCTCACCACTGCAAAGGGAAATGGATTATTTTGACTCTTTTAGTTGAGACTGCGGTGCCCTTCCTTTTTAGGGCTGCTTCACCCACTTGAAAGTCCTGAAAGCCTCCGACACTTGACAGTGTCAAGAAATAGCTGAGCATAAAACCGGCCGCTTCCGCCTGTCAATACGTCTCATTGGTGGCGCTCACTTGCAGGCATAAGATGAATGCTGGAAAGTGTTTTGTAATTTCCCTTGAAGTGCGCTGTTTTATTGTTCACCTCGTAAGTAGGCGGCAGTTCACACTTTAAATGTCCTTCCCAGCCGTCCTGGGAGAGCTGGTGGGATTTATGGTTTTGCCACACTCTGGAGCATGATGGAGAGCCCGCCCCAGCACAAACCAAGGATGAATGTCACCGACGCTCCTCGGGTATCGCTGAAGCCGATAATGACCGCGGATAGCAGGCGCATTACAGGTAAACACCCAGGGGCAAAATACATTTATAGAGCTCCGAGTCAGCACACGCCACGGAGCCCATGGACCTAATTAGAGGGCTGCAGATGGGGGATAGCGAGGGGCCTAAAATGTTTAAAAATATAAAGCAAATTCCCCGAGCAGGACAGAATGATTTACGGGTTCTCTGCGGCCGGGATGAAAAATGATACCGACAACCTGACCGCCACCTGGGAACACGGAGACCAATCATGCTGCAAGGGAAGATGGAGTTATCAGGCAGCAGAACTTGATAATTTAGTGAGGAAACAGAACATTATATGGGGATAAACTGTGATGTATTTGAGACAACACATCTATAACATTTATTGAAGCACGGAAGAGAGAACGAGGTAATTCCCAGATATACAACAGTCAACAGAACACGTTGGAAAATCCCTGGTACTGTACTTCAGCCATCTCGTTGCTGTATGTGCTGTTAACAGTTAGAGTAGTAGCTGGGATTGTCATACTTACAGTAAAATAATCTGTTTCTGTTATCTGTGAATTTTACTCCACTCTGACGTCGATATTAGAATGTTGGTAGCTCCACTGAAGACATATTAAGTGACTCAGACATAATAATGGCTGGTATGAGCCTTCTGCTCCAACATTCTAGTATTTATCTTTCTGTTTCTCCCTTATTTATTTCGTACATTCTATCCTCAGTGGGTACAATGTTCTAATATCCATCCTTACAGCCCTTTTGCTTTAGGCTATACCGGTTGTTAAAAGGCTCTCTTTTATTATAGGCCCGAGTCACAATTCAGCACCTTTAACAACCAGTATAGCCCTCTGCAGTAGGCTATACCAAACCATTTGAATGAAACTTAGTGTAGCACTTGTTCTGGTGTCTTTAGTGTGTATGGCTGGTGTTGGATAGTTCCATCTTTTGTGTGGTATTCCCCAGATTTTGTGCCTTCTTTAAATGAATCCATTTTGTTGGACTTAGGACTCTGCGCATTTTATTCCTGCTAACCAGTGGTAAAGTGGTTGTGCTCTCTCCCTTAAATGTAAATCCAGTAAATCCAGTACTTGTATAGCGCACGAATCACCCCTGAAGGGGTATCTCAGCGCTAGGGGCCGTTGGGAAGATTAAGCGAGCTATTGCCCAGAGTCGCATGGTGCTGGGCAGACCCCTGCCGCCGGAGCCAGGGATCGAACCGTGATCCCCAGCGACCAGTGTCAGTCGCCCTGGCCGCGGCGCCACACCTCTCCCCATGGTAAAATTGGCCTACACCTAATTGACAAGTTTAATTTACTTGTAATTCTTTAGTAAATGGTACTACATGTGCCTAAGGCCTGTAAATTAAATGCTACAAGTAGGCTGCAGCATTGTTGTGCCACTGAGCTCTGAAAAAGTTCTCCAGCCTGTGTGTGCAGTTTTTGGCTGTGTGTGAAGACGATTCTGTTATCTGTCACATACCCCTAGATGGAAGAATGGAGAGAAAAAAAGGTAAGCGTTGGTAAAGACAGGGAAATGCTCGCCTTCAGAGACATGAAAAACGGACTTAAACTCTGTCTTAACTGCTGTTGAACACCCTAGAGCAGGGTTGCTTAGGTAATTCAGGAAATATGTAATTGCTTTACTGTGTAGTAATGCCCAACTCTACTATCTGATTGAAATTGTTAATTACAGTAACATGCACGTCTCCACATTCTCAATATTCATTAAATGTGTTCAATAGATTGCTGCATATAGTTGTGCTCATCCCCTTAATGAACATATGTATTTATCCATGAAAGCTCTGAAAGCAAAGTATATTAATTTTCACTAATATTTAAGCGTGACTAAGGCTGGACTGGGCAACAGAAACTGTAAGAATTCTTGCTTGACTGCTGGCATGTGAGTGAGTTTTGCCACTGCACTCAAAACCATGCTCCCGAGTGCTGTTTTTGACCTCTAGGTAAAAATAATCATCACTGGCCAATTTTGTTCCAAATGTGCTTCTCAGACAAACACCACTTCTAAACTGGTAAACAAAAATACCTGAAAAAACTGGGACAAAAGTAAGAATGGCGGGCGAAGGGCACAATGAAACAATACTTCCAAATGTGGTACTGCTCAAGGAAGAACCATAACACCACTCCTTACATACTGGATAGACAGGAAGCTATCCCACAATTCCTTGCCCTACATCTAAGTTTGGTATCAATAGAAGTCTCAAGAATGCTCACCATCTTGCATTGGGCTCAAAAGGTTTCTTCTGATTCCTACTCCCTGTGGTCTTCTGAAAGAAAGAGCAGCCATGCAGCAATGTTATCATGTGACGCAGCTATGCCGCAGGACAACATTGTGAGCTTGACCCCCCATGAGGAGGAGTGCATGAAGGAAACCCTCTTCAGCATGCCAGCCTCTGCCGGGTGAGTAGTATCCCGCTGGGCTATCACGCACCACGACTATCCCGCTCACTCTCACCAGTGTTGTAATTGCGCTGCGGTTGAGGTGACTGAGTGAAGCAGGATGACAGCGGCACAGCGCCCAAACTGGGCACTGGCTTTCTAACGATAAATATTGAGAAGGCTGATACTATAATTGCCACTGACATTGATCCTGATGAAGAACCCTTTAAAGAGATATAATTGCTTGAAACGTTGTTGACTCTACTAATTTTGAAAAGATTATGCCATATGATACAGCTCAGCTCCAGACAAAAAACACAAAACCTTTTTCTCCGGGCAGACTGTATTTTTGAAGCAACACTACAAGAGCCTATCAATGTTATCTATATTTGTTTTTTACTGTTTTACATTGTCACTGGCAAATTTCACGCACTCGAACATTGCTCCATCAGCACGCTATTGTTTATAGCACACCTGTACAGTTTGCATACATTTTATTTGTGTAATGTTTTGATTTGTATATATGTAAAATCATTTCAAAGAATCCAATTAGATTCGATACCTATTTACGGCCCGTAGAAAGAAAAATAAATGCTGGCAAATGCACTTGGGCCTGTGTTTTCCATATGTGCAAAGGGTACTAGTTACATTTCCATCTGGTAAATGACTCGCGTGTGAGTACTCTCGGGAATCTGTGATATTATATCTACATCTTGCCAGTAGTCTTTCTCGAATTATTTGTGAACTCCATCGAATTTGAAAGTTTCTCCAAACCTAACCGTAATCCTGTGTGAGTAGTTTTTTGTCTTTGAGCCTAGGAGTTTAGTAAATCAGTCCTTCATGCTGTGGATAGCATATATTCATTTCACAGTGTACATGAACATATACACAATTTTCAAATTGCTGCTGTTCATTGACTAGGGTGAATGCTCCAGTTAGCGACAGCTGTCTGTTCACATATGGTCTGTTTGTGATTCTTTTACAAAAAATGGAAAGGGTTCAAAAGAAATCTCATCTAGCAAGAAAGAAGCGAATTTGGAATCAGTGTACTTTCAACATACAGGTTAGGAGTCTATTCATCATTCCCTAGCAGTGGCGGCTCGCAGAGGTAATGATGTGGGGCGGTGAGGCGGGGCTGGGTGGGGGGGTAGTGGAGTCCGATATACGACGGCAGATATTTATTTATTTATGTTCACCTTTGCCGTCGTATGTCGGACTCCACTACCCCCACCCATCCCCGCCCCGCTCCGCCTCACTGCCCCACAGCATTACCTCTGCGAGCCGCCACTGTTCCCTGGTTCGCCCTATACCGAGAATTGGTTTGGTTTTTCTTGTAATCCCTGCTTGTGACAGGAAATCTGTCTGCCAATTCTTTTTGGTAAACAAAAAATAGCACAATGATAAACAGCATTCTAATTTCAGGTTGAAAAAAATATCATTATTTATAATTTGAGGGATACACTTTCTCCCAGAAAAAAATCTGCCTTTAAACAGATTTCAGTGCAATGTATTCACCTGAGAATGCATATTTTTCATTTCTTAGGTAGCAGTGGCTTTTGATATTGATCAGGTATGTCAATTCAGTCTGAGTTCTAGAGATGTGACTTAGTGAGCCACATAGGTATTTCGTCATTGCCACCATCACATGATTTACTTCAAATTATGTTTATGACGGTCCACCAAGGGAAAGTAATTAACTGAGAATCATTTCAATGAAATGAGAAAAGATACTCTGACCCTCTTCAAGAATGGATGGTGTTGGGTGTGGTAATTCTGCATTCCTGGAGTTAGTGATATCGGGGCATAACATTCAGTAAGCATATGCAGAATTACGGGGGACTTCTTGTAAAAATGTAAAGTTCCACTGAGTGTTGGTACCTGGCCCTCTCTGCAGGGCCACCTCAGACTTTTGCCTTCCTTTGTTGAACTTTTTTTTTGTTGGCTTTTAGGACTGAGTCCTTTTTCCCTGCTAATCAGTGGAAAAGTGCTTGCGCTTTCCCTTGAAAACATTGTAAAAGTGGCCTATACTTGATTGGTACATGTAATTGACTTAAAAGTCCCAAGTAAATGGTACTACATGTCCCCAGGGCCTGTAAATTAAATGCTACTAGTGGGCTGCAACACTCCTTGTGCCACCCACTAAAGTAGCACTGTAAATCAGGCCTACCAATGCAGCCTCCAGTGCAGTTTTAAACTGCCATTTTGACCTGGCAAAAGATACCTTTTGCCAGGCCAAAACCTTCCTTTTTAAGAAGTCACCCCTAAAATAGGCCCTAAAGACTCATAGGGCAGTGTGCATGGTATTTAAAAAGTTTGACATGTGTACTTAAGTTTTACATGTCCAGGTTGTGAAACATTCCTAAAAGCTATTTTTCACTGTTGTAAGGCTATTTCTCCCATATACTATCACTGGGTAGCCTTATCACACTTAAGTGATAAGTTCAGGTTGGGACCAGATGGAGATATGCTGTTTCCACTCAAATGAGTTGTAATTTAAAATCCTCTTTAATGGTAAAGTCAGACTTTACATTACTAATCTATTTGTTCCACTTTGTGAAATTGATTTAGATTATTGTGTCAGTTTGTTTTTATGTTAATGTAAACAAGAAGTGTTTTCCAAATCTGTGTTCTAAAAATGTTACGAAATGATTTTTCTTGAAATAAGTCTGAAGAATTAACATAATAAATTATGAAGACAAAGACATCTTGGCGTTTGGTCTTAGTCTGTTGAAGTAAATACCAGCATTATAAACTGTCAGCTAGATAATTTGCTCTGTTGTACTTTTAGAAAGTTGGCATTTTTCTGACTACACCAATTGTGCCTCTCTGCCAGTGTCCTGGGTCACATGACTGTGAATGCCTCTCCTGTGGTATTTTGTGTATTCCTTCCAGATATAAGGACATGAGGAAAAAAAGCATTGGGTATGTGCCAGGGTGCTCACCTCCTGGGCAGGATGCCTGGGGGGTTGTACTCAGCATTCCTGAGCCTAAAAGGATAGTCTCTGGGCTTGCCCAGACCTTCCTGACTTCTAAGGGCTGCCTACCCTGCCACTGACAAATGCAGCTCACACCTAGGACTGCCTTCCCTTTGTTACCTTAGACAGTTTGGAGCCAAAACCCAGGAAAGAGGGAAGGTTAGACAAAGTCAGCATCACCCACCCACAGGCTGGCACTAGGGTTAAAAGTGGCACCTTCAGAACCTTTCATCCGAACATTCTGTGGGGGATTCAGAAGGGCTGCCCTGCTGTCTGAAAAAGGAAGATTGGACCTGCTTGCCTTGAATTCATGCTCGCAAGAAGTGACTACAATACTCAGTCGGGGACATAGCAAGCTTCCAGAGACCTCCATGCAACTGCCCAGCTGACCAGCACCAACTGGACCTGCCTAAGCCCTGCTGCTGGCCTCTGCTGGAGTGAGTCTTGACCCCCAAGAGGCGCCCCCCAGGACTTGGACCTTTGGCTGGCATCGGAGTGTAGTCCTTCTAAACTCAAGGTGAAGATGCAGAGGTTTTGTGCTCCTTTCCACTGCAAAGTGACTTCTTCATGCCAAAAAATGACAACTGTGATAGCCGTCAACACGAAGCTCCAGTGGGACCAGCAGTTCGTGCTGACAGCGATTGCCCACACAGGCCTAGACAAATCTAATCGCCTACTCACTATGGCGAGTCAGATTTTATCAGAGCCCGCTATATTTAGGGCCTACTCACCTCTTCTGGCGAGCTGACTAACAACAGGTGTTCTCTTCACTCACAAAGTGAAGGAGCATTAAAGATGCCTTTAAATCTTGTTTTTATGTTGTCACATTTATTCTGTGTTCAGAGACAGAGGTCAAAAGTAATTTTATATCTACAATTTCTTTTCTTTCTCTGACTACAAAGTTCTAGGATTTTGTAAAGTGAACTGTCTGACAAACGTGCTGTGAAAAAAGTGTGAAATGAAAGGCTGTAGGATGTCATGTTTTATTCTAACACATATTTAATTAGCTAAAAAGTGAACTGTACAAACACTTCAAAACAAATTTCAGTAGTTATGAAAGCCCTTGTTTTGTAATTCTGTTTGATGAAAAAAATATTTTAATAGTTCGAAAACAAATCAGAGCACTTTACTTGGTGATGTGCAAATGATAAATATGTTTACTGAAACCCATTTTCCACAGATTATTGTTTATACACTATATAGTTTTATAAATACAAACTGTATGTTAATGGAATCATTTTTAGCCATTTCAATGGAAAATGTGCGGTCTGTAAATGACAGTGCACTACCACCTCATGCTTTAGTAATATATTTATTAAAAGTGAGCTTTTAAAGATGAACTGAACAATCCCAATCCCGCCCGCCCCGCCTTGATGGCAGTGCTATTAGTGAACTAAAAGGCAAGTCAGGAGTCATGTGTACCCTAAATGTGGGAAAGATTCTTATTATGCATGGAGCAAATGTTTCGTCTATTAAATCAAACCAAATAGGTTTTTATGTACAGCAGGAATGCTGAAATCACATATTGGAAGGTGTTCTCATATGTGATAATGAAGAAAAAGGTAGATCTGCAAAATAAAATATTTGCCTAGGATGACCTAATGAGACAAGTTTACGGGTCAAGTACATTACAGTTAGGTTGAGTAGATTATTTAAGTTACTAGACCTGCAGGACTAGTAACATTTTAATAATTTTCCGAGGCCTGCCACGTCAACTGCCAACACCAAGCTCCATCAAAAACTGCCTCTTCTCGGCAAAACTGGGACCATACTCAATGCCCTACATGCTCCTTGCGCCAGCCGCGACCTCCTTGCGGCCCGGGCCAATGCGAACAGCAGCTCCTTGCGAGGAATTGAGAAGGAAACTCTTTAGCGGGATGGACCTTGTCCCTCTATCTGACCCACGCTCTGTAGCGTCGGCCTGAACTTTTGACTTTACCCTGGTCCAGCAGGACCAGATAACCATGAGTGGTGCTTTGTGCTTTTTGGCGCTATTTTCATCTAAATCTTATAAACCTCTTATCTCCAATTCTTCATTTTAACCTCAAGAGATGCAATTTATGTCAGATGGGTGTCTGACAACTTTCCCCCCTCCCCCAGCTCTGTCTCTGTGTAGTTATATCTAGGACCTAGTAACTATAGAGCATTTTTTGGCTTGCTAATAACTTTGGCACAGTTTGACGAAACTTCACAAAACTTTACAAAAAAACAGAAGTTCACCCACCTGAGCTCCTTCCTTGAAAGTCTTGGGGTAATCAGTTAAGCAGGGCCGAGAAAAAAGGAGGATTCGAAAACACAATTTCCCAGTGCAATTTCCATAGGGATTTTTTAACAGTGCTATAGCCCAAATGGCTGCATAGAATTACACCAAATTTGGCAGAAAGTTAGATCTTTCTCCAGAAAGCATGCTTTTTGTGATTTAGGATAGTTCAGTTCAGTAGTTTTTGAGAAATTGAGGTTCAAAATGTACATATACCTAGACCATTGGGCTGAAATAAAAAAAAAAATAGCCTTATGATTGGTTGAGTTGGCTTTTTCAGAGCAAGTGCTCTAACTGGCTGGCTGCATCATGAAAAGAGATGTAGCAGCGGCCATTACTGGACTTGAGGGCTTGGTTCCCATATCCTGAAAATATTTTTGGAAAAGGACATAAAGGTGCAGGATAGGGAAACCCGTGATCCCATAGGCTGTGTGGATGCCCCGCCCCCCGTAATCCCAAATGTTATTAAAAAAAATGTACTGCATTCATGCTTGAGACCCATGGGACCGGCTGACAAACTAAAAAACAAAAATGAGGATCACTGCATTTTGTTTTTTGTACACCCAAGGTGGGCCAGGGCCTGGGGGTTGGCACATTATTTTTAAAATGTATTGGGGAGGGGGGCTTGAGGCCCTCCACCCCATGGCAAGTTATAGCTCTTGGACCCCATTCCCTAGGCTGATTACGGTAATGGCCAGTGTGTTGTCCTCTCCCCCTGCTCATGTTGATGGCGGGCAGGTGAAAAGCATTTGGCTCCCACCGTCTGGAGCTAAAAGGTTTTTGCTCCAGCCGGGCAGGAGCATCTTTTCCTTTTGGCTCCTGATGGCAGGAGCCAAATACTATCCATCTGCCCGCCCTCTGGAGCCAAAAGGAAAGGGTGCTTCCACCCGGGAGGAGCAAAAACAAAATGCTGCCAGCTCCTGCACTGCCTCTCATGACAGGGTATGTGTTTGGGGAGCCCCCCAAAAATAATTAACATAAAATCAGTTAGTCCTATGTTTCCTAGGTTCTATAGAACATGACCCCAATCAAAGATTAAAATAATTTTAAGCACTGCCACAGCTAGAGCTTTTGCTCTTCAGCTTGAGAATAAAAGGAAACATTGGTGTTAGTTTCATGGATGCATTGTGTGGCCTAAATAGTATAAAAGAAACACTCTGACACAATTTAATGTTGTTTTGAAGGCAAATGCTTTATTTTAAATGTATTATTAGTCGCGGGAGTCCAACACTACCTGCTCACAATTTGTTTTTTTTAAATGCTGCATTTTGTTTTTCATACCTATGTGGTGGGCTGGGCTTGGTTGTCAGCACAATTTTTTCACATTTATTGGGGGGGGTGGGGGCGGTGAGGACCCCATCTCCGTGCCCCTTCCCGGGACACATAAACAGTAATGCCCGGTGTGATGTCCGCTTCCCCTGTCAGTGTGTGGGGGATTGGGCGATCATGCTGGCCTTGCAGCTCTTTTCCCGCCTTTCAACATGGGTAGGGTGAGCAAGGGAATAGTTTGTCTCCCGCTGTCTCGTAGATCTATCTGTTTTTGCATCCTTTGTGTGTCTTTTTTTTGTTTAGGACAGAAGTGCATGCTTGAAAGAAAAATAATTTGTTTCTTATTTGACAGATGGATGCACTTTTTTGCAGAGATATACATGTTCATTTGTTAGTTGATTTGCATCTTCCTGTTCATTTGGAGCAGACTATGTGTTTTTCTCTTGGCACAGATGAAGATGTCAATTTGTACATTTGTCTTCTCTTTGCGCTTACTAATTTTGTTTGGATGGATATGATTATTTGTAGGAGGCAGTTGGCATAGATGGTCTGTGCTTCTCTGTATACATATGTGAGAGAGGGACAATCCCACCGAATTCATCATTTGTTATTTTGTGTTGTTTTCATTAACATGGTGCTCTTTTTGAGTCTGCAATTTCTGATTACTTCACTTTTTTTTGCCAGCACTACTTGCATTTCGACAGAATGTGATGTGATATGCTACTTTGCTCTTCTTCTAAGCACTCATGATGACCTCACTACAATTCTCCTTAATTAATCCTTCAGTTTGTTGTGATGGTGAGTGGCCTTGGTTTCCCACAACTATATTTGGCAGGAGAGGCACTACTGTAGTTTGAAGAGGATGCCTTCTGAGGGGAATAATTGGGGTTAAATTATGTTTGGTACTGTTAATGTGAAGGCATGCATTGGTGGGGCCCAGTTTACTGCCTCCCTCCAAAAATACATCCATGATGCTGTTCCTGCCACAGTTGTGAGATACAGGCACCTTCACTGGAATGTTGTGAAACACGCACCTCCTATTCATTGTTGTCTTAAGATGGTAGTAGCTGAGTATAGGGTGTTATGAGGCCTGCTTTTCACTCATTAGCTGCAGTAGCCGCTCTTGAAAACCATGGCATCCCAGACAATGCTGACACCAATCAAGAAGACACACATATCAATTCCTTAGGGGCAGTGGCTTTGCGATTCATATGCTGCTCGTGGCAGTCCCTGCGTTTGCCTTCCGCGGCGGCAAGCAAGTGTGTGGGGGGTTCTGGTGATTTCCCACGACGACCGCTGGTAAGAGCGGGGGGTGTCGGGTGGTGCTGGCGATTCCCGCGACGGCCATAGGTAAGGGGGTAGGCCGTCGCCCCCAAAACCCATGCCACCCGGGGTGGACCGCCCCCCTTAAGTCACTGCTTATGGGATGTTCTTACTCTCCTTTTGGCTGTAAAATGTTATTTAGAGTCCGTCAGCCAGTGTCTCCGAGGCTAAATAAACAAAAAAAGGATAAAACAGGCAGTCAGAAACAAATAGATTTCTAATAAAAACTCAAAGGAAGGCAATAGCCAGTCTTGTTTGCCAGGCTGGTGATTCGTCAGGATTGCATTCATAGAGTTCGTCTAGCAGCATTTCCAGTTGAATCAGCAATCAATGTCCCACTTTTACACAGGCTCACAGCATCCACCTGTGCTGATCCCCAAGGCTCACGTACCAGATAGTTGATTTGTAGTTTTGTATTTATTTATAACCTGGTGGACAGGAATGCAGGCAGTGCAAGTGACATGGAAGACGGTTTCACAAATTGTCAAGCCCAGATCATTTCCTGCTGCATCACAGTTGATCAAAGCCTGACCCCAACCTGCACTACTTTGATCCTAGCCAAAAACATACTTTATGTTAGCAATTTGCTGCTGCAAGAACTGACATAAATATTTAATTTAGAAATAGGAAATTTGCCGTGTCGAAAAAGAAAATGTGGATCCAGCATTGTCAAGTTAAAATCCAATTTCAGCAATCAAAACAATTCCCCAAACTGGAGCATACACCACCTGTAATAATTGATTTTTGTGGAACACCTTTTTTCCTGCATCATGTTCATGCTTTGAACTTAACGGTAAAGTACATAATTCATGTACAGCTGCATGAATGTGAAGTTATTTGTCGAGTTAGATCTTACAAACATGGCATCGTTGATTATGCGGTACAGATTAACTTTTAAAAAGAGAAGGGAATTATTGTCCAATAAAATAATCACATTTTTTAAACTTGATGTTGTTCTAATTGTGCCCATTGAAACGTGTTAAAGCCAGGGTCAGTCTCTGAACAAAATTGTAGCTATTTTAAAATTAAACGTCAAAGGACTGAATATTAGAGCAATGGGTTTCAGTATTTATGTGTAACTTGTAGGAAGTCATTGTACGTCATTGAAGTGAAAATGGCCTAAAATGGCTTTAATCTTAAACTGTAGAGAGCAGGGCTGCAGGTTATCTCTGAACTTATAAATAAAGATGTCTGCTAAGCCATTTTTGCTGTTGAATGTCTCAGAAAAGAATTCCAGTGTTAACAAGAACAATTTCAAAGACTAGCCAACACCTGTTTAGTTTGGTAAGGGACTAGGGGCCAGATGTATCAAGCGTTTTACCGTTCGCAAATGGGCCAATTCGCAGAATTGGCCCGTTTGCAAACGGTAAAAAGCCTTTTGGGATGTATTATCCCAAAAGGCATTCGCAAAATAGGGAATCACAATTTTTGAGATGACCTATTTTGTGAATGCATTTAGGGAATCGCAATTTGCAATTCCTTAAATGCAATGCAGGAAGCAAGAAAAAATTGCGACCTGGCTTTAAGGAATCGCAAATTACCACCAACTTTAAGTTGGTAGTAATTTGCAAATTCCTAGAAAAATGCAAATTTTTGCATTTTTTTAAGTGCCATGTGGCACACACACATGCCCTTAGGGCATGTATGTGCGCCACATGTGCATACTTACCTTTTTTGGGGGTGCATCAGGGTGGCCTTTTGGCCCCCTTGCACTCCTTGAAGTAGCATGCGCAATTTGCGAGTACCTATTTGGTACTCGCAAATTGCGAATGCAATCCTATTCATTCCTATGGGCCTCTAGGCCCATAGAAATTAATGGGAAGGTATTCCTTAATAGCGAATCGCAATTTGCGATTCGCTATTAAGGAATATGTACGAATCGCACACTTTTTGCAAATCCTACATACATTGCATTTTGCGATTCTTAAATAGCGAATTGGTAAAATTTGCTATTTAAGAATCGCAAACGCAATTCTTGATACATCTGGCCCTAGATCCCCTGGTGATAAATTATGGGGAGAGAGGATTGAGCCCCTCAAATATATGCAAGTGCTACTTCTGGCAACCAAGTATTTAATTGACTAGGTAGCTAGTTACAGCTTAGATAATTAGACTTGGTGGTGTTCACTTGGATGGACTGTGGGTTGGCTCTTTTAGTATACACCATTACTCTTCTTCTAAACGAGGCAGATATGTCATAAAGACCATGTCCAGTGGTTGAAATTACGCTTCATACAGATGTTGTTTTTTCAGCTACATTAGCCAACATCACATTGTGCACCCCACATCAGTTTCTGCATGATCATTGCTTTAAGAAACAATCTTGAGAATGCTCTTTTCATGAGAGGTAAACTTGGTGTTTACAAGATAGCGCACATTTTATAGACTGGGATGAGAGTCACCAATCCATGATTAAAGAGAAATTGGTTGAGGTGCCATCAACGCAAATATAACATTTTAGAGCATTGAGCAGAGTTAATTTAGCCACTGCACCTAAACCCTTCCAAGAGTTACTTGATTACATTTCTAAGTGTTTTAAAGACAAAATTGAACCGATTCACTTAATAAACGTAGCTGCATGGAGCATGGTTTACCATGCCCTCAGAATCAGAATTGTGAAGATTCCTAGTAACATGTTTGAACTGCTGTTAAAGCAACAGCATAGCCCTGGTACATGAAAGGAACAGATGTGGACACTCTTCAGATACAGTGGCCATCACTCTATGCAAACACATGGTCAGTTGTCAGATGGCTGGTGAGCGTGAGGGTGAAAGCTTCAATGTGGATCCCTTACTTCACACCTTGAACTGCCATGCTTGAAGCACACCACAATCACCCATCATATTTAAATGCCATCTCTTGACCACGATGATCCAGGTCATTCTAAACTGATAGTGAATCTTTAACACACTGCCAAGCTCTTTGAGCGAGCAGTAACGGCAAACCCAAAAAAATAATGCTGAAAGAAATGCTCTGATCAGCTGCATTTAGACAACTTTGAGGAATGGCATCAATCCAACTTGCCATGGTAGATGCTGTCTGTGGGACCTAGATTAGGGCAGTGTAGTTGCCATGATTTTGTTCGATTATGAGCAGCTTTGTGTGCTGTCCCACACAGCTGGGCGTGACAGATGTGGCTCTGGCACGGATTCATTGTTTTCTCATGGATCGATCCGAGACTGTGTGTTAGAACTGGGGGTCTCTAGTTGGCAGAGGTAGGTACCTTTGTCCAAATAGGGGCCCTTGCTTCTAGTCAGGGTAAGGGGGATACACTACTAAAATAACCCCTGCTCACCCCCTTGGTAGCTTGGCACGAGCAGGCAGGCTTATCTCCGAGGCAGTGTGTAAAGCATTTGTGAATACATACAGTAACCCAGTGACAACACTACAGATGGACACTACACAGGTTGTATTATAAAAATAAGTATTTTTATATAGACTTATCACAAGACCCAAAATGAAAAAATCCACAATACACCATGAAAAATATGACTGTCAATGGTAGAAAATAGTTCAGTTCAATAAAGATGGTAAATGCGACACTCAATGTTCAATGTACCTTTGGATGCGTAACGCGATACAAACAAAAGAGTTGCAGGGAAGGTGATGCGTCGGTTCCTTACACGCAAGAACGGTGATGCGTTGGTTCCTTGCTCCGGAGGAGGTGATGCATCGGTTCCCTACTGATGCGTAGGGGACGGTGATGCGTCGGTTCCTTACCGGAGAGGAGGTGATGCGTCGGTTCTTCACCGCGTGGGGAGGTGATGCGTCGGTTTCTTACTGCGCTTCTGTGGCGATGCGACCTGCAGCGCCGTGATGCGATGACGATCCGGTGCAATGAAACAAAATGGCGTCTTCCTCTCGATGCGACACTCGGGGGGCGATGCGTGCACGCCCGACGGCCGTGCGGCGACTCAGTGAATCTTCTGAGCCACGACAGGCCTGCGACACGCTTCTCCGATGATGCGACGGCGTCTGATGCGACGGCAACACTCTTCTCCGGTGATGTGAGGCGCTTTGGTGATGCGATGGCGACAGCGGCAGCTGCGGCACGCTTTCTCGGCGATGTGACGACAGCGGCTGCGGCGGCGACATGCTTCTCCCTCGTGAGTCGCGCTTCCAGCTCCCAGCGACACGCAGTCTCTCAGAAGGCCCAACACAACAGTAGGCACTTCAAATTCCCAGCAAGGGAATTCAGGGGAGCTGGTTGGTGAAGTCTTGTGTTCCTGAGACTTCAGCAGGAGGCAAGCTCAATCTTCAAGCCCTTGGAGATGTTCTGCAAGATGATGAAAGTAGCACAAAGTTCCTTTCTCCTTTCTTTGGCAATCAGGCAACCACGGCAGGCCAATCTCTCAAACAGCACACAGCATAGGGATAGTCTCCTCCTTCAGCTTCTCTGGTTCCTCTCCTCAGCAAAGGTTTGTCTTGTTTGTTCCAGAAGTGATCTAAAGTCTTGGGGTCAGGGCCCCAGTATTTATACCCATAAATCCTTTGTCCTCTGAAGGCAGAGGGTCCTGTACCTAGTCCAAACCAGTTCTGGGTGCATTCTGCCAGGGCACACCTTCTCTCTTTGTCAGTGTGGGCCAGGGTCATCAGACACACCACAGGAGGTGGAGCCAGAATTGTGGAAGGCAGGCACAGCCCTATTCAGACCCAGGTGCCACTCCTCCCATCACTCTACATGCAGATAGGTCTATTCAGCCCTGTGCTGACTCACCCTGTCTCCTGGAGTCCCCCAGCCCCTGTCACTCACAAACCCAGACACACAATACACAAGCTATCAGAGGCAGGCTGGATGGTTTAGGCAAGAAAATACCTACTTTCTAAAAGTGGTATTTTCAAACACAGAATGTTAAAACAACTTCACTAAAAGATGTATTTTATCATTCTGAGTTCAGGCATACTAAATTCGTTTTTCTACCATGTTCCCTGGGTCAGTTAGGATTATAAGGTGTTATAATCAAACTGCCCATTCTGGCCTATGGGGACAGGTAGCCTTGCAATAGTGAAAAACGAAATTGGCTGTAATTCACTATCAGGACATGCCACACACACCAGGGCATGTCCTACCTTCACATACAATGCACCCTGCCCTAGGGCCTACCTTAGGGGTGACTAATATGCAGGAAAGGGAAGGTTTGGGGACTGGTAAGTGGGTGCACTTACCAAGTCAACATGGCAGTACCAGACTGCACACATGCTCTGCAATGGCAGACCTGAGACACACTTTACAAGCTGCTCCTGTGGGTGGCACAACCAGTGCTGCAAGCCCACCAGCAGCATTTGAGTCACAAGCCCTGGGCACAACCAGTGCACTGTACTAGGGTCTGACAGTGAATCAAATAGGCCAAACATGGAGTCACTAATCCATACATTAATTTATCATAGGGAGCACTTGCACTTTGGCACTGAATAGCAGTGGCAAAGTGCCCAAAGCATCTAATCCAGCAAAAACAGGTCAGTAACAGAGGAGGCATAGCGCAAAAAATGGAAGGGAGACCCACGCGAATGGTACCAGGTCTAACACGTGTCCCCTCCAGCTGAAATGTGGGGAGAACTACCCATCCCCTTGGGAGTTCTCATCGCTAAGGTGGAAAAATCTGGACAGACCATCAGCATTGGCGTGTTCTGTATTAGGGCGGTGTTCCACCGTGAAGTCCATCCCCTGTAGGGAAATGGACCACCTCAACAGCTTTGGATTCTCACCCCTCATCTGCATCAACCATCTGAGGGGCCTGTGGTCTGTCTGAACCCGGAAGTGAGTCCCAAACAGGTATGGTCTCAACTTCTTCAGCGCCCAGACCACAGCAAATGCCTTACGCTCAATAGCACTCCACCTCTGTTCCCGTGGAAGTAACCTCCTACTGATGAAGGCTACAGGTTGGTCTAGGCCCTCCTCATTTAACTGTGCCAGAACAGCCCCTACACCATGCTCTGAAGCGTCTGTTTGAACAACAAATTCTTTTGAGAAGTTGGGCGCCTGAAGCACGGGGTCCGTGCACATGGCAGTCTTCAAGGCGTCAAAAGCTCTCTGACAGGTGTCAGTCCAAATCACTCTCTTGGGCTGCTTCCTGGAAGTCAGCTCTGTCAAGGGTGCAACGATGCTGCCATACCCCTTGACAAATCTCCTGTAATACCCGGTGAGTCCTAAAAGGCTCTCACCTCTGTCTGGGTCTTGGGGGTTCCCAAGCCAGAATGGTATCAATCTTGGGCTGAAGGGGCGCCACCTGGCCGCTCCCAACCTGGTGTCCCAAGTACACCACGGAACCCTGCCCGATCTGGCACTTACTTGCCTTGATCGTGAGGCCTGCCCTCCGCAGCGCCATTAACACTTCCCAGAGGTGGCGCAGATGTTCTTCCCAACTGGCGCTGAACACTGCGATGTCATCCAGGTAGGCGGCACTGAAATCTTCCAGTCCAACCAACACCTGGTTGACCAACCTCTGAAAGGTGGCAGGGGCATTCTTCATCCCAAAGGGCATAACCCGGAATTGGTAGTGCCCATCTGGTGTGGAGAATGCTGACCTCTCTTTGGCCCCATCAGTCAAGGCGATCTGCCAGTACCCAGACGTTAAGTCAAACGTGCTGAGGTACCGGGCATCCCCTATCCGATCAATGAGCTCATCAGCTCTGGGGATGGGGTGCGCGTCAATCCTGGTGACTGAATTGAGTCCTCGGTAGTCCACACAGAACCGGAGTTCGGGCGTGGCACCAGGCGCGGCAGCCTTTGGGACCAAGACCACTGGGCTGGCCCAAGGGCTGTGAGAGGACTCAATCACCCCCAATGCAAATATCTTGGAGACCTCCTCCTTGAGATGCAAGCTCTCACCCTGTCAGTCACTCTGTAAGCCTTGTGCTTGACAGGAGGACTGTCCCCAGTGTCCACATCATGGACGCACCAATCAGTGACACTAGGAATCAGGGAAAAAAGGTCAGGAAACTGTCCCAACAGTTGGCGACAGTCTTCCTGCTGCTCAGGTGTCAGGGAGTTAGAGAGGTTCACACCCTCCACTGACCCATCTTGCTCTGTTGTAGACAGGAGGTCAGGAAGAGGTTCTGTCTCCTCTTCCATTCCATCATCTGTTGCTAGGAGCATGCCCACTTCGGACCTCTCAAAATGGGGCTTCAGGCGGTTGACATGTAGGACCCGCAAAGGGTTCCTGGGAGATCGCAAGTCCACCAGGTAGGTGACATTACTCTTGCGCTCCACCACCTCAAATGGTCCGGTCCACTTATCCTGGAGCGCACAAGGCTCCACGGGGGCCATGACCCACACTTTCTGCCCAGGCTGAAACTCGATCAGAGTGGCATTCTGATCATACCACCGTTTCATCTCCTCCTGGCTGGCTTCCAGATTCGCCTCAGCGAGTTGTCTGAATTGCCTAGTTTGGTTTCTAAAGGCCAGCATGTAGCTAAATACATCCTGGGGAGGTTTACTGGGAGCTTTCTCCCAGCCTTCTTTCACCAAACTCAGAGGTCCTCTTACCGGGTGACCATAGAGCAGTTCAAAGGGACTGAACCCTAAGGACTTCTGTGGCACCTCACGGTAAGCAAAGAGAAGGCATGGCAAGAGGACGTCCCACTTACGCCTCATGGGTTCTTCCAGACCCATAATCATGCCCTTCAGGGTCCGGTTGAATCTCTCAACCAGCCCATTTCCTTGGGGGTGGTAAGGAGTGGTGAACTTATAGGTAACACCGCACTCCTGCCACAGGGACTTCATATACTTGGATATGAAGTTTGTACCACGGTCACTCACCACCTCCTTGGGGAACCCCACATGGGAGAAAATCCCCATCAGTGCCCGTCCCACCATGGGGGCCGTCACTGTCCGAAGAGGGATGGCTTCCGGGTACCGGGTGGCATGGTCCACCAAGACCAGGATGAACCTGTTGCCCATGGCTGTCTAGGGGTCCAGTGGCCCCACAATGTCAATACCCACCCGTTCAAAGGGGGTGCTGACCACAGGGAATGGCTGGAGGGGAATCTTGTGCTTCCTCCCACTTTTTCCACTTGCCTGGCAAGTCTGACATGTCCTGCAGTGAGTGTCTGAACTCCTGCACATCTGGGGCCAATAAAAAATGGGTGACAAGCCTTTTAAAGGTCTTGCTCTGCCCCAGATGTCCTGCTAAAGGCACATCATGAGCCAAACCCAGTAGGAAGGCTCTGAAGCGCTGGGGTACCACCAGCACACGGGCTGACCCAGGCTCAGCAACCTTAGGCTCGCTATACAGGAGACCATTCTCCCAGTAGATCCAATGTGATCCAGACTGATTACCTGCTGCCTGGTTTGTGGCCTGTTGCCGCAAACCCACAAGAGAAGGGCACTTGTTCTGCTCCTCACAGAACTCCTCCCTGGAGGGTCCTCCTTCTTGCTGCCAATGGGTCAGCTCAGGCATGTCCCCCAGTTCGGCCACTTGCTCCCCTGTAGGTTCCAGAGCATCCCCCTCAGGTTCTGCTTCCTCCTGGACCGTGGGAACTACGGGGCCGGTTTCCCGCGCCCCCTGCCTCTTCTCTTCAAGGCAGGCACCTGGGCCACCCTCTCAGGCTCCAGGTCCTCTTGAACACCTCTACTGGCTGCCATAGACCGAGTGATCGCGCAGGCCCACTCAGGCAGACCCAACATCTCTAAATGAGACCTTCTCTCCACCTCTCTCCAAGGTGAACTTTCTAAATCGTTGCCCAACAGACAGTCTACAGGCATGGCTGGCCTCACAGCTACTTGAAAGGTACCTGAGACCCCCCCCCCCACTCAAAGGGAACCTGAGCCACTCTCCAGTGGCTCTCTGAGTTGTCCGCGGCAACTACTGGGCAGAATGCATTGGGGATCACCTGCTCTTCAGACACTAGCCGACAACTGACAGCTGTCACACTGGCCCCGGTGTCTCGCAGAGCCTCCACCCTTTGGCCATTGATGGTCAACCACTGCCTGTATTTTTTAGTGTTATCAGGCAGTTGGGTCCTGGGGACCATCTCACTGTCTCCTAAAGAGACCAAGGACATTGCTACGGGACCCCACCCACCTTGGGCACCCATCTCATCCCCCAGGGCTACACTAGCTACCTGCCGGGGTGGTGCACCAGTGGGTGCTGATTTTCCATACAAGGGACATCTAGTCTCCCAGGAGCAGTGGCCCACTTGACCACACTTAAAGCAAGTCTTGGGCCCCCTGTGAACAGGCTTATCTGTCGGGGCCCCTGGCTTCTTTTCAGGGGAGGCTGGGAACCCTTCCCTTGGTTCCCTTGGGGATTACTTTGGGGCCCTTTCTGGAACTCCCTCTGTTTACCCTTGTCCCCCCACTCCACTGCTGGGGACCCTGCCCACCTTTGGCAGAGTCTCCCACGTGACCCTTGTGGACCCGGGTGCTCACCCAGCGGTCCGCCTCCTCAGCAAGCTTCCTAGGGTTAGCCAGCCTACTATCAATAAGATGCTGGCGTAGCTCTGGAAAACAATTTCCTGACAAGTGCTCCCATTCAATCAAATCAAAGAGCGCTTCAAAATCATTCACTTTGCTACCCTTCACCCAACCATCCAATGCTCTGCAAAAAAAAGTCACATTTTTTACCCAGGTACTGCCCTCCTGAATCTCTGCCTATACAGTTCAGGAGTCAACCCATACCTGGACATCAATGCTTCTTTCATATGACCATAAGAATTGTGGACATCAGAGGGCAAGTCTAATAAGGTATCCCGCCCCTCACTAAGGAACTGCCCCCACAACCCCGCTCCCCAATCCTTCTCAGGGACCCGGTGTGAGGTCATAGCTACCTCATAGGCTTTAAACCATTGCCCAATGTCATCATTTTTATAAAACTCTTTGACCACATCTTTAGGTATATACACCCTGGCTTCAACAGGCATGGACGGTGTGCTGCCACCAGAGGGAGTAATCTCTAAGCTCCTAGCTTTCAACTCCAACTCCCCCAAACTTCTCTCATGCTCCATTTGCATCCTCTTTTCCTCTAGGGCCAATTTCTTAATTTCCAATTCTAACTGCCCACCCATCTTAAGCTTGGTGAGCTCCATCTCATGCATCCTGCTTCTCTCCCTGTCCTCCAGCTCTCCTGGGGACAGGCCCTTGGAAGAAACACTGCTACCTACTGGGGAAGGTGCTTTCCTCCACCCTGGACCCAGTGGCCCATCTAGCTGCCCTTCTGCATTCTCAGCCCCCTCCTCCTGCTCTTCCACATGCTCAGGGGTACTCCTTGCTTCCACCCAGGCCCTCAGCGCCTTTTGGAACTCATCCTTCTTGGAGAGACCGGTCATAGCAACTTTAAATTTCCTGCAGAAGTGCTTCAGCTGTTTCACAGTGTAACTTTCTAGTTTCTCTTCCTCAAAATCAAAATCAACAGATGCGATGGACGCTGTTTTTCTCATGGTGAAACTTGGCAGTTCTTGGCAAAAATAGAAATCCCAGGAAAAAACAATCTACCAAAAATGTATGTGGTTGCGTTTGGTCTGCACTCACTAGTAGTGTACACCAATCACTGTATATGAGTCACAAATGCAAGTCCAGAATCCTCACCGCTGACCACCAATGTTAGAACAAGGGGTCTCTAGTTGGCAGAGGTAGGTACCTTTGTCCAAATAGGGACCCTTGCTTCTAGTCAGGGTAAGGGGGATACACTACTAAAATAACCCCTGCTCACCCCCTTGGTAGCTTGGCACGAGCAGGCAGGCTTATCTCGGAGGCAGTGTGTAAAGCATTTGTGAATACATACAGTAACCCAGTGACAACACTACAGATGGACACCACACAGGTTGTATTATAAAAATAAGTATTTTTATATAGACTTATCACAAGACCCAAAACGACAAAAATCCACAATACACTATGAAAAATATGACTGTCAATGGTAGAAAATAGTTCAGTTCAATAAAGATGGTAAATGCGACACTCAATGTTCAATGTACCTTTGGATGCGTAACGTGATACAAACAAAAGAGTTGCAGGGAAGGTGATGCGTCGGTTCCTTACACGCAAGAACGGTGATGCGTCGGTTCCTTGCTCCGGGGGAGGTGATGCGTCGGTTCCCTACTGATGCGTAGGGGACGGTGATGCGTCGGTTCCTTACCGGAGAGGAGGTGATGCGTCGGTTCTTCACCGCGTGGGGAGGTGATGCGTTGGTTTCTTACTGCGCTTCTGTGGCGATGCGACCTGCAGCGCCGTGATGCGATGACGATCCGGTGCAATGAAACAAAATGGCGTCTTCCTCTCGATGCGACACTTGGGGGCGATGCGTGCACGCCCGACGGCCGTGCGGCGACTCGGTGAATCTTCTGAGCCGCGACAGGCCCTGCGACACGCTTCTCCGATGATGCGACGGCATCTGATGAGACAGCGACACTCTTCTCCGGTGATGCGAGGCACTTCGGTGATGCGATGGCGACAGCGGCAGCGGCGGCACGCTTTCTCGGCGATGCGACGACAGCGGCTGCGGCGGCGACACGCTTCTCCCTCGTGAGTCGCGCTTCCAGCTCCCAGCGACACGCAGTCTCTCAGAAGTCCCAACACAACAGTAGGCACTTCAAATTCCCAGCATGGGAATTCAGGGGAACTGGTTGGTGAAGTCTTGTGTTCCTGAGACTTCAGCAGGAGGCAAGCTCAATCTTCAAGCCCTTGGAGATGTTCTGCAAGATGATGAAAGTAGCACAAAGTTCCTTTCTCCTTTCTTTGGCAATCAGGCAACCACTGCAGGCCAATCCCTCAAACAGCACACAGCATAGGGATAGTCTCCTCCTTCAGCTTCTCTGGTTCCTCTCCTCAGCAAAGGTTCGTCTTGTTTGTTCCAGACGTGATCTAAAGTCTTGGTGTCAGGGCCCCAGTATTTATACCCATAAATCCTTTGTCCTCTGAAGGCAGAGGGTCCTGTACCTAGTCCAAACCAGTTCTGGGTGCATTCTGCCAGGGCACACCTTCTCTAATTGTCAGTGTGGGCCAGGGTCATCAGACACACCACAGGAGGTGGAGCCAGCATTGTGGAAGGCAGGCACAGCCCTATTCAGACCCAGGTGACACTCCTCCCACCACTCTACATGCAGATAGGTCTATTCAGCCCTCTGCTGACTCACCCTGTCTCCTGGAGTCCCCCAGCCCCTGTCACTCACAAACCCAGACACACAATACACAAGCTATCAGAGGCAGGCTGGATGGTTTAGGCAAGAAAATACCTACTTTCTAAAAGTGGTATTTTCAAACACAGAATGTTAAAACCAACTCCACTAAAAGATGTATTTTATCATTCTGAGTTCAGGCATACTAAATTCGTTTTTCTACCATGTTCCCTGGGTCAGTTAGGATTATAAGGTGTTATAATCAAACTGCCCATTCTGGCCCATAGGGACAGGTAGCCTTGCAATAGTGAAAAACGAAATTGGCTGTAATTCACTATCAGGACATGCCACACACACCAGGGCATGTCCTACCTTACACATACAATGCACCCTGCCCTAGGGCCTACCTTAGGGAATGACTAATATGCAGGAAAGGGAAGGTTTGGGGACTGGTAAGTGGGTGCACTTACCAAGTCAACATGGCAGTACCAGACTGCACACAGGCTCTGCAATTGCAGGCCTGAGACACACTTTACAAGCTGCTCCTGTGGGTGGCACAACCAGTGCTGCAAGCCCACCAGCAGCATTTGAGTCACAAGCCCTGGGCACAACCAGTGCACTGTACTAGGGTCTGACAGTGAATCAAATAGGCCAAACATGGAGTCACTAATCCATACATTAATTTATCATAGGGAGCACTTGCACTTTGGCACTGAACAGCAGTGGCAAAGTGCCCAAAGCATCTAATCCAGCAAAAACAGGTCAGTAACAGAGGAGGCATAGCGCAAAAAATGGAAGGGAGACCCACGCCAATGGTACCAGGTCTAACACTGTGGTATGCCACCTTCCATGTAATTCTTTTCACAATATCATCAGTGTGGCATCTCGGGGTTCAGCAGCTTTGCAGCTAACATATATTTAAGGTCCCATGGATTTTCGTGTCAAGTGACAAGACTATAACATCGGTTTTAGATAGATCGTTTTAGAAATAATCATTCATTCAGCTTTCGTCTGTCTGTAGACACTGTTGATGTGGGAATGATTGATTATTTCTAAAATGATCTATCTAAAACCGATGTTATAGTTTTGTCACTTGGCACGAAAATCCGACAAAGTCAAAATGATCAAATAACATAGTCAAGCCCTTAATTCCCATGTTTGCTACACACAATATCGGGTGATTTTTGGTGCAGGCCTCACTTTTACACCTCAGATAGACAAAAAAATGGCATAAACCTGCTGAATCCACCCAAGGACTCTTAAATTTTATATTCATCTTGAATATTAGTCGTAATTTCTCAGGTTGACTGATGGTTTGTCTATGTCCATACGCTCTACTTTAAACTACTCAATAGGACAGGAGTGTTCATATTATGGCCATTTGCATAGCGAGCTGTTTTTTTCTGTAAGGCTAGGCTGGTATTTATAAGCCAATTATTTTCACAACAGATTCCATCAAAGACACTACAGGCACTTGAGGGGGCTGATGAAAATGTTGATTGTGATAAAAGTGTGACAAATTCTGAGAGTTCTTGGAATCACACTCCACAACAGTTGAAGGACAATATAAGGCTGATGCTTGCTTTCTAGTTAGACTAAGAATTGTTGTTGTTGCATCATGTGGCAATATAGGCATTCTGCCTAAATCTCTGGGAATGACAGTGAAATAATATGCCCCAAATAGCCCCTCATCTTTTCTCCTGGCCACCATCTCTGCTTATGCACAAATTAGCGTTGTATTTGAAGGTATTACGGCGGCATTTGGAGATTGTAATGGATCCTGTGTTGCAGTTGGTGTGATGGCAGTTATGAACCTGATGGCACACTTGTTGATGCAGGTGATGCCAGAGCTGCTGTTGGAGATGATGCTAGTGTTGAAGCCAGCGCTGACTGTTGTGAACTAAAGCTAACGGCAGAACTGGCCATTGATCTCTGTCATGGCTGCTATAATTAATATATCTAGTTGTGGACGCAACACCGGGCTGTAGGTATAGATGGGGCTGGTGGGTGCTTCCTGTGTGAATGTCCTAGTACATAGTGCTGTCAACCAATCTGATAATGAGTCTGACCGATCCATTCTTCTGCTCCTCGATTATTAAGTCATCCCTGTCTTCCACCATCTTCATGTAATCACCGATTAATTGGCTTTTTATACCCTAAAATGGAATTTAGATGCTAGTGACCATGGAAGCTTGCCCTGAGACCTAGATCAATTACACCTTTATCAAATGCTTTTATAAACATTCCATGGAAGTGAAGGCCACATGGCTGTGGAAGAATTTTCATAGTTTTATCACCTGCACACAAAAGCACTGTAGAAAAGTGGGATCTGCTTTTACGGGTTACACCCACTTTTTGCCTGGTGCTATGCTGTTTCTGACTAGTCTGACTGGGATCCTGCTAATCAGGGCCCCAGTCTCTCTGCTTTCTCCCCTAAATTGTTATGATAAGTACTTGGGTACATACCAGATTGGATACTGGGGTACCCTTATAAGTCCCTAGTATATGGTTCTAAGGTACCCAGGGCATAGCTACCCCAGGGGTCCCCCATAGGCTGAAGCATGTATTATGCCACGCATGGGAGACCATTCAAACTGTCACTACAGGCCTGCTATTGCAGCCTGTGTAAGCTGGTGCTAACACTACTTACGAAAGGTATAGGTTCCCTATATCTAAGGTCACTGCACTTAAAACCTATAAGTCACCCCTACAGCAGGCCTTTTCAATCCTGAAGGCAGGGTGCTCGGTTCTAAGCGTGAGGCTGCCCCTGCATAAGCAGGACACCCCTACAGCCTTCAGAGTCCATTCTCCCAGGTTATAAGTGAGACAGCCATATAACATATAGAGGTGCACCTCGTCATTACGCAATGACCATCTCGAAACTGGCTGTAACGAACCCTGTCATGTTTGGTATCAAACATGTTGGAATCATACACTGTGTGGGAGCTATGATTCCAAGCACTGTAAAGGCCCTCAATTAGGCCCTCAGTTCTCCTGGTACTAGTCTTCTAGACCTGGACAGCACAACATGGCTGCTGCCGACCAGAGACACGACTCTGCCCTCCTGCTGCTGAGCCAAGCTCGAGCAGGGGAAGGTAGAACAATAGGTATCCCGTTACAGGGAGGTGTGACCACCTCCCAGACAGGGTTTAGTGTATTGGGGCCGGGTGGGAGTGCTTGCCAGTGCCACTCAGTCTGCATGAAGGGCACATTTGGTGCCCTCCTTGCGTAGTCCAGTTCAAAGCCAGCTCAGGGAGCCGCTGGCTCCTGCTCTGGCGCGAAACTGGACAAAGGACTTGGGAGTATCGTCCCCACTGCACAACCCCTCCCCTGGGAGGGAACCCTGAATCGTCCCAACCCTTTACTTAGGATACTTAAGGGCTTACCTGAGGGTGGGTCCCTGGATTCGTCGTGGGACATGATTCAATTCAGACACCACTTTAACTTTGACCGTCTGGACACTCTGGACTTCGCTGGACTTCGCTCTGGTTATCAAGGCTGCAACCGGGAAGACACCTGCTGCTCCTGATCTCTTCGCCCTGCTCGTTTGATGCCAGTAAACCTTCCAAGGCCTGGGGGCATCCAAGACACCTGAAGGAATCTCCCTTAAAGTGAAGGAGTCACTTTCCTGCATCTGCAGGCACCGCAACTAAGCTGACCGGTCTGCTGATCCTGGCCACCCATGGACTCTGAAAGGCTCAGCAACACAGGTGGTAATTTTTCACATCCCTCGAGGCCTGCCCTGTCCTCTCACCAAGTTTGATGCCAGTATCCCTCGTCGGAGCCACAGGAACCGAACCCCTGTGCACAGCATCGACTTGCCGTTACAAAGGCTTGTTGGCTTCCTTCCATCAAGATCTTCGGGCTCCAAGTAGCCACAACCTCAAGCATCTCCAGTGACCAGAATCTTTGACCACACTGCATCGCTTGCACTGTGGGCCTGCTTCTTTGGTGAGTTGCTCAAGGTTCTCTTGCGACTGCAGGGCCTCCGGCCTGTGGGTCTTGTTGAGGGTCACCTTTGAATTCTTGGGCTCCCCTGATTGCCAGGGCCTGCCCTGACTCCCCTGCTTAAGGTGAGTCACCTGGACCTTGCTGGTCCCGACACTCACCTTCTTCGCTTTCCACGTTGTTTGCAGTTGCCAAGGCTTGTTGATGCTCCCGATGGACACTGACCTCTCAACTCTTGACATCCGACGTGGGACAGCTCGTGAATGGCTCCTGGTCTTCCACAGCATCGCCTGGTCCTCACAGCTGCAGCTCCAAGGTCACCGTCATTTTTCCTCCAACACCCGACATCGGTGGGCACTCGTCTTCCGTGCCCCCTGGTCACTCCCGAGTGACCTAGACTCTGTCCCCTCTGCTTGCAGGTACTCTTCACCTTGAATCCACCTTTGGGTTCCACCGGACACTTTCAACTTCTCCAGCAGTGGCATCTTCCTGAAGTCTCCCACTGAGTTCGACAACGGTTTCCGACGCCACTTCACACTTATGCACCCGGCTTCCCTTGTGCAGGTAACCTGGTTCCAAGGGTATCCACGGGTGGAGTGGTTCTCCAACCTCTTGTCTTCCACGATGTTTCTTCAGGGTCCACTGGGAAGAGTCCTCTTTCTTTAAAATTGCAACTGCGACTTACACATTGATTTGTACGGAGAACGTGGTCGTGGTTCCACACTGCACACGACCTCCGTGGGGCTCCTAAATAATCACCTTGGGTAGTTCCTTGGGTCCCCAACACTTCTACGTCCTCTGGGTATAGTCTTGACTCGAGTCGTGGTTCACATGCCACTATTTTAGTATATGGTTTGTTCTCCCCTTGGGGACCACTGTGTATTCTGTGCTTCTTACCTATTTCTATTGAAAAGTATTGTGTGCATTGTGTATATCTCCGGCTAGGAGATATCTGTATGTGTTAGTGAGTGTCTTATAATAAACACATTTTTATAAATACACTGTGTGGTTCTTTTTCTATTAATCTATACCAATAAGATTATGTTCTGGTAAAACAAGCTGCTTTATGGACTAAGCCTGAAGGCTGCTCTCCACAGCTACCACTTAGAGAGCTTCCTAAGGTTGTCTAAGACCACTAAAATCACCATAAGGGTTGTCTGGATCAGTGCAAGGTGTTCACTTACATATGTGCACATCATATACTGAGCCAGCCTCTCACAAGCACTACCTATGTCAGAGAAAGTCTGATGTTGCAAATGGTTAGCCAGCTTGAGCTGGGGCCCAAAGAGAGATGTAACGCAGGCCCCTGCAGTGTGTGGTGGCCTCCCGCACTTCTGTGGGGCCTTAACCTTTCAGGGGGCCTTAACCTTTCAGGGGGGGCCATTCAGCTCAATGCAAATGAATATTTGTAAGATATGGAAGACTCGGGTGTACCTCATCACAGTCTGTAGGGGGGGCATCATTTTTCATTATGCAACTGAGCACCACAAGGGGAGTAGTGTCCTCTGCCACCCAAGCGTGTAAAGTCAAGATTTTACAGACCTTTGACTACAAGGCATGCAACTGAATTTTGAAACCAGATTCCTTTATGGGCTTTTTCTAGACTTTGGGCATGTGCTTTCATTTCCTCAAAAGCCCCACCAGAGAGATTCTCACATTATCTGCAATATGCCACTCACTTGAATGGTATTTGGGAGCCCCGTATAGGCCACTAATGTTATTTTAGTACAGTAGAAGTTCGAGTCAAGACACTGAAGTCCCCATGAAACATTAAACCGTGAACCAAAAGAGAACCCTCGACAAACATAAGGAAATATCTGTAATTATCTCAAAAGCACTGCTGGGCACGCGCTATTCCGCCCTATTTCCAGAACAATGAAAATCGTTTGATTTCCTGTTAAAACATTATACTTTACCTTTGTTGCATCAATTTACTGATCTGAGATACTATTTTCTTACAAAAAACAATATGCTTGCACTTACAATGTGAGCAATCGCCTCTTTTCCGAAAAAGCGCTTGAGTAAAACCACATTAACAAATTGGTGATTTTTAGAGGCGAACAAATTTAAAAGCCATGTATCTCTGCAACCTATAGATTTTAGTTTGAAAATTGTTTTCTGTGCATATTTTGATTAAAAGTGATGAATTCGATGAAAAAGGGCAAGTTTAAATCCTGGCCTTGTAGCTCCCAGCGTTATTATACTCAAGGCTGTGTCTGGAAATATTTTTTAGAAATGAAATGGCACTGTACAATTAACGTTGACGTTTCTTTATTAATTGACATTTCTTTATTAATTGACATCACGTCAGTATTTGACTGGGAATGTTAAACATGCTTCACCTCTGAATAGTGTTTAGGAGCATTGTTTAAATGTCGGAATATAGCAAAATGACAATTAATATCCCATTAGGAAATTTTACATACGTAGGGCTGTACAGTAAGCAAAACCGGCAGAAATCGGCATAATCTGACTCTTGTGCAGTTTCTTGTTAAAGAAGTAAACACGATTTCAAGAAAATCATAAAATCAGCCTGTGATATGAGGGACAATTTTTGCAAGCAGTGCAGTTTAGCTTGGCTTTGGGTCATATGTGCACATCAAACTGTAACAGTAAACCAGGCTGGCATGTTTGCTTTTTCTTTCATCTGATAATCTGAAAATTATGTCTTCCCACTTTAAATTGGCCATCTCGTTTCTGCATGACATCTAAAGCAGAAAATCCTCGTCCCCCAGAATAGGCACGAGCTGACAACGGGCGTGACTCACGAATCTGACGCGCGGGATTTGCAGTGATGAAGATGAATCGCTCCTGTTTTCAGGCAATCAGATTTCCCAGCAACAAACCTCTTTTCACTGTCTGCTGTATTTAAAGGAATCCCTGGCTAAAGGCCTATATTTTACAAGGTAGGCTCAAAAAGAAAATGAACACAAACATATTATTACAAAGCGATCTCATGGTTTGGAATTTGGTAGTCATGCCGGGGGCGGGAATTGAAAGTGACAGGGATAGTTTACAGGCAGATTTGTTGCATAATGACAGGTGTCACTGATTTTAAAGCAGAATGATTGGCTCTACGTATCTGAGTTTGTAGCATTAGTACTGAGTATGTTGGCCCTTTGAGAGGAAAAACGATTTTACATCTCAACTATGAAATTCATAATTTAATTTTCGCTAAAGGGATCACTATATTGTCACTATTAATTTATTTTCAAGGACCAAGTGTTCCACTGTAGCTTTTCGGGTTCTTTTGATTAGTTTTAAATTGTATTTGTGGATTCATCTCCTTATTAGTATTTTCTCCAGAAGTTGGAGATATTTTCCTTTGCGACCCAAATTTAAATCCCATTCTTCATGAGGTGATGAGGGATAAAATAAATTAACTAAACTCCAAGGAACTGAGAACTGATAAAAAATAAAATGGAGACAGCTATGCAAAACTAAACATAACTGTGCTAGTTAAAGTCAATGGGGGCCTGCATTATCGGAAAACATCAAAGGGGCCCAAGTAAAAGAGTACTAAAAAAAAACCACAAAAGGGTCACAATAGCTTCAACCTGTAGCTATGAGTGTATTAACCGGACCAAGATTAAAACTAGTATGATTTGTGGGTAGGAGTGATAGGCCTGATAATAGGGACTGGGCCAGTAGTCTTCACAATTTATAGTATTTTTGGAGCTCAGTTGTTTCTAGGTGCTGTCATTATAAGGCTGTGTGAGAAAGTGGGTGGTTGGTTGACTGGGGTGTGAGCCCTGCTCAAGCAGCAACCTCAATCCTTGTTAGGGTGAAGCACAAGCCAACCCCAAATTTACCTGTGCTCAATCCTCTGGTAGCTTGGCACAGAGCAGTCAGACTTAACTTGGAGGCAAAGTGCAAAATATTTGTGCAGCACTTCAAACAGTAATAAAGTGAAAACACCTCACACAAAGGATCTCACACCAAGTTAGATAGATAATGATCTTTATTCGGCATAAAAAAATATGACCATAAAAGATACACACTCAACAATACAACGTTACAGTACTTTGATCATCATATATATTACAGGCCAGTCAGGACACCGCAAAGTTATAAAACACTACTATAAACATATTAAGATATTTATAAGAACAATAAAAACACTAAAAAGACGAGCACCAACTGGTGTCCCCGTTTATCGGCTAAATAATCAAGAGTCTCCTCCTTTTATTAGCCCCTCGTATTTCTTAGCTTTAGGGCAGATCTTAAAAATTTGTAACACATGATAATGTAAAAACATCAGAGCACAATTTTAAGAACAGTAAGGCCACCCGGGCCTGCTTGAACTTATGTTTCCTTAAAAGCCCCTTGAGATACACTCTTCTCGGAAATGAATAATACGGGCACAATAGAACAAAGTGGAGGGTGTCCTGTGGAGACTTGTTGTCGCAGCCACAGGGTCCCTTTGATCTAAAGATGCTGTATACCCTGCCGGGACAGCCAGTAAGTGATGTAACAAGTCCAATCTGAACCGTGTGATTAAGAATCTATCGTGAGCACTGGCTATAATAGCTAGGTATGGTTCTATGCTTTGTGTTGACGTAACCAAAATATATTTCCTGACCAAGGGCTTTTTAATTCAGTTTCCTCCCTTTGAGCCCCAATTAGTTTAAAAACTGGTCTTTAATAAGAGCTTTGTCCAGTGGGCTCACCTTGGTCGGGCACGAAAATAAGTCTGCCCTGCCCAGCATGGTCAGGGAGTCTTTTATGTATTTTAGCCACTGAATTTTTAACACGTGATCCAGGGACAGGCAGTCTTGAGTTACTTGTCTGTTAAAGCCTGTCTCCTCATTGGTCCACGTATTCACCCAGCACAAAAGGGTTTCACCTTCACCAGGTCCGAAATGTGCTTAATTCCCAACTCCTCATGTGCAATAAAAGAGGGGGTGCTTTGGGAGACTCTCAACAAACGCCTAAAGTACCTATTTTCCTCACTTTGTAGTTCACTTATCCCAGTGAAACCCCACACTTCACTTCCGTATAGCGTTTTTGAGCTACAGAATGAATTATACAGTTTTAAGATTGTCGCCGGTGACCACTTGCCTAGCCTATGGGCAAAAGATGTAATTGCTCCCGTGGATTTTACTAGGCCTAAACGCTTACTCTCTACTAACTGTTTAAAGTTCAGTTTCTCATCGAACAGGATACGAAGGTATGAAAAGGCCGGTACTTTCCCCAATGTGTGTGTACCGACTACATAATGGTTCACCTTCCTGCTCCTTTTCCCTAGTTCCATTATGTAGGATTTTGAGAAGTTGGGTGTCAAATCCAAGTCCTTCATAAATGCCACAAACCCTTCTAGTAGGATCTGCAAGGCCTTGGGCGTGCGAGCAAGGAGAACCGCATTGTCCGCATAAAGTAGGAGAGGGACTGGTCTTAAACCTACTTTAGGGGAGTCAGCTTGTAATGCAGTTAGTGCCGCTTCAAGACCGTTAATATAAAGTGTAAATAAAAAAGGAGCTAAAATGCATCCCTGCCTAACCCCACTTGAGCATCTAAAGTAATCTGTGGTCTTCCCCTCTTGCGTGTATCTTACTGTGGCAGAAGTGTTGGAGTGTAAAACCATAAGTATGTTAATTAGTGCCTGATCCGCCCCCAATGTTCCCATGAGCTTCCATAATTGAGTTCGATTCACACAGTCAAATGCTGCACTGAGGTCCATAAAGGCGAGGTAAAGCGCCCCGCCTTTCGCTAAGGTGTACTTCGCGCTAATTAAGTAAAGGTTTAAGCATTGTGCAACTGTGGATTTGCCCGAGCGAAACCCATATTGAACATCTGTTATAATACCGTGGGTCTCTGCCCAGTCAGATAACCTATTTAGCACCACTCTACCCAGGACCTTCGCAGTTACGTCAATGAGCGATATTGGACGATAACAATGTGGGCTGTCCCTATCTCCTTTTTTAAATATCGGGACGATGGTTGCCGTGGACCACGAGGGAGGCATTTCTGTTACGGCTGACGCATTTATTACTCTTGCCAGAATAGGTGCCCATACCTGTGGGTTACTACGGAATAAATCAGGTGGAATCCCGTCTGGTCCTGGGGCTTTTTTACTCGTGAGACAGTCTATTCCTAGTCTCACCTCGTCTAAGGAAAAAGAGATAGGGCCAGTTCTCCCAGTCTCAATCTGTAACTGTGGCTCAACTCCTCTCAGGGGCTGATTGTACAAGCCCTCGTAGTGAGCCAACCATTGCTCCGGTAAGATGTTATGGGATAGGGATGGACTGTTAGACTCTTTAAAGCATGGACTGTTTATAACCTTCCAAAATCGGGTGGAATCCTTAAGCTCCGCAGCTTCTTCTAGGTCCTCCCAAGCCTTCGATTGGAGTCGGCGTTTCCTAGTCTTGACTGCCTGTTTATACGCTTTACGGCAGACCGTAATCCACCCCCTGTCTCTGGGTGATTGTTTAAGTGCCACCTTTAGGGCTCTAAGGGCCTTTGAACAATGCCCATCAAACCATCTGGGCGTGTCACTCAGGCGTGTAGATGCAGGGACTTTTAGAAGGCTATCCACTAGTTGCGCAATGGATGAGAACGTCTGGATTAAATGCTGGCCCTGCATATCTAAATCTAGACAGTTCTGAATATCCTGCTGACCTCTCCTAAAAAGAGACTTATTAAAAGCAACTGTGTCCACTTGTGCCCAACGTAACCGTCTTCCATGATCCGTTGCAGAAATCAATTCCCCCGAGTTAGAAACATAGAGCTTTCTTTAATAAATAAAACAAGACCAAAACAACAAACATCCAATCAATAGAACCAGAGATATGCAATTTTAAATACTTTAGTGAAAATAGCTGCAAAAAGCACAAAGCACCAACTGTAGACATTTGGTCGCACCGGACCAGGACAAAGTCGCATGTTTAGGCCGACTGCGATGGAGCACAGGCCGGCTTCAGGGACCCAGCTAGGCCCGCCGAACAAAGTACCTTAAATCTTAGTTTGTGGAACATTGCAGGATCCGTGTCAAAGGTGTGCTGCGCAGCTGAAGCGATGCATGGGTTCCGAGATGCTGCAAGGCTGCGGGGCGAGGGCCTGTGTTATTGAGGATACTGTGGAAAGGGTTTCCAATGTAAAGTCTGTCGTTGAGGACGTGGCACACAGTCAGGGCGATGCGTCAATTCCGAGGAGCTGTGGGGCTGCAATGCAGAGTCTGTCATCAAGGCTGCCATCGACAAGGGATGTGAAGGTCTGCACAGAGGATGTGTCTCGCAGCGGCAGTTCGGACGGCATTGCGGGTTACAGCGGTGATACCGGTCTTTGCGACGGGTCCAATCCCTGAAGAAGCAGAGATGTTTCGGTTCTGCTCGGGGTTGCATGGTGCAACAGGGGAGATGCATCAGTTTTGCGGGATCCACAGAGGTTGTCAAAGCACCTTTAGTCCATTTCCAAGGGTCCAGGAGGGGGGTGGCACCACTTGACAGGGTAGACTCACAGATGACGGTCCAGGTGCAGATGCAACATTGTTGAAAGCCTGTTGTGTCCCTGAGGCTTCAGATCAGGAGGCCAGCCAACTAGCCCTTGGACTCATTCTGAGTTTTAGGTTCAAGAGATGCAGGTCCAGTCTTTCTCACTCAGGCAAGAGAGCAGCAGTCAGAAGGTCAGCACAGCAGGACAGCAGTTCCTTCAGAGCAGCAGTCCAGCAGAGTGGCAGTCCTTGTAGCAGCAGAGCAGTCTTTCTTCCTGGCAGAGTATCCACAGGTCCAGAAGTGTACCGAAGAGTTGGTGTATTTATACCCAGTGGTGCCTTTGAAGAAAGTGGGGAGAAGCTTCTAGAGGCATGCCTGTGTACTGCATAGGTTCTCTGCTTGCCTTGCCCTGGCTCCATACTAACTACAGGGGGTATGCAGCCCTTTGTGTGGAGACAGGAAACAGCATATTCAAGAGTAAATGGGGCTGAACCCAGCTCCTCTCTCCCATCCTGCCTGTGATGGCCCATCCAGTCACACATAAGCTTTCATTGTCTGTGGCTGTCTAGAAGGAAAACACAAAGCCCACCTGTCACACACACCCAGTCATATGACCCAAAGACATGCTGCAGGTACCAAATGGATAAGGCAAGAAAATGGCAATGTTCTAAAAGTGGAATTTTCAGAATTGCAATTTAAAATCCAACTTCCCCATAAATTAAGATTTTAAATTGTGACTCCAGAGGCACCAAATATGAAAGGGTTACCCGTTCCCATTTGGAAATTACACTTATAAGATGTAATAGGGTAATTCCAATGGTATCCTATGGAAGAGGTAGGCCTTGCAATATTGAAAAATGAATGTAATAGTTTTTCATTACCAGGACATTTAAGACTTAAAAGTGCACGTCCAACTTTTTAAATACACTGCACCCTGCCCTTGGGGCGGTCCAGGCCCTTACTTAGGGTGACTTATATGTATTAGAAAGGAAGGTTTGGGCCTGGCAAAAGTTTTATTCTGTGAGGTCAAAATGGCTTTTATCGAAATGGCAGTTTAATACTGCACACACACAGGCTAAAATTACATGTTTAAAGTGATGCTTAAGTGCGTGGCACAATCAGTGCTGCAGACCCACTAGTAGCATTTAATTCACAGGCCCTGGGCACAGGTAGTGCCATTTTACTAGGGAATTACAAGTAAATTAAATATGCCAATTTGGTATATGCCTATTCAACATGTTTTAAGGAGAGAGCACAAGCACTTTAGCAGTGGTCTGCAGTGGTAAAGTGCACAGAGTTCTAAGGCCAGCAAAAACTAAGTCTGCAAAAATAGGAGATCTGAACGCAAAAAGGCAGGGGGGAAACCATGCCAAGGATGCCAGGTCTAACAGGCTTAATATAGCAAGGAGGTGGGGGTCATGGTGGAGAATGTTCTCAGAGGTAAAAGCTCCAGTCAAGTGGTAAGCAACTCTAGTGGCTGAAGTGGGATACATAGTCCTCAGAGATTCTTGGTGGATTATTTTGGTAAATTCTATCTTTGTGACCTTTAGAGTACTTTAGAATATTTTCATTGGGTAATGGTCATAGGCTGAGGCCAAATGGAGTTCAATGGCTTAAACCAGACTTGACCAAGCCATTGGTGATGAGTCTTTCAAATGATAAGAATGTTCAAAGATGGACCTGGTGCCACACTGTGGCTGAATTACGATCCAAAATTTGTCCCTGTAGAATTCTACAGTGTTGGCAACATGCATTTAGGCTTGTCAGATTATGCATCCAGACAAGATCAAAGCACAAGAGTGTTGTTCCTAACTCTAGGATTTAACATCAGAATGATCGCATTAGTCAGTTAGTTTAGGGTACAATCATTTGGACTATTGCATACAGGAATGTTAATTCCTCCTACACCACCTAAAAATAAGAGATTTGGGGCATAAAGTTGTTTTCTTCAAAGAGGTACATTGTTTTCCCTGTGCAATTATCAAGCACATCACTGGGCACTTGAGATTCCAAACAGCAAAGCATTATGTAAACCCCATCAGGGAACGTAACCCTCTTTGCCCGGGGTTAAATCAGGAAGCTGCTCTCCCAGCTCAAGTAAGCAACTGTTCTTCCCAGGTCTGGACTCTAGTTTTGTGATAATAGCACTTCTGCTTCTTGTCCAGAGAGTAAGCAATCATTTATTTCTTAGAAATGCTAAAAGGTTTATGGGCACTGCTTGGCAATTTCATTGAGAAAATCCCTTAGTCGATTGGTGCACTTTTCAGACTTTTTCCAGTCAATATCATAATGTTTCCTTGGCTGGCCTACTCTGTCCCCTCTTTCATCAGTATGGGAATCTGAAATCTCCAATGCTTCTTCCAGTTTCAAAATGGTTGCTAGGCCAATTTCATAAAATGATTTCCTATTTTCCGCTCTGCAAGATAAAAAGGCAAATTCAACTGGGACTTGGCTGGTGGCAGTGATCTGTTGCTTGCCTCACAATAGACCACAGCCACAGCCATCTGTTGTAACTTGCATCTTGAAGTCCAGTTCTACTGAAAAGCCCATGCCAATAGTTTCCTAAAAACATCCTTTTGTTCCCTGCTAAAGATTCCCAACTACTACGCCAGTGAAGGGAACGGGGTTTAGTCGTTGTCGGAGAAAGACGGCAATTATTGACCAACCTCTTTCATAATTCAATTAGTACAAAAGTTATGAACAATACAAATTCAAATTCAAGGGTAACATCCAATTATCTCTGTACCTTGTGAACATTATATGTATCAGATCGGTCAACAAAAAGATGGCAAAATATACTTTTTGGTCTGTGAGGAAAGTACAAGCACAATGACCAGGAGGCCCATTTTACAGTGTAAGGCGGATGCAGTGGAAAAATACATGAACATCTATTCCCAATACTCACTTTAAAAGCAGTATTATGACTGCTAAGGTGCCACGTGCATGTGTGGTTGCTCTCCATGCGCACTATTAGTAAAAATTTGTACCAATGTTGCTGTGGTGGGATAGAAGATGTGGGTGTTTGCAAAGAAAGCAGGGGGACTAGGCTAAGACAATGCAACAATGCAGGCCCCAGTCTTCAGTGGAGGTAAAAATGATCTACAGGTAAGCAAAGCAATCTGAGTGTTCAAAGCAGCCAAAAAGTATTTCTAACACGGGTCAGGGCTGGGAACCAATGCAGGTTTTCATACCAGCCTACATTGCATCAAACTAGCAGTAATTTAAGTATGCAGTGCTGCAAAGTGAGACTCCTTGCAGTTGAGACAACTCAGAAACTGCTTCACCCACATTTCCACAGGACTCTTCATCAAAATGTTGGGCATCCTTTGTGATGCAAAGAATTGCTGTATAAACGCCTTTTCTCTGCTTTCCGAATAGCATCTGGACAGTCAATGGGTGTTGATTGGCAAAAATGCCAAGCATAGTTGAAGTGGCATCATGCACCATTTCCCATCAAAGTTGACCCCATGTCCCATCCTTTGCCCCTCAACAGCCTCTTATTTCCTGCTGGGTTGCTAAGTAAAATATATGTAGAGGACATTATTGAAAGCCATTATGGTTTTTAGAGCCCTGTTTACTTAAGTCAAATAGAGAGGGCAAGAATGCACCATATCTACAAAGATATGGCACATTCCTGCTCTCTCTGTGCTGAAACACTGGTGGATGCCAAGTGCCAATGCAGGCACCCTTGCTCCACGGTGCAAGGGTGCCTGTGTTGCAGACAGGATTGTTTTGTGCAGGAAGGGAAAATTTCCTGCATAAAAACAATCATCTGAGGCTTTTTTCTCTTTCTACATGTGCTGCAGAATGTAGCACACAGAGGAAAAAAGGAGGAGAAATATACATATTTCTCCTCATTATGCCTCCCCTAGGAAGGAGTAGCATTTTGATGCATTCCCAGGTTTACACTTTACTATTGCTCCAAAAACCATTGGTGGATGCGAGAGAACACTGTACTGGAGGAACATTAACACAATACACCAAATAAGATGGGTTGTTCCAGTGAGCTTTATTGGTGACACAACCTGGCGTCAGTCCTTTACACGGTGCCAGGAGCAACTGCCCACCTTGCATCTCCCTTAGCCTTACAATCTATCATGGAACCTCCAACATGGAACACATGCAAATGGAGTAGAACTTATGATGATGTACTTACAACAAAACACATCCCCTTCCCTTCGCTTATAAATAAATCAAAGGAAATAAAAGAAAAGGGAGAGAAAATAAAGAGAAAATACAAAACGGAAACAGATAAGTAGGTGGTCTCCAAACTCTAGAATCACCCACAGATGTTGGTCCACCACCCATAGATGTGGGACCACCCCCCCTTCTTCCAGTGGCATCGAAACCAGGACCAGCACTGTAACCTCCTCTAACTTCCTCATCAACATCACACCTGAACCTTCCCCTTTCTGATGTAATGCCACATTCCTGAAATCCCACCTCTCACCGTTATCCAACGTCGCACATTTTTTTCCCACTTTGTCAACACGAAAAGGACTCCTGAACTTAGAAAATCCCATCACAATTCTTCCTGACTTTACTTTGACCTAACCTCCTATGTCAATTTAGTTTTTTTGTCTTTTCTTTGGGACCATTTATTTCTCGTCCTTCATTCTTAACCAAATCCTTCAACCAAGCAGGCACTAACTAGGTTCCTGGCACTCGCCCACACATTTCCTGAAAAGGAATTTTCTGCGTAACGCTATGAGCAGTGGTGCGATAGGCCCACACCATGTTTTTTTTTGTTTAAATATCTTTATTGTTTTTCTTGAGTTTAGTAACAGAGTAGAGTTGTCATAGGCAGCACAACTGCACATACAAAACTACATTATGCAAGCAATTGTCTTATTTGTATCAGCTTGCATAAATTCAAATACAGTGCACAATGGCTTGTAGTCGTCCTTGCAGGTGGCCTATAGTTGTAAAACACTGCATGCTACTTCCTGCTAATAGTTGTGTTCTTTTTCCCAATTCCCAATTAACATATAGTGACGCCCATTATATTGCAAATATGTCTTATTTAGTCAGACGCCTGCCACAGGTGGTTTGAATCGGCAGCCCACTTGCAGAATAGGGGCTTGTATTGCAACTAACCATATTTTGGGAGATTGTGCGAAAAAAGAAGGGTGGGCCAATAAGACATATATTAATCAAACTTCAAAACTAACCATATATAAAAAGAAAAAACTGCCATCACATTACAGCGAAAAGGATATACGTAGCATCACCAGGCTAGTCCCAAACCATGTTGGTCAACATATTCTTACATCACAATGGTTGGTAATGGCTAGTTGTATGGTACCCTTCACTAATCTGTTGGCCCTTTCTACTATACCATTCCCTTGTGGATTGTACAATGAGGTGCGTGAGTGTCGTATGCCAGATAGTTTAAGAAAAGTCATCATTTCATGTGAAGTCAACTGAGTACCATTATCAGTTATTAACACTTAAGGAACACCTTCCACCTCAAACTCCTCCAGTACCGAAATGGTGCTACTTGTGGTCACATCTCTCATAAATTTCACAATTATCCATCTAGATTAGAATAAACATCCACAACAACAATCGCAAACCTTAATGCCCCAGACAATTCCACCATGGGTCCAATGAAGTCTAAGCATATTGTATGCCAGGGCCTTCCAGGATCTTCAATGTGCCCCTCTTCACCTTTGAACCCTACTCTTAACTTTTTCTCACTCTCCTTACAAATACAACATGACTCCACCCACCTTTTGACTTGATCTTCAAGACCTGGCCACCAAAATTCCTCCTTAAGCCTCTTACATGTTCAACCTTAGCCTAAATGAGTCGAACAACCTGCGTCGCAAACCTACAGGAGGAACAAAGTGATATTCCCTCATTGCGACATTATGACCACACGAAGACAATTCATCTACAACTTTAAAGTATTGCCGCACATACTGAGACAACATATTCTCTCTTGATGCGCTCCGCTGAATCAGATTACCAACTTCTTTGAGAACACCATCCAATCTCATTTCCTCCTCCCAATCCACTAAGGTGAATGCTCCCAGGCCACAATATACTGCATCCTGCACAGAAGCTACAGCACACTCCGCCTCCAAATTCCTCACCACTACACCATCAACACGTTCCCAGTCTAAAAGTAGTCTATATAGGCAGTCCTCCTGTACGTCCCTCCATTCCTGCACAAATTCTACTACGTAAGAATATTCCTGAAGTCTCGTTGCTAACCTAGCCAGCCTAGCGGATCCTTTGCCCACTCCACCAGACAATAGTATCTTGATCAAGGGTTTGTGATCGTGCGCATGGTAAAAGTAGCACCCCACAAATGCACCCAAAAATATTCAGCGCCCCAGGCAGCAGCTAACGCCTCCCTTTCAATGACTGAATAAATCCTTTCAGCTTGTGTTAGTGTGCGTGATGCTAATGCAACTGTTTTCTCTTTCTTTCCATGTATTTGGGATAACACAACCCCTAAACCAGTTGCACTCGCGTCAACGGGTCAAGATGGACCTGAATTTGTTATTGAACAAAGCCAAAATTCTAGCATCACAAAATTCTGTTTTGATATTGTCAAAACATACACGCTGCTCATCTTCTCAAACAAACCTCTCTCCTTTACGCAGAAGTTTTCTTGGACACTCTGTTTTATCCGCAAATCTATCCACAAATTTCAAATAGTACTCAATGAGTCCGAAAAACAAGCTTATTTGATCTTTTTCTGTTGGAACAGGTGCCAATCCTATGGAATCCAACAAAGATCACTTTGGTTTGACCCCACCATTGGATATGGTGTACCCCAGGTACTCTATTTGTTCGCTCAGGAATGTACATTGCTCCCTATTGAGTGTCAATCCAAATTCACCCAATTTTTTAACATCAACCTCAAAGTAATGTTATGTTGTTTTTACTGTCTCTCCCAAGATTAAAATGTCATCTTGAAAATAAATTACATCTTTCACTCCATCCAAAATCATCCGTTGAAATACACTTGCAGCCGATGCTAAGCCGAACGGCATACGAGTGAACTTGTATGTACCTTCCGTTGTGATAAAAGCTGTCAATGCTTTTGAGTCTTCATGTAGCCTGATCTGATGGTAAGCACTAAAATCTAATTTGGAGAAGTCCTTACCATTCCTCACCAAAACTAAAAGCTCGTTAATGTTCGGGAGAGGAAACGTATCAGTGATAATCTCCAGATTAAGGGATCTAAGATCCACACAGAATCTCAAACTGCAGTCAGATTTTTGGGTAATAACCACCGGAGATATCCATTGTGAGGCCTCTACAGGTTCAATTATACCCTCTTTCAGCATATCACTCAGTTACTCTTTTAACACCGTCTTTCACTGAAAGTGGTACTCTCCTCCTAAGTTTATGTTGTCTTGGTACAGCATTTTCCTTCAATAAAAGTTTGTGAACATATCCCTTTAAGCACCCTAGAGATTTACCAGATACCTTTGCCGCTCCCTCCAGCACATCACTCAAATGTATGTCCTCCACAACCATTATCTGGTTGGTTGGTCTTGGATTTATAATTATATTAAGAATAAATTGATGCATCCACCCTAAAATTGATGGCCCTCCCATAGAAACATACACTTTCCCTTCAGTGCATTGCATTCCAAATAGAATGTTTCCTTCCATGTAACCTTCAATATCAATAGGTTCACCTTGAACCCCACCAGGATTGATGTCCCTTAGCTTTAACATCACTTCACCCCACTGCGCCTTGAACAACTGTTTTGGAATGATGGTGTACATCGAACCGGAATCGACCATGAGATATACCTCTTTCCTACACACCACAAACTTTGCTACATGACTTGTTAATCTCCTCTTCTCATCTGTAATCATACATACACACTCACTCATGGTGTCTACACTTACAACAAGAATTCTATCACCACAATAACTGTCCCTCGCTTCCTCTACTACTCCTATCCTTGATATACTCTCCTTGCTGCACCCGCTATTATCTTTACACATGCGTGCATAATGTCCTCTGTGTCCACATCTCCTGCACTCTTTATTGATGGCGAAACATTATTTAAAGTCACTAGAATTAAATGTACTACAGCAGCGAGCGCACTCCTTTACTTTCCCTTTAACTGTGGGTACTGTTGCTCCTTTCCCATCTTTTCTCTTTATCACACAAACCTCCACCTCACCATTATGACTGTTTTCGTTTATAGCAGAGAAATCCCCCCCTTTTAATTTCCTATTGAGTTCCTTCATACACCTTTGAGATTCTTCAATAACCTTTGCCATCTCGATTGCCCCCTTCAGAGAGGGATCCTTTGCTGCCCATAGTCTTTCTTGAATTTTCTTGTCTTTGCACTAGACAATGAGCTGGTCATGAATCAGCTCATCAGTCATAGCCCCAAAGCGACATTTAACTGAAAGTTCTCTGAGCCGTGCCACAAAATCATCAATAGATTAATGTTCCGTCTGAGGGTGAGTATAAAATTTATACCATACCATAACCAAGTTCAATTCCTTTGCAATCCTGGTCTCAAGGCGCTTAATTGATTCCTTATATACATTAGCAATGGGATGGCCATTTGGTCCCACAGCTACCGGTAAATATTTGAAAACTCTTTGACCTTCATTGCCCGGTACACTTAACAATAAGGCTTTCTTCCTTGCTGCAGAGAACCTTTCACCATCTAATGCTATGATGTAATTTTCAAGCATTTCTACCCAATTTTCCCAAGGTATTGCAGGAGTTCCAGGTAAATGAAAAAAAAATGCAAACAAGACAGTTCTGACATGGTTAATAGTCGGTTAGTTGCAAAACAAGATAATTCCACAGGCCTGATCACATAAATTACACCAGTGCTGAATAATTTCACAATAGCCTTAGAAAATGTTTTCGCACATCGGGCAACTTTGAGCCAGTTTTGTATTGATATGTACATTCACCAACAGGTTAAAAAAAAATGTTTTTGTACTGGTCTCATTGGAATCAGTGCAAAATAGCACAACATTAACTCAGAACAGTTTCAAAAGAAACAATGCTTTAGCATGTGGCAAAAATATACTCTTAGATGTTACAGCTGTTCATGAAGCTACTTCCCAAAGAAGGTGTTTATAAAAAATAACTATGACCCATATGTACAAAAATGAGGAAGTGTGATTTCCAAATTGGGATTTTTACTGAATCGCAATTAGGAAATCACACTTCCTAATGTACTAAAGACTTATTCTTAAAATAGTGATTGCTAGTGGGGCACAAATCGACCTCCCTCATGAATATTAATGAGGTAGGTCGCAATTTGTGAATCGCTGCCATGACTGGGATGATGGCCTGCTGGGGTCAGCAGACCACCATGTCTGTGATTGCTTTGAAATAAAGCTATTTTTAAAAAGTGCATCCCATTCTCTTAAAGGAAAACTGGATGAGTTTAAAAAAAAGAAAACTTTTAGGCTTCATTTTTTAAGAGTAGGCAGTGGTCTGTGGGAATTTTTTTTGGTTTTGCAAGCATAATTTGGTTGCAAAGCATTAATACCTACCATACGATTTGGAAGGGACTCCCTAAAAGCGCCCCTTCCAAATACCAAATTGGATTTGGGTTGCAAACACAAATAGCGATTCGGTAACAGGTTACACTTAAAATGGTATTCTTGCAGTCGCAACCGTTTGCAACCTCAAAAATGCTTTGTATATTTGGGCCCAAGTTTATTGTCAGGGTCCGACTGGGGCACAAAATAAGCCCATCACCAAAATAATTGTGACTCACATTTATGAATTGGGTAGTAAAAAAAGGTGTCCCTTATTTGTAAATCATGCAACTCTGGACTTTTCAGGACATACTGTCTGAGTGGTCTCTTAGGGGTGGTGAACTGCAGGTGTTTATTCTTGCTGCAGGCAACGTGATTGATAACATTGGAGAAATATGGAATTTAATTTTACGATGTTCCTTTTCTATCAAAAGGATAAAATCAATGACACAACCCTGCTCCTCTACCCACAAAGTGTGATTGGTCCATCCATGCTGCATGCGATGAGATAACAGCATCCACAGCCTGCACAGTTGTGCTTTTTACTGCCATCTAATCTTTATTTATAGATGTTAATAGATAGATAAAAATCTATCAGGCCGAAATCAAAAGAGCACAAGCACTTCATTTAGAAGAAAAAATTAATCACAGCTCCAATTACCCACGCAAAATCTTCTGAATTGCTAAAATTTTGCTCAAACCCTCCTCTCGAGGTACACTAATAGATGCAACACCAGCACAGTGCAATGAACTGGCCAGATTCTTTCTAAAAAAAATCCAAGATATTTATGACAGATTTCACTATCCCTCCTCTATTGGTAGTCCCTCAATTGATGATAATTATTCACCCTATTCGGAGAACATGCTGGAGAAGTTTCCCATTATGAACTCAGATAAGCTCATAGAAATCCTATCTCAAGTAAAGTCAGGTTTTCCAGTCAACCCGGCCTCCCTGCGCTTTATAAAGTCGTAGATTTGGTGTCTCCAATCTTGCTCAAGCTGATAAATCTCTACATTACTACAGGACAAGTCCCTTTGCCGTGGAAATGGGCCATGGTTAAAGCTCCACTAAAGCAGCCCAATCTGGATCCCTCAATGTGAGGCAACTACCGTCCTATCTCCCTTCTCCCAGGGATAAGCAAAATTCTCAAAAAACATGTCAACTTGACTTTGTCGGAGTTTTTAGAAAATCATAATTTACTTCACCCTAACCAGACTGGATTCCATCTCTCCATGGCACGGAAACGGATCTTCTTACAGTGGTCGAGGAATCTAAAAAACTTCTCAATCAAGGAGGATTAGCTGCCATCATTTTACTTGAGCCCCGCATTTGATACGTAAATTATGACATCCTCATAAAAAGACTTATGAATGCTGGAGTCACTAGAAGCGCGCATACCTGGCTACAGTCTTTCTTGGAAGACAGGACCTTCCAGGTCTTTGAAGGCGGCAGCACATCCGACACCTGCCGTTAAAATGTGGAGTACCCCAGGGCTCATCGCTGAGCCCCACTCTGTTCAATATCTATATGAGCCCACTCGCAGATATTATCTTACCTTATGGGATTATTATAGTTACATATGCCGATGACACCCAACTGGTTTTTCCTTGAATCATAACCAGGATATTTCTTCATCCTTCCTTGATTTATGTTTAGGAAAAGTGGAAAAATCGATGAAATATTCCTGTCTCAAGCTCAATGGAGACAAAATGGAGCTGATGCTCCTGGGTAATAGCCTTAACCCATAGATGGGACTGGATTGGCCTAACTGTCTTGGCCCTGCTTGCTCCCCTAAATCTACCATCAAATGCCTTGTTATGTGGCTAGACAAATTCCTTATATTTGACCATCAAGCATTGAAGCTGGCAGCTACATGCTATGGCATTCTTAGAATGCTTCTTAAGATTCTTCCCCTTCAACCATTTACTGCTGGAGGACTAATGGTCCAGGCTCCTATTCTCTCTCGCCTGGACTATGGTAACTCTCTCTATCTAGGGGCCCCAAAAGTCACCACAAGGAAACTGCAGGTAGTACAAAATTGTGCCGCACGTTTGCTGCTTAACATTCCCAGGACCCAATCGGCCAGCCAAACTTTGAATACCTTACACTGGCTCCCTGGGGCTGAAATAATTAAGTTTACATCTCTATGCAGTGCTCACAATACACTTTGGGGCAAAGGACCTTCAATTACTCGCTTCTTGATCTCCTTCTATTGCCCAGAAAGAGCTTGCGTTCTGCTAATTTATTCTTTGCCATAGTACCTTGAATAGAAAGGGAAAGAAATGTACTAATGAACTATTGTTGGGTGATATTTCTGGTACAATTAAGGAGCATTTATTGTGATAAGACCCGATGATGTGCTGTAACAGATGTACTATCTGTGCAAAATACCTTTTCAATTGGGTTTTACAGACATACTCCCTCTTATATACTAATGAGGTAGAATTCTCTCAAAGAATCATACTGAATGGCTGTATATATAATGATGGAAGCCTGTAAGGGATAGCAGACCTCCATCACTGCAATCGCAAAATACTGTGTTTGCTTCACCTGTCCCTCAAATTGACAGGTTTGTAATACCAAAAAAGCTGAATGATAAGGGACATCAGGTGGAGCATGTAGGGGTCTGCTGTGTGCATCCCTAATTCCTGCAGTCGACATTCTCAAATTGAAAGCTGTCTCTAATGGACAGCTTCTACTTTGCCAATGTATACCACCCTCTTTTAGGACGTCGGTGGCCCATCAATGGCTTGCAACTGTGAGACCGGTTGCAAATGATTGAAACACATCTTTATTAATAAGAGGGAAGGAGGACATGGACTTTTCATTCTCTCTTTTCTTTTTGATTCGCATGGAGTTGCAATGTGGACATTACGAGTTGCCAACCCATTTGTGACTTGTAATGTGCCTTTAATAAACTGCACTAGTAGGTTTTGCAGTCTCAAAGGCTGACATTTTATGTACAGAACGCTTTGCCAGTGAAAGAACCTTTAGCAAATCAGGATATACACCTCTGAACTTTTCTAGTATGTTAATGCTTGGAAGAGAAGGGTGTGAATGTCCATAAATGTATTATTTTGCGAGTGTTCACAGTTTCCAGACATTACAGCACCAAGATTCCACTCCAGGAGTAGTTTTAGCCACATGAAAATCTCTGAGGTAGAAAATTGTGTGTTGATTGTAAAACCAACATTCGTAAGTAACAAAAAGGGGATCTGTGCTTCCACATAACTTTATTTTTTTTAAGTTTAAAAAGAGATTTCATTTGTAATTAATCAAATACAGTATAATAATCACAAGATGAAATCATATATATAAGATTATCAGTTCAATAAAATATGCAAGATAGAGGGGAAAGGAGGGGAGAAAGTGACAATCATCAAACTATAAAAATGAGTATAATCACAGTACAATAATTAACACCAAAGTCGAGAGTAAGAAAAATAGACCAATTAATATATTAATATATTTGTAGTGCATGAAAAACAATCCATGGAGGTTTAGGAACTTCTTCAATTCGGGGATTGTGGGAACATGCATTCTTAGCAGAATTATCTAGAAAAGTAGTTATGGGTAACCAAAGGATGGCTTGTTTAATAGCAAGGGAAATTGGGGAGAGATATGCTCTAGCTAACCTGTGGTTGTAACAAACTACATACCACCGGGCCCAATAAGCTACTTTGGTAGAGTTCTTCCATTCCCTGGTGATTTGTTGAAAGGCAAGAAGTAAGTCTATTATGTAAAAATTATTTGCATGGGAATTCCATTTTTCAGAAACACTTCCTAAGAAAATATTAACAAAGGTAAGAGGGACTTGCGTATGAAGTATGTCATTTATTTGCAGCCAGACCTGTGTCCAAAATGTGTAAATATGCTGACAGTCGAATAACATGTGTTTTAAATCAGCGATGTTCATTGAGCAAGACCAACAAGAAGGGGAAAGAGTTGAATTTATCTTGTGTAATGAAACTGGAGTGAGCATAAGTCTATTGTAAATATAAAATAATGTTTGCATGGTGTTGGCTGCTCTGGAAGATGATCTTATTTTCAACCAAATCGTGTTCCAAATATGGATGGGAAATGTAAGCTGGAGATCTGTTTCCCAAAGTAGTTTTACTTCTGTTTTGTCTCGATTGGTTGGGTGAGGAAAGAGATGTTTATATAATTGTGAAGCAGAAGGGGTAGAGTCCAAAATCGAAAGTATATTGGATGGAGAAGAGGAAGATACAGGGACAGATATGAAATTGTTGTAAGCAGATTGAATCACTGTGATTAGAGAGTTGTATTTAGATTCACAGGAGGAGGGCAACGAAAAACTTGTTTGGGCATTGGCAAAAGAAATACAGGTATCACCATGAAAGAGTTGAAAAGTCCAATGAAGTCCTTTAGCGTGCCAGTCTTTACGAAAAACAGTTTTGTTATTAATTCGAATATGTTTGTTGTACCAAATGGAGGATTGCAAGAATTGGTCCTTAGGATTTTTGTAAGAAAAAAAAATAGGTTGGAAGATTTTTGAAATATTATTAAAAATAAGAAGGGATAGAGCTAAAGGAAAAAGGGTGGAAAAAAGACTTTTCAATATTAGTCCATAGAGGTAAATTTGAGATATCGTCCTCCTGTAATACGAAGGCAGATTGCTTGAGGAAAAATTCAGTGTGATAAGAGTCAAAGTCTGGGAAGTTAACACCTCCCATAAACTTGGGTCTTTTAAGTTTCTAAAGAATTTAGATAAAATGGAATATATTAACTTGTATTGGGAATGAGGTATATTTATAGGGAGATTGGAAATGTAAAAGACAATTATAGGGACCAGCATCATTTATATTACGTCCAACTGACCCCACCAGGATAAGAACAGGATAAGAACAGGGGATTCCATCTGGAAGTGTGATTTTTCAAAGTTATTTGTAACTCCTCTAGATTAAGGGATACAGTTTCTTTAATAGTAGGCATAAACCATAAGCCAAGGTATTTAATTTTATCTGGCTTCCATAGGAAATTCGAAGCGGTATAGTCTGCATGAAAACATAGTTTATTTAGGGGAAGGATCTCACACGTGTCAGTATTTAATTTGTATCCTGAAACCGAAGCAAAAAGCTGTACCTCCGATAGAAAAGCTGGAAGAGAGGTCTGTGGCTGAGAAAGAAAAAGTAAAATGTAATCTGCATAAACAGAGGTCTTTAATTGATTATCACCGTATTGAAAGCCAGAAATTTGGGAGTTTGTACGAATTTTTATCAGAAAGGGTTCAAGAGCGAGAATGAAAAGGAGAGGAGAAAGAGGGCATCCTTGTCTAACACCACGATGTAGGGAAAATGAAGAAGAGAGAAGGCCATTAGCTAAAATAGAGTACGTAGGGGACGAATATAATAGAGAGACATAATCAATAAAAGTTTTACCAAACCAGGAAAGGGTAGAGAAAATAAAAGGTCAGCTTACACGGTCAAATGCTTTCTCAGCATCCGGAGAAATAGCTGCCAAAGAGTGTTTATAAGACTTGGATTTACTAAGGACAGTAAAAAAAAATCTAATGTTGTCTGCAATATGACGGCCCTTAATAATGCCACATTGTTCCCCTCCAATTAGTTGAGACATTAAGGATTCTAAACGGAAGGCCAGTATTTTTGCAACACTTTTATAATCTAAATTGATCAAAGAAATGGGCCTTTACACAATGTGGGATCTTTATTTTCTTTGGGGAGGAGACAAATTAGAGCATCCTGAACAGAGCCACAGGAGGATTGAGAGGATATAAAGAATAGGAATAGCTGATGCAATTTAGGAAGAAGGAGAGAAAAATGAGAATAAAACTCAATGGTAAAACCGTCCGGACCAGGTGCTTTACCACGTTTAATGGTACGGATCGCATTAAGGATATCTTGAGTTTGAATTTCTTTATCTAGTGATGAGAAATCTAAATTAGGATGTGAAGGAGGGTCAATAGAAGATAAACATTGCTGGATATTACCTTGAGATGTGGGAGAGTGGGGTGTATAGAGTTCCTGATTAAAAACGAGTAAATTCTGCCAAAATGTCTTCATTCTTATAGATCATATGATTAGATGAGGTAAGAATCGAGTTGATTTTGGAACATTCCTTTTTATTTTGAGATAATTGTCCAAGAGTTTCCCCGATATATTTTGACCTCCATAGTATTCAGCTGATGCTTTAAGTAAAAATGAATTTGCATTGTCTGTGGACAATTTTTTAAAAGTGAATTTTAGTTCGTGATCTTCCAGGCATGATTTAGAATTTGTACGGTAATAGGAGTGTTCTAATTGTTTGATACGTGCTGCGAGGGATTTCAAAGTACTTAAAGAGGATTTCTTTTTGTGGGATACAAAAGAAATAATGAAGTCTCTAGACGTTCATTTTCAAGAAAAAAGGTATTAGCAAAGGATTCAAAACTTTGGGTAAAATTGTGACCAAAAAGGAGAGAGTTGTTAAATCTCCACCGTCTAGTACCATGAGTTGGAGGGAGTAGGTCTATGTTTAAAGATACTGGGGCGTGATCTGAAATAAGTATAGGACCTATATCTGAGTGTGTGATGTGTTGTGCAAGGGGGTGAGAGAGAAACAGATAATCAAATCGGGAACAGTGCACAGGGTACACAAAGGTATATTCTAAAGAGTAGGGTTACATAGCCTCCACGCATCCACTAAAGATCGTTGTGCAATGGTAGATGTAAATTGAGAATGCATAAGAGAATGATTAAATTTGGATTTAGAGTAGCGGTCAAGTATGGGATCAATGGCCATGTAACAATCACCACCTACCAATAGATAATCATCTTTATAAGTAGGCTTTCCTGTTTTCAGTTTCTATTTGTGGTCAATTCTGGTGGGGTTTTTTCAGTGTTTTCAATACCTTAAAAAATCAGTGGTTATCAGTGGTCACACATTTTTGCGCCATTAAAAACAACAGAAACAGTGTTTTTCCGGTGTTTATGGAACGTTTTGCTTTTATTATTGCTTGCTTTCTGCACTGATAGTGCATGGTATATAGACAGTATACGTACAGTGTATGTGTGGTCCGTAAACATTTTTACAAATCAAACTTATTGTAGTACACCATACAATACTTCTTCAGTGAGTCTTTGGCCAGGTGTGCTCGCTCTTTTCTTCCCATGTAAACTTTTATCTGTGAAAAGGCCCTCTCAACATTGCCACTTGAGACGGGCAACACCAAAACAGCCATTACACAATTTGCTAACTCTGGCCACTGACTTAGCTTTCCATGCCAATAATGGTACACCTGAAGATTGCAATTCTCCGGGACAGGTTCTGCAACAAATGCTTTGAACTGGGTGCATATGCCCTCAGGGTTATTGAAGCAGTCAAAAATGAAGCAGCACTTTTGATTGTCCAGAGAAAATTCCCCTTTAAGGAAAGGGATCTAGAACTTGTGCACAGTACCTCAGTGAGGCTTCATTGACTTCAAATGCCATGGATTGGTGAAGGGACATTTCTATGCATCATCGCAAGCCATTTCGTATACATTGTAAAATAATTTTTGCTGAACAGCTCCTCAACATTTCTTTGCTTACCAAGTGGCAAGCACTCTATCATGGTACATGCTGCAGTGCCAAAGTTACTAAAAGTGTTGCCTATCCTACTCGGAAGGAGATGTTTCTCATCTACACCAATTATGCTGAACATTTGGTAGACAAGGGTTTCAGATTCTAGTTTTTTTTATTATGTCCACTACAGCAGCCATGTTTTCCTGTAAATATTTATGAAGGCTTTAGAGTGTATTTTTTTCACATCACTATCAATATGCGACCAAAGATCCTCACATGCCTTGCTTTTGGCATCATCACTCAGCAATAATTCTGTAAACGGTTGCCACATGGATAATATAGCATTCACGGCCTCTAGGACTGAGAACCACCAGAAAAATGACACAGTTGGGATGGCTCTTTCTTTTATGCCACACAAAGCACAAAATGAGAAATATTTGCGTTTTAGTTCCAGCGCATAACAAAATGGTGCACCAGAATGTACTAAACAGTCAATAGCATTCTTCATTAACTCTGAAGATTGTAAAGATGCTTTCAGTATACCACCTAGCAAGTGGCAAGGATCTCTTACAGGGAAGCACTTCAGTCCAGGTATCGATTTGACAGGTCATCACACAACTTTTTCATATACCTAGCTAAATCACTGCAAATACAAACAATATTACTCCAATCTTTGTTGAACTTGGTAAGAACTTTTTGCAGCAGCATTCTAAGAGACACTGCGTTCCCTGTTTTCCAGAAGTCTGGTGTCATGTTTTTACCATTATCCCAAATGCTTGGTGACAGCACTCTTTTCACATATACCTGCCACTACACCTTGCATTGAATGTTTAAAGACTGGGGTGTTTGGGAATTCACGTACTATCAATACTGACTCACTAGAAAAGGGGTATGATGTATCAAGGGGTTTACCCATTCTCTGTGGTTAATGTGATGATACATATTTGGAAAGATTCTTATGAAACCAGCCATTTTACCTATCAGTGAAAGAATCAAGCTTAGCCAAAATATCAAATATGATTGTGTTATTTCCTGATTCTCTACAGTTTATAAAATAATTAAACAAGACCTAAAACATGCTTCTAAACCCTGCATCTTTAGACCAAAGCCCACAAAACTGAAAAAAGGAAGAAGAAACAATATTTTAGTGACATCCCTAAACAACATAACTCAAGCTGAATAATGTTAGCCCAGTCTTTTTTACTGCTACATTGTATAACAAAGTTACATTGTATTGGCCCCTTCAGGAAGAAAAAAAAATCACTTTTTCACTCTCCATTTCCTTTCTTTGAATGACATTTAGTTTGTGGTTGTGCAGGTGTTTTTTCAGTGTTTATATGTTTACACTGGTGAGGGCTATTTCCCTTTTGGTGGGGTTTTATCAGTTAGTATAGGTTTAAACCTAAAACAGGATAGCCTATTTAAAAGTCATCAATTTGGACAGTATTTCGGGCCAAAAGGCATTGTTGGGGGAGGTAGGGACGTAAAGATTAAAAAGGGTAATAGGTATTTTATTAACTGATAGCGAAACAGACACCCATCTGCCTAAATCATCTGAGTCTTGCGATAGTAGCTGAATATCTAAGCGTTTATGACACAGAATAGCTACACCATTACGTTTCCCATTACCTGGGAAAGCAAAAACATGGTTCACCCATTGTCGTTTAAGTTTAGCTATTTCTTTGTCCACAGTATGAATTTCCTGCAATAAGGCAATATCACATTTTGAGTTGGAAAGATAAGTTAATACTCTCTGACGTTTTATAGGAGAACCTAAACCTTTAACATTCCAAGAAAAAATGTGTAAAGCCATCTATATTAAAATAAACACAATAGACAATTTAAGCTTAAAAATCAAACAATAATAAGGTATAATAGAAAATATACATAGTGCAGATTCCAAAAATACCTGATAAATAAGTATATATGCAGAAATCGAATAATATATTGAGAAATAAAATGTGATTATAAAGGAAGAGTATTATGAAATGGAGTATGAAAGGAAAAGGATGAAGCAAATACGGTGATATAATAAAGTGAAGAGATTGTCGGAAAAGAAATAGGTAAGGGAAAGAAAGAGAGAAAGGAAGAAGAAGAGGGAGAGAAAAGAAAAGAAACAAAGACCATATATATGAAAGACAGATAAATACATCAAAAAAGACATACCAAAAATGAGGGTGGTAAAGCCACATAAGGAAGATGACACAACTGACCAGACAACTCAGGGCAGGTCGGGGGGAGGACACTCCATCCATACGAACCAGGGATCACAAGGGTCAAAAAACGGGAAACCGCACCTAACATAGAGAAAAAGGGAAACATGAAACCATGAAACAAATCGAAACTCGAAACTATCGCCAGCCAGAAAAATGTATTATAATAAACCACTGAAAAAACAAATGCTTAAAGCACATCACAACTTCAAATATTAGAAAGTCTGGTAACGTCCATGTCTTCTTCTCTACAATTGTCTATAAAGCGTTGTAGCAAAACCGGGTCTTCATAATTCGTAGTTTTGTTTTTATATGTTACTTTGAACAGACATGGGTGAAACAGGCAAAATCTGCTGTTTCCTTCACGTAATCCTGCAAAACGAAGAGATTAGAGCCCTGCCAGGTTGTCCGACCATTAAGTTTGGCTGCTTGTAGCACTCTCAATAAGTCAGTGTATTCTAAAAAATATATAATGACTCCTCTCGGTTTGGTAGATGAAGCTGAAGAACGTGGGTTGTGACCCAAGCGATGTGCTCTCTGGATATTGAGTATTAGAGAGTCGGGAATACCAAGAATTTTTGGGAGAAAAGACTTGAAAAACGCGAGAGGCTCGGAACCTTCCTGACCTTCTGTCAGACCATATGTACGTAGGTTATTATGCCTGTTGTGGTTTTCAAGGTTTTCAATTTGTTTTTTAAGAGATGTAATTTCTGATTGCATTGTGGGAATCTGATTTACCACAGCTTGTATAGAGTCGACACGTTGTTCCACTTGCACAACCTTGTTTTCCATACATGACCACTTATCATCCAAAGCTTGCAGACGATTATTAGTCTTCCATATGAGGACGAAGTGCTCGAATTTCCTCCAAAAGTAAGTCCATAGATGTGGGTGGAGGAGAAATGACAGGAGATGGAGGGCCCTTTTTAACACGTTTGCCAGAGAAGAGAGTAGAAGAAACAAATGTTTTGGGCATAAGTTTCGAAGTTGGAAGTGGAATGTTAGACGGAGATGTCAAAGTACCCACTGGAGGGGATACGATATTAGAAGGGCCCTCCTCCATGTTGGAACGAAGAATGTTGAAAGGATTGTAATCCTCGAGTTGAGATGATGAAGTAGATAGGGTGGAAGTGCGTCTCACTGACTTTGTTCTCCCCATAAACAGACAGAAAAATGACTCTGCAGTAAGGTTACTTGAAGTAATAGAAAACCGCATACAGTTAAACTTATTTAAATAGCGTTGGGGGAGATTATTGAACTTGTGAGAGAAAATACGTTAGAGTATTTGTAGCAGAGATTCAAGTCATGTACGATACTTGAGACAACACTTCCCTCAAGAGAAGGTACCTTGTAGATCACTGCATTGTAGAAAATCTAGTAGAAAAATGTCATACAAATTCCTGTCAAAGAATCATGCCTACCTTTTCCACATCTCCTCAATAAGAAGAGCTCATAGTAGATGAAATTTGTGTATCAAAAGAGGTACGAAGTAGTAAGAAAGCCATCAAAATTGAAGCGTTGTGAGTGGAGCAGAAATTTTTGACACGACGGAATTTCAAGATGGCCCCGTGAGTGAAACGCGCCATTCATAATTATTGCAAAAAGGAGCCAAAAAACGCTCACCAGGCTGGCGGAAATCACATAATTCAATTCAGGGGCTCTTCGTATCTCGAAGGACCCCACTCTTGCGGCTGGAACTGAGGTTTGTTCGAGCTGAGGTCGAAAAACCCTCCTGAGGTGCCGCGGAGCCTCACCGGTTAGTGGCCATCTTCTCCTGGCGTCAAGCCACGCCCCCTTCCACATAACTTTATAATCAGGCTCATAGCATCGATATAAATGAAATATGACATATTGCATATTATTGTATGCCTATTCATAGTCTTCAAAGAAGATCAATATCTCAAGTCTGTGGGCATATCCACATTACCATGCTCATTTAGAGCTCATTTAGAGGGTGATGTCAGAAAACAAACCCAAAACAGGGGCAAATGAGTGCTGAAAACATGCGGTAATGTTATTACTGCAAGTTGTTCTCCATTTGTGTGCACACTAATTTGGGGGGTATTATAATGTAGAAACAACATCGCTGTCAGATTGAAAGGCATTCGTTCAGTTCCACAGTCAGTTTAACCTGCTAGCCATGTAATTTGATTTGCTAAACCTTCCCTAACATATATTTGATTCTTACATGCTGCCTATTTTTTGCTAAAGGAAGACGTATAAACGCAGTAGTTTATTTTAGCAATATGTTGTAAGTTGCATGGTCTTATAATATTAAGCTTTATATATAGAATTAATCGAACATGACATTTATTTTTAGAAATACAGGTTTCTATCCAAATGCAGCCCTATACTAACAACTTTTCTCTGTGCAGCGGATGGAAATTATTGCTTGAGAAGCTAATGTACAAAATGCGGAATTTAAATTAAAAGGTTATTATTCGTCAAAATGAGTCCTGTAACATGAGGCAGACATCTTACACTATCATCATGTGGCTGCGCGGTCATTAGTTCTCCAGGAAATGAGAAAAACCTAATGAAGTATGGCCCCTATCGATCCTAATCCAGAAATACTTCAGCAGTGTAATAGTGCAGCTGAGCTGAACGTTTCATCAGACAAAGATCTGAGTTAGGCATACAGTGTGTGTGCATAATCACATCTGTATCAAGGAGATGCATCTCTTGCCATTCATTGGATCCACAGCCGCGCATATTATTACATCTTTGTGTTGGAGTGTATAATGGGTAGAGCAGGTCTGAATAGGATTATGTCTGCCTAGTGTCTTGGTAATGTCAAACGTTGTGAGAAAGGCATGCAACTGCAGCATCCTCCCCAGCCTCGGAGCATGTAAATGATTATGCCACACACAGAGCTTGGCATTACACAGCTTTATTCCTCAGTGTGTAACCATTAACAACATTCTACATCATGAATTCTATCAACCACACACAAGCACTTGCGTTACTGTTCTACGGAGTCCATCAGGAACCAAAAGTATCCACTCCTCTCTAACTCACAAAATACTACATCTCTCCCTTTGTTAAATAAAAAGTAAAAAATATACATTATACATCATAACTCTTCAATAAGTCGTTTTGGTGTTCGACTCAGTCACCCAGATATTCTCATGTGAGGCTGTGGAGATACAGGAGAATTGTCCATGACTGGCACTGGTGACAAAGACACAGGTGCAGTCGTTGGGCTCTCAGGATCCTCAGGTGGAGAAGTCTCACTTCTGACATCTAGAGTCATTCCCCCATCAAAGAAAATATGACCAAAGTATTTGAGTTTTGTTTAGTGGAACTCACACTTCTCTGCATTCAAAGTGAGACCTGCATCTGCAAGTAAACGACACACTTGTGTAAGAGCTTTATCATGATCCTTTCATGTGGCCTCAAAGACCAATATATAATCACTGTAATTGAAAGCATGCGTGACAGGCTGTATTATGCGGCAAATGACATCTTGAAACAGTTCTGCAGCTGATGACACGCCAAAACTTAATCTTTTATATCTGAACAAACCAATATGGGTAAAAAAGGTAGTAATGCCCCTCAATTTTCTTCTAGTTCCAATTGATGATATCCTTTGTTCAGAACAAGGTGAGAAAAGACTTTGACACCATTCAGCTGTGTGATCATATCAGCAATGTGTGGACCTGGATGTGGAAGATGAAATGCAATTCAACGATGTCGCTGAGCAACAGGACGAATGTCCTCATTAATATGCAGTTGCACTTTCATTGTCTAAAGTTTTCCCAATCCATGAATCGACTATGGAAACTGACTCACTATTCTGTGATGAGCCTTTATGTTGTAGTTTACAGATATCAGTACCATTTCAGCAGCAGTACTGAAACTGAGTATACAAGCACTTTCCGACTTTCCCAGAGGTACATGAATTGATGCTTGTACTTTCGTCTTTTTGGGCTTCATGGTTGCTACAAATGCACCTTGACTTTTTAATGCCATTGATGCAGCCCCTGTATACACTTTAGTCTACGATGGTGTGAGATGGGGCACTGAAGAAAGTTTGCTTGTACTTCTCCTCAGGCATGATGTTTATCGGTGCACAACTGTCTATGATAAAATGTACAGAACAAACATTCTCCTGTAGTGTGATTTTAGGACAGTATCTAAATTAATTTTGTGACTTCACTTTTTGATCTTTCTTCGACTTGCATTCTTCCTTGCATATCCGACATGCGCACAATTCTCTTTAGTTGACATTGACATCTCACATCCATCTTCTTCACTGTCATTTGACAATGACGTTGAAGAACTTTTAGGTGAAGATTTAGACGATGATCGACTTTCTTTAGTTTCCATTTGTCTCAACTGATGTGTGCATGAGTAGAGCGTTGCTTCTAGAATGTTCAGAAGTCCATTTTGTTCTCGAAGTGACGCACTTTAATTTTTCCTTCTCTTTACAACTGTTACTAAATGGTTCTCTTTCCCTCAGCCCTTGCATACTTGTCCAATGGCGGGGCATTTACCTTCATGTGGAAAAGAATATCCGCATCTGAAGCACAGTTTCTTTTTCTTTGTAGACATCACTTTGTGCCCCTCAACCTTGTGTCTCTGCTTACTTTCACATTCAAGGCTGACTCCCTCTGGGCTCCTCCAGCCTGCATGTCAGCAGCTTCTTGTTCTACACGTTCCTTGGCATTGGCAGCTATGAGTACTCACTCCAGGCTGAGTTTCTTTCAACATTTGTCATCTGAATGTATCAGAAAGGCAACCAGCTATGACTCTGAAACGTATGTCTTCTTCATAATTGAATTAATTGAACTTACAATGTTTGATGAGTGCATAAAGTCTTTTGGCCCAACTCGTTGATCATTTCACCAGCCTTCTGCCTTTCTTGGTTGAAAATGTATCTTTCGCAATCCACGTTCGGCATTAGATTGAACTTGATATTTAGCGCCTCTTTGATTTGACGGTATGAGACATCATCAGCATGTGGTATTATTCTTTATTACTTCCTGTACTCCTTCACCTTCCAGATTCTTGAGATATTTCATGATGTTTTTGTTATCTGCTTCTTCCAGTGCATCATTTAAATAATCAAAAGCTTCAATCCAGGCAGTCCATCTGGCCCCAATATTCAGTTTTATGGAGGTTTTGATGGGAAGTAGTGGTTTCAGGAAAACGGCAGCGTTATAACCAGTTGTGAAACTTACTGATGTTGAGAGTATGTGCTGTTTGGACAGCGCTGGATGTGCACCTAATTCTGTACCCCCTGGAAGAGTACTGACTCAGAATTTGAACGTGGGTCATCTGGACAACTTACCGGATGCGCAGCACATTCTTCCTCTTTTATGGTAAGTACTCGCTTTGTCTCTTGCATGTGTTCATCACCATTTTAATCTTCTGCATTGTACCTGGTTTCCACTGCCTCTAGCGTTTCTCTGCGACTGGCTATTTCTCTTCTAGGGCTTCCTTGCACTTGGCTATTGCTGCATTTAGTGCTTTCCTGTACCTGGTTGTCACTGCCTTTAGCATTTCTCTGTACCTTGCTGTCATTGCCTTTAGCCTTATTGTTCAGTATGGCTTATGGCTCTGTATTGCGATGTGGCACAGTACCTCTTTCACAATCTCACCAGCAGATTCCTGGCCGATAATCCACAAATGTCTCTGTAATGCCTTTATCTTCTTCAAAGCTTTGCACTGACTGAAGTCGCGCTTTGACACCACATATGCCAACCGTCGATCTTCACTTCGACTGAGGCACGTTTTGCATGCATGAGCAGTTTGCTGGACCACGGCAAACTCTCTGGGAGAGCACTGTTGGTTCTTCAGGTTACGTATCCCCTATCTCGTCACCAGTTGTAGCGTCCTCCCCAACCTCGGAGCGTGTAACTGAACATTCTACATCATGAATTCTATCAACCACACCCAAGCACTTACGTCACTGCTCTACGAAATCCTTCAGGAACCAAAAGGGTCCCGTCATCTCTAACTCACAAGACACTACAGAAACCACGTTCTTGAAATAGTTATATGTTTAGTTCACATTTTTGTGTTTATGCACGAATATGGATACATTCTGTACAGGGGAAATGGGCCACCATTCAAAATTGTTTGGCAATACATGGTGATGTGGTGTTCCTGCAGCTGAAACCACCAATACCACAAGAATGAGGAAGCTGAGGAAAAATGAATACTGTGGCATTCCGACTTCCCTGCCTACATGCCCCTTAGAAGTAAGAATTAGTGCTAGAATCACCATCACTGCTATAATTTCCCAAATCTCTCTGGTTTCTTTACCATAATTGACACAATATTTTAACCCCTTTGCTGCTGCGCCTTTCCCCCCCCCCCCCTGTGCTAAGCCTTTTTTTGGCTATTTGGGGTAGTTCGCAGTTAGGCCCCTGTAACTTTTTGACCACATAAGGTATCCACAGCAAATTTGCGTCCTTTTCTTCCAACATCATGGGGATTCTAAAGGTACCCAGGGTTTGTGGATTCCCCTGGAGGAGACCCAGAAATTAGCCAAAATACAGCTAAATTTTGTTTTTGTTTGGAGAAATGGGAAAAAAGTGCTGCAAATGAAAGCGTCTGGTTTTTTCCCTGCAAATGGTATCAGTAAAGGGTTTGTGGGGCTGAAATCACAATGTTCCCAGCTTTCAGGGACTGACAAACTTTTGTCAGAAAACCAACATTTTTTACACAGTTTTGACATTTTACTGGGACATAGCCTATTTTTGCTATTTTTTGTGCTTTCAACCTTCTTCCAGTTAATGGTAGAAATGGGTATGAAAGCAATAATGGATCCTGGAAAGCTATACATTTTAGAAAAGTAGCCAAATTCTGAATTCAGCTAGGGGTCATTTGTGTAGATCCTTCAAAGGTTTCTTTATAGAAACTAACAGTTGAAAATAGGAAAAATTGAAAATGAGTTGAAAAAAACAGCCATTTGTCCAATGTTTTCACCTGTAACTTCTTGTAATTATGACAGATGTTTGAAAGCAATATACTGTTACATCCGCTGGACCTTTCTGGTTGTGGGGATATAGGACTTGTAGGTTCACCAAGAACCCGACGAACCCAGAGCCAATAACTGAGCAGCGTCTTGCAATGGTTTTTTATTATGTACCGGGTATATAGCAATTAATTTGGGAAAATATATATAGTGAAAAATCGGGATGAAAGACATATGTATTTCTGAAATTGGAACAAAATATAGAGTTTAGAAACAGTAGCTATTTGCACATTTCCAAAATTGTGAGTACCCATACTAGCATGAGAATTATAGGACATTTTCAAAGTGACTTCTTTTTTACACATTGTCTTTCATTTGGAAGGCAGAAATGTATCGAAAGTCAATAGGTAATAACAGTTGCTCTACAATTCTGTGTTACCCTAGGTCTCCTGATAAAAATGGTACCTCACTTGTGTGGGTAGGCCTAGTGCCCGCAACAGGAAACGGCTCAAAACGCAACGTGGACACACTTCATTTTTACAGTGAAAACTGACCCTTTTTTTGCAAAGTGCCTAGCTGTAGATTTTGAACCCTAGCTCTGCCAAAAGCTAGGGAAACCTAGCAAACCTATATATTTTTGAAAACTAGACACCCAGGGGAAACCAGGATGGGGTGACTTGTCTGACTCTCACCAGGTTCTGTTACCCAGAATCCCTTGCAAACCTCAAACTTTGTAAAAAAACCCACATTTTCCTCACATTTCTGTGGTGGAAAGTTCTGGAATCTGTGTGGATCGACAAAATTCCACCCACCCCGCATTCCCCAAAGTCATCCAAGAAAAATGGTACCCCACTTGTGTGGGTAGACCTAGTGGCCGCGACATGAAACGGCCCAAAACGCAACATGAACACACCACATTTTCACAGTGAAAACTGACCCTTTTTTTCCAAAGTGCCTAGCTGTAGATTTTGAACCCAACTCTGCCGGCACCTAGGGAAACCTAGCAAACTATACATTTTCGAAAACTAGACACCCAGGGGAATCCAAATGGTACCCCACTTGTGTGGGTAGACCTAGTGTCCGCAGCAGTAAACGTCCCAAAACGCAATGTGGACACGCCTCATTTTCACAGTGAAAACTGACCCTTTTTTTTGCAAAGTGCCTAGCTGTAGATTTTGAACCCTAGCTCTGCCGACACCTAGGGAAACCTAGCAAACCTATACATTTTAAAAAACTAGACACCCAGGGGAATCAAGGATGGGGTGACTTGTCTGGCTCTCATCAGGTTCTGTTACCCAGAATCCCTTGCAAACCTCAAACTTTGTAAAAAAAAAAACCACATTTTCCTCATATTTCTGTGGTGGAAAGTTCTGGAATCTGCGTGGATCCACAAATTTCCACCCACCCCGCATTTCCCAAAGTCTTCCGAGAAAAATGGTACCTCACTCGCATGGGTGGGTCAAGTGCCCGCGACAGGCAAGGGCCCAAAACGTATTGAGGAGACATCAAAATTACCTATCACAAAACAACCTGGTTTTGCAAGGGGGGTCACCTGGGTTTTTGGTCCCGGGGTCGGCAGCCATCTTGGGAAACCTACCAAACCCACACATTTCTGAAAACTAGAGACCGGGGGAGTCCAGCGAGGTATGGCTTGCGTGGACCCCCAACGTTTTCCTACCCAAAATCCCCTGCAAACCTCAAATTTAGCTGAAAAACTCACATTTTTCTCAAATTTCTGTGTGGGAAAGTTGTAGTATCACCGTGCTGACACAAATTTCCTACCACCCAGCATTCCCCCAGGTCTTCCGATAAAAATGGTACCTCACTCTTGTGGGTGGGTCAAGTACCCACGACCGGCATAGGCCCAAAACATATTGTGGAGACATCAAAATTACCTATCACAAAACGATCTGCTTTTGCAAGGGGGAACACATGAGTTTTTGGTCCAGGGCTTGGCGGCCATCTAGGGAAACCTACCAAACCCAAACATTTCTGAAAACTAGAGACCCGGGGGAATCCAGGGAGGTATGGCTTTTGTGGATGCCCCAACGTTTCCCTACCCAGAATCCCCTGCAAACCTCAAATTTGGATGAAAAAATCACATTTTTCTCAAATTTCTTTGTGGGAAAGTACTGGAATCTGCATGGATCCACAAATTTCCTACCACCCAGCGTTCCCCCAGTTCTCCCGATAAAAATGGTACCTCACTCGCATGGGTGGGTCAAGTACCCGCAACAGGCAAGGGCCCAAAACGTATTGAGGAGACATCAAAATTACCTATCACAAAACAACCTGGTTTTGCAAGGGGGTCACCAGGTTTTGTGCCGGCATGGTGATTCCACACAAAAATATGTGGAAAATATGATTTTTTCAGCTAAATTTGAGGTTTGCAGGGGGTTCTGGGTAGGAAAATGTTGGGGGATCCACGCAAGTCATACCTCGCTGGACTCCCCCAAGTGTCTAGTTTTCAAAAATGTGTTGGTTTGGTAGTTTCCCAAGACGGCCGCCGAGCCCGGGGCCAAAAACCCAGGTGACCCCCTTGCAAAACCAGGTTGTTTTGTGATAGGTAATTTTGATGTCTCCTCAATATGTTTTGGGCCCTTGCCTGTCGCGGGTACTTGACCGACCCACGCGAGTGAAGTACCATTTTTATCGGGAGACCTGGGGAACTCTGGGTGGGTGGAAATTTGTGGATCCATGCAGACTCCAGAACTGTCCCACACAGAAATTTGAGAACATTTTGATTTTTTCAGCTAAATTTGAGGTTTGCAGGGGATTCTGGGTAGGAAAACGTTGGGGGGGCCCACGCAAGCCATACCTCGCTGGACTCCCCCGGGTGTCTAGTTATCAGAAATATGTGGGTTTGGTAAGTTTTCCAAGATGGCCGCCAAGCCCGGGGCCAAAAACCCAGGTGACCCCCCTTGCAAAACCAGGTTGTTTTGTGATAGGTAATTTTGATGTCTCCTCAATACGTTTTGGGCCCTTGCCTGTCAAGGGTACTTGACCCACCCACGCAAGTGAGGTACCATTTTTATCCGGAGACCTGGGGGAACGCTGGGTGGTTGGAAATTTGTGGATCCACGCAGATTCCAGAACTTTCCATCACCGGAATGTGAGGAAAATATGTTGTTTTTTTACAAAGTTTGAGGTTTGCAAAGGATTCTGGGAAAAGGGTCAGTTTTCACTGTGAAAATGTGGTGTGTCCACGTTGTGTTTTGGGCCGTTTCCTGTTGCGGGCACTAGGCCTACCCACACAAGTGAGGTACCATTTTTCTCGGAAGACTTTGGGGAATGCAGGGTGGGTGGAATTTTGTGGATCCATGTAGATTCCAGAACTTTCCACCACAGAAATATGAGGAAAATGTGTTTTGTTTTACAAAGTTTGAGGTTCGCAAGGGATTCTGGGTAACAGAACCTGGTGAGAGCCAGACAAGTCACCCCATCCTGTATTCCCCTGGGTGTCTAGTTTTCAAAAATGTATAGGTTTGCTAGGTTTCCCTAGGTGCCTACAGAGCTAGGGTTCAAAATCTACAGCTATGCACTTTGCTAAAAAAGGGTCAGTTTTCACTGTGAAACTGTGGTGTGTCTATGTTGCGTTTTGGGCCGTTTCCTGTCGCGGGCACTAGGCCTACCCACACAAGTGAGGCACCATTTTTCTCGGAAGACTTTGGGGGATGCGGGGTGGGTGGAATTTTGTGGATCCACGCAGATTCCAGAACTTTCCATCACAGAAATGTGAGGAAAATATGTTTTTTTTTTTTTTACAAAGTTTGAGGTTAGCAAGGGATTCTGGGTAACAGAACCTGCTGAGAGCCAGAGAAGTCACCACATCCTGGATCCCCCTGGGTGTCTAGTTTTTAAAAATATATAGGTTTGCTAGGTTTCCCTAGGTGCCGGCAGAGCTAGGGTTCAAAATCTACAGCTAGGCACTTTGCAAAAAAAGGGTCAGTTTTCACTGTGAAAATGTGGTGTGTCCACGTTGCGTTTTGGGCCGTTTCCTGCTGCGGGCACTAGGCCTACCCACACAAGTGAGGTACCATTTTTATCGGGAGACTTTGGGAAATGTGCGGTGGGTGTAATTTTGTGGATCCATTCAGATTCCCGAACTTTCCACCACAGAAATGTGAGGAAAATGTGTTTTTTTTTACAAAGTTTGAGGTTTGCAAGGGATTCTGGGTAACAGAACCTGGTGAGAGGCACACAAGTCACCCCATCCTCGATTTCCCTTGGTGTCTAGTTTTCAAAAATGTACAGGTTTGCTAGGTTTCCCTATGTTCCGGCTGCGCTAGGGCCAAAATCCACAGGTAGGCACATTGCTAAAAACTAGTCTGTGCCTAGTGGGCTTTCTGCCGCCCTGGGGGGGGATCCACTAGGGAAGGGTACCACTGGAAAGGAGAGATTCTCCCTTTCCAACTATACCTCTCCCATGTGTTTTGGTGCTCGGGGGGCTGAGATAGCCCCACAAGCACCGAAACTGTGAAACTGAAACTAAGTTCCAGTTTTGTTTTCGTTGCAATGATGATCGCGCACCATGCGTGCGATCGTCATTTCAAGGAAAACAAAAAATAGGCCTCTGGACGTTGGGGAAGCTCTTCCCCACCTCCCAAGGCAAAAGAAAAAAAAAGGGAAATCCCTCTGCTGTCTGCAGCAGAGGGATTTTCTGAGCCTGTACTCATGACGGAATTGTTCCGTCATGAGCACAGGAGCACTGGTGCTCAGGACGGAACCATTCCGTCATGAGCACCCAAAGGGTTAACTTGTGAAATTGCAGGCGTGAAGTTGGCAGTTTGCGATAATACAGTATTCCTGTGACAGTTGTAATTCCTGCTTGTGGCGGTAAAGAGTTTCTGGCTGAATACAGAATTACTACAAAGCTGGAATGCAGGTCAGTGAGTACAAAGAATATATTTAGAAATATGATGTGCAGTCATTCACCACGCATACATTTTGGCAGCTGTTATTGTATACAACATATATGCACTCACACTATGTCTAGGAAGTATAGTGACATGAAAAGCGAAGGAGAGTGCTCCACAACAAAACTTGCTAGAAGAGCAGCACCAGGAAGTACAATCACACAAGCCAGGTATTTGGCTAACGGCATGTGCCTAGCACACATATATCTTGATCAAAGATTGATAGGCCACATTAATGTGAGAGGGGTGTGTTCGCAGGTTGAAGAATGATGCAGGTGTGATTGATGTTCAGAAGACACTTATCCAGGATGTTCAGCCTAAACTAACAAGGCAGAGCGAGAGGCAGGAACAGTTTTTCGATGAGAAAGGGAGCAGGGCCTGTGTTTTCGCTGTCATCACTGGGAAGATGAAATATGTCAGGGACAGGGAGTCGGGTTTCACAAGTGAAATCCCGGTTTCTCCTCCTGTGACTCACACACCTACTTCTGTGATTGGTAGCACATGATTACAGCAGTTTTCTTTTATTTTCTGGCTTAACAAATTTGATATAATATTCACTACCATGACTGTGAGGGTCATTATATTTATTGGCACGAGTATTAAAAGCTGATGTTATTTCTCCCAGCATAGGATTTAGGATGGGCAGTATTTCCATTGGAGCACCTGGCATATGCATCAGAGAGGCATTAGTTCTTTTTGCTTCCCAGACATTTTTTGATGTGCATCAATTATTTGTATTAAGCAAAAACATTCTAGATGAGCACCTGAAAATATGCTCCTGTAGCAGTGTAATGCTCCTGGATTCTGTGACAGACCTAGAAGTATGGGCCTAGTATTTCATGTCCTCCCCACTGCATCTAAAACCTGGAACGTTTTAGTGCACATACATGATTTAAATGTCATACTCTGCTCCCTCGACCATCCCTCCAGCAGCACAGGGTGGCTCTCTCCATCGGTCATTTGAAGGCTCTTCTGGTCCATCTATTCTGTGAATTTGCAGCAACCTTGCCAAGATGCATCCATCCGACATGAAAAAGGCAGACTTGAGACCCGAGCCTCCGAGCTAAGCAGCCTTCCTCTTCACATACTTTCCCAGGAAAATGTTTTAATGATGCTCGCACAGTTTGTTGTGTAGTTATGTTTATAAATCCTTTTAATGTGAAACGTTTTTTGAAGTGGCTGTAAAAACAGTGAGATAGAATATAGCTCCCCTGTGTGAGCAAAAACAGTTTGAGGTAACTGGGCAAGCCCACAATAATCTGCTGTTCAGCAGAACAGCCTCCTAGGCTGCGTCGATTAGACAGTGGGAAGATATTCTATGAATGAAAATGGTACAATTGCTGTTTCCCAAGTGATAACATTTGAAATGATTTCCTCAGTCACATAAAATTGGCAAGAGGTTAACTGCTGCTGTTAAAGTCACACAGCATGATATTTTCTGATTTAGATGCTCCTTGCTTGATGAAATTATTTTTTCAGTTTTCTTCAGAGTGTTTCATAAATTGCTGAGTCAAAGTGCTGGGTTTCAATTGTCCTGTGTATCTCTTAAAGGAGAAAGCAAAGCGATTACCCTTGGCAAAATTGTGAAACAGAACCATAAAAACGTAAAAGTTAAACACGTGTTTATGTCATATATTATTTTGTGATTTTTAGGTCCAGCTTGTCAGGGCAGCTGTCTGTAAGGTGAACTGCCATTAATTATTGAAAATATACATGGAGTAGACGTTGGCTTCACCCTGAGCAGTAATACTCGCTCACCTCATGGTATTGGTAATTAGGTGTATAACTCCACTTTCAAGGAAGGACTTCTATTGAATGAATGAATCAATGCACAAAGGACTATTTTACATCTGAAAAGCACCCTCAATTATCACTGTTTGTCACATTCGGTTTTTTATTTCCTACATCAATTTTCTAGTAAAGCATTCCTTTTTAGGTCTCGCCTAGGCAGCGCTTGCGCTGTCTTTTCGAGACACGCTGTATTCAGGATATGGGCATAAAGCTCGCCCACATTCCGCCCATCATTTTAATTGGCTCCTGTCCCTGTCCTTTGTAAATGGTGACATTTCATTGGTCAATAGGCTTAGTAGTCCCTCCTTAGTACCGCCTTGTCTCTTCTTGTAACCTCCCATGAGGACACCCCCTGTTACATGTGTTGTTACTCCCTAGGTTTTAACTACAGCCTCAAGGCACTATTTTCTTAAAAGGCTTCAGGCAAGACACACACTTGGTCCTAAGCTAGGCTGGCAGTGGTTACTTCGCTCGCTAGAACATCTCACATTTAAATGAGACTGTCTATAAATTTCCCTTCATCAGCTCCACACAGAGTAGAACCAAATCCGAAATTAATGTAATAATTCTTTTGTCACATTTCAAAGCTACTAATTGTATATGTGGACATAGCTATTTGAATGTACTCGTAGTACTGTCTTGCATGCACTGCATTATGGGTAGGGTGGATTTACCATATCTTCTGCAGGGTGCAGTACCATATGTGACCAAAAGAGGCCCGCAGTGATGGTGCCTTGCTCATTAGGGACCTCTAGGAGCAGTTTCCGGTACTGCACCTAGACATGCAGTGCTGGTGCCTTGCTCACTCGGGACCTCTAGGAGAAGCTTGCATTACTGTACCGAGACATGCAGTGCTGGTGCCTTGCTCACTAAGGACATCTAAGAGCAGCTTGCGGTGCTGCACCTAGACATGCAGTGCTGGTGCCTTGCTCACTAGGGACCTCTGGGAACAGCTTGCGGTACTACACCGAGACATACAATGCTGGTTCCTGTCTCACTACGCAAGCATTTGCAATGTATTAGGACTCGCATTACTGAAAGTATGAGCTATTGGCGTTTCATTAATATTTGCAACGCCAATACCTCAAACTATCAGTAATGCGAGACCTACTGCATTGCAAATGCTTGTTGGTACTTATTACCTCAGAATTGGCAACACCAACAGGGCAGGCTTTAATGTGATAAACAGTAGTTGTGCATGCGACACATGCAAGCCACATTTTAATTGCCTGTGTTTACATACAGCAGTTTAAAATGCTTTGCCAATGTTTTTTGGAAGTATTAGAGGATTATTTGTGGCTAATCTAGAGTAATGGGATTGTGCAATAAAACCATTGTTGTTAGAATTTCAAACATGATGATTTTCATGAACATTTAAGGTATATTTTCTAGATCAACAAAAACAGGCTATTAAGAGCCTGTAACCTAACACCTTCATTCTACCTTTATTGCACCAACACCACATGCCATCTAGGAAACCCTAATACAACTGATAAAAAACAACACCGAGATTTAGATGAATAGGATAATTAGGTTGTGGGAGGGCATTATTAGCTATGTCTGGCTCGCTCTGTCACTTGTGTGATAATTATTTAAAAGGATGCCATTAAACAGAATAGCCACACACAACTAGAGAGTGATGTTTTGTGTACTTTATGTGGTAGCAGGAGAGAAATTCCTGTAGTGTCTGGACTTTTATATAGAGCATCAGTGAAAGTAAGACGGTTATGATGATATAGATAGATGTGCCAAGAAGGTTCGACTAGAGTACTGGAGAAGAAATGCCTGCAGCATTAGCATGTATTGGCGGAGCACAGGAGGATAATTGTTTGGCAGTTCCTTTGTCATAATCTTTTCCTCCTTGGAGTTGTTGTCTAGGAAGTTTAGAGTAAGGTATTAAAGTTTGGAAGAGTTCTTGTGGGCAGCTGGCCTGTCTCTTCCAGTGAGTGTAAACATGAAGGATCTGGCCTAACAATTGATGTCATAAGCTATACGTCAAAAATGCTGCTAGCATAACAGACTACTTCAATGCTGTTCTGAAAGAGATGGTTACTGTAGCAAGAGCACTGAAACTGAATGAGGTTGTGGCAGCAAATGTAAGCATTGGACGTGGCCAAGAAGGTCACCCGAACCCCGACCTACAGAATATGGCTGTGCAGCTGATAGATGATGTTGGAGCGAACTTTATTCGCTAACAAAATGCTTACATTAATAATGTGTCAAGTTAATTTAAAAAATAAAACATATGCTAAATGCAAAATTTGTAGTAGGTAACCATACTTCAAATTATAGGCCTACATGTGAAACAATAGTGCTGATTTAAGTTAGCCTAACTGTCGATGCTATGTTAACAGGAAAATAGTGCATTAACATTGAAAGGCCTATTTTCATACTGAATATTGTTTGTGCACAGTGGTTTTATCTCTGTTATAGATTTTGTATTTTCCAGACATCTTCTGTTAGCTAGTGAATAGGCATTTGTTTTGTATTAGACAACTGATAGTGAGTTCTCACTAGGAGGAGAGAAGGCAACAGTAAGAATGAGTCAGGAGAAGAACAGTCTGGATCACAAAACATCAACGATGTACCTTTTCAAGGTCTAATGTCTGAAAGTCTATTGCACCTGCATGTGAAAATGGGGAGTTTTCTTATTCCCAGGACTTTGCTGAATTTCTATTGGAGTACTCCGAAGATGAAAGAAAATAATGTTGCAACATAGAATATTGTGTGTTTATATTAGTGCGTGTTCCTAAAGTAGTAGTAGTAGAGTAGGATTCCTACCCCTACTCTCTGACTGGAGACTCATGTTTGAGTTTCTGATGCCTTTCTACATGAGAGGTTGCCTTACTTAGATTTTGCTGAATCGTCTGCTGATAAATTGAGCTGAGAATACTTTCCAGCTTATTATGCAAAGGCTTTATGCATGTGCATTGATTCTCTCATCAGTACTCTTCATGGGCATCTGAACTGACATATTTTTCTTATGTTATTTCAATTCAATTTAGAATAGGGAATTTTCCTCTACGCAACACGCTTGCTGTATTATTACAATATTAACTGTCATTGCACTGATGTAGGTGATCCCTCCTTATTTCTCTTTGTCTACAATCAAAGGTCCATACGACCAGTGGCGGGGTTATTTAATGACGATAGCCGAAGACTGAGATATAGAAAACCACGCTCCCTCAATAGTTTACAAACCATGAAACAGGCCATGGATTAGGGCTATGTTTTGCAATGTCTTGCCTAGGCATGCAGTAACAATGACCCTAATTCAGCTTCTCCGTTTGAGTATGTCATTGCTCAGTTGAACCTCAATATTGTTCTCCTTTCAGCCCCCCATTTTTACTCCAGGAAGTATTCTGGTCCTGCGTAAATTATCTAGAACTCCATATGCTTTATTTAAAAAGACACCCTCTGTCAGCTCGTTTGCCTGCATCTGTTATGATTGACTATCCTTGGACAGGATGAAAGCTGACATTGCTTATTTTGAATTCACTATAGAAAAGCAGTTGCCACTGAGCTTTTATAAACCAGCACAGTAAATTATTCAGAAGCTTATGGGCTTCGTTAGAAAGCCATGTATAACCCAAATTACTTCTCAGGTCAATAAACTTGTTGTTTACAGTGCCTGGAAACAGTAGCAAATACAGTGACATACAATATATTATTGTTATTTATTATCGTCATTGTTACCATAAACATGTTTCCATACAGAGCAATGTGGCAGCTGGAGAGCTCTACCTAATGCCTCAGATTTATTCATAATAAAAGCCCCAACTTTAAAGGAGGCTTGATGAATTTAACTTTTGAACCCACAATATGGTAGTTTAATAAAAAACATTCATTATGTCACCAGACTGCCTGTTTATGATCTGGTGTGAGTGGAATTGTCTATGTTTGAGACCTATTCCGCATACTGTAACTATCCCGCAGTTGGTGCTTTACAAAAGTATTGTTAAATGAGATACATCTATGAGGGTATGTGAGAGTGTTCTTTTGATAAGAAAGCTTGTTCCGCCAAAGTACTTAGTTTTTGGATCCACCTCTTTAAAGTGTAGGCCTTGATCTTTTCCAAGCTGTTAACATGAGAGCCAGGGGCAAATTAGATAGCTTTTATCTCACTTTCAGCCAAGAATATCTGGATCTGTACTTTGTGGAGCTTGGGTCCCTCACATAAAAGCTTCATTTACCCTTCCACTAAGATCCTGAAGTTGAATTCCTCACAAAGGCTTAGATTGTAAACTGAGCTGATGATTCTTTGTTGTTTCACAGAGGATACTTAGATGAAGCATTTTGCAACACATTTATCAAGTTTGAACTAAAAATGAAAATATACGTTTTCAGCTGGATTTGAATTTATGCAAGAAGACTCACAGATCCTCACAGGCTCATGCTTGCAACATTTATGACAAATTAAATTTGCAAAAGGCCTTGCTGCAAAGGGTGGCAAGTACTGCATTTAATCTGCAGAAGAACATTTCTGCATTCAAGAGAAGAGCTGATCTCTAGAAAATGAAGAATGAAGCTTGGTAAATCATTCAGATCATGTTAATAATGATGCAAATAATTAAACTGAGTCTTAAACATTAAGGGGCTGATTACAATGCATTAGGAAACGGCTCCGTCCCTAGGGCGGAGCGGTTCCTAACGCATCGGAATCAGCCGGACGGATTCCTTTCCGACCGACCCATTATGATAGTGTCGGTCGGAAAGGAATCCATCCGGTCATTCCAACTTGCCCGCCAGTCGGAATGATTTCAATAATCCCAAGGGTAGATCTTGCCGCCCGAGGGATTACAATGTTGGATTCTGACAGCCTTTCTGTGCCGGCCTTTCCGACACAGAAAGGCTGTCGGAAGCCGACTTTCGTCGGAGGCCGAGGGGGCACCTATGGTGCCCCCGTTGATCCCTGCACTCCATGGCAGGCACCTTAAGATGCCTGCCACGGGGTGCGAGGATGAACTGCACCGTTTCGTTTTACAATGAGAGCATGCATTTCGGTCAGAATGAATGCTCCCATTGTAAAGAATAGGAGTGCGACCGAACAGTGTTCGGTCGCATCCTAATTGGTCGGTCGGGACCGCCGAAAGGAGGTCGGTCGGTCCCAGTACCAAAACGATCGCCCGACATTGTTTACAGAATATTTAGTGCCTATTTACAATCATTGACAGCTTATTGTTTTCGGAGCTAGTGTGGCTGTATGCAATCTCAATAGAACAAGTGAATTATCAAACATATTAAACGCGGTCTTGCAAAGCATTGTAATTCAAGTCTTGAACACTTTTCATGGTATATAGTTCCTTCTTTTTCAGGGTATCAAACTTTGTAAAGTTGTGCAAGAAACAAAATGTTGTTCAAGAATTTAAGTGAAAACTACAAACACTCTTAATTAAAGAAAAATCTCCTAAATAATAGATACATTTTCCACTGAGAGGCTTGATCAAGATTTCTTTTTAGAAATATGACTATATATATTTAATATATAAAGCTGACAGCTGTAAGGAATGCATTTAAATTGTGTGAATGTTAATATATGTTGATAGGTATATAGATTATACACCATGTATGACAGGAAAGTTAAAAACACAGAAAGGAACCCTTGAGTTTATAAGTATTGATCTCCTAGTTGTACACTTAACCACAAAAGGGTGTCCCATATATAGGACGGTTTCCTTCTCCCACCAAAAGGTGGCTGCTTCATCATTGGGGAACCTGCTCTCATTATGATGCCTAGTCACGACACAGGCTACAACCCCCTCACTGAGAGGGAGGAGCTCAGGGATGTTTTCATACCAAGAGAGGTATAGACTAAATACCGGAGCTGTTGAGGGCAGCAGAGCAAATGAAAAAAGGTGATTTAAAACTAACTACAGGGTTTGCAAAATACTTCAACGGAGCAACCTTGTGCTTGGATTCAAAAACAGCGTGGCACTGCAGGAGTGATTAAACCCGCTTGTGTGTCACAGAGGTAAACCTGTTTCAGTCTATGACCCAGACGGTGTCAGGGATTTCTTCAGGACCTAGTCGTGCTGCTGCTTAATGTGCTCAAAACAAATAAACATAAAGCAAATAGACAATTTATACGAAACCATCCAGTGATCCCATGGAACATCATAGAGTGAGTGATTCACTGGCGGTACTTGTGGAAGACATATTCAAACAAGCATTGGCATAGCCAATAGGTCTCGCCTTTGGGAACTTATAAGTGTTTAGCCAGAGTTATTGACTTTACCTATGTCTTTAAGCTGTGCTGTACAGACGTCTGCAGCATGCTGAAAAGTTATAATAAAGTAGTGTCAGAAGCATTTTTGTTACCTTAGATATGACCCAAAAGCATTATGTACAACTGAACGACCATATTAAAAAGTATTAACAATAATGTCTTGAGTTTTTTTTGTCCTTTCAATGCTGGCAACTTGTATCTGCCTGTCCCAATGGTTGCTTGTTGTGTTTTTTTTTGTTATGGGGGGGCATAAATAACAGGAGGGTGAAGGTCAGTCAGTCAGTGAGTTAGTGAGAGTGAGTGAGAGAGTCAGTCAGTGAGAGAGAGTCAGTGAGTCAGTCAGTGAGAAAGTGAGTCAGTGAGAAAGTGAGAGTCAGTGACAAAGTGAGAGTCAGTGAGAGAGTCAGTGAGAGTGAGAGTCAGTCAGTGAGAGCGAGAGAGTCAGTCAGTCAGTGAGAGTGAGAGAGTCAGTCAGTGAGAGTGAGAGTGAGAGAGTCAGTGAGAGTGAGAGAGTCAGTCAGTGAGAGTGAGAGAGTCAGTCAGTGAGAGTGAGAGTCAGTCAGTCAGTGAGAGCGAGAGAGTCAGTCAGTCAGTGAGAGTGAGAGAGTCAGTCAGTGAGAGTGAGAGAGTCAGTCAGTGAGAGTGAGAGAGTCAGTCAGTGAGAGTGAGAGTCAGTCAGTGAGAGTGAGAGAGAGTGAGTCAGTGAGTGAAAGAGTGAGTCAGTGGGATAGTCAGTCAGTGACAGTGAGTCAGTCTTTTAGCGAGAGTCAGTCTTTTAGCGAGAGTCAGTCAGTCAGTGAGAGAGAGAGTCAGTGAGAGAGAGAGTCAGTGAGAGAGAGAGTCAGTGAGAGAGAGAGTCAGTGAGAGAGAGTCAGTGAGAGAGTCAGTGAGAGAGTCAGTGAGAGAGAGTCAATCAGTCAGTGAGAATGAGTCAGTCAGTCACTGAGAGAGAGTGGGAGAGTCAGTCAGTGAGAGAGTGAGAGAGTCTGTTAGTGAGAGTGTCAGTGAGAGGGAGTCAGTCAGTCAGTCATTGAGAGTGAGTCAGTTAGTTAGTCAGTGAGAGAGTGAGAGAGTCTGTCAGTGAGAGTGAGTCAGTGAGAGTGAGTGAGTCAGTCAGTCTGTGTGAGTGAGTCAGTCTGTGTGAGTGAGTCAGTCAGTCTGTGTGAGTGAGTCAGTCAGTCTGTGTGAGTGAGTCAGTCAGTCTGTGTGAGTGAGTCAGTCAGTCAGTGAGAGTGATAGTCAGTCAGTGAGAGTGAGAGTCAGTCAGTGAGAGTGAGAGAGTCAGTTAGTCAGGTGCAAAAAAGAAAGACCAAAAAACACTGACAAAGGGAGATAGAAGGGATGAAAAAGAACGTGCAAGAGTGAAATAAAGGGGCAATGAGTGTATGGTGGTTGAAGAAAGAACAGGTGGAATCCAGATTACTCAACCCTGGTATTCGGCAATCCTGACATTCGTAAATGCTGGTTGCAGGCATCTGAGAAAATCTTTGAGCATGGAGTACAGAACAATTTACACACAAATTAGTAAAAACTGCATCCGGAGATGAGTCATAAAATAAAAAAAGGAGGAGACTGAGAAAAATATGCTATAAAACTCTTAACATTTAAGTTTCATTATTAAATTGTCACAGCGCAGTGCCCAGACAATAATTCTTAGGGCGGTGGTCTGCTGCCAGATGGACCAAAAACGATTTGTTAGATATTTCCCCTAGAACTAAAACACATATTCGGAACAGCGGCGTGATCTTGGACAAGCTGTTCTTTTTGACAGATATTCAATAATTGGTAAGCGGAGGCTGACACGGCGTTCCCTTTCTCCGCTGAGCGCCATTCACAACCCCATTAGTCACGCTCCCGGAGGAATGACGCACGGCCTGAAGAGGTTACTCATGAAGCTAGACCTGCAACTCATGAAGCTAGGGCGGCTTACGTCGGCACGCTGTGAATCAAACCATACAATCATCATTATCCAATTACAGGGCTCTCTTTCTCCCCATGTCGTTACAGCGTTTTTTTAATGATCTTCACATTTTGTATAAACCCTCGCACGAAAGAGGAACCCAGGACATCAACAGAAGTGCAAACCACAATCCTCCATTTGGCTGCACAGACTTATGAAATACTAAATAGACTGATATAATGAAACCAAATAAGTAATTAAAATGTAATTAATCGGAGTGTAATAAAGACAATGTTCCCGTATATTGCACTAGAAGGCTATAAGTATTTTTAGCAATACCTAAAGGAAACAAGCAAAAGTGCGCCTCGCGCGGCAGCAGGGGGGAGGGGGGCCTGCCGATTCCCTTGCGGGAGCCAGCAGCGATAATTGATACCATATGGCGCTGCCGCTCGCTCCCGCAAGGCAATCGCCACACGTGCACGCGTTGCCATTGAAGGCAATGGAACGCGTGCACGTTTTTGGGGAAAAAAGGGAACCGATGGCTAAAGGTCTCCTCCTATGCAGCGCATGTGCGCTGCGTAGGCGAGACCTAAAAAGGGGTTTCTTATGGAAAAATATACATAATGACTTAAGGGGGTTGGAGTACAAACATAGGATAAATCGAATAATGTATGAGTATATTAGACCAATCTTTCAAAATAAGTAGTCAGTACTACAACATCTCAGATCCTTATAGTGATCATATGTATACAGTGGTCAATCCCCAAATGTACCAACCTCCTAGTTAGGGGATAGGGCGTGCAGACATTGACACACTATACAAAAAATAGTGAAATTTCAGAAACCACCAAAGTGGAGGGGCTTACTTGCTGTAGTCGAGTGTCACTTCTCAACCGACCTAGGCATGGAGCGCAATGAAGGGAGGGGTCTCAGTCCTATACAGACATCATAGGAGAGCAGGAGAAGAAAAAAGAAGAGGAACAATCCTTAAACAATGGAGGAAGAAGAGCAGTGATGTGCATAGACATTGTGTGAGATGGCCGCATGATAATCATAATGTTAACCACACTAATACAATGGCCATGCTGTCTCAAAAGCAAGAGACAGTAAATCAATAGGGGAAGAAAAGTAACCCTCTTGTATTACTGTAAAGGCCCTTTGTGTAGATGATATCATGTGACTAATCAGTGGCTACACAATTCTGCTGACTGTTCAAAAAGGAGACATAATTAATATTAAAGGAGCAAGGTTTTGCCAAGTATATCTAAAACTACTGGGCAGGGGAAATCTTGGGGGAAGCCTGTCTCCTCAACTACGATGATCAAGACATTGATATGTCTTAGGAGCGAGTTGCTATACAAGGAGAGTCCCCACGAACCCCTTATGTTTCAGACAAAAGCATGCGTCTAAGCAGCAATTAGATCTTCGCGTTAGGGGGGGAAAAAGCTCGTGCCTCTGTAAAGGAGTGTGACTATCAACGATAAACAGTCAAAAAGGAGCAACCCATGTTAGCGCGCATCTCCTCGTAACGGTTCAAATGTATGGTAATGCGTTCCTCCATTAAAGTGCTTCGTTCTGCCAAGAACAGAGTGGAACAAATCCCTCCGTGACCATTATGTCAGAACTGGAAACCAGGATACAATAAAACCGGATGTCTGAAAAGACTCTGCAGATGTCTTACCTCTTTCCCAAAGCTCTGGCATATCGCTCGCCACGCCAAGGATGGAAAACCTAGTGTGGGGCAGGCGTATGCCTTTGAAGCTGCGCTGGAAAAGTGATGTCAAAAAGAGCATGTGGGGCTGCTGGGAGAGGTAGTCCAAGTGTGGACAATGATGTGAATGGGCCAGATTGCTCAATTACAAGCCCACAGTAGATTGCTGTATGACTGCGGGGACTCGATTTCAGTTTGGAGGTGTACTAATGCTAAGGACTGTGCGGCAGCGTGACGCTCCAGAATATACAGCTCGGCAACCTCTAAGGCATATGTGAAATGTCGGATTTGTAATGTGGAATTTTGATATAATTACCGGACCAACTAAAAGTGTGCGCCGAAGTGTCATTTCATAATTTAAAGCTAAGCACCTGCTCATACATATTGCAAATGGCATTGTGGACTTTGATAAAAACCTACTCATCATGTTGAAACACTCATCAGAGTTTACAAAGACGTATCAAGATAGTTTATTAGATCACTTTCTTAAAAATTGTGTTTGAGATCTAGGCCCAATGCCAGCCAACCTTTAGAAAGATGTGAATGTGCTCTACTGGTTTGAAATAGCAACTTATACCCCTATTTATCTTCATTTTCTAATAGTTCTTTTTTGGGAGAAACTCCAAACTCATCTTTACAATAGTATACAAAAACCAATGATGCCACAGAACATAATGTCAGGGAAATTACTACTGTGTGGGTGCAACACGGTACCACCACCCGTACAGCTACAATTCATGTGCCATCACACTGTCACAGATAAGTTCATGCAAGCTGCGAGCTACTGAATCTGTTTATCATGACAAGATTTTTTCCTTGTTTTTGACGGTCCGCACCTTTCAGCAATGTTCCTTAAGTAGGCCAGATTTGCCACTTCTACTCACCTGCTTTACCGCAGAATGATCATTTTCATGCCTAGTATAATAAAACATACATTTAATTCACTATTCTCAGAATGTGCTTTTCTAAGGTAGCTGAATGTCTATGTGTGGGAGGGCATTTAGGGGGCTTACTCTAACAGATGAATTAGTCCATAAATTCCTCCAACAAATCAACAAGACAGGCAATTAATTTTTTTATAAAACAAAGTTTCCCTATTTATTTTCTGAAACCATAGTAAAAACCATGGTTATGCCTTTTTGATATGTGGAAAGCAAACATATATAATAAAAAATGACCATTCATCCTGAAGTGTAGCCTGGCTTATGAATCATCTCACAAATTATGTCATTCAAAATCACGGTGTGCCTAGCAACGCTCTTTCTGTTACTAAATATAACATAGACTACAGATCCCACCCCTTGTGCATTTCTTCCAAATGCTGGAGCTGCTATAAAGCATTTCATGATTTCTATGGCAGCACAAGACTATTATCTAATTCAACTTGTTTTAAGATTTTATGGTTATTTTCTATTTCCCCTAGAGCCACTGGTTTAATCTTCACAAACCTCACCCACCTCTATCCATTGAGCAATGAAGTGTACACTCTTAATTATATATGACCACTTTTATAAAGCTCATCCATTTTACATTTCATAAATATCTCCATAATGGATAATACCACAATGGCAATATGGGGAAGTACCCTTTCCCGTGATACCGGCATTCAACACGTCATTGAAAAAACGCATAAAACCATAAATATTTAAAGATATTTCCAGACTATAAAAACAAATGCAACCTGAATTCTGGTCTGAGGCTCGTAATTAGATAATACACCCGGTGGACACAAAAATCGCTTTTGGTTGGTTTAACTGCAAGTATGTCACAGGCTGTAAAATGTGTTTAACGTAACACAGGTGCATAGCTGTGTATGCAGGGTATACCCGGTACATTTTGCTTTATGCTATCACTATATTCCTTTTCACCTCCCTGATGATGTTTCCTACAGCTTATATCCTGCATGTTCACTTCATAGCATACACAGCATTTTACAAATTGCACCTGATGGGGTTCTTTTTGGTGGTGTCATACATCCCCACCAGATTCAAAATCTTTGTACATAAATCGTGTTGACAGATGTCACCCTTAGGTGGGTGAGGCCTGAGCATCCTATAAATAAAAAACATAAATACTACTGATATCGTGGTTGAGGGAAAGTACTTTAGAATTGTTTTCACATAGAAAATGAAACGTAGAGAAAATTTGCCCATTTCATAACGTGAAAGAGCCCCTATTAAGCCTGCAAATAGATATATATCAATCCTTCATATGTAGAGCTAAGAGTTCTTACGAAATGTTTATGAAATAATATAATTTACATTTTTTTGTACTAATCTATCATTCTTAAATGCACACTTTTAATTAGGCCTCAAAGCCTTTTTCTCTTGACTCTTGCTCACAGTTTAATAGACGTTTATTTAGAACTTTTTGACTATCACCAGCAACTTGCTCAAGTATGTGCTGACTTCAAATCCATATTTATTCAATTTCGTCACACCCATGTTAGCTCATTTACCTTAATACAATGAGACTTGCTGTAATTGAAATAATAAATAATGATTTATACATTTTATGTATGCTTCATCAGAATATTATTGCTAGTTTGCCTCCGCATCTCTGACAAGCCTTTGTCTTCACACTGAAACTCATAGCGCATTTTTTTGCCTAGTTCCTCCATGTAACAGAGTCCTGAAACAATGTTTAAACACTATATTGACATACGTTCTCAGGTACGTTCTCATGAGACCTTTCCTCCATGTTACAGAGTCCTGAAACAATGTTTAAACACTATATTGACGTGAATGTTTACCTTTAGAATCGGGAGAAGAGACACCGGAAGTTGACAACAACATCAGATGAGCGGGTTCCATTGGTTCAGACGAGTCCACGCCTAATATGCTTGATACAATATTGTGTGATTTCATATTAATGAGTGCTCCTAGCTAGTTAGCAGTGCAGATGCAAAGAAGAGACCCCGCAAGCCCTGACACAAGACTGAGAGAATGAGCTGCAGCTGTAGGGAACTCAGTGAGTTTCCAGAACAACTCTTTATGGGAAGTACTCATATTCTCACTTTTCTCTTTTCCGAAAGGAACTCTTTAGGTGTTCTATTTAGAATAAGTTATGTCCCTTAGCTATTTTAGTGGCACTTTCATTTATGGAATACTGTGTATTGATTTATGCTGTCACTAATTGATCTTTCATTGATATTTCTGTAAACCGACTAATTTGAATAAAGATGACCAACAATACTAATCCTTTATGATAAATAAAGGTGTTGAAAACTTCACCAACTTCTCATGATTGACTGAACATTTACAATTCTTATTATCAATGATATATGCATAGTTTATGTTTTCGTTCGAGCTCTGTTCTAACTTAGTGGCAAAGGTCCATTAACCTTTTCAAGAGCCATCAGGATTTCCCAAGGACGAAATCTGTAAGTTGTGTGTTAAAACTTAAAACCATACTTAAAAAGTCCTCAGGCTCCCGCATGGTCAACAGAGAATAATACATTCACCTTAGTGAGGAGCTTTTACTTCCTACACTCTTGTTTTCACTGGAATATCAGTGGAGTTTAAATGTTTGCACTGGGGGATGCAATCTGGGCTATATCCCCTTACCTTGTTTTTTGTGATTTACTGGATAAGAATATTGTGCCATTTTTAGGCCAAGATGGCATATACTGCAGTTATGGGATTCACAAATGCCCTTTGTGTTTTTTTCTGGGAAATATGTTCTCCTTCCTGTTCCTTTCATAGCAGTAGAAAGTTAACTAGTAGATTTTGTAAAGTGACCAGCAGGTGGTGTTTCACACTTCCTTTGAGGTCATGGTCCAAAGTTAGAAAAGGCCATTTGTGTGATAACGTTCCCTATACCTTACCCTTATGATAAACCCCATGGTATTTTCTTATGTATCTCACACTTGGTCAATAAAAAGGTCTCCCTTGACATTGTTTATTCTTCATATGAGCATCATTGAGAATTTGGCAAAGGTATTTTCTTTTCTTGAGTCTCTACTGACATTCTGCTTCATCGGAACAATTCCAATTACAGTGCAGGATTGTCTACAGAGGCTGGTCCACTTTAAAGAAGGAGGAAGCACACTTTCCCCATGGAGAGAACTACTTGGTATTGTAGTCTAAGGAAATGTTGATGCTTTTAGTTCCTCGTTCACAATTGTTGAACTGTAATCTTCAATGTACCACAGATGCGTTACTTATGGTATGTATGAATTTCAAATGTCATACATACCATAAGCATGAAAATTATCAGGTTTGATTCACTTGATGACTTTATTGTGTAAAGGTTTTGCCATAGAAAGCAATCTAGCCACCAGATTACATGCTGTGCACAAGTGTTTGAGCTGAATGGTAACTGATCCATTTTACCCATTTTTTGCACCATATTATATTATGAGGTACGTTTGCCTACAGTAAGTACCACGGGCATGTTTTGGACAACAAAAGCTTCTTGTAAGTTGCTTTCAGAGCTAAACTCTGATTTGATAAACAAATCAGAATTCTCATGCATTAATTTAACTCTTTTTATGGATTTAAAAAAACAAAAAAAAACTTGCATGTAAGCGTTTTGGTGATTAAGCCATAAAAAGACTTTCACCTTTGGATAAAACCTTATGATTTGTATGTGAAGAGGGAACTTTTTATTGATTGCGCACAATTAGACTTTTTCATAACCTCTGGGCCACAACAAAATCCATTATGACAGTCTAGGATTTAGTAAAACCCAAAATGATTAATTAGCGTCATCTTAGAATGCTGTCAGTGCTGTCTTCAGTTTACTCACTAAAGATTGATTAATTTGAGTACAAGGCAAAAATGAGCATGAATGATAGTTACACAGTAAAATAAATGTGTGGCTCATGTCCATGCTTGCTTTCTCAAAACCGGGATGTAGTGACCATCAGACCAGACCTTTTGAGATATTAGCTCATCCAAAACCCATTGCACCTCTGATGAACAATTCTAATCAAGAGGTTTGTGTAGTTAAAAGACATTGTTGTTCTTCTCAACATCGCTGCAAGTTCACCATAGTAGGCAGAAACATTTTCATCAACTTGATTATGAAGTGACGCAGATCATTAAGCTCCCTATTACAGAACAGTGGATTAGGTATTAGAAAGAAGACCGCAAGTGTGGAAAATCTTCTATTTTGTGGAAATTAAAGAGATAAAACAAATATAATGTGAAAATGATCAGAATTATAGATTCCTGTGTCCAGTGACAAAATATTTACAGTCATTTATTAACTGCTGGGAGTTTATGAACACAGTCTGATTAGTAATTGCCCTTCTGGAATAAGTGTGTCTTCTAACATGGTCTATCATTTGTTCATCCCACCAAAAATTAAATAGAATAAGATAGCATTAGTTCTACTATATTAAAGTAGAAAATAAGCTAATGATCATTTTTAAGAGCACTAGTTTCCAGCCCTAATCACTATTGGTTGAATCTGAAGTACGCACACAAAGTATTTAAATGTGCTAAAAATGCAAAAATTCACTATATGGTGTTTTGATCATGTCCTGTGATTTACTGATCTTTTGACATCTATATAAAACAAACTTTCATAATGCTGTTGATTATTGAATTTGAGGTTCTCATGTAAGACTGTAGCTTGTATTGTTCTGTTATGATAGGTGTTTTTTGTTACATTCTGATCCATTTCTAGGACTTTGTATAGTAACTTGCTTAATGTGAGGTACGGTGTGTGATTCATAAGCAAAAGGAACATTTATGGTCATGTTGGATGTCTGAGTGTCACTGTAGTTCGTATTTGAATTGTGGTTGCACGATATTAGTGTCAGAAAGGTAAGTCTGGAGGCTTTCACATTTTGTAGGTTGGGAACCTAACTGATGCCAAGTGGTTATCACAAGTCTGGAACTATGTTGCTGTTTGTAAGACATTTCAGAGTGATATGGTAGTTTTTGATGGTTTGACTAGTGGGATCTTTTTTTTATGCAGATACCACTTTAGTGGGTAGTGCCATCAGTGCATCCAGGTTGTGTCTTTAATGATGTAGGATGTTCTGTATAATGTGGTTGATGTGTTTTAGTGGCATCTCAAAGGTCCTAGTTTAAAACATAATAGTCCTTTACAGGTTATTTCTGCATTGATTTTTTTATGTGTTAGTTAGAAGAGAGTTATAATGGTAACAGCCTGAATACTGAAAATAATATATATCTAATCTGTGTTGGGTGTGTGTACAGTGTTCCAACTTTTGTGTTTTGTTGCATGTTTGTGTGTGGTGTGTATAGCTAGCATGGCTGGTGACTGATACTGCTGCTACTGAGAGTTTCTATACATAATATGAAAGGCAACCCCATTGTTAGGGCAAGATAAAGGGTATCTGGGTCACTCATCAAATGTAATAATCCCCATACTGTAAATGCTCTTCAGACCGAAACATAACTTTCCATCACAAAGCATGATGAATATTTAATTTTGAAAGAAGATGATGAAATCTAAGCATAAGAGTGAAAGTAAACTACTAGAGCATGTATCTTCAATTTATATTCTACCATGGTTATCACAGTCCATGTCAATGGTGATTGAAAACCTTTTTTTTATATATATAAATACACAAACATCAGACAACCAATAATCGGGAAATAATTAAATCAGAACCCACTTTAACCCTGAGAAAAATGGTTTAAAAACATATCCTTATGTCAACATTTGATTAAAACAGTTCATTGAGAAGCCACATAAAAGAATATTTGTTAAACACATCCATTAATATCTCATTGTGGCCAATAGTGACCTTTGTTAATTGCAAAGTTTTATAACTTTCTCAACCTCATCAAAACATTTTTTGATCAGATTCCACTGAGTCTTGGAAATAATCTTAAATCATTTCTTTATCTCTCTACTCAAATTGCTATAAAACATCTGCCTATGCTAACCAGGATGTAACTGCGTAGACTGGTGATGAGAAAAGGAAAGAATGATACAGACTTAATTGTGGCACTCTTCGAGAAACCTCAGGTCTTTATTAAGGGAGGGTTGAATATGTTCACATTTAGTTACCTCTAACTAGTTCAAATCAAACTATCTAACTTTTGAACAGAGTAGCATCTCCAAAATTTTCTCTCCCACATTATTCTGTTCCAAGAATATGCTGGTATTTTGGCAATCCAAGTAGACAGATAAAGTAGGATGACTTAGATATTTTTAAAACAAATAGATAAAAAAATAAAAAAACAATATCATTCTGATAAACTGTCCTGGGCTTGTTTGGACTAAATTCATGTTTCAGAAATGTCAGAGGATGCATGTCCTACTGAAGACAGTCTAGGGTTACTGCCAAAGGCAACATCAAAAGTTTGATTTGTTTACCCACTGAGCAAGATGTTAACTTTGTTGATGGCTACTGTTTCCTGTAAACAAGGTTTGGATCAGGCTGAGGCTTCCTCAGGCAAAAGCCATTTGGACGCTACTAATCTCTTGGGAAGGTTCTTTCACAAAGACAATAGCACAGGGACAGTTGATCAAATTTGGCACCTTTCTCTTCTTCAGTTTCATAGGCACTGTACGCATGCTCCATCAGGTTCCAGTCCAAGGTTCCAGTCCAACCTCTAACCCTATCCATTTTGGAGCTGTCCCTCTTATGCAAGAACCTCATTCATGAGGAGGAAAACTACAGTCTGTCCACAGAAGGTTCCTGTAGCGAAACAATCATCAGAATGATAATCAGATTCTGTGGCCAACTTGTCTCTAGTCTCTGCTGACACAAGTGCAAATATAAGATGAGGACAAACAACCAGCAAATTCATTTCTTATTCTTTGTATCCTATTAAAACTGGATTTTTAAGAAACTGAACTTAATTTGCAAATATAGTGAGTGCTTCAAGGCATGCCTTGGCTTATACAAATTAAATTTGGGGATTCCATGTTACTGAAAAAGGTGGTCAGTGGCCATTATAGAGAAATGTGCCTCACAATTAAGGTATGATTCAGATTAGGGGCCTTGAATATTACAAAAATTGCTTTCGGTGCCCACAAACCCTGTAGTATTCATTGAAGTATTAAGAACAGTGACTCCCTAACATGAAGATATGCTCTGTGTCCTAACTGACCTAATGATTGAATACCAGATTTGAGCCAAGCATCTACATGAAATACCCCCAGTCGAGCACTCTGCCTGTTGTTTGTGTACAAAGCTTTTATTCTATGACAACACCTCTAGGGTTCTATGGGAAAACAGAGGCACCTAGAATGCACACTGCATTATACAAACCGATGGACATTATTACCCACCGCAGTGCTAGAACTGCTGAAGCTGAGTGCAGTAGACAGAGCAGTTACGAGAAAAACTACAATAACTGGTGTCAGTAATGACAAAGAAAATAATGTTGAAGTGCAATGATAACAATGCAGAATCAAGAAACCTATCTTGACAGAAAGAACACAAATTATCCCATTCTTTAACAAACCGTAAACAATAGGTTCCAGTTGGAAAGCTGAAGGATCATGGACAAGATTCAATGCATGGTGGCTGATAATAGAGGTAAAAATACACTAGGGTCCACAACTAACTTTAACCTCAAATAGAATTACTAAAGGGATCCTCAAAAGGAAAGTAGAGGAAACCAAAGGAAATACTAAGGGACAGCACAGTATCAGAATATGCCTGTTAAGGAAACAAGGCATAGGGTAACTGCACCAGGGCCATGTTGGCATCAAGAATGAACAATTTCAGAAAACAAGCGACGGCATTACTGGTCATTAGGATGGACAGTATCAGTAATGTGGTTTCAGGAAATGTATGGCAGGGGTTGGCCCAAAGGCTAGGATTGCATAAGGAATGAACAGTTTCAAGAACTAAAATGCACACCCACGGTTATTTGCTAATGCCATTTCAAAAACAAGGTAACTAATTGCAATTCACCTACAAAGGAAGGAATACATTGTTCTTTTTCCTACAGCTCCTCTATCAGGAATCAGGCAAGCCATTGCTAAAAGCAATGGTTTTTATGAACTCATGACGGAAAATAAAATTAATTCCAGCATGGGAGCAGCACTGGTTTTTATTTACAGCTTCAATTAAAATCTTTGCCACAAACTTTGAACAATGGTTTTAATACTGGCTGCGGTTTCATATGTCTTGAACAAGTCAGTTGAGATTGACTATATGTCACAATATAGTGTGATAACATGTCGCCCTGCCATAATATCATATTCAGAATATCGAATACCACAATATCATGAAGTTAATTGTATATTGATGTGTATAGATTTAGGGCCTTATTACGAGTCTGGCGGTCCGATGGACTGCCAAACTCATGGTGGCGGTCCGACCGCCCTATTACAAGTAGGGCGGTCAGACCGCCATGGGACAGCTGCTGCTGCCAGGGATGGATCTGCGATCCCTGGTGGTGTTGCAGCGGTCTTGAGGTAGCAATATGCTTGACGGGGCTGATGTGAGTTTCCTAGCCGCCACCGTTTTCATGGCGGTGAGCCCTCAATGAAAACTTAGGCAGATAGGAAACAAAGGGGGCCCTAGGGCCCCTTGTTGCATCTGCACCAGGGAATGCATGCAGGTGGGCACATGGTGTGCCCCCCTGTCTGGATGCACCCCCAGTTCCTACAGGGCATGGACTTGCCGGTCCATGCCCTGCAGGAACTTTCTCTGGCATTCCCATTACGGTGCCTTTTTTATAGGCACTGCCGTGGGCCCGCCAAAGAACCGCCCTCCAGTGACAAAAAAAAGTTGAGATCTGGCGTGAGGTGCGCACATGGGTTTGGCAGTGCGGGAGCGGGCGGTCCCTCTCCACCAAACTCATAATAAGGCCCTTACTATTTTTATCTCGACATCCACATACCCTGAAGATATTTTCTGATTTGTTTATACCCTAAACGTTTATTAGGCACCATTGACATCTACTTCTAGTGCTATTTAGTTACTTTATGGGTTACTGGAAGACCCCAGCAAGCAGTCCATCAACCAAGCCAGCATGATGAGAACACTTTCTAACTAGATGTAATAGAACAAAACTCCAAAGCAGGATTTTGCTTGTCAAAATCAAAACAGCAATGGCCTAGATTGCACATTTTCTCCCAATGCATGGTAGCCAGTGTTTTATTTTGCCTGGTCACTACAGCCATGAGCTTCAGGGTGCCCGCAAAAACGGAAACAGAGCTTTGGAAAACACACCCTCAATAGTCCTGGCCTTACAAAGCTCTAAAGCAAGCTGTCCTCTGGGACATGAGCTGCCTGCTAAAGGTTTTCAACAGTGGAGCCTGCTGAGGTTTCGCTGTTGGAAATCAAGTAGTTCCCCAATCTCTAAACGAGGTTTGAGAAACATTGTATTGACAGAAGGGCCATCTGCCCATTTTTGTCCTCCTACAGCTGCCAATCATTAAATGAGGCCCTATTTTTTATATTTCTGTATAACCTTGGTTTGGACCTTTATTAACATATTCACTAAGTTTATTTTATGTGCAAGTGTGGCTTGCTTCAAGCTTAGGAGAGACTTACCTTATTCTAGGACTATCTTTCACTTACTAATGGAAAAAATGTTTTTTGAATCGGGCTTTATACGAATATGTCCTGGATATTCTAATTTTATTCCCAAATTAGATATTTTGCAGCCAATTCACAAAGACGTGCAAGAGTACATAAATAAATAATAGTAATTCCTATTTGTTTAGGGTGAACATGTCACCCCCTTAAGGGTTTCAAGGCACTGTGGCCGTCGGGGATATTAAGTGAGCTATTGCCCAGAGTCACATGATGCTGAGCTGAGCAGGCGCCAGGGATCGAACCGTGAACCCCGCAGTCAGCTGCTCTGGCTGCTGCGCCACACCTCTCCCATACTACAGGAGTACTACATTGTGTATTGCAAAATGCCTTTGCGATTAGACCCCATTAAGTTTGCTCTGTGCTACTAAAAGACGAGCCAAGGATAATTACCTTGATACTTTATGGTAATGCATTCTTAAGAGCTTATTAAAAAGTGTGTATCAAAATATCTCACCTCTCCTATCTCACGTCTTCCCTGCCAGTCAGTTTCTCAAATCATTCAGGGCAAATCCCCTAAATAAATCAGCATAAAAAAGACGGTTCACAGTGTTGGGAATTAAGCAATATACCAGACGAGTCACCGTGCTGTTTAGCTCCTAGAAGTGGATCCTGTGGCATATGGCCAAAACGCTGCCTGAGTGAAATGTCATTCAGGAATCCATTAAGGCACCCTTGCGGCACCACTAGCTCTTCTCAACTGGTTAGCCTTCCATGTAATGTAAGAACACCAATAATACCCAGCAAGGCTGTTACACTACTAATGATTACTTGCAGCACATCTCTGCATCCCTCACTGACAGGGCCATTCCATTTCAATATGAAAGGGACAGCCCCGGCACTTGTTATCAATAGACAAGTTATATAATTAGTTAGATAGTACCAGTATGTTTCAACCATTCTGCAATAAGTTTAAAGGACAGTACAGAAGCTTTTCAGCTGCAATCAATATTTTGTCACCAAGTAACAACATCAATTTTATGTATCCGGGGCGACATAAAGGCACAAATAGGTACAGCAGTTCACTAGGACTAAGGCTGTGGTACCTGTACTTTTCCTCGTAGTCTTGTGAAACAACTCTATGGAGTTTAACATTGCATTCGAGTCTTGGGTCTTGGTGAAGTCATGTCATTAATGAAGTTTTTATACAAACAACCAAAGCAGACAGACACGTCTGTATTCTTTTTTTTTTTAAATATACGCAGATGCCTTGCACATCCGGTTTTCATGACCTTTTCTGAACCAGGAACCTTTTACCATATCTGACCTTTTAGTATGAGACTTTGAAGGCATTCACGTATACTAAATTTGGGAACTGAATTTTAACCAGGTGGATTGTCACACCTAGCACGTTATTCCAGCGCCTAAGACTTTCCAGTGACTGACTGCCCATTTTGGTTGAAACACCGCCATCCTGTCCAATAACCAAAGACTGAAGGCTCCTTTTCTTTGAAGCTTCGGAGCCAGAGTATGGCTCTCTGTGCTTTATAGTCATTGGTAAACACCCCACATAGGAGCATTGCACAGCGCTGGGAGGGACGTGATCTACGGTTATTTTGCTTACAGTAAAGTGAGCAGAATAAGTTATGAACATGATTTGCTTTTGGTGCAGGTCCCTTTGGGAAAGAATGTTGTTTACCAGCGGTCTGAACCCGGGGTCCACAGACCCTTAGGGGTCTGCGACGACTTTTTCTGGGTGTCTGCGACTTTTTAGAAAATTAAATCATATTAGAAGATTAAGAATGTGTGTGTATATATATGGCACACTTTAATTCTTTGTTTATCGGTCTCCTTCGACCTCGCGTTTTGTGCCCATCACAAATCAATTTTCAGTGCTGTTTTACGAGTGACATTGAGACATTTTCCCGATTTTGGAGTTACCATCTGTTTGCAAATGACTATTGGTCACCGGCACAATGAACCCATGATATTGACTTGTATTCGGGCTGTATGCTTATGAACTCCTGACATGTTTGCAACCGCAGAGAGGCATTATGGGACTTGCAGTTTGGTTGGTTATTAGAGCGTTAACCAGGTGTCAGGCATTTATGCCGGCATTATACACATGGTATTGTATTGTTTATCCCCGGGATGTATTTTTCAACCTTTGTATTTCCCTGCCGCTTGCGCTGTTGAGTGAAGTTCTTTTTAAATTGCAGCATAACATAACTCTGAGTCCGTAATCAAAATCACATGTCAATAACCGTAAACCAATCTGCATCAGGGTTAACATCACGGGGTCAAAGAGGTCTTAGGCTCAATGCAAAGTCGGTTTGAACTGCACGATTTTAAAGACAGAACATTGCATTTACATGTTTTTGTTTTTTACAATGAGGGCTTTATTTTCCTGAGAGATTGGCGCTGTTAAAATCTATAACTAGCTGGTGATTTATTCCTCCCATATGCGGGGTCAGACACGTTTCATTACCAGTGCAGGCAGGGGTAGCATTATGTTTAGATTTGCTTGGGTGCACTTTGCAGTTTATCTACAACGCAATATGCATTAACGTAAGATTACTTGTACCAGCCGCACCATTCAGATATTCTGTCAGGGTAATGTTTGAATAACACAATTTGTCTGTCCCAGTGCATGACCTAAAACTTAAAAGTATTTTCTTTATGTTTTTGTGTGTCTTTAGTGGGAAGGGCTATATATACTTACTTGTAGTTGGCGCCAATTAGATTGACAAAGGCTTCTGTGAAGCCGAAACGCGTATCTCTGGTCGCAGGGTCGAGGGAGACCCAAGAAAATAAATAATGCCGTATCCCTACAGCCTTGTGTACGTGCCTTCTTCAGTTGGAGTAGGAGTGTATGTTCATATATATATATATATATACATATACATATATATATATATATATATATATATATATATATATATATATATCCACAAGAATTCCGTCACCCGCTCCAACTCAGCTGAAAGGACGGTACGGACCCAAAGATTAGTGCAAAGTCTTTTATTTCATTTCTTGACCCAGCACTGCCGCCATGACGCATTTCGGCCCAGAAGGGTCTTGATCACATGATATATATATATATAATGTAACACAACATTTAAAAACACTCTTTATAGGCGAAGGAATTTGAAACTGGAGGCTTAAAAATAAAGTTTGTATCCTTAGCTTGACTCGGTTGAGCAGGGCAAGTGCAGCAAACAGAGTCTAGTATGGACGGTTGATGGCCTCAATTGAGGCACTGTTATTCATCAACAAAAAAAGAGCATTTATTAGGAGCAAAAAAGGCCTTGTTTGTGCCTGGCATCTCTCTAGTGGCTAGTGCCAATTTGTCGGATTTTATTTATAAATCGTCTAACAGAGGCTACCCGTATTTTTAGATCGGAAAGCACTGAATGGCTTGTGTTTGCAGTATCTAGATATTGAAAGTACGCATGGTGGATCTGCTGCAAAGCACTGATATCTACTTGACAGTGGGTACCCATTATTTGGAACAAGGTGTTTGCGAATAAGCGATCAAAATAATCTAAAAGAGCTTTTTGGTCAATTATGCACTTTTATATATTAATTTTGAACGGTGAGATATTCTTTATATATGGATATGCTACATTATCGCTTTAGGTGTGGGCACCAAACGATTGTATATTCCTCTGATCGTTTATGCATTTTATATTTTATTGTTGAACTATGAGGTACTTTAATAGATAGATATGTTTTAGTTCTGTTCACATGTACTGCACTCAGTGGCATTGGCTTTGACATAATTTTTAGTAAACTCATTCTGAGCATAATTGCTGTGGGTATTTACACTGAGTAGCTTTAGTAATGTTTTAATGTTATGAATGTCGAACTGTGTTTCCATGTGATTCATTACTTTGATGCTCGGAGAAGTATTTTGTTTATGTCCATTATTTTTAAATGTTTAAATAGAGCACTTACAAGACGTGATTTAGATTGAGAAAGGCAGTATTACTGATGAAACGCGGCTCTTGTTTTTAAGTGACCATGATGATCTGACTCATTAAACAGGTTTAATCTCTCAGACCTCAACTGATGGTTTTCCTGATTTTTAAAGAAATCTGGGAAAATGTTCTAATTTTATGTGTATTGATAATATTTTTTAGATATGAGGGGCCAGAAGTAACCAGTTTTTACGTGCGCAAACAGGTTTGCAACCCGTTTGCGCACGCAAAAACCTACATGGCCATGTACAAACACTATTTTGCGACTCACAAAAAACTGCGACTCGCAAAATAGTGTTTTGCGACTCGCTATTAGAAAGGGGCGTTCCCTTCCTAATAGCTAGTCTCTAGCCATGTATGAATGTTTTGCGACCGCAATTGCGGTCACAAAACACTCGCAATTTACCGACCTCTTCAAGAGGGTGGAAATGGAGTGGCAAATGGGAAGGGGTCCCCAGGGGCCCCCTTCCCCTTTGTGACTGGCTCTAAAAAAAAAAATTTAATGGCAGGCAGTGGTCCCAGGGACCACTACCTGCCCTTAAGAAATGAAACGAAAACGTTTCATTTATTTATTTTTAAATGCTTCCAATTTTCCTTTAGGGAAAACGGGCTGCATTTAAAAAAAAAAAAAAAATGCTTTGACAAGCAGTCCCAGACATGGAGGTCTGCTGAGCCCAGCAGGCCACCATCCCTGGGAGGGCCAGCAATTCCCAATGGGGTCGCAAATTGTGAGTGGCTCATTAATATTCATGAGCCTCGCATTTTGCAACCCCATTGGGAATTGCAATCAGTGTCTCTGACACTGTTGTACATTCCAAATTGCGACTTGCAATTCGCGACTCGCAATTGAGCGCAAATTGCCAGTCGCAATTTGGAATGGTCGTACATCTGGCCCGAGATGTTCGCAGTAGGGAAATGGCAATGCTCTCTATAACTCAGTCTCTGCACTTTGTGCTGCTATTTTATCATTTATTTTATAATAATGTGTTTGAACCTATGGTGATGATGTACTACATCTAGAAGTATGTCATGTTTTATTGTTCTTATGCATTTGTATTTATATGATCATATTTTGATCCAATAAATTACTACTTCGACTTCGGGAGCAAAAGAGACATAATGGTATTCTACAGTCTACCATTTGGCTTCGTCTTTTAGAAATAAAACCAAATTTTGGAGAGCTCCAACCTTCCCATGAAAATTAACGTTTAGTTTTTTGTGTAGAGTTTTTTTATGACTTGAATAAAAACTTAGCAGTTTTGTGTATGCGATTGATGTATACTTGGATCTTTAGTTTTATACATTGTTTTGAGGTTCAAATCCTAAAAATTGCTTAGGCTAGCATCCTCAGTGTCCAATAATGATTCAGTGAGGGTCCACAGAAGTCAAAAGGTTAAGAACTGTTGTGCGCAAATGTCGAGTTGAAGCAACTGCCATCAGCCACAGTAGGGGAGAGATGAAAAGGGCTGTCCAGGAGATTGCAGGAAGGTGTTCGATCCGTGGTTCATCAAGGCAGTATGCAAAATACTGTATACTTTGTGCCACTATATTGGTTGAAACCCCTGATCAATGCAGAAAATATTCGATCACTTAAGATAGATAAGGGCCCAGAGTATGAGAACCAATAAGCATCCCTTCAATTATCAATTCCAGACTTCTTAGGTACAGTTTGGAAGCCTATACAGGGATGAGGGTCATAAATATTAGTTTTAGGGAAGCTAGGAAATTGCATTTTGAAAACTGATAGGTTTGAGATTGAGTTTTATTGCATAAATGAAAACCCACAGTGGTCCTAAAATATATATTTTTTTACTTTTCATGTTGTGTTAATCTGTGCAGTTATGGTTTATTCACTTTTGGCAGGTTTTGAGTACTAATTTGACCCAGAACATTTTCTGTTGCTAGATGTCATGAACAGCTTTAGATCATATTTTCAAAGTTTATAGCTTTATATCATATTTTCATAGTTAATAAATTGAAATGCATTTTTTATATCTAGCATCTTAGAGCTGGATTGAAACATTAACAAAACAGAAATGTACTTTCATTCAAGTTGAAAAGGATTCTAGGCTCTCAGCGGTTATCCGTTTACTGTACTTTTTCCCAAGATTTTAGATGGTTTCCAAGCTATTAAATTAAGCAGTGTGTAACTAGTAATGGATTGTTGATTATGAACCACTCACAACTTCTGATATTTTTTTAGAGATACACATCATATTCATGAGATTTAAAATATCTGTTATTGGTGGGTACTAATATCACTGACTGCTGCCTCAAAATGCCCTACAAAAAAACACTTCTTATCCGCTCGCTCGTAACCCTCTTTGAGATTTTTTTATGCTGTATACATACCATGACCTGTGGGCTCACATCACATCTCTCCAATGCACGGATCACCAATGGCACAGTGGAAATAAAAATTCATAGACATTAATGCTTTCTTCTGCTGCTATTGGCTCATAAGTAAAACATGCCTGTTTAAATAGAAACACACACAACTCAAGGTTTTGGGTCTTTGCCCGAGCACGATCATGAACAGATTTGGTGTCCCCTGGTAGCTCATTTATCATGCAGGCACTTGGAAGGGAGAGCCTTTCCTCCCACCACAGAGCGTGTGAACCTGAGGACCCCCTGCAAGTTGAGACAAGCAGATTTCAATGCCCATGTGCCCAAACAGTATTGGATTCACTTTCTAAGAGATTGGTTTGGGACACAATTATTTCTCTCCTAACAATCCTCCTAGCAGTAAACCCATGAGAGACTTCCTTAGTCTTGATTGATAGTTCCTCTGTGGTCCTACACATGCATACCAGCTTCACACTGCCATCTGTGCCAGATAATACATCTATACATGTAGGACGTTATCATTAAATATTAAAATGGCACTTTGTAGAGAGATTCACACTGTTTCTACCTTTACAGTCTGGTGATTTTCAGGAATGTCCTGCAAGAGTCATGACTGCAAATCAAAACCATCACAAGTATAAAAGTCCTGGGTTTATTTTCGTACAGTATATTCACTGAAATTTTGATTGCTGCTCAAATCACATGATCTAGGGCTCAGCTTTATAATGAAAATGTGTATGTTTGCTAGAAAAAGTTGGTCTTTTAATGTAGGAAAGTCCATCTCTTTGCATTGTTTCCTTGTTTTTATTGGAAAGCTGGCAATTTTGACCTCTGGGCAGTGAGAAGCTGTTAACCACCCGCATGTGATCTACCACTAAAGTGGGGTGCTATGTTGGCAAGCATCCAATGGTATTTTTGACATCTAGGTAGGTGCACAGCAAAACTGCACAAACCGTGCACAAGCAGTACAAATGTCAAATGCCGAATGTGGGACCCTGTGCAGTCTTACACTACCCAAATGTGGGATGGTAAAAACAGCAACAGTGACGACTAGGAGCTCATTGCCATTGCAGGCCATAGTGTGGTGTTAACAAGTCAGATACAAAACAAATGTTGTGTTTAAACCCATCTGTAACATGAAATAAGACAACTTTAAAGTGTGCCTGGAAGCCCCCAAAGCGTAGTTGCATAATGCTTAGAATGGAAACATGAATATAGTGCTAAATAACATGTTTTCGCAGTAACGGTGAATAAAAGTGTTATTTACTGCCCAGCCTTGCAGCTTTCCTCTAACAAAGCTGGATGTATGTTTTAAAGCATGCTCTGCTACCATAAGCTATTTCATGCGTGTGACATCTTACTAAAGAGTGAAAATCTAATTCATTGCCAAACTTTGAATTTTAGTACAAATTTCCCCATTTAAAAAAAAAAAAGAATATTAATTTTTGTTTCATGCAGTGGGGTAACAAAACTATTTCTGTCTAGGCAGAACCCTTGTGCAAAGACTGTAGTGTAGGGCTCCACAAGGTCAGATACCTGGTTTCCTTGGCCCAGAATATGTGTAGTACTGCCGTTCAGCCGTCTGTCTGGAGGAAAGTACCCCTTTTAGTGCAACAGCCATTGCTGTGGAGTTACTGTCCACAGGCCAAGGACATTTTATTACAGGGACATCCACTGCAAGGAAGCACCTCCCTTAAAATGATCAGGTAGTTTTGAGTAGATGAGTGAAAGAGGGGACATTTGTGGAAGCTGTCCCACACAAAGGCAGATAAGGCTGGTAAAGGCATTTGATGCAGGCATTCAGCTAAACTCATATTTATTTTATTTATTATTTAAGAGTCTCATATAGCGCTGGCCAGACCCGAAGGTATCAGAGAGCTTTACAACATTTATCATGATGCAAACAGACACACATTGTTTCAATAAACAGCATTGTCTCGTGCCGAATCTGGTTGAGGCCTTGAGGGGATCATAGAAGCTAATCAAAAGGCAGGCGATGTAGATGCCTTCTTGTTAAGGTGGCTAGATTATCCTTTGGACGAGATTCCTGTGGCAGAGGTACTCTGTCTCGCTGGGTGGTTGCTATCCAGTTGGATGAGTTTGGTTGAGGAAGAGGTCTTTGAGCTGTCTTTTGAAGTTTACGAAGGAAGGGTTGGTCCTGATAGAGACTGGGATGGAGTTCCAAATTTTAGGAGTGTTACCAGAAAATTCTCTCAGTGGTTCTTTGTTCCCAGGTGGCAACAGATAAGGTGTCAAGTGTAAGGGGGGTTCCTTTTTGGGCAGAGTTTGGGACCTTTTTAGAATTGGTAACCTGAGGGCTGCCTTATGGAGCCCAGACTCTGGAGCACACCTGATGCCATCCTCTGCCAACTTAAAATTGTGCTGTCTCAGATACCTTTGTCCATAAAGTGAAGGGAAAAGGGGCGTTGACAGTGTAGCAACAGTTTAGTGGCACAGTCCAGGGAAAACATCAATATTTATTGTCTTAGCACTATAACATAAGTGGTATGCCACCTGGAAATCAGAATCGTGCATGAATAAGACCAGAAGAGACTGTGGAAGCACTTATTGCCTGAGGAATGACTTCGGGAACTCCTGCTTCCTTTTGGATTTCCGTAGTGGAAGCCATTCTCAATGCATAGGAGAGCTGACCTTCTGGACGTCAGTGAGTGCGCAGGGGACTAAGAATTTCTTGGGAAAAGGAACAGCAGGCCAGAAGAACTGAACTTTGGGTAAGCCTTTGCGGAACAGAATGGTTGGGAAGTCTGTTTTCCCTATGCAATCTGTGGCCAGTTGTACTGTGCAGCATTCTTGAAAGTTTAGGAATTGTAGGAGTTAAGTGGAAGAAGCTATTCATCTTTCTGAGAAGTTGATTCTTTGAAATATTTTTGCCTTCCGCAGGGCTGGGTAAATATGCTGAGGTTACCTAGCAGAGATGCAGCTTCACTCGGAAAGATTTCATTGTTCATCAGGCTCAAAGAATTTTGTAGAAAAGTTTATGGCTCCAATGGGACCAGACTCGGCTCCATAGACTATCACTGACTTTTCACAATGTTTTTCCACAGCTACTTTCTACCTTGCCTCTAAAAATGTATAACTCCTGGTATCTTTAACTTTTTTAATTGGTGTTTAAATTTTTCTTCTTTTGACTAAATTGATGTGGAATTGTATCAGATTTATTTTGTAACTTTGATATTGATTTGGTGCTGCTGAACAGTTGTGAATGCTGCAATAAAGACTTTCACTATAACTATTCCCATGTATTTGGCTTGCTACCGACAATAGTATAAAAACATACGGTGCATTTCTGCTTTCTGTCTTTCAGGCAACACAGGGCAGCAAGTTGCCTTGCTGCACTGCATTGCATGAATTATTACTTAATCTGGCCCTATCAACTAAAATATGGCACACCTCTGCTCTCTGAGTGCTGGTGCACTTTAGGTAGACTAGCGCCAATGCAGGCACCCTTGCACCATGACACAAGAGTGCCTGCAGTACAAGGAGAATTGTTAATTTATTTTACTCACTTACTAAATACCACGTGGCACGGTAATTCTACCAGAATTGTCTTACACCAAGTCATATAATGGTAGATTGTTAAGTGGGCATGGAGGAGTACACTAACGTTTCAAATGTTTTTGAGCAGTAAAGCTAATTTGGTTTAGGGAGACAGCAATACATCGACAGTAAGAAAGGAAAAATGCTACAGAGGTATATACCAAGTTGACTAGATGATAATTTTGCTTTATTGGTGCATTGGGCATCCTTAACATGCATCACACACAAAGTTGCATTTTTGAAATCACCAAATATCTTGCACAACACTGACTTTCTGGCGTTGTCCACACTTCCTTCCAAGCAAGCAACTTCCAGTACAAAGATTTAACAAGATCTTGGGAAGTGCTGAAAGGGTGTCGGATTCTATTCCATTGGTCATTAGTACAGTTGCTTCCTATGGCCCGTTCAAACAAGATTGAAAAACCTGCTTGTTGGCAGTGGTTAATTTGTAAAAAAATAAGTGCTGGGGCTCTCGCCAGGGGGCAGCTTGCACCAGCCCATTTCTCCTGTTAGCGCTGCCTAAAACAGCACCAACTACTAACTATGAAAGAGCTGAGAGGATGTGGCATAATGGCCAGAACTGCTGACTTTGGAGCTGGGGAGGTTTGAGTCTCGGCGTCGGCTTAACATCCTCTGATTCTAGGCAAATTACTTAATCTCCCCATGCCTTTCATAAATGAATGTGTCCTTAACTGGTGCTCATGAAAAGCACCGGTGTTGATGATTAAGTGCTGGGGCTGAGCACCGGAAACCACTGGCTCAAATTAAGCACTGCTTGTTGGACGACACTTCCAATTTCAATACTGATACCACTCTGCCTGAATCTATGAAAAGACCTCTGTGGAAGAAAACGATCATATCACTGTATAATACGGCTTCAGGTCCATACACTTAAATCACATTTTTGTTTCTGTCCCTACATATAGAACACATATTCCTATTCTATTAGACTCTCTATCCGATATCCTACTATACTTCTATCTAATATACTAATTTTAATTTTGAATTTTATTTTCAACTTAGTTATTGTAGTTTGTTGTTCAAAGCCTGTATGAAAGGGTTCTCATGTAACGTGCTTTGACGCCATATGGGTCTTTTCTGTGCTATTTAAAATTTCCAAAATAAATACATTTGTTCATATTTATATATACAATGAGCCACTACTAGGAGCATTCCAAGTTATAGATTTTGCAAATGTTTGAGAATACCTAATCTGCAAGTAGCAAAACACTGCTTTTCCAGCATCAGCATACATCTAAAGAGTGAAAGCCAAGATTGTTTTTGACCTTTCCTTGCTTCGTGCAGAGCTGTATAGGTAGGTTTTCACTTTAGGAGAACCTTTTGAAATATAGACGACAATGACCATCGCTGGGATTTATAATACTTTGAGAAATGTGCACGAAAACCTGCAATTACAGCTTGGTTTGTGCCTCAGAGACAGGTGACACAAAAAGAAAGTGGGTCATGGGAATCCAGCCTGGAATCAAAGTCTGTCACAATTGCCTTTCTCCTTTCTAGTTTTATATAGGGGTCACAATACATTGAGGAGCTACGACTGAAGGATTAATAGTTTTATTTTTGCTATAATACTAAGAACCCGATTCATCAGGCAGTTGGTGCAAAAATCCTAGGAGGGCTCCGGGTCAGGTAGTACAGTTGAGGCTTGTGAACAGATGTCCCCAGCACGACCAGCACACCCTTTGCATAGAGTAAGTAAAAAAAGTAAAAGAGTAGTACTCCTTAAGTAGCAAAAGAGGTGCTCTTCCTTATTTCGCAGTGGATTGCAGTGAGACAAGGCTTGAACCAGGTAATAACAGTGCACACATTTGCATGTAGTTTTGATTGAAGATTCTTTCGACCCCCTTACTGCATTTTCTTTTTTAGGTCAAGCCTGGGCAGTGCATGCGCTGCTCTGCGAGCCATGCTGTATTGGAGCATGTACTTGAAGCCCCGCCCACTCTCCGTCCATATCTGTCATTGGCTTGTGTCATTGTCCTTAGTAAATGCTGGCTTCTGATTCGTTATTAGACGCGTTAGTCCCTCCTTAGTACTGCCTTGTCTTCATTTGTAACCTCCCATGAGGACTGGCCCTTTTACTTCGGTTGTTACACAGTACGTCTTCTTTAGTCTGTAAGCACAATTTTCTTTAATGAATTTCTCTTACTGCAGGAGGGCAGGAGGGTCTCTTATGCGCAGTTGTGACCACTGGCTTGTTTAACTCTTAGCAAACGGGGAGCTCTTCAGGGGCCATGGGAGACAGAAGGGGGCAACTCAGCGATGCCCGCTTTCGTAGTAACCGCACGGGCACTGCGCTAAATATTTTAGCACGGCACCCGTTTGTATGATTGTGTTTTTTAATTGTTTTATTTAGCATGGTGCCCGCTTCACGGGCCACCATGTGCATAAATTTGCACGGCCACCAAGCTGCCCGTTAAAAAGGCTTCTTAAACCTGAGCCTGCAGCTGCTTAAACCAGTTCGCTGCAGGGCTGCTCTTCCTTAATAATAATAATACAAAAAAAATCCCTTCTGTCAAGTCTGAAGTGGCATAAAGTTAAGTAAAGTCACCTCACAACTGCAACTGGGATTGAAGCATGAGGCCACTATAGTGTACCACCTCGCTGCAACATCGCGGGGTGGTTGCACTTGCATTGTAAACACCCACTTACGTGGGAATGTTGGTTCATCCCAGTGCTATGTGCACAGGGTAAATAAAAACTTTAAAATATGCTCCTTCCTCCCCTCACTCCCCCGATGCACAGATGCCCGCGAAGTGGCGCTGTGTTAATGAAACCAATCTGTGGACTCCATTATTCCTCATCCCTCCCCCATCTATGCCCTTCGTGTGCTTCGCTTTTTTTTAACCGGACAAGGTGTCCGCTTCATAGTGTTTGCGTTTTTTGTTTTGCCATATTGGGGCAGCCCTCACCCTCCCTTACTCGAGCCCCCACCCCTGCCTCTTCAGCACACACGGCACTGCCTCAACTCCGGTTGCAGCTACTGTTACTTAAATCTGCGGACACTTCCTCCATTGTTCCCCCCTCCCTCCCCCATCCACTCCCTTCGTGTGGCTTGTTCTTTATGGTCAGGGACTACCGCCAATCCCTCTCCCTGTCCTGCGCATTACCACCGTTAAACAATTAAAGCAATTGGACATGAGAGGAGTTTTCTTTGGAAGGCGGGGGGTCTCGCGACCCCCCGGGCGTATTTATTAAAACATGAAAACAAATTAAAATTTGAAATAAACAATATTTACACCAGCATTTTTATGCAGAAAATTAGACATTAGGTACAATCAATGTAGACAGGTATCAATGGCTAACCTTAACAAATGTCTAATACAGCGTGTTTCCTAACCGAATCTAACATCCTTATTACTTTTCTGCATATCCTAGTTTTGGGCCTACGGCAAGGTCGCTAACCGGTGTCAAATCCTTATTAACCAGCTACGCCCTCACGTATGAGTGCGCATGCGCAGAGGGCCCGTTTACCGAGAGGGTACTTCCCCCCTCCCGGTTACCCCCGTACGCTCCATGAACTCCATTACCCAAAAGGGGGCCCTTGCACTCTGCGCCGTTTAATGACGTCATCGTGCACGTGCGGGGTGGCTAACCAGCCCAGAGAAAGCGTGACTCCCCCCTCCCCCGCACCCATCCAACCAAGCGGATGTACCGCCCCTGGAGTTCTGGGAGAGACCACTTGCCCCTCCCCTGGGCGACCCCATTCCAGAATGGTGACGCCCCTAAGGACCTTAAATTGACTGCTCACCGATCATGACCTTACCGCCACAGGCCAGCATAGTTGACCGACTATCTGGCCCCCCCTATCCTCCTCTTCCGAAAGGTCATGTCTACTTAGAACCTCCCAGCCCTGCCAAAATGTTCTCCAGAAAAAGTTGGTTACCTGCCCCAGTCAGATGGACCCCGTCTTGCAAGAAGAACTGTTCCCCCAGATACACCCATGTGGTATATTCTGTAGTTGAGGTGACCGAAATAATTTCTCTATCTTGCTGTTGATCCTCTTTACCGAGTGATTCAACGCCCTGACCGAGTCCCCCCTCCATTTGAGCCTGGGAATCATCTGAGACCACACTATGGTGCAGCCTTGGCATGTTTTAGCTAGCCAGTTTACTTCTGATATTATCTCCTCCATCAGGACCCTCCTGCCCAATTTCACCAGATCGTTGCCCCCAAGTGTAGGATAACTACTGCAGGCGGCGGGGTGTGTCTATTGAGCAACTCCGTAAAGAACCCCCTAAACTGACTGAGGCATAGGCCCCCCCTACCATGAAAGGAAACTTCGAAACCTCCTTGTTCCGCCCTCTGTCTATAGCTACCTGAAAAGAAAACAGATTTAACGCGCTTTACAAATGAGTGACCAACCACCCATACCACTTTCGTCTCCTTCTTCCGTTCCTGTGACCGCCGAGCTGAAGGTACTTGCTGTCGGTGACCCGGCAACAGTTTCCGCCCTGCGTGACAGGCTCGAGAAACTGAAATAGAAGCAAACAACAAGACAGGCCGTGTCACCTCAGAGCATGTGCATCCGCACATAACGTTTGTAACAGTTGGAAGACCATCTCCCAATCCTTTTTACGCTGCTCGCATGCAATCCTCTAGCAGTCGCCTCGGTGGCCGCACCTATCCTAAAGGAATGCGTCCCAAAATCCTTTGGATTGAAACCGGCCCTGTCCATTGCCATTGACAGTACTCGTTGGAATTGGAACCTGGTCAGTGGGGTACCGTCTGCATGCATTAACAATGCTCCCTCCTTCGCGCCCGCTCTCTGTTTGATAAAGGCTTCTACGTGGAACACTGGGCAGCAAGGATTACCCCGTGCCCGATGGAGTACCAGCCCGTCCCCCCGGGCCTCCTGGTCAGTTTTTGATTTACGTATGGTAATCAACAGCACCTCACCCAATATGTTTGTGTGTTCCAGTCGAATACCCCCCAGCATGTCCTGCTTGCTGCTAGCCACCAGTTCCCCTACCCGGAAAGCCCCATAAAAGGCCAAAGTAAAGGCGGCTCTGAACAAGAGTACTTCCCCATCCGAACTGCAGGTGTCAGACAAGGCATTCAATAATGATGCCAGCCGGTCTAAACCTATCGGTTGCCTGGAATCTGCGGTGGTTGCTTGCAGGCGCCGCCACCCCTTTAGTGCCTTCCGCACGACGAAACTATTCGTGGGATCTCTGGCCCCCCTGAGTTGCGCCATGAAAGACACGGCCGCCCTGTGTCTGCTAGCTGTCGCCGCTGAGCGCCCCTCCTTATGTAATGCATCTAGGTACTTAGCGAAACTCTCCTCATGCTCCCATTTCTCTGCCCAGTCCCGTCCCAAAAAGGAGCAATATGACAAAAACGCCCCTTCGTAAGCTGTCCTGGTCCTGGGCGCTAGGCTAGCTGCCACGAGGTTCTGTAGCTGGGGGCACCAATTTGCCAGAGCGATGCTGGGAAGTGTGCAGGCTTCGCCTCTGCGGATGGTAGGTGTTCCCTGAATACCTGCATCTTGAAGCGAGAGAGTGCATCGGCTGCATTATTCAACACCCCTGGGACATGTTTGGCCCTAAACTGTACATTGAGTTTCATGCAAACCAACGCAATCTCCTTAAGTAGGCGGAGTATAAACTTACATCGTGCCGCCTGCTGGTTGATACATTCGACTACCGTCATGTTATCTGACCAGAAGATTACAGATCGATTACACAACTGATCAGGCCAAACTGTTAATGCAACCCATATTGGAAATAGCTCCAAGAAACCGATATTAGCCGTCAGGCCGCTCGCATCCCACCAAACCGGCCACCCACTTGTTTCCCAGTATGGCACCAAAACCCACACTGCCTGCAGCATCCGTCCATAGACCTAACTCTGCAGACGTAGTAGGGGGACCGCACCACACCACTCTGCCGTTGAAGCCCTCCAGAAATGCGATCCAAATGCGCATGTCCTGGCGGACCTCAGCCAGCAATCTAGTGTGATGGTGTTTCTCTCGCAGGCCCGTCATGGCCTGCGAGATTGAGCGGGAGAAGGGGCGTGCCATGGGTATGACTCTTAATGCGAAATTCAGCTGTCCCACAATCTGTTGTAGCTGCTGGAGCGTCACTCTATCTTTGACCAAACCTTGGTGGAGAGCTGCTCTAAATTTCGTGATTTTGTCTTTTGGCAACCTGAAACAGCCCTCCACTGAGTCCAATTCTATGCCCAAGAATTCCAATGTGGTTGCCGGGCCCACCGTCTTTCCGGGTGCCAGCGGGACCCCAAAAGCCTGCATGAGCACGCAAAATTCCTGCAATGCCCACCCACACTCCTGTGAGCCCGCCGACCCCAGAAAGAGATAATCATCCAGGTAATGCATGACATGGCGGTGCCCTGACGTTTGCCTAAAAGCCCATTCCAAAAAGGAACTAAATTTCTCAAAGTAGGCGCATGAAACCGAACAACCCATGGGCATGCACATATCCATATAGAATTTGTTCTGAAAAGAGAAACCTAGCAGATGCTGATCTAGGGGATGCACTGGTAGTAGCCGAAAAGCCGATTCTATGTCCGACTTGGCCATCAAGGCTCCCGGTCCGAGAGCCCTCAACATCTCCACCGCTTGGTCAAAAGACGCATACTTAACACTACAAATGTCTTCATTTATGGCGTCGTTTAATGATGCGCCCTGGGTGCAGATAGGTTATGAATGAGCCTGTACTCGCCCTCCTCCTTTTTGGGGACCACGCCGAGGGGCGAGCAAACAAAATTCGGTACAGGGATGTCATTAAACGGCCCCGCTATCCTGCCCAGGCGCAGCTCTTTAGCTATTTTTGACGCCACCACATCTGGGTTGTGCTTAACTGAAAGTTGATTCCTACATTCAGGCGTTCCGGTATATCCCACCGCTGGGATCCTAAAGCCCTGACAAAATCCTTCCTGTAACATCGCCGCCGAGGCATGGTCGGGGTACCTGTTCAGCCAAGGAGTCATAGCCAGAATGTCAATGGGGGAATGAGCTACCAAACGGCCTCCTCCCCTACTCCTGCTTTTTTCTTCCCCTGGTTCCCGAGGCATTACCTTTATTGCGGCAGACTGTTTCTGGGTGGGAAGGATGGTTACAAATGGAACATTGGAATCGGCGCGGGTACCACCGGGACTACCGCGGGGACCACCTGAGGCACTATGCTTGGTACTGGCGCCGGAGAGGCCGGAGCCGGTGTCACCGGTAGATTTGTCGGGATTATGGGAGCGGGCACAGGAGCTACAGGCGGTCCGAGCCCTTCCTCAGGGACCACCCCAGAAGGCCCCCCCTCCTCGTGTGGCTTGGGGACCCGACCGCTACCCTTCTTGGCCCTGACCCGCTTGGGCAACGCATCCAAATCCCCCCTTGGCTGCGGGGGCACAATGATTCGCTTGGGTCTCCCGGATGGCCCAACCTGTTCGTCGAACCTTTGCCTGAGCTCTGCCACGCTCTTGCCTATCTGGTCAACCTTCCCCCATCTCCTGTCCATAGCTGTCATCTTGCGCATCATGCCCTCCAGCATATGCTCCATGCGGGAGCGCCTAGCCCCACGACCACTAGCCATCCCCGCAACAGGTATACCACCTGCACTTACCCCCTACACTGAAAGCCCTGCTGTGTCTCAGTGCCCACTAGCGCCTATCTGGTGTTTACCTGCTCCGAGTTGGAGGCACACAGACTGGCCGTAAGCACCACGCAACTGTGACCGCCACACACCAGCTAACCTGGGTGTTGGGCGAGCGCACTCTAGCCCGGCGGCCCAACAGAAGCAGTGAAATGCAGGCCTGCCTGTGTCCCCGAATCGCGTCGTCCCCAGCGCGCCTCTCCTTTGGCTCAGTCGCGCTACCGAGATCCTAGGGTAAAAATTAGTTAGGGTATAGCACTGCCAACACTTTCAAACAAGGCCCTTATTTTGTGTGCAGCCGGTCCAACCACACCCCCGTTAAATACCTTGCACTCCCAAAACAGTGCCACCGCCCCTCACATCTCCTGAACAAATTATTATTATTATTATTATTTTTTTTTTTAAATTCGAAACACCGAAGTTATGGCCCTTGAACCCTTGTCAAAAAATCCCCACAATCCAGCTACTAATTTGCGAAATATTGCTCCCTGCAATTATTCTTTAAAAAATGCTTATCAGCCCCTGTGGTCTCCCATCCATGTGCTGCCCCTGCCTTCCCTGCTTCGCCCCCTGTTACCGACTGTGTCTTTTCAGCTATAAGCAGACTCTGTGCGAGCGGGTCAGCAGGGAGCACGATCCGCTCCTCGATGCTCGCCTAGCCGACGGACCACCTCCTCTCCCTGCAATCTGCCAGTATTCTCCTGCCCCACAGCGGCGCTCCGCGACCACGCACGCCTCTGCCGTTTCTCTCGCGATGCGATCCCCCTCGCTGCTGCCTGTAGAGGGGAAACAATAAAGATTATTCAGCGCCTTTGCGAGGCGCGGTGCAAGCCTGGGGAGTGCGGGAACAAGAGGGCGCCTCCCGCGCTCCCCGGCCTTTTAACCCCTCTGGGGCAGACCAGTTCCAACTGGTCCGCCCCTCTGGCTCCACTCCTTTGCCCCGGAAGCAATTAAATTGCTTCTGGGTCAAGCAGGAGCCAGCACCAATCGGCGGTGGGCGCGCCCGCCGCGTCATCAAGACGCGGCGGAGCGGCACGCCCACCACCGAGAGTGCAGGGGGGGAGGAGGGGGGCCGGCGCCCCGCCATACGTGCGGGGGGGCCGAGCGGCCCCCCCTTTCCTTGCTCCCGGGGGCACTTTCACCCTCTACCTACTCCCTGTTGCTTCAGACTCTCTCCATAGTCTTTAGTGCCTTTTCACCCTGTCACAAGTTCTGCGTCTTCATTCACCGGTTCTGTCTGTCTTCCCCATTCCTGCGTAGGTGCCTCCCCAAATGTAGACTCCCCCTCCCCCCTCCAGTGCTGTAACCTTCTCGCCCGACTGGCAGCACTTTCCTCACCTATCTATCACATGAGCTGCCTGTCGATTTAGAGGTAGACGGTGTCTGAATTATTTGAATTCTTTAACTGGTATTTCGGATGGTGCAAAAGAAGTAATGGTATACATTTCTATGGAGCAATATTCATGCAGTGCGCACCACCTGGCTGCCTTTCATCTACAGATAATCCGTTCCTGTCAGACGCATCTGCCCGACCTAGACGTGACATGACCCGATGTCCTATGTACCTGCTGACACGCCTCCATCAGCAGCTATGCCCAAGCCACGCCTGGACACCGTAGGCTTTGTTTCAGTGATGCACAGCGCACAAGCATCTAAAAATAACACTGCCATACTTGGGGCAGATACCCATCAGCAGAATATACATAGTGTGCAGTCCGGAGAAGGCTATGGTTGAGTTAAGAAATATATAATGAAATCAAAATAAGGCCTTATCCAAAAAGGCATTCTTGAGGTGCAGGAAAAAAGTGACAGTTGAACAGGACTAGAGATAAAGGTATTGCACAGTGCTTGATTTGTAATAAATAAATAAGTGCCAGGGCTTATGTTCAGGAGGCTACTGCAGCTTTCACCTCCAACCGGACCTGCCATCACTGCGACGTGCAGTATAAACATTACCTAATAAGCATCACACTCCTACAGATTTGTCACTTTGGACAATTTCAGGCCACCCAAAGCTTTAAGCATGACGTAGGTGGGCTAGAATGGTTCTTTTTTAGTTGTATATTTAAATCTCAAGCTGAAGTGCTCTGGTAAAAAAGATACAGACGGCACCACTATGTGGTGGACTATCATAAATAAGAGCCCATGTTCAGAATTAAATGCCAGTGCCGAACACCAGCAAACACTGGCACAAATTAAGCACTGGGAAATGATTTATTTACAAATGTTTTTTTGTGGGTTGTTCCCAAGTGCCCTATGCCGTGCTTGCACTTAATAGAGGCCTCGCCCCTCTCTTTAGATGCGGCTCATCTAAAGAAAGGGGCGTGGCCTCTATTAAGTGCAAGCGCGGCATGGGGCACTTGGAAACAAACAATTTTTGCAATTTATTAGGTCTCACATTTGCGAGAATTTAAGCTATAGACATTTACACTGCCGATTGCTCAAAGTCTCATAAATGAAATTGAAAGTAGTTGCGCCCATTTGTAGCCTGACAACTGTGAACTTGCTGAGTGTCTAAGGTGGGATAAAACTTGTAACTGCTACTTCTTGCTACCCACATATCAGATTTGTGTGTCGTTCTGCCAAAGATGGGGGTAATTCGGAAGCGGGGTGTGTGGTTTGTGGAAAGAGAATTTTGTGAAACATTGCTAATGCATGACATGTCAGTGATGAAATAGGGTGAACGGCTGTAACATTAGCGACATTTGATGTACATACATTAAAACCACCAATCACAACATTTACATGAATTGGTAAATAAAAAGTTAGAAGCAGAAATAGTTCTCAGCATACAGGTTGCCTGGATAAAGAATTGCAAGTACATCCTTTTATAATAATACCTTTATTGTTTATGGTTATTTAAAACCTTTACAATATAAAACAGCAGGTACAATTGAGCATAGCCAAGTTCTTGCAAGTGACACAGAATAAAAGTTAAACATTTAAAACAATGACGTACATTAGATATTAAAACACAGACTGCAGTTATCACTTTGGTCGACCACACAGAGTGACACACTAATTATATGTCATATAAAACTGCAAAAAGTCAGGTTTCTGCGAGTTGAACGAGAATCACGGTCTTGCATTCTACATCCTTTTGAAAATGTATCATATCAGTGGCAGAAATTCAGTCAACAGAAAACGAAGAGAACAAATCCATTTTGGAGCAAAATGAGCAAAACATAGATGAAAAGAAATTTAGAGACCCAAACAACTGAAACCACATCCAGAATAGCCAGCCAGTTCATAGTCTGCAAGAGTTCTAATAACGAGAAATGCCAAGTCATAGTTTCTAGATTTTCTAATGGTTTGAAGTGTGGTGAACAACAAATTCACAAAAGGTAGTATTTTTGATTAGGAATACGTGTATTGTAAAGCACCTCACCACAACCAGCAGAGGTCCTGCTCTGCTCCAAATGCCACTTCACAATTTTGCTGCATGAACACAAACCAAAATGGTATGTGTAACATTGAACACAACATTCCATGATCAATCAATAGGGGGAATAAAAATTGCAATCAGACATCCAACTTGGCAATTTCAGCCCTTGCTAAGTCATACTGACCAACAATGCAGACCATGCTCTAGGTGAACTCTAAACATGTTTTTTCAACTTGTACGCAACTCCTAAAGGTTGTCCACCAGAGTGGCGTAACATAGGCCCCCGCAGCCCCCACGGTGCGGGGGGGCCCCAAGCTCCAAGGGTCCCCTCAGCACAGTACTGTGACCTGAGAGCTCCTGATTAGGTCCGCATTGGGGGCCTGCCCATATACCTTGCAGGAGTGCCCTGGTCCAAGTGGTGCAAAATCCTCAAATCGGTACTCCCATTGGTCTCCAAAACAGAAACAAGTGAATTACGTATGCCCCTACTCATAAGGATCTCTGTAGGCCTTCATGGAGGATTGACATGGTGTTATCATTTCATCCACTCAATGAAGAGTGCACACAAAATGTATCCTGCTGAAAAATGGTGAATGTGTACATTTACTGAGAGTCCCCTTAATTTCGAATTGGGTAATCATAATGATTATTTATAAATAAATGCCACAAAATGAACCGTTTTTGGACACTGACATGACAGGATCTATAAGTACCCAACACAATGGTACTCTTAATGACTCTCAAGCCAATGAACACAGTATCAGTATCACTCACCAATTATCTATCCACATCTGCATTACGTAACAAAGACAGTTCCTTCGTTTATCAACCACCATGAGTATTTTGTTTTCTTTCTCATATATAGCTCTTATAAGTCAATGTATGGTTTCTATTCTCTTTTCAGAAAATAATATTTTGATTGTACCTTGGTAGTTTTACATATGTTATCTGATAAGGATGTTGCTTCTTTCTTTCTTTTCTTTTCCTCTCTTTCCTTTCCTCTCTTCTTCTCTCTTCTTCTAGCTTTCCCTCTATTTAAAAAATGTAAAATGCTATTTTATCTCAAGGTACAACCTTTTTCTAATGCTTTCATCCTCTGGTGTTATTTGTTTGATAATGGTAGTTATCTTAAGTGTTCATTCCTCCTTCTTATACATTTTGCATGTTAGTTTTTGCCATTTTTCTATAATTATTACTGTAATGTCGCACCTATGTTCTTATTTACTTTAATAAAGCTCTTTAAACTAAAAAAAAAGAACAACGAACGCCGGTTTAACCTTGGTTTAATTCAAACGTGTTGCACTACAAGTCACTAGATGGGTGCCGTGTCTCCTACCATATCTCCATTCCAACCCTCTGAGCCTTTCTGCCAAAACACAGATTTTTCCACGGGCTGTTGTTAGGTGAATTCAGTACCTTAAAATCTAAGATATGCAAGATGATGCCCGTGGTTACAAAATTCTACTGAAGAATTCAGGCACCTTTTTGCTTTTTTATGCCGTGATCCATACTTTTAGTTTATATTTGCTGTTATCTGCATTAAAACTGTATGAAATAAATCACAAAATTAAACCACAAGTGAGGTAATACAGTATTCTATGTTGCCTCCGTGTATTTATTTATTAAGATTTTTTAAAAGTGGACAATTTGTGCATCATTTTTTTTCTGCTATATTGTGCTACATTTGTAACTCTTCGGGGATTTTCAACAAGGAGAGGGTTCTTGGAGAAATTAGGCTCACCATGCACATTTTATCTGGGCTGAAATATCCGTAGCGATTTTCATGTTTAATAATATTTTAATAGCTGTCATGGTTTTTAGTTAGAGGCTGTTTTTCAATAATAGTTGTCCAGCTGTGAGACACAAACATAACAGTGACTGCTTTATGAGTTATGGAAGCCACAGTTAAAATTCAATTATATATCTATTTACTTATTCATTTTACATTTTCATATAGCAGATTCCACAACTGATGGGTAATTGTTTTAAAAGAAGAAAGACCAAATAATCCTCTGACCTCTGGTCTAAGGCCAGCTCGCTCCCCAGCAGCTCCGCTGTGCTCTGCTCCGCCGTCGGACCTCCTGACACCCTCCTCCTGGTAGGGTTCGAGCCCGCCTGCTGCCCGGTCGCGGTGCTTTGTGTCCCACAGTTGGTATTTCGTTCCGCTCTGTCTTTTGTGCCCCTCAGTGTTTTTGCGTGCGCCTTGTGCCCCGCAGTTGTATCTCGTGCTGTGATTATCTTTTATTGTCTCCTTGTGCCCTCAGTGTTTTTCTGCGTCTTGTGCCCCGCAGTTGTATCTCGTTCTGTTATTGTCTTTTTTGCCTCCTTGTGCCCTTGTCTCCTTGTGCCCACTCAGTGTTTTCTCCATCACCTCCTGTACCTTTCCTGCAGTTGTTCGTTTCCCTGTGCCCTTCGCTCATTTTCCTTGGGTCGCCGTTTCCCGCTGCTGCCTCTGCCCTGCAACCCCTCCCCCCCTGACCGTCACCGCCTCCCAGCTGCACGTACCTCCCTACTTAATGGCGGCCGCTGCGCGGTCGCGCAGCGGACACGCCAAAGGCGCGCCTAAGGCAAGCCCGTCTGCGCCCGTCTGCGCCCCGACCGCGACCAGCGCCAGGAATCTTGGATCTCCAACCATCTATCACTACGAAACGACCACCCTCCTCGCACTCAAACCCGGAAAACACAGAGACTGTCAACAGGCATCGCCTCACACAACCCACGGCCAGTTCTCCTGCCTCCACTGCCGCCAGACCTTCACCACCACCCCGGCCTCCAACACCGCCGGCGCCAGCACCGGAGACACTCTAAGATGCATCCTCCTCAACGTGCGATCCGTGCACAAACACGCAGTGGAAATCTGGAACCTACTCGACTCTCTCTCACCCAACATCGCCTTCTTCACGGAAACCTGGACCAATGCCTCCTCCGCCCCCGACATCAACACCGCCATCCCAGACGGATACAAGATCCAGAGGAAGGACCGCTCCAACCACCCGGGAGGGGGCCTCGCCATCGTCCACAAGAGCACCCTCGGCCTCACCACCTCCAGCGAAACCTTCCCCTCCTCCGAACACCTACACTTCCAGATCCAGACCAGTCCCAAAGCCACACTCCGAGGAACCCTCGTCTACCGACCCCCCGGACACCCTTCACCACCACCATCACCGACTTCATCGCACCCCACGCCATCGCCTCAATGAACTAGATACTCATTGGAGACCTGAACTTCCACCTCGACAACCCCAGCGACCCCAACTCCACCATCCTTCGTGACAACCTCGCCAACATCGGACTCAAACAACTCGCCACCACACCAACCCACAGAGCAGGACACACCCTCGACCCCATTTTTGCTGCAGGAAACAGTGTTCACTTCAGCCACACAACGCAACTGCCATGGACCGACCACCACTGCGTACACTTTGCCGTCGACAAACCCAGGACATCCAAACCAGCCCCACGCCCACCACAAAAACTGGAACAAGATCACCGATGAGCAACTGAACTCCACCCTCACCCGAGACAACCACACCCCGGCATCCGACGCCAACATTGCAGCCAGGGAACTCCACTCCTGGATCTCCAACTGCGCAGACGAGTTCGCCCCGCTATGCAACCCTGACAAACAGCGCCCCAGGAAAGCCGCCTGGTTCACCACCGATCTCCAAGAATCCAGACGCACCTGCAGACATCTGGAGAAGAACTGGAGAAACACCAAGACACCCAAAAACCACACCACCTACAAGGATGCCATGACTGAGTACCACAAACAAATCAGAACCACCAAGAGGAACTTCATCCACAACAAAATCCTCGCCAACTCCACCAACTCAAAGGTACTCTTCAGTGTCATTCAGGATTTCACCAACCCACGCAGTGAAACCCCAGACATCATCCCTTCCCAAGACCTCTGCAACAAGCTCGGAACCTACTTCCACCGCAAGATCAAAAACCTCTACAACAACTTCGCCGACCATCCACCAGACGCCACAACCGACCACCCGCCCCCCAGAGACACCAGCCAGCCCACCATCTCCAACTGGACACCTGTCACGACCAAAGACACAGCCTCGACCATGAAAGGTATCCACTCAGGGGGCCCCCACCGACCCCTGCCCTCCCCACATCTACCATAGAGCCACGGCCACCATCGCACCCGAACTACAACGCACCATCAACACCACCTTCAAAACAGGCACCTACCCGGATGACTGGAAGCGCGCAGAAGTCAGGCCCCTGCTCAAGAAGCCCACAGCCGACCCCACCGACCTCAAGAACGACCGGCCCATCTCGCTCCTCCCATTCGCAGCCAAAGTGGCAGAGAAAACAGACAACAGACAACTGACAAGATTCATCGAAGAGAACTCCATCCTCGACCCATCCCAGTCCGGATTCCGAAGCAACCACAGCACCGAGACCGCCCTACTCGCTGCCACAGATGACATCCGCACCCTCCTGGACCAAGGCCACTCCGCAGCCCTCATCCTACTCGACCTATCAGCAGCTTTCGACACCGTCTCCCACCGCACACTAGTCACCAGACTACACGACGCCGGCATACAAGGAACAGCCCTGGACTGGATCCGGTCATTCCTCACCGGAAGAAGCCAAAGGATCAGACTGCCACCCTTCCTCTCCGATCCCACGGAAATCACCTGCGGAGTTCCACAGGGGTCATCTCTGAGCCCGACCCTCTTCAATATCTACATGGCCCCCCTCGCAGCCATCGTCCGGCACCACGGCCTCAACATCATATCCTACGCTGACGACACCCAGCTCATCCTCTCCCTCACCAAAGACCCCACCACCGCCAAACTCAACTTCCAGAAAGGAATGCAAGACGTTGCAGTCTGGATGACCAACAGCTGCCTGAAGCTCAACGCCGAGAAGACAGAAGTCCTCGTCCTCGGAACCACCTCATCAGCATGGGACAACACCTGGTGGCCGACCGCCCTCGGAATCCCACCCATTCCCTCAGACCACCCCAAAAACCTGAGCATCATACTCGACTCATCACTCACCATGAACCGACAGGTCAAATCCGTCACCTCCAGCTGCTTCAACACCCTCCACATCCTCCGCAAGACCTTCAAATGGACCCCCCCGAGTCAAGAAAGACAGTCACCCACACACGCATCACCAGCAGACTGGACTATGGAAACGCACTCTACACTGGCATCAACAAGTCCCTACTCCACAAGCTCCAGACAATACAGAACGCCGCCGCCAGACTCGTCCTCGGCATCCCCTGGCACGAACACATCAGCCAACACCTATGAACACTCCACTGGCTCCCTGTTGAGAAAAGAGTCACCTTCAAAATTCTCACTCACGCCTACAAATGCCTACACAACTACGGACCCAAATACCTCAATGACAGAATCAACTTCCACGTACCCACAAGGAACCTCCGATCCTCCTGCCTCGCACTAGCCGAAATCCCGCGCATCCGCAGAGCCAGAGCAGGCGGAAGATCCTTCACTCCCATTGCAGCCAAGACCTGGAACGAGCTACCAGCAGACATCAGATGCCCCCCTCCCTGAACACCTTCAGAAAGACCCTCAAGACCTGGGTCTTCGGCTAAACAGACCGGCGGACTGCCCCCCCCCACCCCCCTCAGCGCCTTGGGACCCTCACGGGTGAGTAGCACGCTTACAATTCCCCTGATTGATTGATTGATTGAATCCTGATTAAACATATGGCACATCTAAATAAGCATACTGTTCAAAAGCAACCCGTTTATAGTAATATATAAACAATCGAGGCCACAGTTTGATTTTCCTATGAACAACAGTCCGAAAAAGGCAACATGCTCTGAAATTTGCAGAATTACATGTGCACATGTTAAGATTTGGATAGCAGAAACCTCAGGGTCAAAAGAGCTTCATTAGTCGAGTGAGCAGTCATTTGTGGTAAGTCTATTTTGGAAGAGTTGGTATTTCAGTTTTTGTTTGAATGTCTCGTTCAAGGGGTTTATTCTTATTGGAGGGGGAAATTAATTCCTGAATTTTCTAATGCTAACCTAAAATTTTGTTAGAGTCCTTTGCTTGTTGTGTATGGGAGTTTCTAGCAAGGGGGAGTCAGAGTTCTGGAGTGAACTCCAAGACACCCCCCCCCACACGCCCCTTACTTGGTCAATACATGTGGCAGGAAGTTCAGTGTGCCGGTTAAAAGATACTAAAAGCTTTGACAGGGAGCCATTATCAGGAGATGAGCACAGTTGCGTCATGTGTTGATGTAGTGCAGGGCTTTAATTGGGCCGGGTCCTTCCAGGTCTCAGGCCCAGCAGTAATTAAACAAGCATTTGCAATGCAATAGATCTCGCATTCACACGAGTTTGAGCTATTGGCAATTTTTGGTTTTAAAACATAAATGAGAGGCATTGTCATTTTCAATACTAATACCTTAAACTCTCACAAATGCGAGACCTATTGCATTGCAATAAAGGGCCTTCTTGACCGCTTGTTAGATTGTAAATATCAGAGGAAGAGACCGGCCTGCGACGTCTTCAAACTAGTGATAAATAGTGCAGTGAAGAAGATGTGTAAGTGTTGTAAATTACACAGACACAAAGTGTGAAGTGTGAGTTGCATATGATCCAAGCTATAAACACTAACAAATCGCTCCAACACCTTTCGCTCTGTGATTACACTGTCGCAGCTCAGGAGGAAGAACAGTGGGGGACTATTTCCTGCCCTCTCCGTGATTTGAGTGTGCAGTGTGGCATTGCGTAATGTCATTGCTATCTTTGGTCTAATAAAAAACACTCCAGCTGTAGTAGGGCACTGGCTTCACCTCCTGGTGCAGGGCGGGCTGTGCTTTATGGCAGGCATGGAGGGAGGGAGGGATGGTCTCGGATGCAGCTCTGACCTCGTACAGTGCCCCTGCTATTACTAGTGAGGAGGAGGCGCTGAGGTGGTGGTATTGGTATTGGTGGTGGTTGTGGTGGTGATATTGGTGGTGGTGGTATTTATTGGTGGTGGTAATGGTATTGGTGGTGGCGGTATTGGTGGTGGTAATGGTGGTGATGGTACTGGTATTGGTGGTGGTGGTGGCATTGGTGGTGGCGGTATTGGTATTGGTGGTGGTGGTGGTATTGGTATTGGTGGTGGTGGTATTGGTGGTGGTGGTATTGGTGGAGGTGGTATTGGTGGTGGAGGTGGTATTGGTGGTGGTGGTGGTATTGGTGGTGGTGGTATTGGTGGTGGTGGTATTGGTGGTGGTGGTATTGGTGGTGGGGTATTGGTGGTGGTATTGGTGGTGGTGGTGGTATTGGTGGTATTGGTGGTGGTGGTGGTATTGGTGGTGGCATTGGTATTGGTGGTATTGGTGGTGGTGGTATTGGTGGTGGTGGTATTGGTGGTGATGGTGGTACTGGTGGTGGTATTGGGGGTGGTATTAGTATTCATATTGGTGGTATTGGTGGTGATGATGGTATTGGTGGTGGTATTGGTGGTGGTGGTATTTGTGGTGGTGATATTGGTGGTGATGGTGGTGGTGGTATTGGTGGTGGTGGTATTAGTGGTGGTATTGGTGGTGGTGGTATTGGTATTGGTGGTGGTGGTATTGGTATTGGCGGTGGTATTGGAGGTGGTGGTATTGGATTGGTGGCGGTGGTATTGATGGTGGTGGTATTGGTGGTGGTGGTATTGGTGGTGGGGTATTGGTGGTGGTATTGGTGGTGGTGGTGGTATTGGTGATGGAGGTATTAGTGGTGGTGGTATTAGTGGTGGTGGTGGTATTAGTGGTAGTATTGGGGGATGGTATTGGTGGTTGTGGTGGTATTGGTGGTGGTGGTATTGGTCGTGGCGGCATTGGTGGTGTATTGGTGGTGGTGGTATTGGTGGTGTATTGGTGGTGGTGGTGGTTTTGGTGGTGTTGGTGGTGGTGGTATTGATGGTGGTATTGGTGGTGGTATTGGTGGCCATGCAGGTGGTGGTATTGGTGGTGGTGGTATTTGTGGTGGTATAGGTGGTGGTGGTATTGGTGGTGGTATTGGTGGTGGTGGTATTGGTAGTATTGGTGGTGGTGGGATTGGTGGTGAAGGTATTGGTGCTTGTGGTGGTGGTGGTATTTGTGGTGGTAGTGGTGGTGGTGGTGGTATTGGTGGTGGTGGTGGTATTGGTGGTGATGGTATTGGTGGTGGTATTGGGGGTGGTGGTGGTATTGGTGGTGGTGGTATTGCTGGTGGTGTTGGTGGTGGTGGTATTGCTGGTGGTGTTGGTGGTATTGGTGGTGGTGGTATTGGTGGTGGTGGTATTGGGGGTGGTGGTATTGGTGGTGGTATTGGTTGTGGTATTGGTGGTGGTTGTGGTATTGGTGGTGGTGGTGGTATTGGTGGTATTGGTATTGGTGGTGGTATTGGCGGTGGTATTGGTGGTTATATTGGTATTGGCGGTGGTGGTATTGGTGGTGGTATTGGTGGTTGTAGTATTGGGGGTGGCGGTGGTATTGATGGGGATGGTATTGGTTGGTGTTGGTGGTGGCATTGTTGGTGGTGGTATTGGTGGTGATGGTGGTACTGGTGGTGGTATTGGTGGTGGTATTAGTTGTGGTATTAGTATTCGTATTGGTGGTATTGGTGGTGATGGTATTGGTGGTGGTATTGGTGGTGGTATTTGTGGTGGTGGTATTGGTGGTGGTGGTATTGGTGGTGGTGGTATTGGTGGTGGTGGTATTGGTGGTATTGGTGGTGGTGGTATTGGTGGTATTGGTGGTGGTGGTATTGGCGGTGGTATTGGAGGTGGTGGTATTGGATTGGTGGCAGTGGTATTGGTGGTGGTGGTATTAGTGGTGGTGGTGGTATTAGTGGTGGTGGTATTGGTGGTATTAGTGGTAGTATTGGGGGTGGTATTGGTGGTGGTATTGGTGGTGGTGGTATTGGTGGTGGTGGTATTGGTGGTGGTGGTATTGGTGGTGGTGGTATTGGTGGTGTATTGGTGGTGGTGGTGGTATTGGTGGTGGTGGTATTGGTGGTGGTATTGGTGGTCATGCAGGTGGTGGTATTGGTGGTGGTGGTGGTATTTGTGGTGGTATAGGTGGTGGTGGTATTGGTGGTGGTGGTATTGGTGGTGGTGGTATTGGTGGTGGTGGTATTGGTAGTATTGGTGGTGGTGGTATTGGTAGTATTGGTGGTGGTGGTATTGGTGGTGAAGGTATTGGTGGTTGTGGTGGTGGTGGTATTGGTGGTGGTGGTATTTGTGGTGGTATTGGTAGTGGTTTTGGTGGTGGTGGTATTGGGGGTGGTGGTGGTATTGGTGGTGGTGTTGGTGGTATTGGTGGTGGTGTTGGTGGTGGTATTGGTGGTGGTATTGGTGGTGGTGGTATTGGTAGTATTGGTGGTGGTGGGATTGGTGGTGAAGGTATTGGTGCTTGTGGTGGTGGTGGTATTTGTGGTGGTAGTGGTGGTGGTGGTGGTATTGGTGGTGGTGGTGGTATTGGTGGTGATGGTATTGGTGGTGGTATTGGGGGTGGTGGTGGTATTGGTGGTGGTGGTATTGCTGGTGGTGTTGGTGGTGGTGGTATTGCTGGTGGTGTTGGTGGTGGTGGTGGTATTGGTGGTGGTGGTATTGGTGGTGGTGGTATTGGGGGTGGTGGTATTGGTGGTGGTATTGGTTGTGGTATTGGTGGTGGTTGTGGTATTGGTGGTGGTGGTGGTATTGGTGGTATTGGTATTGGTGGTGGTATTGGCGGTGGTATTGGTGGTTATATTGGTATTGGCGGTGGTGGTATTGGTGGTTGTAGTATTGGGGGTGGCGGTGGTATTGATGGGGATGGTATTGGTTGGTGTTGGTGGTGGCATTGTTGGTGGTGGTATTGGTGGTGATGGTGGTACTGGTGGTGGTATTGGTGGTGGTATTAGTTGTGGTATTAGTATTCGTATTGGTGGTATTGGTGGTGATGGTATTGGTGGTGGTATTTGTGGTGGTGGTATTGGTGGTGATGGTGGTATTGGTGGTGGTGGTATTGGTGGTGGTGGTATTGGTGGTATTGGTGGTGGTGGTATTGGCGGTGGTATTGGAGGTGGTGGTATTGGATTGGTGGCAGTGGTAGTGGTGGTGGTATTAGTGGTGGTGGTGGTATTAGTGGTGGTGGTATTGGTGGTATTAGTGGTAGTATTGGGGGTGGTATTGGTGGTGGTATTGGTGGTGGTGGTATTGGTGGTGGTGGTATTGGTGGTGGTGGTATTGGTGGTGTATTGGTGGTGGTGGTGGTATTGGTGGTGGTGGTATTGGTGGTGGTATTGGTGGTCATGCAGGTGGTGGTATTGGTGGTGGTGGTGGTATTTGTGGTGGTATAGGTGGTGGTGGTATTGGTGGTGGTGGTATTGGTGGTGGTGGTATTGGTAGTATTGGTGGTGGTGGTATTGGTAGTATTGGTGGTGGTGGTATTGGTGGTGAAGGTATTGGTGGTTGTGGTGGTGGTGGTATTGGTGGTGGTGGTATTTGTGGTGGTATTGGTAGTGGTTTTGGTGGTGGTGGTATTGGTGGTGGTATTGGGGGTGGTGGTGGTATTGGTGGTGGTGTTGGTGGTATTGGTGGTGGTGTTGGTGGTGGTGGTATTGGTGGTGGTATTGGTGGTGGTGGTATTGGTGGAGGTGGTATTGGTGGTGGAGGTGGTATTGGTGGTGGTGGTGGTATTGGTGGTGGTGGTATTGGTGGTGGTGGTATTGGTGGTGGTGGTATTGGTGGTGGGGTATTGGTGGTGGTATTGGTGGTGGTGGTGGTATTGGTGGTTTTGGTGGTGGTGGTGGTTTTGGTGGTGGCTTTGGTATTGGTGGTATTGGTGGTGGTGGTATTGGTGGTGGTGGTATTGGTGGTGATGGTGGTACTGGTGGTGGTATTGGGGTGGTATTAGTATTCATATTGGTGGTATTGGTGGTGATGATGGTATTGGTGGTGGTATTGGTGGTGGTGGTATTTGTGGTGGTGATATTGGTGGTGATGGTGGTGGTGGTATTGGTGGTGGTGGTATTAGTGGTGGTATTGGTGGTGGTGGTATTGGTATTGGTGGTGGTGGTATTGGTATTGGCGGTGGTATTGGAGGTGGTGGTATTGGATTGGTGGCGGTGGTATTGATGGTGGTGGTATTGGTGGTGGGGTATTGGTGGTGGTATTGGTGGTGGTGGTGGTATTGGTGATGGAGGTATTAGTGGTGGTGGTATTAGTGGTGGTGGTGGTATTAGTGGTAGTATTGGGGGATGGTATTGGTGGTTGTGGTGGTATTGGTGGTGGTGGTATTGGTCGTGGCGGCATTGGTGGTGTATTGGTGGTGGTGGTATTGGTGGTGTATTGGTGGTGGTGGTGGTTTTGGTGGTGTTGGTGGTGGTGGTATTGATGGTGGTATTGGTGGTGGTATTGGTGGCCATGCAGGTGGTGGTATTGGTGGTGGTGGTATTTGTGGTGGTATAGGTGGTGGTGGTATTGGTGGTGGTATTGGTGGTGGTGGTATTGGTAGTATTGGTGGTGGTGGGATTGGTGGTGAAGGTATTGGTGCTTGTGGTGGTGGTGGTATTTGTGGTGGCAGTGGTGGTGGTGGTGGTATTGGTGGTGGTGGTGGTATTGGTGGTGATGGTATTGGTGGTGGTATTGGGGGTGGTGGTGGTATTGGTGGTGGTGGTATTGCTGGTGGTGTTGGTGGTGGTGGTATTGCTGGTGGTGTTGGTGGTGGTGGTGGTATTGGTGGTGGTGGTATTGGTGGTGGTGGTATTGGGGGTGGTGGTATTGGTGGTGGTATTGGTTGTGGTATTGGTGGTGGTTGTGGTATTGGTGGTGGTGGTGGTATTGGTGGTATTGGTATTGGTGGTGGTATTGGCGGTGGTATTGGTGGTTATATTGGTATTGGCGGTGGTGGTATTGGTGGTGGTATTGGTGGTTGTAGTATTGGGGGTGGCGGTGGTATTGATGGGGATGGTATTGGTTGGTGTTGGTGGTGGCATTGTTGGTGGTGGTATTGGTGGTGATGGTGGTACTGGTGGTGGTATTGGTGGTGGTATTAGTTGTGGTATTAGTATTCGTATTGGTGGTATTGGTGGTGATGGTATTGGTGGTGGTATTGGTGGTGGTATTTGTGGTGGTGGTATTGGTGGTGATGGTGGTATTGGTGGTGGTGGTATTGGTGGTGGTGGTATTGGTGGTATTGGTGGTGGTGGTATTGGCGGTGGTATTGGAGGTGGTGGTATTGGATTGGTGGCAGTGGTATTGGTGGTGGTGGTATTAGTGGTGGTGGTGGTATTAGTGGTGGTGGTATTGGTGGTATTAGTGGTAGTATTGGGGGTGGTATTGGTGGTGGTATTGGTGGTGGTGGTATTGGTGGTGGTGGTATTGGTGGTGGTGGTATTGGTGGTGGTGGTATTGGTGGTGTATTGGTGGTGGTGGTGGTATTGGTGGTGGTGGTATTGGTGGTGGTATTGGTGGTCATGCAGGTGGTGGTATTGGTGGTGGTGGTGGTATTTGTGGTGGTATAGGTGGTGGTGGTATTGGTGGTGGTGGTATTGGTGGTGGTGGTATTGGTAGTATTGGTGGTGGTGGTATTGGTAGTATTGGTGGTGGTGGTATTGGTGGTGAAGGTATTGGTGGTTGTGGTGGTGGTGGTATTGGTGGTGGTGGTATTTGTGGTGGTATTGGTAGTGGTTTTGGTGGTGGTGGTATTGGTGGTGGTATTGGGGGTGGTGGTGGTATTGGTGGTGGTGTTGGTGGTATTGGTGGTGGTGTTGGTGGTGGTGGTATTGGTGGTGGTATTGGTGGTGGTGAAGGTGGTGGTATTGGTGGTCATGCAGGTGGTGGTGGTATTGGTGGTGGTGGTATTGGTGCCGGTGGTATTGGTTGTGGTATTGGTGGTGGTTGTGGTATTGGTGGTGGTATTGGTGGTGGTGGTATTGGTGGTGGTGGTATTGGTGGTGGTGGTATTGGTGGTGGTATTGGTGGTGGTATTGGCGGTGGTATTGGTATTGGTGGTTATATTGGTATTGGCGGTGGTGGTTGTATTGGTGGTGGTATTGGTGGTGGTAGTATTGGGGGTGGCGGTGGTATTGGTGGGGATGGTATTGGTTGGTGGTGGTGGCATTGGTGGTGGTGGTGGTATTGGTGGTGGTGGTATTGGTGGTGGTAGTGGTATTGGTGGTGTTGGTGGTGGTGGTGGTGGCATTGGCAGTGGTGGTGGTATTGGCAGTGATGGTGGTATTGGCAGTGGTGGTGGTATTGGCAGTGGTGGTGGTATTGGTGGTGTTTGTGGTGGTATTGGTGGTGGTGGTATTGGATTGGTGGCGGTGGTATTGGTGGTGGTGGTGGTATTGGTGATGGTGGTATTAGTGGTGGTGGTATTAGTGGTGGTGGTATTAGTGGTGGTGGTGGTATTAGTGGTAGTATTGGGGGATGTATTGGTGGTTGTGGTGGTATTGGTGGTGGTGGTATTGGTCGTGGCGGCATTGGTGGTGTATTGGTGGTGGTGGTATTGGTGGTGTATTGGTGGTGGTGGTGGTTTTGGTGGTGTTGGTGGTGGTGGTATTGATGGTGGTATTGGTGGCCATGCAGGTGGTGGTATTGGTGGTGGTGGTATTTGTGGTGGTATAGGTGGTGGTGGTATTGGTGGTGGTGGTATTGGTAGTATTGGTGGTGGTGGGATTGGTGGTGAAGGTATTGGTGCTTGTGGTGGTGGTGGTATTTGTGGTGGTAGTGGTGGTGGTGGTGGTATTGGTGGTGGTGGTGGTATTGGTGGTGATGGTATTGGTGGTGGTATTGGGGGTGGTGGTGGTATTGGTGTTGGTGTTGGTGGTGGTGGTATTGCTGGTGGTGTTGGTGGTGGTGGTATTGGTGGTGGTGGTATTGGTGGTGGTGGTATTGGTGGTGGTGGTATTGGTGGTGGTATTGGTTGTGGTATTGGTGGTGGTTGTGGTATTGGTGGTGGTGGTATTGGTGGTATTGGTGGTGGTATTGGCGGTGGTATTGGTGGTTATATTGGTATTGGCGGTGGTCGTATTGGTGGTGGTTTTGGTGGTTGTAGTATTGGGGGTGGCGGTGGTATTGGTGGGGATGGTATTGGTTGGTGTTGGTGGTGGCATTGTTGGTGGTGGTATTGGTGGTGATGGTGGTACTGGTGGTGGTATTGGTGGTGGTATTAGTTGTGGTATTAGTATTCGTATTGGTGGTATTGGTGGTGATGGTATTGGTGGTGGTATTTGTGGTGGTGGTATTGGTGGTGATGGTGGTATTGGTGGTGGTGGTATTGGTGGTGGTGGTATTGGTGGTGGTGGTATTGGTGGTATTGGTATTGGTGGTGGTGGTATTGGCGGTGGTATTGGAGGTGGTGGTATTGGATTGGTGGCAGTGGTATTGGTGGTGGTGGTATTGGTGGTGGTGGTATTAGTGGTGGTGGTGGTATTAGTGGTGGTGGTATTGGTGGTATTAGTGGTAGTATTGGGGGTGGTATTGGTGGTGGTGGTGGTATTGGTGATGGTGGTATTGGTGGTATTGGTGGTGGTGGTATTGGTGGTGTATTGGTGGTGGTGGTGGTATTGGTGGTATTGGTGGTGGTATTGGTGGTCATGCAGGTGGTGGTATTGGTGGTGGTATTTGTGGTGGTATAGGTGGTGGTGGTATTGGTGGTGGTGGTATTGGTAGTATTGGTGGTGGTGGTATTGGTGGTGAAGGTATTGGTGGTTGTGGTGGTGGTGGTATTGGTGGTGGTGGTATTTGTGGTGGTATTGGTAGTGGTATTGGTGGTGGTGGTATTGGTGGTGGTATTGGGGGTGGTGGTGGTATTGGTGGTGGTGTTGGTGGTATTGGTGGTGGTGTTGGTGGTGGTGGTATTGGTGGTGGTATTGGTGGTGGTGAAGGTGGTGGTATTGGTGGTCATGCAGGTGGTGGTGGTATTGGTGGTGGTGGTATTGGTGCCGGTGGTATTGGTTGTGGTATTGGTGGTGGTTGTGGTATTGGTGGTGGTATTGGTGGTGGTGGTATTGGTGGTGGTGGTATTGGTGGTGGTATTGGTGGTGGTATTGGCGGTGGTATTGGTATTGGTGGTTATATTGGTATTGGCGGTGGTGGTTGTATTGGTGGTGGTATTGGTGGTGGTAGTATTGGGGGTGGCGGTGGTATTGGTGGGGATGGTATTGGTTGGTGGTGGTGGCATTGGTGGTGGTGGTGGTATTGGTGGTGGTGGTATTGGTTGGTGGTGGTAGTGGTATTGGTGGTGTTGGTGTTGGTGGTGGCATTGGCAGTGGTGGTGGTATTGGCAGTGATGGTGGTATTGGCAGTGGTGGTGGTATTGGCAGTGGTGGTGGTATTGGTGGTTTTTGTGGTGGTATTGGTGGTGGTGGTATTGGTGGTGGTGGTGGTAGTGTTAATAAAACAGGCATTTGAAAACAACCTGTCAGGTGGCTTTAGTACAGATGACATGTAACACAGATGTGCTGTTGTCAGCTTCAGCCCATTAGCACAGGATTATGTGCTACCTGGAATTCACATGACTTAATTTGCTCATCATTTCTAAATCCATTTTACTTGGGGGGGGTTGAAACAGACACGAGATAATGCCAGGTTAAAGTGATTGAAAGCAGGCGCCCATGTTACAGGGGCGGCTGTGCTGCTTAAAAAAACACAAGCGGTTTAAGCTGAAGCAGCGCATGTCCGGCCTACAGTAAGAGAAACTCAATAAAGTAAATAGTGCTCACATACTAAATAACAGGTCCCATGTAACAACTGAAGTAAAAGAGCCAGTCGCCTTGGGAGGGTACAAATGAAGACAAGGCCGTACTAAGGAGGGTCTAACAAGCCTATTAATGAATCCGAAGGCAGCATTTTCGAAAGACAATGACACAAGCCAATGAAAGATATGGAAGGAGAGTGGGCGCGGCTTCTCTCCCATACTCTACTACAGCAGACTTGCGACCTAAAAAGGACATTGTCAAGGGTCTCTATCAGGCCCTATATTTATGTCTTTAATAAGGGTGGGCATAGTTGGCGGAGTACTACTACGCGGAATTCCACGAAGTTGAACAAAAACTCAGTGAATTCCGCAACTTTGCTCCGCTTCCCACTTAATAAAACAGAGACCTCATATACTTTTGGTAAAATAACAAGTATCTCTGTTTTTACATGCTAAAACGCATATAGTCATTTCACAAAAGTGAAAATGAAAATTTAGCAAGCAGTGAGAGAGGTGATGATTTTGAGATCCTCCCTAACCTAGGGAGAAAACCAAGCAGATGCCTTGAAAACAAAGAGCACATCTTGCTGAACGATTCGGTGGTGGTCCCATCCTCTTAGGACCACCCCAAACACAGTTATGGGCAAAAATACAATCCCAACCAAAGGCCCTGCAAAGCATTATGGGACGAGATTAGCAGTGGGCAGTGAATATTATAGTATCCAATATCAAAATAATTCTACAAAGAGCTGCAGTTCAACTGGTCGTTACTAGGTGTCCCTCACGAGTCAAATGCAAAAGCATTGAAATTATTACATCAAGCTGCAGTTCCACTAGTCGTTACTAGATGTCCCTCTCGAGTCAAATGCAAATGCATTGAAACCCTTTCATGAAGCTGAAGTTCAGCTCTTTGTAGAATTTATAGTATTAGCTCTCAGCTCAGGGGTTTCAATGCTTTTGCATTTGACTTGTGAGGGACACCTAGTAACGACTAGTGGAACTGCAGCTTCATGAAAGGGTTTCAATGCTTTTGCATTTGACTCGTGAGGGACACCTAGTAACGACGAGTTGAACAGCAGCTCTTTGTAGAATTATTTTGATATTGGATACTATAATATTCACTGCCCACTGCTAATCTCATCCCATAATGCTTTGCAGAGCCTTTGGTTGGGATTGTATTTTTGCCCATAACTGTGCTTGGGGTGGTCCTAACAGGATGGGACCACCACTGAATCGTTCAGCATGATGTGCTCTTTGTGTTCAAGGCATCTGCTTGGTCCTCCCCTAGGTTAGGGGGATCCCAAAATCATCACCTCTCTCATTGGCTGATATTTTAATTTCAAAGTTCACTTTTGTGAATTGGTTATATGCTTTTTAGCATGTAAAGTTGCTTTATCAAAGCAGTTGTGGATGCAGGTTAATAGCTGATTCCACTACGCGAAGGATGGAATTTTTGCTTGAATTCTGTGTTTTTAATGGAATGCGTAGTTAACAATTCGGAGTTCATTGCCCACCCCTAGTCTTTAACTGCAGTGGCAACAAAACACTGATCTATTTTTGAACAATGGATGTAAAAACGCTCAGGTAATCCCGGTCAGGCAGCGTTTTGGTTTCTGTCTATATTTCACATGTTTTACCTATTATTAAATTACCTAAGAATGTTAGCTATTTCCAGGACGTTGTGTTTCTATATATTCTTTTATTTAGCATATTACACTTGTATAGTGCATACTTTTGAGCTCAGTTGCCGCCATGCATTTAAAATGGGCCAGGACTGAGCACTCTGGAGTTTCTCACAGTGGGTCAGAAAGGTGTTCAGAATTGATGATCATTCAATCCTTCGCCTCTCAGAATACCGCACATAGCAATGGTCAAGTATTGCAGCTGTGATTCTAAATAGATGTGTATGTGAAGGAGGTATTCAGTTGTAAAAAATATTGACAAGGATAAAGAGAACGAAAATGCAGTGCTTACAGGTGAGTTGGTGTGTCGTGTGTTTGGTTGGTGGTGAAGTGAAAGAGAGGAAGTGCATTCAAGAGACAGTGAAAAGAGGGTGCTGAAGATGAAAGATGAGGTATGTGATATGTAGTTGGAGGAGATGCTGAGAGAAAAAAAGGGTGTAGGTTAATGTTAATGTTAAAAGGATTTATAGAGTGCATGGCCACCCGAAGGCTTCCCAGCGCTGGACAAGTGGACTAATGGAACGACCGCGAGCAGGCAGGGGATTAGTTACAACCCGTGAACATCCAAGTTTTCAGTTTTTTCCTGAATGTTACCTCTGAGGCTGTGAATCTAACCTCCCACGGGAGTGAATTCCACAGCTTGGGCGCAAGGTGGAAAAAAGCTCTCCTCCCCCCCCCGCCCCCCCACCCCATCTGGCCCTTTTTATTCTGGTGGTTTTTAGCAGGCGCTCAAAGCCTGACCTCAGACATCTGCTGGGAAGATGTTGGCACACCAGATTCCTAACCTTACTGGGCCCTTTGTTGTTTATAGCCCTGTGTGTTAGGCAGAGTGCTTTGAACCTAATTCTCGCCTCAATCAGGAGCCAATGTATCAAACAAAGAGTGAACATAACAAAAGTGATTGAGATACTCTGTAGACCACTACCCCTTCCACAGGCCTCAGTAATATTAAATTCACAGTCTCACAATTTCATAATTGAAACATTTACAATATTAATTATTTAAAGCAAAATCATTTATCTTCAACAGCTACCAACCGTTGACAAAGCCAGAAGTCCTGGCAGGTTTTAAGTGTATGCGAGTTGCTATGTTATATTTCTGATGCAGCATCAGAAAGCACAGTGAGGAACCAAAATACTGGTTGGGTGGCACACTGTGGGAATCCCAAAGTTAATTACATATTTAAGCCACGCCTTTAATTCCATAGGGCACGCACCCTCAAGAGACCACCCCTTTTTCATTCCACTTAAAGCCCTCATGCGGTCTATAAAGCTACCTTCAGTGCAGCAAGGTGTGCCTTGGATATACCTGTCAGAAGAGTATTTACTTAGTCCATTCTTGACAGAGCTAGGGATTAGGCCACCATTTTAGTCAGATTCTGCGATCAAGGGCGTTATCCATTGGAAAAGTTTGAGCTGGTATTCTTTCCTATGGAGTTTATGCAGGTGACAAAATTCAGATTTTTGTCTAGCGTAAAACCAAATCATACGGTGCATTCAATGATGGAAGATCTGCAGTCCAGCATATTAAGTAAGCCTGTGAGTGTTTTGGGGGTGGGGGTATTGTATCAGTAGGAACTCAGTTTTGAGGGCTTTAGTATCGGGTGGTAATGTGAATGACTGTGTTTTAAAGCCTTTCCTGAAAGGTGTATGTCATCTGAGAAGGAAACCTTTAGATAAAGATATAGAGATGATATGAGATGTAAGTGTATTTTAGAAATGTAATCAGAGATTCCATGTATAGATTGAAAAGAACTGAAGAGGCTTGTGGTTCTTCTTCTAGGAATCAATTCCTCATTGATGCCATGCAGTTAGGCAGTTCATCATGTCTATTCATCAGTTCTTACTTATGGAAAACTAATGTGTATAGTTGATAGAAAAAAAACATTACATTTGAGAATGTGTGATACAATTAGGCCCTACAGATTAAAATAAATATTTTATAGCATTCCTTATCAAGGACCTGATAAGCACTATGTACTGTATCATATAGAGATCCAATGCTGAAAGTAAGATGATATTAATACTTCTACTGCTACTAATACAACCATTTCTAATAAAAGCACAACTAAAGTTTACAGTTTATATTTATAATATAGCTCATATTTTATTATTTTTTATTCTAGATTTTAGATTTCATATTTTCAGTACTGTTGCAAGGATTCTGCTCAGGAACAGAACTATGCTTGGGCCCATAGAACATCACTATGTAGGGGACTGGGTCACCATATCACCTCAATACCTATGGGCCTGAGTCTGGCTAGCTATGGTGCCTCACTTGCTGTCCTGACCTTTCCAGATGGACAAGTGATTTAGCATCCTAGAACACAACTGTTAGAACCGTGGGGTTCAAATCCCCACCGCTCCCACGTCAGGGAAAGGAAGGACACCTTCTCAGATAGCCCCTGCTCACCCCATTGGTAGCTTGGCACGAGCAGCCAGGCTTATCTTCAAGGCTAATGTGTAAAGTATTTGCAACCACGCTCTCAGTGACCCAATGATGACACCACAAAAGGACTCCACACGAGTTTCAGAGAAAAACAAGTGTATGTTTATATAAAAAGATATACGATGAGACCACACGATAAAAATCCAACATATGCGTATTTGTAATATTCCTCCTAGCCGGTTATTAGGCCAGCCAGCCCTTGTAGGGTCTGGCGGTATTAATGAGCAAATCTAGGTGATCCAATGCAATCCTAATGCAATGCTATTCAGTTCGTAAAGCAAGAATCAGGCACTTTGCTATGTAAAAATAATGCAGTTTGTTATGCAACAATCCAGCAGTTCGTAATGCCAAAAATACTGCAATGCGTAATGCAACAATCAGGCAGTTCGTAATGCAAACTAATGCAATGCATAATGCAACAATCAGGCAGTTCGTTATGCAAAACTAATGCAATGCGTGATACAACAATCAGGCAGTTTGTTATGCAAACACAATGCAATGCGCAATGTAACAATCAGGTAGTTCGAAATGCAAACTAATGCGATGCGTAATGCAACAATCAGGCAGTTTGTTATGCAACCACAATGCAATGCGAAATGTAACGATCAGGCAGTTCGTAATGCAAACTAATGCGATGCGTAATGCAACAATCAGGCAGTTCGTTATGCAAACACCATGCAATGCGCAATGTAACAATCAGGTAGTTCGTAATGCAGAAACAATGCAATGCGCAAGGCACTTCGGCACCGATCATGGTGCTTTAGACGGTCTCTCTGCCTCTCGTACTGACTCACAGTCAGCTTCCACCAACATATGCCCCCAACACGAGTATGGTGTAAACCAAAGTACAACTCCGGCCCCGGTATTGCCACTCCTTGGCATGTACAGGCCGCGATACGAGCTTGAGCAGAGGCTCGTGCTGCAAGAATGGGAGAGGCCGAGAGCGTCCCTCTCCGAGCCCGCACCCCGCCCCAGGCGGCGACACACGTTCCCTCGGGGGTGCGACCTCGCTCTCCTCTCCTCCTCTCGCGATTTGGGCCTCCGATGCGACTTGGTTGATTCCGGGCCGATGGTGATATCGAAGATCTTAGGCTGCAACAGGGCAGATGCACACAGCGTTGCTGAGACTCACTTGAGCTTCGGGTGTGCACGGTCACAGGGCAATCCTCACGAAGGTCTCGGGCTGCACGAAGCACATGCACACAGCGTCGCTGAGACTCACTTGAGCTCCGGGCGCACATAATCACAGGGCAATCCTCACAAAGGTCTCAGGCTGCACGAAGCACACGCACACAGCGTCGCTGAGACTCACTTGGACTCCTGGTGCCCACGATCACAGGGCACTTCTTACGAGGGTCTGAGGCTGCAAAAAACACACGCACACAGCGTCGCTGAGACACACTTGAACTTCGGGTGTGCACGATCACAGGACAATCCTCATGAAGGGCTCAGGCTGCAAAAAGCACACGCACACAGCGTCGCTGACACTCGCTTGGACTCCAGGTGCCCACGATCACAGGGCAATTCTTACGAAGGGCTCAGGCTGCAAAAAGCACACGCACACAGCGTCGCTGAGACACTTCTGGAAACTTTTGTGTTCCTGAGTTTCTGCAACAGGGAGCCAGCTCTCCTCCGGCCCTTGGGGTTAAGTTATTTCAGGTCACAGCACAGCAAAGTCCTTTCAAGCAGGGGGACACAGCACACAGCAAAGTCCCTTTAGCCTCTCCTTGGTTAAAGCAGCAAACTGCAGGCCAGCCCCAGAACACACAGCAAGGGTCAGTCCTTTTCTTCAGTTTATTCAGCTGTTTCTTCCTTGGCAGAGGTTCCTCTTGACCACGAAGTAGGTTCAATCCTTTACAGTCTTGAACAGTTCCATTCCAAAGTCCAGGGGTTTAAGCTCTCATAGTTATACCCCTAAATGTCTTTGAAGTCTTTGTGTTCAGGGGGGCACTTACCCCTGTCTAAACCAGTTCTGGGTGTCTCCCTGCCAGTGACACCTTCTGCCTTTGATAGTGGGGGTCTGGATCCTTAATCACTCAGCAGGGGACGGAGCCATTGGTTTATGGCAGCAACTCAGGCCTCTTCACCTCCAGGGGCTACTCCTCCCCCCTACACTCCAGATGCAGGTCAGCCTGTTGCTGTCTCACCTCCTCCCCTGGGTCAAGACATTCCCCAGAGCCTATCACATTTAAATCCAGACAGTCAATCCAGAACCAGGCAGAGACACACAGAAATGTTAGAGCACAAAAACCCAGCCACTTCTAAAAGAGTGGTTTCTAAACACGCAATTCAAAAACCACCTTCACAAAAAGATGTGTTATTAAATTGTGAGTTCAGGCACACTAAACTTCACCTCTCCATCTTAAGCCTTTGGGGAGATAGGCTGGAAACATATTACACAGCCTTCCCCATTCTGTCCTATGAGCAAGATGGCCTTTCAACAGTGAAAAACAAAATGGAGAGTATTTCACTGTTAGGACATGATACACACCTTAGTACATGTCCTACCTTTCACATACACAGCACCCTGCCCAGGGGGGTACCCTGGACCTACCATACGGGTGTCTGATGTGCATAGAAAGCGTAAGGCCTGGCAAGTCGGACACAGGCTCAGACCACTCAGACTCCGGTTACAACCGCAACAACGCGAACAGGAACAGACGACCCCGCGGCGGACGCTTCAGGAACCGAGGAGGACCGAGTTTTGGCTGGCCCCCTTACCAAGGACAACCACCTTACGGGGCACTGCCATCATTTTTCTACGGCCCACCACCCTATCATCAACAATCGTACCAACAGCAGCCATACCCATACTGGGACCAGGCACAACCACAGGAACAACAAAGCCAGTCTTTTTTAGGACAGGGCAAAGGACCTCAAGGAGGAAAAACCAGAAGAGGCCAACAAGTGCAATGGGCACAACCCCTGGAGTCCTCGAGGAGCCACACACGGAGCATGGGCCCGCCGAACAACCCATCAACCAGCAACCAACCAGCCTAGTGGTGAACCTATCGGATACCATATTGACACCAACACAACAATCAGTCCTAGAAAAAGGACTAGGTTTTGTACTGACACCGAAAATGGATAAATTCAGACTCTGCTGTGAACTGAATGAGTTCATCCGAAAAATAAAGCTGCAGGTTTTCTTCAAAGACAAACCACCTATCACAACCCGTGACAGTGATACAGGTCTACATAAGAAATCCAATTTTACACCACCAGCAGCGAACCTCCCGGTAGAACTTCTAGCTTTTGAAAAAGCGGTCCTGAAGGAAGTGGCAGAGATAGATCCCAGAACCATAAAAATCTTCCATAACACAAGCAAAAAGGAACAAGAAGCCATACAACTATTGGCCAAAGAAAAAAGAGTAACTATAAAACCGGCGGATAAAGGCGGGGCCATCGTACTGCAAAACACTACAGCATATCGGAACGAATGCCTACGACTACTGGCCGACGAAAGGAACTACATAAAAGTGAGGGAAGATCCCACAGAACGCCTACGCATTGAAATTGCCAATCTGGTGGAAGAATCCACAGCCAACAACTGGATAACAAAAAAAGAAGCTGATTTCTTGGAAAATACCAACCCAACGGTCCCCTACTTCTATACCATCCCGAAGATCCACAAATCTTTGGACAATCCACCGGGAAGACCAATTGTATCTGGGATTGGTTCTATCCTAGAACCTCTTTCTAAATTCGCTGATGCGTTCCTTTGTCCCCTCATACAAAGCACTAGTACTTACTTACAGGATACAAAAGCCGTCCTTTGCCTCCTTCAAGACCTTCACTTCGATCCAATGACAAACATCTTGATAGGCTTAGATGTGGAAAGCCTTTACACAAGTCTACCACACAAGGAAACATTGGAGATTCTGGAAGAAGTACTTTTCGAAGACCAATGGCGCTATCACACACCCAGACATGTGGTTCTGGAATGCTGCAGGCTGGCCCTGACAGAGAATTTCTTCAGGTTCGAGGAGACCCTGTTTCGCCAACAGCACGGCACCAGCATGGGTAGCACTTTCACGCCGAGTGTAGCAGGGCTCTACGTCCATCATCTAGAAAAACTGAAAATACTGAACAACATTAACCCTTACATCAAGCAAGTCCAATTGTGGAAGAGATACATCAACGATGTGCTACTCATTTGGGAAGGAAATGAGTCCGAAGCCACTGACTTCATAAACTGGTTGAACTTACAAGACCCTTTCCTTAAGTTCACTTTCACAATGAGCAGGTCCCAATTGGTCTTCCTGGATTTAAACATCATCGCAAGGAATGGAACCCTGGCAATGACTACTCACTTCAAACCGACAGCCAGGAACTGCCTGCTAATCTATGACAGCTTTCATCCCAGACAACTCAAAGACAACATCCCATTCGGACAATTCCTGCGACTCAGACGAAATTGCACTGAGAGGGACGACTATAACTTTCAAGCCAAAGATCTATCTGAAAAATTGATAGCAAGACAATATCCTAAACATCTAGTATCCAAAGCTAGGAAAAGAGCTTCTAACAACCACAGAGAAGCACTCCTAGAACCACAACAAAAAGAAGTGACTGCACAAGACAAAAGACCCATCTGCATAACCACATTTAATATCGCATCAGACAGGGATTCAAAGATAGTCAAGAAACATTGGCGGACCCTGAACAGTGGTAACCTGGACATACCAAGGCCCATGTTCAGCCACAGGAAAGGCAAGAACCTGAGAAACTATCTAGTACACACACGCCCTAAAGAAACTGCAGTGACCGAAGGGCCACAACGTACATTACACACACTACCAGGGGGTCACTACCCGTGCAGTAACTGTAGCGTATGTCATCTCACTTCAGCCACCAAAAAGGTGGAGTTTAATAACAAAATGACCTGGGAACTACGAAAATGTACCAATTGCAACACTGCAGGTGTCGTATATCTGATTACCTGCATCTGTAACCTCCACTACGTAGGGATGACCACCAGGAAAGTCAGCACCAGAATAGTGGAACACCGAAGTAACATTAGGTGCAAGCGAGCCACAACAAAAATGACATCACACTTCATAGAGAAACAACACACCCCCAATGACCTGAGGTGGGTGGTTCTGGAACATATAAAGAACCATGACAATCTGGAACAAAGGCTCCTCGAGAAAGAACAACGTTGGGTTTTCAAGTTACGCTCTGACAGCCAGGGCCTAAATGACAACATTCCTTGGGGCCAGTTCACAAAATGAACCTGATAAAAATGATAATTACAAATATTGCCAATACGGATTGCTAGGCAGTGCCTGTGTAAAATACTGAAGGCACAATTAGAATATATGGCGCCTGCGCAGCACAATCCTTTCATCAACAATATTTATTGGCATTTCCCCAGGTAGTTTACAACGGGGACCACACACCTGCACCTGTATGTCAAGAGGCATTAAGAAATACCCAAGCTGTGTTGGTTCCCACGGGAAATATACACCTCTTGAAGGCTATAGGAACAGTCATTTTCACAGAGCATTGGGTCCCAAAAACAACATCCCAGTCGTTGTCATCACGATATCCACGGGGACTATACACCTGCCCCTGTATATCATAAAATTCCAAACATCGACTTACAAGTGAAGATGTAGTCTTTTGCACTTTAAAACCGGCCATATTATTAGGAAGGGGGCCCTTGGTACCTATATTACAATAACTCGCTAACCAACCCCTGGCTATTTATTTATGTTCTGTCTCTACGCCTTTTTTTGAGGTTTTTTCCAGCCAACACCAGATTTGGAAAAACTCGCCGACCCCCAAGAGGGCGGACTCCTTTTGCCGTTTGGCGGCGGCCATCTTGGCAGGGTTACTGCTCTAGTCTTCCTAGCAATGACCGGGCGGAAACACTGGCTTCAAATACCGGCACCTGAGTGAGACGCACTAATATGCGGTCTCGAGGGGAACGAATAGGTAGTGATCCGTTGAGGAGAGCTCACATCAAGTAAGTCCTTTCCTTTTCAGGCGACGAGATAAACCGGGCAAACTGCAGAATCGACCACGGCAGTCGCTTTTTTCCGCTTAGTCGTTTCCTAGAGAGAGAGGCCATTAATTACACTCTGTCCTTCCTTTCAGAATACGAGTACGAGCCCTCATCCCCTCAAGATCATGGGGCACAATTTTGCTTCCCAATAAGTATGTGATTAAGTGTTTTGAACATATTGGATGTTTGTGTGTCATGATTTGTATAGTCACGTGGTGTATGTTTTATTAATGTCACTCACTCGAGAAAGCAGCAATGTGTTTTTCTTTCTATTTAGCACGGCGGAAACACGAGTTTACTGCTAAATTCATACACCATAGAGGAACATTATGTGTGAAAAACCAATATCCACATGGAATATACTTACCGACCTCGATTGGGAGGCGCCTGTTCCCACAACAATGTTCTTCTTTTCATCCCACAGATACTACGTGACTAATGGTTTATCGTATGTATTAACTAACGCATGCTTATTAGTTGCAGCGTTCTTTTGATTATTTTCACTATTTTACCTCAATTTAGGTCACTTTTGGAGTGGTACACACAGGGCGGGACCCTGTGTTGTCCTGAAGAAGAGCTCTGGGGAGGCTCGAAACATGTTGACGTATGCTAGGGATCCCTAACCCATTATAGCTAGGTTCTCCCAGCATCTCACCCTGTTTTTAGACATACCGACTAGGAGCCAGAATAAAGTTATTTCGCCCACTAGTTAGGTATTTTTAACTCACTTTCTCCACTCCACAACACCACTGCACTACACATAGTTCCTCACAAAAGTGCTCCTACGTAACGTCGCAAGTCGCAGCACGCCTCAGTCCGCAGCGGATTGAGATGGCCCCTATGATGAAGCATGTCACCAAGGGGAAACCATGGTGAGTGAGGGGACTCAAGAAAGAAAAACTTTTCTTTCCTGCTGATTTTCCGACTCAGAATGAGCAAAAATCCTTCCCTTTATTGCTAGGTTCTTTATCCGACATCTCGGATTTTGTAGGTCTACTATTGTTTTAGGAGGGTGGACCTAGCATACACCTCTACCTCCCCCCCCGTCTTCTGATCTTGCACTTGTCAGGACAACATGGCAGTTTAACAAACTGCGTGCAGGCACTGCAGTGGCAGGCCTGAGTTCTCTCTTTAAGGCTACTTGTGTGGGTGGCACAATTAGTGCTGCAGGCCCACTAGTTGCATTTGCATTACTAGCCCTGGCACAAATAGTGCACTTTACTAGGGACTTTACTAGTAAGGCAAACATACCAATCATGGACAACCAATTACCATTACACTTTACACAGGGAGCACTTGCACTTTGACACTGATCAGCAGTGGCAAAGTGCCCAAAGCATCTAAGTTGGCAACACCATGTCAGAAAAAAGGTCTAGGGGGAAAGCAAAAAGTTTAAGGAACTTTAGCCAAAAAGGGCCAAGTCCAACACAACCCCCTCCCAGCCGAAAGCCAGGGTAGACCAATCACTACCTTGATGGACTTCCCTGCTTGGGGCGATAGAACACGGACGCAGGCCCGCTACTGCAGGGACACCCTCCTGTTCTATGCCTTCCTGACCCCAGGGGGTTCTCTTGGTAACTACTCCCTGGGCCAACTATGCTGCTCCATGGGTACTTCCTGGCAGTTGGGGCCTCTCTAGGGGTGTTGGTCCCTTGCCAACCCCCACCTAGAGCGGGACCCCTGGAAGACCCATCGGTAAGGATACTGTTCCCAGTTATCCTGCTCTCCAGGTTAGAAGTGGGTTTACCCTGGTCACTTCTAGGAGACCCAGCCCTACTGGCTGGGCACTGTCCCACGGGTTTCCCCACGGGGGGACACCTCCCTCTCTTAACCTTCCATTTAGATTTCTGTGCTTGCCATTTAGGAATGGCACCCACAAACTTCAGGACCGCGGGAGCCCTGGTTACAGACACCCCACGCCCTCCTGACGCTAGGTGTTCTTCCTACACAGATGGCAAGTAGGCGCTAGGCCCCCAACCTGGTGCTCCTCTAAGGAACCCTCCAGTCTCTGGGTTCCCTGGGGACGCTGCTCACACTCCCTCCCTCTCCTTTGAGACAGGGTGCTAGCCTGCATGCCCCCCCCCCCACTACTCTGGAACCTAACTACTCTACTTCGGTTCTCTTCCCTCTCTAATGCCTTTTCAGACCCTTGGACCCATGACCAGGGGTCGGGATCTTGTGCCAGCTCCCGGGAATCAAAGATCTCGCACCCTAACACAGGTTGGCGCAATCCTGGAAAACAATTACTGAGCCTAGGCTCCCTGGAGGCTCCCTAGGGTTCCCTGGGGACGCTGCTCACACTCCCTCCCTCTCCTTTGAGACATGGTGCTAGCCTGCATGCCCCCCCCACTACTCTGGGACCTAACTACTCTACTTCGCTTCTCTTCCCTCTCTAATGCCTTTTCAGACCCTTGGACCCATGACCAGGAGTCGGGATCTTGTGCCAGCTCCCGGGAATCAAAGAGCTCGCACCCTAACACGGGTTGGCGCAATCCTGGAAAACAATTACTGAGCCTAGGCTCCCTGGGGGCCAAATTGAGCAACCCCTTCAAATCATTTGCCATGCTAACCAACACCCAATCATCCAGTGCACGCTTGTACTCATCCACACTTGGCACTGGCTGTGCGCTGCCACCATTCAAACTGGACTCCACCTGTTTAACCTTAATGTCCAGTTCCCTCATGCTTAACTCATGAGCTAAGAGAATATTTTTCTCTTCCAAGGCGAGAGCGTTCCTACTCTCCTCTGCTCTCTTTTCACTTCCGATGAGCAGCTTCTTCTCCTCTGCTTGAGTTTTAAGTTTTAAAACCTCCAACTCATGCTCTCTGACCCTTTGGTTTTCCTCCAGCTCCTCTGGGGAAAAACTCCTCCCTGAATGGTTACTACCAGCCCCTGAGGCTGGTCCTTCCACTGGCAAATCCTTTGGACCAAATCCATTCCTTGGGTCATCCTCATCCACCTCAACATCACCCGTCTCCTGAGCCTCTTTGGCTTCCCACCAGGCCCTCAAGGCCATTTGCAGCTCCTCCTTCTTGGCGCTACTTTTCATGGGACATCCCAAAGCTCTGCAGAATTGCCTCAATTGATCAACTTTGTAGGTAAGCAATGCCTCAATGTTGAACTCTAATTCTGCAGCCTCGCTGGCTACTTGACTCCTCTGAGACATGATGTGTGGCTTAAAGGTCGCTCAAAAATAGAACCAAAAAAAATCAAAACACACAATATGTGGTTACGTCGTGGTCTGCGCTAAACTTGTGATGTACACCAATCACTGTGAGTGAATTTGCAAATACACGTTCAAATTCCAAAACCGCTGACCATCAACGGTAGGTCCCAACCGCTGCCTCCAATGTTAGAACCGGGGGGGTTCAAATCCCCACCCGCTCCCACGTCAGGGAAAGGAAGGACACCTTCTCAGATAGCCCCTGCTCACCCCCTTGGTAGCTTGGCACGAGCAGCCAGGCTTATCTTCAAGGCTAATGTGTAAAGTATTTGCAACCACGCTCTCAGTGACCCAATGATGACACCACAAAAGGACTCCACACGAGTTTCAGAGAAAAACAAGTATATGTTTATATAAAAAGATATACGATGAGACCACACGATAAAAATCCAACATATGCGTATTTGTAATATTTCTCCTAGCCGGTTATTAGGCGAGCCAGCCCTTGTAGGGTCTGGCGGTATTAATGAGCAAATCTAGGTGATCCAATGCAATCCTAATGCAATGCTATGCAGTTCGTAAAGCAAGAATCAGGCACTTTGCAATGTAAAAATAATGCAGTTTGTTCTGCAACAATCCAGCAGTTCGTAATGCCAAAAATACTGCAATGCGTAATGCAACAATCAGGCAGTTCGTAATGCAAACTAATGCGATGCGTAATGCAACAATCAGGCAGTTCGTTATGCAAAACTAATGCAATGCGTGATACAACAATCAGGCAGTTTGTTATGCAAACACAATGCAATGCGCAATGTAACAATCAGGTAGTTCGAAATGCAAACTAATGCGATGCGTAATGCAACAATCAGGCAGTTCGTTATGCAACCACAATGCAATGCAACGATCAGGCAGTTCGTAATGCAAACTAATGCGATGCGTACTGCAACAATTAGGCAGTTCGTTATGCAAACACCATGCAATGCGCAATGTAACAATCAGGTAGTTCGTAATGCAGAAACAATGCAATGCGCAAGGCACTTCGGCACCGATCACGGTGCTTTAGACGGTCTCGCTGCCTCTCGTACTGACTCGCGGTCAGCTTCCGCCAACATATGCCCCCAATACGGGTATGGTGTAAACCAAAGTACAGCTCCACACTCCGGCCCAGGTACTGCCACTCCTTGGCACGTGCAAGCCGCGATATGAGCTTGAGCAGAGGCTCGTGCTGCAAGAATGGGAGAGTCCGAGAGCGTCCCTCTCCGAGCCCGCACCCCGCCCCAGGCGGCGACACACGTTACCTGGGGGGTGCGACCTCGCTCTCCTCTCCTCCTCTCGCGACTTGGGCCTCCGATGCGACTTGGTTGATTCCGGGCCGATGGCGATATCGAAGATCTCAGGCTGCAACAGGGCACACACACACAGCATCGCTGAGACTCACTTGAGCTTCGGGTGTGCACGGTCACAGGGCAATCCTCACGAAGGTCTCAGGTTGCACGAAGCACACGCACACAGCGTTGCTGAGACTCACTTGAGCTCCGGGCGCACACGATCACAGGGCAATCCTCACGAAGGTCTCAGGCTGCACGAAGCACACGCACACAGCGTCGCGGAGACTCACTTGGACTCCTGGTGCCCATGATCACAGGGCACTTCTTACGAGGGTCTCAGGCTGCAAAAAGCACACGCACACAGCGTCGCTGAGACACACGAACTTCGGGTGTGCACGATCACAGGGCAATCCTCACGAAGGTCTCAGGCTGCACAAAGCACACGCACACAGCGTCGCTGAGACTCACTTGGACTCCAGGTGCACACGATCACAGGACAATCCTCACGAAGGGCTCAGGCTGCAAAAAGCACACACACACAGCGTCGCTGAGACTCGCTTGGACTCCAGGTGCCCACGATCACAGGGCAATTCTTACGAAGGGCTCAGGCTGCAAAAAGCACATGCACACAGCGTCGCTGAGATACTTCTGGAAATTTTTGTGTTCCTGAGTTTCCGCAAGAGGGAGCCATCTCTCCTCTGGACCTTGGGGTTGTTACTTCAGGACACAGCACAGCAAAGTCCTTTCAAGCAGGGGGACACAGCACACAGCAAAGTCCCTTTAGCCTCTCCTTGGTTAAAGCAGCAAACTGCAGGCCAGCCCCAGAACACACAGCAAGGGTCAGTCCTTTCCTTCAGTCTATTCAGCTGTTTCTTCCTTGGCAGAGGTTCCTCTTCACCATGAAGTAGGTTCAATCCTTTACAGTCTTGAACAGTTCCATTCCAAAGTCCAGGGGTTTCAGCTCTCATAGTTATACCCCTAAATGTCTTTGAAGTCTTTGTGTTCAGGGGGGCACTGACCCCTGTCTAAACCAGTTCTGGGTGTCTCCCTGCCAGTGACACCTTCTGCCTTTGATAGTGGGGGTCTGGATCCTTAATCACTCAGCAGGGGACGGAGCCATTGGTTTATGGCAGCAACCCAGGCCTCTTCATCTCCAGGGGCTACTCCTCCCCCCTACACTCCAGATGCAGGTCAGCATGTTGCTGTCTCACCTCCTCCCCTGGGTCAAGACATTCCCCAGAGTCTATCACATTTAAATCCAGACAGTCAATCCACAACCAGGCAGAGACACACAGAAATGTTAGAGCACAAAAACCCAGCCACTTCTAAAAGAGTGGTTTCTAAACACGCAATTGAAAAGCCACCTTCACAAAAAGATGTGTTATTAAATTGTGAGTTCAGGCACACTAAACTTCACCTCTCCATCTTAAACCTTTGGGAAGATAGGCTGGAAACATATTACACAGCCTTCCCCATTCTGTCCTATGGGCAAGATGGCCTTTCAACAGTGAAAAACGAAATGTAGAGTATTTCACTGTTAGGACATGATACACACCTTAGTACATGTCCTACCTTTCACATACACTGCACCCTGCCCAGGGGGTACCCTGGACCTACCATAGGGGTGTCTGATGTGCATAGAAAGCGTAAGGCCTGGCAAGTGGGTGCACTTGTCAGGACAACATGGCAGTTTAACAAACTGCGCGCAGGCACTGCAGTGGCAGGCCTGAGTTCTCTCTTTAAGGCTACTTGTGTGGGTGGCAGAATTAGTGCTGCAGACCCACTAGTAGCATTTGCATTACTAGCCCTGGCACACATAGTGCACTTTACTAGGGACTTTACTAGTAAGGCAAACATACCAATCATGGACAACCAATTACCATTACACTTTACACAGGGAGCACTTGCACTTTGACACTGATCAGCAGTGGCAAAGTGCCCAAAGCATCTAAGTTGGCAACACCATGTCAGAAAAAAGGTCTAGGGGGAAAGCAAAAAGTTTAAGGAAGTTTAGCCAAAAAGGGCCAAGTCCAACAAACACTCTCGACCCTCTCAGGGATTGCAATAACAGGACACAACCTTTCACTCTCTCACTTGTACTTGTCCAGAGTAAGCTAAAAAAGAGACACAAAGGTAGTTTACAATGTTTATTTAAACTATCATGCTCTAAGATGCAATAACTGTGTCACAATTATTAGACAGATACATGGCAATAATGTCATCAACATGGTTAATAAACCATATACAATAAAGAGACCTGTCATGTTACCTGACAGATCTGGCTAACCTTCCCCCACCATTAAAGCTAAGTGGTTATAGATTATAGATCTCTGGCTTTGGTGGCTGGCCCTGTACCTTAGCATACATAGGTGGATGTTCTAGATCTCGGCTGATGCAGGGCTCTTGTCTCAGGACCTTCGCTCAGTGAGTCTGTTGTTTCCAGAACACCTGTCCCTAGTTATATGACAAGATATGTGTATTCAAAACAGCAGCTGCATTCTTTTATTATGTCTAGGTGCTAGTGTCTGACCAGAGAAAATAACTAGGGGCAATGTTGTTTGACCTTGCCTAGGCTATTCAGACTAAGGGCCTCATTACGATGCAGGCCGGACCACCCGTCTGACCTGCGCAATCTGATTCTGACCGCCGAGGCCGGGAAAGTTCCCCCCGCAGTATCACGATGCAACCCCAGCTACCACGTGGTCTCATTTAAGGCGGTGCTCATAACCCCAAATAGGTCGCTGCAAATACATACAAGCTCACAGGAACATGTGATTTGTACACACATGCATGATATATGTGGGGATAGGCCTTGTGCTGCATGTACTCTATCACTAGAGTGTGGCGATCTGTGCACAGTCCAGTCAATGGGGATGCATACCACCTACGAACTTACCTGCATTCCTGCATCCACAGGCTCGTAGTCTTCGGGGTTCAGCTGCTGCGGTGAAGGGGGGACCTGGTGGAAGGGCTCCACGCTGGAGACTGTCGGGGAGAAGCGGATTTAGGTGACTATGCACCCCAAATCCTTTGTTTCCAATGAGTCGAGGCAGCCAGTCGGACCGCCACGGTCGGTTAGTCAGAAATGCACTTCATCATCCGGACGGCGGTCGGAACTCCCTTTACAGCTTTACGGCTGCTGCTTTTCTCCAACAGCCATCTCAGCAGTCAGAGAAAAGCTGTCAGATTCAACGGTTTGCCAGCGGTCTGTCAGACTGCATCCAGGATGCATCCTAATTCTGCCATCAGTCCAACCGCTTCCGACGAGACCACGACGGTCCAACCAATGCCGACGAGGCAGCAGATGTCGATCCAACTAGCATCGTAATGAGGCCCTAAATCCCAGGAAAAGAATAAAATGCGAGAGCATGTGCTGGTTATGTGTGAAAATACAATGTGGCACTAAAGCAAGCATGATATTTAGTAACATGTGCAAAACAAAAGCAGCCTACAACGTCCATAATTCGGCCAACATAGGGAAAACGACAATGGGCCATGTGAGAATCACATGACAGTATGTTATATTGTACTTAACACCTCAATGTTTACATAGTGTTGAATGAGGAAAAGGTAAAGTAAAATATGCTGCAGGTATTATTCGGGGTAAGTCAATATTCATGACGATGTATTACAAATATTGACCCAGTCCAACCAACTCAGCATTATTGTTTCGCTAACTTATTAAGGGTGTATTTAATGTTCATTTTCTTTGAGAACAAATGCATTATTCTGCAATACAAATGACCTTTCAAGACTTCCATCCGAAACGTAATCCATGAACGTATGATCAATGTTTGTGACAGGACCCATTAATCTGTCCGGCCATCCTAATATCAGCCATGGTTGAGGTTGAGGACATGTTAACATGCGAAAGTCAAAGCATGCTATCAACTAAACGTTTACTGTATCATATTTGCCTCCACTTTTCACCTGTAAAAGTAAACATAAAAAGTAAAGAAAAACATTAATAGTTCAATTAAATAGGGGTGTGTGCCTTGGGTGAGAAGTGGGGGAGGAAAATATTTTAAGGAGGTAACATGATTGGGGCGGGCAGGAGTGCTGGTTTATGTAGCTGTTGCAAGACACTGGCTTAGCTTCGAAGGGGGGTGTTTAGGGAGTGATCCTCCCCCCCTCCGCACCCCCGCGATAAGTGCATTCTTGGCATAGCAGCTAGGTTTGGGGGCCTTCAGTCGGGTTTTCTATCTTTGTGTTGTCGTTGGGAGCCAAACATGAATGACAAAACCGTCGTCTTTTATGTAAAGGAGAGAGAGATACCATCTGGTGACAGAATTTCAAAATGTGAAGCCAGATAACCTACAATCAATACCAGCTTCCATGCTTGTCCATATTGTGTGATCCTAGGTAAATATTTTATTTCACAGGGCATCAGTTTTCTTTATTATTTTATATGAGGGCACCTTTTAATACTTGAGTTTAGGATGTGGCTGTACAAGCACCTCTTTTATTTGATTTAATAGTCTGTAATGTTGCTCTGTCTATAATAAAAATCTAGGTCACGTTTAGGGTTTACATGAATACTGACTTACCTCTCAGTTCACTAATGGCATTGTCGTTGGGAGCAATGATCAAGGAATGTTCTAAAAACTATCACTTTTAATAAATATCTGATGTACTAAGGTGAAATGCTTTCATGTGTTAAAGAAATGCACTATTTGGAACTTTGAAGAGATTGTATCATATTTTTACATTGTTTGTAGCATGATGTATATATAACAAATGTTTATTAGTAGTGTAGGAGTAGAATTAGCCATTGCTAAATTAACAATATGCAGGAACTAGGGTGGGTGGTGTTTGAGATTCTTAAAAACGAACGTTATCAGCTACACTGGTAATGTTGAGAGATATTTGTATAATATATTGTATGCATCCTTCTCTGTTAAGTGAAAATTAATCCAATGTTTTTATTAAAAAAAAAACAATATGCAGGTAAAATTTACCCATAACTGTAAACTAGAATATTATAAATACCTGGTGAGCTAAGTGACCCAAAAATTAGGATGCCACTGTCCAATTCAAATACTTTGTGGGTTATAGTTTGTATGGATGTTCACAAAAGGTAACTTGTAAAATTTTAACTACCCCCATTAAAAAAAAAAAAAAAATTATATGGATAATAATTGTTTTCAGAATTAATGTTACTCAGCATGACATCACTGCACCAAACAGATCATCATGCTATTGAAAATGTAGCAACGAGCAAAGTGCTTGTCTTTCATAACCTTCCCTTATAGCTGTAACTTTGGAATTACTTGATCAATTACTATGAGTTTCATGGATTTTGGTTAATGTGTAAACATTAGATCAATGTCAGAAATGTCTGACAAATGGTTGTGTCTTACACAATGAGTGGTTTTAGCTTCATAATTTGTTAATTCTTCACAGGATAATAAGCAGACATCAGACTCTAGGCATTTCAGTTCGTAAAACACATCTTTAAAAGGAGTTTTAACTTTGAACATCTTCATCAGCACGATCAAACGTTTTAGAATGAAAAGTTTGGTGTCACCTTCACAGTTCATAAAATTGCATGCAGATATGAAAATGTGACATAAGCACAGCAATGCTATTTGACTAAGTTTAATGGCAGTGTAGGTTATCAGAATTTTAGTTTACTGGGGAGAGAGAACACAGTCTAGATGGTACCTGTGACTGAGCTACCACAAAGCCCAAGCAATGTGATCAACAAAGTTAAACCAATTTCTGCAAGAAATCACTGAATTGCCCTTGATAGCGTGGTGAAAGTGGCAAGTATCTCCTTAGGAAAAATGGATGTGCTATATGTGTAACAAATTTCATAATCAAAAGACCAGATAAAGCACAAGAATAGCAAATCTTAACAAAAAGATGGATCTCATTACAAATAAGTTTCATCCCAAAAAATATTCTATTGTTTTCAGGGTGTACTTTTGCCCACCTCCATGATATGTAACCTATCTCTTTCAAAAGCAAAAAAAGCTAAGTCAGCCCTTCTGATAACCTGCTGGTTGCAAGCAGATTCCATCAATGAGGAATTAACTCAGTAGCTGATTTATTAAAAAACAAATATTACAATATTGGCTATTTTATTTTAGTCGTTAGTACAGACAGCTTTAGCAGGCTATCATTGTCAGACCTATTGTATCCAATACTTTAGCATATACTTACTAGATTTGGGTCAGCCCATAACAAAGTATTGGCTTTTGTGTTGTTCATCTAGCAGTCATTGTCATGAGAAATTATCAGTCACATCTTTTTATCAACTGTGTCTGTGTCCTTCCTCCTCGTATGGTATCCTTGCATTCCAATGCGCGATCCACTATTTTTTCTCATTCCTCTCCATCTGTCTGTTTACTGTTGTTCTTTCTGCTGAGCCACATTGTCTGTTCCCACTTCATATTTTCTCTCTGCCACCCCGTGTTGTCTCTGCATGTTTTATGCCCCTGACATCACAGTCCAATCCTGACTGACCCATCTCTCTCTCTCTCGCTCTCTGAACATTGTGATAAAGCCAAGGTTGGTGGGCACAAACTTTTAGAATGGTAATGGTATTGACAAAGCCAATAGGTTTTTGGGTGCATATTAAAGGCGTGACTGATAGACAATGGCAATGCTTGTTGGAACTCGTATGAGTCAAACACACATTAATTTCAGGGCCTTTGCATCTCATGAAAGCCATAAACAGGTGCAGCTTTAACTTTGAAAGAACTTCCCCAGCCGACATAACCTTGTTAAAATGTAAGATTGTACAAAAGGCTGTGGGCATGAAATGCCATGTCGATTGTTGTCACATATCAGTAAGTTGCTTACTCTGTCCTATTCCTTTCACATAAGTTGTTGCATTTTTCTGCCAGGTGGCTGCAGGTATTTCCTGGAATTAGTGTGCAACAGCTGTGATGCACATCTGTTCTAGCCTGGAACAGGCGTTTGTACTGGGAATTCTGGATAATATGCAGATTTGTGGAGTGCACTTTCACCCTAGAGGGGCTCTTGGGCTGTTCGTCAGCTTGGATGCTGTAAATGAACACCAGTCTTCAATGTACCTTAGCATGCAGTACCATATTTACACTGTCAATGAAGTACAGGGTGCTGCATCACCTTAGCGTGGCAGGTGGTATATAGTCTGGAGAAGTGCTGGTTCAGCTGGCGTAGGCTTAGTGATGAAGAACATAGATAGGAACAAGTGGAGTAATCCTGAAGTCCATGGTCCTCCACAGTAGGTATGTGTTGCATGGAGCAGCCCAACTATCTACCCAAAGAGGCTGTGGATGTAAGAGCGGTGACTGTTCACCTCTGCTGAGTCTCTGGCCAATAGGCGGAAGTTGGTCAGAGGCCATTTTGAGGTCACGCACTTATGTTCCAAGCAAGACGAGAGGCGCATGTGCTGTCTATGCTCTATCAGTGATGCATGTATCAGTGTTATCTAATGTTCTTCAATGTCACAGCAGTTACAGTGAACCTGAGGGCAATGTTACAGAGATTGCACCGCCGTGCCATTGCAAGTCAGCATGTCTTCCTCCAGTCCCAAAGGCTCTTTGGCAAATGATTTTGCGATTCAAGGAGTACCTTTGATGGGGAAATTACTGTGCCATTAGCAAGAACTAATGAGGAGTTTGATACTACAGTGCCTGCTTTGTGCTTATGAGAAGATCATGTTTATGTTTTTGGCAGATTTTGCTTCATTGTGTTACACTGCACAATTGATTTGGGTAGGAATTTGGTCTTCTCACACATCATGTTGGCCTTCTTCTTATGGAACCGTGACAGGCACATTGCAATACTCTCCTGGTTATCGAATTGCCTGAACAAATAATGGTAATAGGCATGCCTCACTAGTAGAAAAGTTTGTTGCTTACCTAGTCAAGGAACAATGACATACATGCATGATTAGTCCCATCTCAAGTCACCCTGGTTCTTCCAATCATTATGTGGGCTAAAGACTGAAATGTAGAATGTAATAAATTGGGTTATTGGTCGAGGGGGTGTAAGTACCTACCTCAAGTATACCATGTCCGGGTGAACCACTAAAGTCACAAAATAAACCTGAGCTCAACTCCATGGTAGCTATGGCATGCTTAACTTAGAGGTAATGTGCAAAGTATTTATGCAGTACTAGGACAGTGTTAAAGTTGAAATGCAAAACAATAAAAATCCCAAGACAAATTAGGAAAATAGGGTGACACTTATTAAACAAAATTGCACAAATCTAGTAAGGGGAATTGGAGGTAACGTTTTAAGTAAAAATAGTGTCAAGAAGCGCAACGTGCCAATGATGGTCAATGGTCGTGGTAGAATAGAACCTAGGTGCAATTCGACGCTGACCACAATGGATCGGTGGCCAGATGCACTAACCAGGTTCTTCTTGGTCAAAGATTTTACCTTCTGACTTTAGACCTTTAAGTCCCAATCCACCACAGGAATATACTTCTAAAGCATCCAAGGAACTCAGAGGAGGCACTCAACGACTCACAGGGTGGCAGGCAGATGCCAACAGGAGATTCCAGTCCAGGTCTAGTTGCTACTGGTCATCTGGGCAGTTACAGGAAAAGGCCTCTTGCAGCTTGTTGTGTTTCTGTAGCTTTAACAGGAGGTCAGCCTTATGGCCCCCTAGAGTCCACTTCTTTGTCCCGGGTACACGAGAGAGAGAAGGTCCAGTCTTCTAGGTTCTTCTCAGGTCTCAGACAGCAGGTTCAGTCATTTTCTGATCTTCCACAGGTCCAGGAGTGTTCTGAAGTTGGTGACTGGAGATGCCACATTTATGCGTGGCACAAGCTTGTGGGTGGGAATGACTGCTGGAAAGACCCTAACCAATGGGGTTAAGGTTTCCAGGGCTAACACTACCCACTTTGGGCATTTTTAAGATGGAAGAGGTCTTCAGGCACACTAAATGTGGGCTCTGAGGGCTGTTTGTGTGTGTATGTGGGGTGTGTACTATGGTAATCCTAGTGTCCTCCCACACCTAACACTAAACTCCAGTTTTGGGCAGTCCCTGTACCCACAGCATCCTCAAAGGTAGAAGTTTGGTATAACAAAGCTAAGCTTTAAGCAGCCTGACAGTGGATAAACACAAATTGTCCTTAGCATGCTGTTTCCCTCCTTTGAAGTGTGCCCCAAATTTTATATGTAAGCCCAGCAGACCTGTCAAACAGGTGACACTGAAATTCCAAGAGACTTACTGTGATTGGGGCCTGACTGCCTGGGGAGACAACAGAAGGGTCCTGCGAAAGTGTCAGCTAACATTTGCCTATGACAGAGGAGACCTCTTTGAAGAGCGTCCCAAATGTCATATGAAAAGCTCCAGCAGACCGGTCAAGCAGGATATGACATTCAAGCAGGACTTGACACCTTCATGTTAAAAAGGATCCTCCCAGCCCCCCGTGCATATTCAGTGAGGTTCAGAGGGGTCATATTGGCTAATTCAGGTAAGCCTATTGTTTTTCCCCTGGGATCAACATCACACCCCATTCATATCTATTTAAATGCTAATTACTGGCTGGTTGAAGTGGGAGAAAGAAATGCAGATTTAGCTTCTAGAGACTTCAGGTAGGGCAAAAGTAACTTTTTAAAAGTCCCTTTTCCGTAACATTTGGAACAAATATGACTTCAACATTGAATTAGATTTTTAACAACTATTAAAAATAGTTGTTTAATTATTTTTCTAGCTAGCCCCAGTCCCGAGATACAGGATTAGTATTTAATGTTGCATCCCAGTGTCTTCCTATGAAACAACCAAACTTGCTACAGTGAAAATAGCTTTGAGTGCATTTTCCCTGTAAGTACATGTTTAACTTTAAATGTCTACATGTCCTACTTTTAAAAACCAAGCACCCTGTCTTTATAGGCATACAGCTTTCTTAGGAGTGACTTATACATATTTTAAAAGAAGGTTTAGGCCTGTCAAAAGGGGTTATTGTAACACTTCGATTTTCCAGTTAAAACCTGTACAGCTAGGCTAGTGGTGGCACGCCTGCAGTCATGTTTACATTGTCACTGCTGGCGATGATACAATGGGTGCTGCAGTCCACTTGTGACATTTAAGTGACAGGACCTGAGTTTACCTCTGTACCATATAGTAGGGATGTATAGGTACGTTAGATATGCCAAATAGGAGCATATCTATTTTACCATGTTGAAAAGAGAAGCACAAACTCTTTACCACTGGTTAGCAGGGGTAATGTCCACAGAGTTCTAGAGCCAGAAAAGCTAGGGTTCAGCAAAATAATTTTGGTGTGACCCTTCGGAAAGGGCAAATTTCCAACATAAAACAATAAACCTCCTCCATGCTCCCTGAGTCACGCAGGGGAGCCAAACATAAGGCTGGAAAAGTGGCAGAATGTCTTCCAGAACTACACCCAGGTCTGTGGTGTGAACTTGGGAATGGAAATGAAGATCACTCTTGCTACACTGTCTATGTGCGGAGGGACAGAAAGTGTTAAAGACCTTATCAAATTTGAAAGTGGATTTGGCCATAAGATTGAAGATGACAAAAAGGGGTGGCCTGATTATGTCAGTGGCACATCACTACATACACTCTGGTGAGTGGGCAAGGTCATCAGAGCTAATAAACAGGACTGCTCAGTGAACTGGTTCATAGTTGCTACCTGACTAATGAGCATGGTGAGTTCCCTTTGTGCCACTACTCCACACCATTAGGCCAAGCGCCAACACACCATATTGGTAACAATGGTGTTAAGGGCCAGTGCATGGTGGCCTAGACTGTTTGTGGGTGGTGCCCCTTCCTGGCTCTGTGTTTGGTGCAGACCTCATGGGGTTGCATTTATGGCACATCCACCCAACTCTAATGTTGGAGGGCTTCATGGGGTTTAAGCCTGCTGAGGCTGCGGTGGCAGTGAATGAGGTGAGCAACAGCCTGACTTTATTTTAATTGTGTGCACATGTTCATTGAGTGTGAAAGTAAATATCAGAGTCACACCATTAAGGTGGCCACCTGACTCTAATCTCCATGAGAAGTGAAATATTGGACCCGCAGGCCGCTGATACCACTCAACTCAGATAATGGATGCCAAAAGGGGACCATCTCTTTGAAATGGCCTAGGTGGAGCATTGCTTCATTTACAGCTCCTAGTGGAGGTCACAGATGTGAAAGTTCTGTGGTCACATATATTCATGTGGAAAAATCCCTGTCTGGAGGAGGAGTTTGGCTGACTCTACTGGCACCACCTTGCTCATTACTGCTGTACGTGCGGCTCAATACCAGGCTGACATGATTGTGTCTACTCCCTAGGGAGGGGTTGAACCACATGTGCTTGGCCCTGGCAATGCTGACCCTAATGGTGCACCACAAGTCATAGTAGCTCATCCGCCCCTGCCTGCTCCCACAACACTGCACATGCACCATGTGGGAGGAGTATCTGGAAACCCTTTACCCCTGTTCAGTGAGTTAGAATATCCGGTGACAGCAACTTCCTACTGGGGTGTGAGTGGCACATCTGAACAATTATTTCAACGGCACGATGGAAAGTGAAGGGGGGTGAAATGCAACCTGCTGCTTCGTCATGTGGGTGGGAGATGTTCAAACTGTTCAGTCATCTATAAAACACAGGGGATGAGGAAGACTACGAATGGGCAGTTGCAACATTGAGGTCCACTTTAGCCCTAAGCTCAAACCAGACTTTGAGTGTTTCAAACACCGCCATACCACTCAACACGAGCACAAAACCACTGATTAAAATTCCACCTATACCGGACCCAATAATCCCTGCATTGTTGAAGCAATATCAAAGCCGAGCCCTACCTCATCGTCACAGCTGATTGAAATTATATACTTGTAACCTCACCCTCTTTATCCCATCTTCACCTTCTTTCCTCCTCTCCCTTCTCCAGTTAAGTCTCTCCTCCACTCCCTTTACCACCATCACACCTGCCAATGCTACTCCCTTCTCAAATCTCCACCTCTCCTTGCTCATTTATCTACTCTTAACCTACTTCCACACAAACTCTCCTCTTCCTCACTTACCAATACCTGTTTATGTTACGACATATGTCACGCTTATTGTTCAACAATTACCAGTTCTATATAAGATCTTGTGTGTTATTTATTGTTAACTTGTAACATGCATCTCTACCTAGGGTGACCAAGTACTTTAGAAATCTGATTAATAAATAAATTGATGGGTTCGGCGCAAGGCTGTGAGAACTGGCGGTGACACGCACCATTGATGAATCAGGGCCCAAATAATACAAGGTTGCAGATCATAGGCACTCAGAAGGATGATACTGCGTGAACAAGGGAAGTTGCTGGACGATATCCTGATCTTAGGTCACTCTCACAAATTCTTCAATATAAGAGTGGATTAAGTCAACCCTGGTGCTGATTCACATAAAAGAGGAACCAGGCAAAATGAAGTCTACCACGTCTGAGTCAACCATGGCCATCAGGGGTGCAAGAGGATCCAAGAGAGGGTCCACCCTGCAAAGACCATTGAATGACAATTCTGAAGATATTGTGAGGGTGAAGCACGCCCCATAAAACAATGCCCTGCACAAGGCACAACATGCAGCAACTGGAGGCAGAATATTCACCTTGCACAGCGGTGCCGTGGAGGCCAGAGAGGCTGGGCAGGACAGGCAGCTGTGGGGCCCAGCGGAATGTTAAGATCAGTGGGTGCAAGTAACGGTACACCTCGATGCAATGGAGAAGAAGATGGTGAAGACAAGGAGGACCTCATCATATTGTTTGCCCCTCAGTCAACCACATCACAAGCATCAAGGCCCAAGTGTGTGATCCAGATACTGGGCCAAGACTCCATGGCTCTCATTAACATGTGAGATGCAGTAAATGCCATGAACCCGGCCCAGTCTCAGATGTTCGATCCTCCACCCAATCTCTGCAAAGTGAGAGCTAGACTCTTAGTATATGACAGCAATGATCCCAATCCTGCTGCAAGGTGGCTTCATGACAGAGGTGAAGCATGAGAAGATGACTGTGCCAGCAAATCAAATGCACTGTAGGGGTGTTGAAAACATTGTGAAGGACCTCCCTCAGCTGTTTAATGGTTGAGATATCTCAAAGCCAAAGAAGTGGAACTGCACGTTGACACATCAATGGAATCCATTGCACTCTAATACCAATGAATCCTGTTCAATCTGAGAGCGACAATCGAGGCTGAACGGAGGAAACTAGAAGACCTTGATTACATTGAAAAAGTGGTGATATCCACTCCTTGGGTGTGCTCCATGGTAGTTGCACTGAAACTGAAGCAGCTGGAGGCTGTACAAATTTGCAGAGACATGCTGCTACCTAACAAGGTGAACAAAAGGAAGAGCCACATCTCAGCACTCATTGACGATCTACTCAGTGACCTGAATAGGGCATGGTTATTTTTGATGTTAGATCTAACAGCCGGGTGCCATAAAATCCTGTTGAGTGAGGCCAGCAGAAATATAACAACATTCTCCACTCACATCTAGCTGAGGAAATGCATTAAGCTAAGCATTTGGATCTCTTCCACCTCTGAAGTGTTCCAAAACCTAATCAGGTAGACACTCTCTGGGCTACCTTAATACAATATGTGAGTAATGATCTACTCATAGACTGTCCATGAAAACAACATGCGGCTCAGGGTAATGCTAAGAATGCTAGTCGAAGGGGTCTCACCCTTCACCAACACAAGTGTATGTTCCTCACCGACATGGTGGAGTTCTATGGTTAGATCTTCTCAGGCGATGGCTTGAGTGTGGACTCTCAGAAGGCAAAAAACATTTGAGAAACCAAAGCACCATCCACTGTGACAGAGGTCAGGAGCTTCCTGGGAATCGCCACATATTGTAGCCAGTTCTTACCCCAACTGGCAACTCTGAGAGAGCAGCCTCGACTCTTCCTGAACAAAGGTGTACCTTGGCAGTGGGGAGATGCACACCAGGCTGTGTTCCAGGATGTTACGGCTGTGTTGCTTAGCGACACCGCAATGAGATATTTTGACCCTTGGATGTCCACGAGCCTTGTGGTTGATGCCACCCCAGTAGGACTGAGCACAGTGCTGCTGCAACAAGTGAGAAGTGATTGTGCCAGCCATGCCTTACTGAGACGGAGCAATATTACTCATAAATTGAAAGAGAGAAGCTAGCCATTAGGTGGGGGTGCCAGCACTTTCATCTGTGAGCAACATTTTGAAATGATCACATATAACAAGCCCCTAGTGTGGACATCCCACCTGGTTCCCCCAGAATTGAGAAGTGAGTCCTGCAGCTGTAAAAATACCAATTTACTGTTGGATACCAACCAGGGTGTCACAACCCGGTAGACTACCTTTTTTGTGCACCTGGGAACCAAGGGTAACCGCCCGACTGAAGGCGATGAAGAGCACATTAACATCATTACAGACTTCAGCTGCCCATTAGCTCTGCCTCAACAGGGGATAGCATTTTAAGAGAAGTGTCTTCAAATGGCCAGGGTGCTGCCGTGACAAATGCATAAGCTCTGTTCTTTGGTCAGATGAATAGACAAGACATAGAAAGTCAACCGGACATGCAGACGCTGTGGAGGGCCCACCACAAACTGAGCGTCACGGCTGATGGGGTCCTGCAGAACGGATCCCGAATTGTCATTCGTAGGGTCCTCTGGGTCTAAGTCAATCAGCTGATGCATGTGGGACACTTGGGCATCATATAAACCAAAGCTTGACTAAGAGAATCTCTGGTATCCTGATATGCACCAACAGGTGGAGCAGATGGTGAGAGAAAGTCTGCTCTGCCAAGCAAGCAGAAATTTGGAATCACCAGCCCCTGTGGACATCGCAGAACCCTGCGTAATGCCCTGAAAGAATTTCAGCACAGATTTCTGCGTGCTACCTGATGGAAGTCTAGTCCTGGTAATAATAGACCTCCGCTCAAAATTCCATGTGGCTGAAACCGTTGAGCCAATGACTTTTGAAAAAGTGTATGCATGTTAGAAAAGATGTTTGGCACTTTTAGCGTACCCAACCAAATGAAGACAAACAATGGTCCATCCTTTCAGGGCTGTGAATTTTGCAACTACTTGGCGGGCTAGGTGTGAACCACCAGACCATCATGTCTTACTAGACTTAGGCCAGCGAGGAGGTGGAATGCTTCATGCACACTCTTAACAAGATCATGCAAGCTGACGGCAAGCAACAGCTAAATGTAGAGTCTCTTATCCATCAGCTTCTCCAGCGGCGGCTCCACCGTAATGGTGAAGGAGCGTCGCCCCACTGAGAGCCATAAAAAATAAAATTATAATAAAAGACTTTTATTATCATTTTATTTTACTGACTGAGCCAATGCCAGTCTAGGGTGGGGCCGGGCCATGGCAGGGAGGAGTGGTGGGCACTGTAAGTGCGCATGTCGGTTTGGCCGGCCATCTTAGGACGGCCAAACCAACATACACACTTAGGTTTCTCCAACCCAGCTGTATTCTACAGCCGGGTGGAGAAACGGCACAGACTCCCTGTGCCTGAGCGAGCTTCAGACCAGCCTGCTCAGACCAATCCCGGTGTTTCTCTCATGCTTGGTATGTCATTAGAGCAGCGTCGGGATTGGATGGGGGAGTTTGGGAGCCTGTTTTGTGTGATGCGTGGCAGAGGAGCACTGAGGCAGCCGGCAGAGTCAGGTAAGTCTTTTTCATTAAATTTTTATTATCCCCCACTTTATATGGCAGCAGCCGCCACTGAGTATCTACAAGCTTATCACCAAACTCCACAGTGCACTATGAGGTGCTCCCCAGAAGTCCTTATTGTTGGGCGATCTGTGGGAAATATGCTGCCCAAGGATCCCTAGAGGGTCCCGGCACCACACAATGTATCCGAGACCCAGCAAAGAAGGATAAACTAAAACAGCAAGGCTAGCAAAAAGAGGAGGGCCAAGACTCTATTGCTAGGTCTTGGTCAAGGACACGAACCCAGGGAGTAAGTTCTGCACCCCATTTGAGTGTCAGCCACTCAAATGGGGTGCAGAACTTACTCCCTGGGTTCGTGTCCTTGACCAAGACCTAGAAATAGAGTCTTGGCCCTCCTAAGAAGGCTAGAAAAGCATATAGAAATGCTCTTAAAGAACGAAAAAATGCCTTAAGAGAAGAATCGTGGCGGGCCCTCCAAGAAGCATCCATACTTAGAGATAACACATGCTTCTGGAAAGCAATAAATGCACCTTTTTTAGCCCCGAGAGATCTACCTACACTTGAGATTACTATCGGCGAGGACCAATGGGTGGATCATTTCTCAAATATGTACAACAATAACGCCCAAGTGACACCGACAGCCATGCCCAGACAAGCCACAGAGTCAGATTTAACCTCCTTTTATCCAATGGATGTTGACATCACTGTGGATGAAGTTATCCACGCTATAAAGGCAAGTGCGGGAGGTAAAGCTCCAGGCCCAGATGGGGTGCCTGTGGGCCTTTATAAATCTAATCCTTCACTCTGGGGCCCATTATTAACATCAGTTTTGAAAGCTTGCTGCAACCATGGGTTCATCCCATCCTGGTCAGAATCAATACTGGTTCCTATTTTTAAAAAGGGCGACCGTAACAATCCCACATGTTATCGGCCAATATCACTATTAGATTCTCTTGTGAAAGTGGCCAGCCAAATCCTATTGAACAGACTGCAGACGTGGGCGGAGGAAGCGGGGGTAGTCACGGAATTGCAATATGGTTTTCGACAGGGTCTTGGCACCATCGAACAAGGGCTAAATTTGAATATTATCTGGGGCAAATATACATGAGTAGTATTCACTAAGGGGTAGCTGTTCCTAAGATCAAAGAGAATCACAACCTATTCTGGTTGGAGAGGAAGTAAGAGAGAGGTCAATCTCAATACAGTTGGGTTATCTAGAGTGATGGAGGGATCCCTCCTTTTTGGATATAGTGCCCTCACACACCCTTGCGAGTGTCATGCTTCATCATCGGGCGTTGCGCTGCTGTCCTCCACGGGCCCTGCGAGAGGGCTCTTTATCGGAGATCTTTTAAGGAGACGCCGCAGTTGTGCATGTGGGTATGTGGGCGTAAGGTGGTGAGTGAGTGAGTGAGTTAAAATTACCAGACGATACCTAGAACCTAATTTTATTCGGGGATCCGCATGGTAAGGTTAAAATGGGTCAGACACTGGAGCTCCTCTGTGGAACAAATGTGGAGGGGGGATGAATGTCTTCCCTCTGCTCTCAGAATCCGTGTAAGGGTGTGTTCAAGAAAAAATTGGTCAACATGTTTCACGCTTCATGTAGGTCCATAAGGGATCCAAGGGCGCTTCGTCAGGACCGTGAGGAGTGTAAACAAGGGAAAGTGATCAGGAATCAGAGAAGAGAAAGCCCTGTATACCTGTAATACCCCTAGTCCGGTATAGATGTGTCTTCGCGCTGGAAGGAATGTGTAATACAGGTTCCTAAACCCAACCCCCAATTTCAGAAAGGTGGGCCACGTCGGCGCTCACTTAGGTTATGAGGAAGAGTATAGTTGCTCGCCCCATCGACGTCCGGAAACCTACCTTTCCGTCTGTGAGTAGCCGGGAATATACATGAGCCAAAAGTGGGAACCTCTTTCTGGCTTTTGTAGATCTCAGTTCCGCGTTCGATTGTGTCAGACACCATCAACTCAGGAGCACACTAGAGGACCTGGGCGTTGGACATGCAACTCATAAACTTTTTGGGCAGCTATACCAAGACGCACACGCCAGGGTTCGCTATGGTGGCCTAGGAGAGTGCACTGCCAAGTTTCCAGTTAGAAAGGGGGTGAGACAAGGGTGCGTGTTAGCCCCCTTCCTTTTTACTTTGTACATTAATGGCTTAGGCCCAGTTTTAACAAGCGAATTCCAGGACCTCCCATATATCGACAATCGCCCAATTCCAGTGTTGTTGTATGCGGATGACCCTGTTCTTATGGCACACACACAACTTGGGCTGCAAAGAGCTGTCTCCAGTTTCTCAACCTTTATGTCTAATCTAGGCCTTCAAGTAAACACCAACAAAACATATATTATGAAATGTGGAAATAGTAGTGTAAAATGCCGAGACATATTTATCAACAACAGCAAGGTTAAGTTTACCAACAGATTTTCGTACCTGGGGATTCTCTTTGAACAAAAGGGGTCCTGGTCACACGCCATTTTAGCAAGAAAATTGCTATTTTCAAAAGCGACAGCAGCTTTATTCAACTTTGCTAGAAAACTGGGCAAAAGGCCGATTGTAGAGCTATTGAAGATTTACAAAGCTAAGTGTGTCTCGACAGCCATGTACGGTGCTGGTATCTGGGCCTATGCTGATCCACAACCTCTACAATTAATTGAGAACGTTTTTTTGAGGTATTTACTAGCGGTCCCGAATAGCACTGCTACTCATATTTGCCATGCAGAACTCGGGTGCCGTATATTTCAGATTTAATTAAGAAGCAACCGATCTTGCTATGGCATAAGATATGGTCAACAACTTTTACTAGTTTTAATCGGGATGTGCTAAATGACTGTTTTAAGCTTCAAAGGGAGCTCCATATTCCATGGATAAAATATGTCAAGAATTTTATGACAGATCTTGGGCATCCCGAATATTTTAACGACCTGGACAGCATCTCCATAATCTCAAGAAAATCACTAAAGACTGATTGTCTAGAGCTTTTGGAAACAATCAGACTGTCCTCCGAGATAGTAAAACCTACAGTTAGGGAAAACCAAATGTTACTTCTTCAATTCGGTTTGCAACCGTACCTTGTAACTGTAAAAGGGGGGTATGACGGGATGCTGCTGCTCATCTACGTTTAGGAAATTTACATAGGCTAACAACTTTTCCAGACATGAACGATTGGTCGAAAACCCTATGCCCGTGTCTATGTGACGACACATCTACCCAATCCACAATGTACATGTTACTATTTTGTAAATTTTATACTACAATAAGAAAAAGATGGATAGTACCTATATTAAGGGTGTTAGGATTGAGACAATGTCGCCCAGCCTTTGTTATATTACAACTTTTAGAACATGACATGTTTATCAGCTCCCTAACTGAATACATAAAAAGGCGTGATCAGATGTAGGAAAACCATGTGAATTATGGCGATGGTCTTTTTAAACATTTTTTAACACCACAATAATACATTTGTTTTTAGATTGTGTGACAATGTACTTGTACGATTTTATGATTGTTTTTTACTATGTGCTTTTATGATTTAATCTGTTAAATCGAATAAAGCTTATTTTGACTTGACTTGAGTGTCAGCCATGGAGAATTGTTCCCTTAAAGGGGGCGATAGGCATGGCAAAAAGGAGTGACCAGTTAGAGACCTGCAACACATCATGGATGAAGAAAATACCAGGGCCTGAATCCCCCAGACTGCATGGAGAAATGAGATAATGCAGACGTTTTGGGGTAGGGCAATTCAGAACTACCTCGAACCCTAGCCAAAGCCAATGCTTGAAGCTAATCAGAGGGAGGAGAGAGCCAGAGAAGAAGATCCAGGCTCTACCAACAGTCAGGGGACCGATTCGTACACAGGCTGAGAAGGGGTCATTAAAATGTCACGTGAACCTGGCACCATCAGTGGCTTACTGGACTACACCTGGTATCAAGGGGCTGAACCGGTTTGAGATGCAAACTTTGTTTTGGTGGAAACGTTATTTGTTTAGGGGGAGACTGATAAGTAATGTAGGTTTTTGTCAGGAGCACTCTGGCACCTGGGGGCAGTCATTAGAGCTAATAAATAGGACTGCTTGGCGCACAGTGACCCAACCTATGATCATGGTGTGTTCCCTGCGCGTCGCTACTCACACATATGCCAACACCGCACAGTATAAATTTGGGGGCTTGACTGATAGGAAGGGTAGGGATCAATTTCTTATACACTGCAGGAGTGAAAAGGTATGGGATTTATTATCAGGGACATCTTAAGGATTTCATGGGCCCTGGGCCAAAAGTAATTTGGGGGGCCCTGTTCGGAGCAGCTTTTAATTTATGATCCAATTTCAGCTCTTTCATGCCCTCTTTGGCCAGGTCACTGACACTGCACAGACACACTGGTCAAAATGTTAAATGTGTTTACATCTAATATTCAGGGACAGTGATGTGTGTTCTCAATATTATAATACAACAGCAGCTCACTAATTTTATTGCAAATAATCTCTGTGGCCCATTTTTCATATGTGAGGTACTGTTTTGATCTAAAAGAAAGGTTGTATATGAATGTTGGATGGTGCTGAAAAATATAAATATTTCGCTGCAAAATGCCTCTTAAAGCCTTCCACACATCATCCAAATTAAAAATAAATTAAAGGGAAACGTTATTTAAAACAATATGTGTAAGCATTATTCAAGGTCTTCAAGGCAAGACTCTGCAGAACAGATCTGGCTGTATCAGGGGGCCCCATGAAATGTTGGGGCCCTGTGCCAGGGCCCACTTTGCCCATGCCTTAAAACGTCTCTGTTTATTATGTAATGTAATGAAAAATGCAATTGCTATAATTCTACAAAAATGATTCTCTAACATTACATTCTCTAGCTTCTGCATTATGTATTCTCTCCTTTCTGACCTTTATCTCAATGTGTCAGTCAATCAATCAATCAGTGGCTTATAAAGTGCGGCTACTCACCCGTGAGGGTCTCAAGGCGCTGGAGTGGGAGGAGGGGCAGCTGGTCGGACTGGGTGGAGGATCATTCGAAGAGCCAGGTCTTGTCACTCACACCTTTGCCTCACTCGTACATTTATATCAAATCCTTTAGGTGATAGTAGTGGGTTTTCTCCTTGGGCCTATTCAGACGGCCCAGCTTGTAGAGTGATACGCTGTTCTTGTGTTGCATCAAGAATTTGCTTCTATCTACTTGTTCTGAGCTGCAGAATGATGGAAAGACAGTTTCGAAGGCCTTTTTCAGTGGCTAAATTCAAACCATGCTGAATGGTACTAAATCAGACATGCCTTTTTATTTAGCTTTTCCTTATATCCTATAATGAACTTGCATTATTCTCCAATGTGGTCTGTGATATGATTTTTTTTAAGCCACAAAATACTTTGTGACTGAGTCCAGGACTGTTGGGGTTAGGGTAGGAGTAAGCCTGTGATCTATTTACACATACACAACAATGTGATTAAAACTAATATCTGATAAAGCTATTACTTGCTATGAATGCCCATAGCTGCATTACATGTATTTTGCAGGTGATTGAGTAATTCTGCACTGGTGTTCGTGCAGGTTTTCAATGTCATTTGCACAGAACGACCTGTGCAACATTACAATTGCAATAAAGTTTAACACAGACGGTGAAGGCAAATGTCAGTGCAAATGTTGGCAATCACCAGTGCAGCATTGCTCAGTCACCACTGTTATGCATGTAATAGGGCTCTCGAATTTTTCTTTGAAGTACTTTTGTAGTTTTATTGGTTATGATTCCAATCTGCAGTCACATTTTTTCAGTTCGGCCGACAAGCCTTTCCTCTTTTCTGCTTTTAACACATTTTTTCTCTCCATGGAACGCTTTCTACCTTACATTAATATAGATTACAAATAATGCACTTCTGCTCTAATTGCGTGTCCCTCAGACATGTACTCACCCATCCATGATGCGCCGCTCTCGTTCCCTGCATTATTTCAAGGCCTCTTAAGTTATTCATAAATGCATGGCTTGTACTGGAGTCTGGAGGAATATTCATTTGACATATATTCCGGTGCTGCTCTCTGCTCCATGTCTGCTCTTCACAGAAGCATGGCCTCAAATACAGATCCATTATTTGTGAGAGAAAAAATATATTAAAATGGCTTTGTAAAATGCATGAGTTTCTGAACGGCCATGGTGCTGTGTGCATCGTTGCCATGAAAAATAACTCGACATTGAAACAGCAAAGAGACTGGACCAGTAATTGTCATGCAGCTCAGTTTGCTGGGTATTTTGAAGAAGAAAAATGAACGTGCATGATCAAGCTACCCTGTACAGGCCAAGTCAAAAGGTAAAAGGTCACGGTATGAAACTACACCCTTGATATTCAGTTTTTCATCAATCGCAGCTCCTTCTAATAATCATTTTTCATTCTGATCTAACGAGACAACGTGTTGCAAACGTTCCCATCTTGTAAACATGGCGACTCGAACCCGGTGACACATGAAGTGAATGCTGGGAAGAAAGCGCACATTATCTGTATTATTGAGGAAATGCAGCAGGGTGGCTGGTCTGAGAGTGTCTGTAATGCACCGTAGACCTCAGCGATTCGGCTTTAAAACGGGGCCGTCGTTTCCAATAGGAGCTGGATCCGGGGGGAGAGTTTGGGAAAGAGTCTTAACTGTAGAAGCTGAGATTGAAGATTTTAAAGGCAGAACAGGGACCACTTAAAACAGCTTGGTTTAGAAGACATAATTAGACTAATCTGTGAGGCATGGAGAGGCGAGATGAACAGCAGTAACTCTCTCTCGAGATGCTTTCGCGTGCATTCACTCTCTGCACAGCTTGCCCTACCGATAACCTTGATGTTAGACGGGAGAGAAGCAAACTGGTTTTTAGTGATATTCACTTTCCTAGCTCATTTTAGTGAATTTTAGGCGTTGAGCGCTCGGCAGATGGACCAAGAGATCATTTTGTGGTCTTTTCTGTTAATTGAGATGTTATTGACTTTGTTTTAAGGTCCTCCATGAACAGAGGGACAGCCTAGACCAATGAGTAGCCGAAGTGGAAGTTAAACTTGAGGGCTAAATGCAAACATCTCTAGAACAGAAAGCAAAGTAAAATTAGTGAGAGGCTTCAACTGCATGTATAAAATGTTGCTTAAAGAGGTCCAAACAAATCAGAGAGACTTTGTAATTAGTTGTTCTGTTAATATTTTAAGTCTTGGCAATTTCTAAATTGTGAACTGACCAAAATGTTCTGATTCTTCAAAAATATCAAGGAGGATCTCTGGGCCAAAGCTGTAAAAGCCAAAGTGAAAAATAACAGGGCATGCTGCCCCCCTATCGAAGAGATCCAAATAGGCCGAAACCAGTTATATGGTGTGGGGTTTGCTTATGTTCCGGTTTAGAATGGACCCGCTCGGGCAGTTCGGTATGGACTGTTACTTTGGATCAGGATAAATGCTGATTTACATATGGCTTGGTCCTGCCTGAGGTGTCAAGGTGGGAGAAAAAACGATGGACTGGAATACAGCCCTAAGTATTTACCAGTGGCTGGAATTAATTCAGGCATTCCGCCAATCACTTTTTTGTTTTCTGCTGTGAGACTCCCCAGCTGCAATGGGAATGCTGAGGCGTAGGCAGTGTGCTCACTGTACCATTGGAACCAAACTGCACCACACAGAAGCGGCCCAAATAGTTTGAAGCCAGTTCTGGATAGGTTGTGCTCCAGTTTAGAACGAGTTTAGAGCGTAGCTGGCTTGGCAGTTCAGGCTGAAGTGTTCCTATTGGAGTAAGACCAAAGCTGATTTACCTATTGCTGGGTTTTGGCATGGTGGGCAACAACGTTGTACTGGGATCCAGCCTCAAGTAATTACCAGTGGCGGAAATTAATTCAAGAATTACACTCATCACTTTTTAAAGTTAAAAATAATGCAAACTTATATAAAACCTAAACCATCTGGTCCAAAATTGGAATCTGAGTTAAGAGAAGGTCGGGCGCTCTGCTTGATCTCCTTGTCAGAAGCAGTGGACAGAGAAAAGCCAGCCTTGCCTGAACCAGGATGCAGAGGCGATGTGACTGCAGTAAGGTAAGAAATATCATTAAGGGTCAAAAAGTTCTCCTATTTCTGGACATGAGCCAAGAACCAAACCAGAAGGAGAAAAGGGTGCTGGGATTGCGGATGTCAGAGGGCAAATTTGGGATCCTGTTAACAACGTAGCATCTTGGAAATTTTTAGGTACAGAGCAAAGGAAAGTTCTATATTTTTGTTAATGTTTATGCTGAAACTAATATCTTAAAGAAAATATTCAAAGATATATGCACGTAGCAACTCGCCAATAGCTACTTCTGATTTTTCGTTCCCAATGCTCGTTTGATTAACTAACACATTACAATTAGCAGTGATATTACAATTAGAAGATAATGTATTATTTTTTCATACATGGGTTCTCTTATACTATGTTTCACAGTGCACAGGATTTACTGTATGGGTGTTTTATCTACTAAGTCCCACAGTTAGGCCCTGATTCTAGGTTGCATAATACCGGCGGGGAGCAAACTCTGCACCCATAAACACCAATGTTGAGCAGTAACACCTTAACAGTACCTTGCAGTTGCAAGTCAATGTCCATGAAATGGGGAATAATCGGGTAGATCTGTTTCTTGAAGATCACATTCTGAGCGGTATTCCCTTTTCCATAAGGATTAATGCTCCAATTTACCTCCTACTCTGACTTCCTTTTTCCATTCTCTCTCCCACTCTCACCCACCAAAGCACACTCAGCATGTTTTTTGGGATATTGGATTTCTGAGCTGCAGGATAAAACATCTTACAGATAGAGACACTGTTGCTATGTCTGTTGACAAGTTCTGGCCCAGAGACAATGTCTTGGGTATCCTGCATGTCCTGGATCTTCTTAAAAGACCCTAAATCACACATCCCGCAGTAATATTCTGTGCGTATGTTTGCAGACACTATCCTGAGTCCTTTGTATGGAGAAAGACTGCAGCCTCTGACCACACACAAAACGATCTTAAAAAATGTTGCAATATTTGGGTCAGATTTCACACCACCTTCCACGTGGATATGCCAAAGCAAATTCATTTTGATCTCAGCATTATGATAGTGGGACTTTTCTTGTAACAAACTTGACCACGGTCACAGGTTTTACATACTGCCTCCTTGAAGATTTTTCTCTGCCATCTTCAAAATATCAAACACTGATCTACAGGTTTAATGGGCCTAGGAACCCTGTTTAGAAGTTAACCCTAATTATGTTTGTTTTCAAACCCAATATAATTCAGGCAATCAGAATCTGTGTTTCGGTCCCTGAACCATGTGTAGAGTCTGTCAACCATTTTCTTTTTTTTTTTTTTTAAACAGATTTTATTTGTCAAGTTACACATATATTGCAGGGCTCTGTACCCCAGAGGCATCTGCACAATCGGATCATATTATATTGACTTTGACATTTCCAATGTGAAACACAGGAGATAGAAAAGCAATACAAATAAAATTGAACTTCCTCCCACCCCCAACCCCTCCCCCCCGATCGCACTATACATCCACAGCCAGACCGAATCATTTGGATAGAGCAAAAGGCCTGCCCATCAAAATACCCCATCACACGATACCCCCACGTTCCCATCCTCAAAATAAACATCACATCAAGGGGGGGTCCCCTGCCACCAAGACCGGCTCCAATAGCAGTCCTCGATAATCCGCCCACCGTTTCCAAATTTTGAAGTGTTTGTGTGGGCACCCCCGGGCAATGAAGATGGGTTTCTCCAGGCCCATGCAGAAGTCTAGGCCATTCTTCCACGCAGCTACTGAAGGGGCCCTCGGTGCCTTCCACGCCCTAGCTATGTCCCTCTTCGCCAGGGTGAAGCCCAATTGCATTAGGTGTTGTTTATAGATGTTGCCTCCTATCCCCTCCAAGACATGTAGCAGAGCAAGTTTCGGCGAGCGGGGGAGATCCCAACCCAGCACCTCCGATAGACAGGTAAACACCCCCCTCCAGAAACGGTCTAAAGAGAGACACTGCCAGACAGTGTGTATAAGTGTGCCCTCCTCCCGATTGCATCGAAGGCATTCAGCAGAGGCAATCAGCCCCGCCCTCCACAAGCGTACCCGTGTGAAGTAGACCCTGTGTAGATACTTAAACTGGACGAGGCAAAGTCGTACAGCTATTGCCGCCCCCGCGGAGCAGCTAAAGCCTCCGTCCAGTCTTCTTCATGCAAGGGACCCACATCGCCCTCCCAATCCCCTCGAAGTTTCCATAGTGTGGGGGAGCAATGGGTAACTAGGGACTGGTAGATCTTGGAGATTTTGCGTTCCTGAAGGTCCCCCATGAAAACTTTCGCCTCTAACGGGCTGAACTCGGGCAGAGACTCCAGACCTGCTAGGCTAGGGGACAAAGCGTGCCGAAATTGAAGGTACCGGTAAAATTGGGACTTCGGCATGTGAAATTCTTTCTGAAGGTCCTGGAAGGATTTGAGTGCAAGTCCCCTCATAACATCACCCAAGACCGAAATGCCTATGTCATCCCACCCCCGGAATCCCTGTAGGGCCACCAGATGCGGCAAACGCCCGTTATTCCAGAGGGGAGTTTCCAGAGTCACTGTATTCCACCACCTCATCCGTCGCAACGCCTGCCTCCAGACCTGTAACACAACCCTTGTTGCCGATGGCAGTGAGCCCCGCAGTGGTGCTGAATACAGAATCGTATGAAGCGAGCGGTCCCCCATAAGTCGTTGCTCGACCGCGTATGCCGGATCTTCCCTATTGCCATACCACCATTCATTTAAGACTAGCAGATGTGAGGCCTGATAGTACGAGTGAATATCAGAGGACTCTAGCCCCCCGCAATAAGTAGACAAAAAACACTTCCGCAGGGCCACCCGCACCTTGCCCCCCCTCCCACAGGAACTGCCCAAGAGCTGCATTCACTTGTCGGAACCATCGGGGTGAAATCTGGTAAGGGTGGTTCTGTAATTGATATAGGAGCCAGGGAAGCGCCACCATCTTAAATATAGCCGACCTGCCATAAATAGACAGGGGCATACGGGACCAGGACTTAAGATCGTCGCGCACTCGTTCCCACACTGGAACCAGGTTACGCTCCCAGGAGATAGCGGGCACGTCCGACATAAACACACCAAGATATTTCAGCCCCCCCGTCGCCAGCTGAACCGACGAGACCCACGAGCCCACACCTGTCCGATCACCAAGAATCCACATCGTGGACTTACGGGGATTCATATACAGTCCAGATGTCTCCCCAAAAATCTGTATAATACGCAGTATCCGCGGCCCTGTCCTGTCCACGTTCGTAAGGAAAAAGAGGACGTCATCCGCATACAATGCTATCCTGTCTGACAGTCCCTGTGCCCATTCGAAGCCCTGCAGCTGCGCATCCATTCGTACCCATGCAGCCAGAGGCTCCATTGCCAGGGCAAATAAATATAGGGACAGGGGGCAGCCCTGTCTCGTGCCCCGCCTGATGCAGAACGTGGAAGAGATCGCACCGGCTACCCGCACCGATGCTGTTAGGTCGGTGTATAGGAGAGTTAAGTAGGAAAGGAATCGCGGTCCGAAATTGAGTCTACGCAGTAACGCAATTAAGTAGACCCAACTAAGAGAATCAAATGCCCTGTCCATGTCAGCCAATAGCAGTGCCGCCGGTTCTCCCAGCTGCTGAATGGCCGCCACTGCCACATGCGCCCGCCTGATGTTATGTCTGGTCGCCCTCTGAGGCATAAATCCCGCCTGGTCAGGATGGACCAGGGCGGTAATATGAGGTAGAAGGCGATTTGCCAGGGCCTTAGCCAGGATCTTAGCCTCCACGTTTAGGAGAGAGATGGGGCGATATGATGCGTGCTGATCTGGGGGCCTGCCCGGCTTGTGAAAGACAACCACCTCCGCATGTCTCCAGTCTGGAGGAAGAGAGCCTCGCTCTCGCGCCTCCTCCACCACTGAACGGTATTGAGGACCCAACTGCAAGAAGTAGCGTTTATAGAATTCACTGGGGAACCCATTGGGCCCCGGCGCCTTCCCGGAGTTAAGCTCTCCCAAAGCAGCGAACAACTCTTCATCTGTCAGGGGCAGCTCAAATTGTTCCCTCACCTCAACCATTTTCTTTTTTAAAGTTGGCTTTTTTTTAATAGTTTGTAAATCTTATGGACTGCTGATGGAGTTTCAAAAACAGTTCCTCTAAGAATTGTGGTGGGGCTGGGGATTCACACCTTAAACAATAAAAGTCAGACAGGAAGAGGAAAACGTTAAGCCCCACTCTTTGCTTTCATTAACAGCGCATTGAGTGCACTTTCCCTGGATAAAAGCAGGAAATCTTTGTTATTCACTCTCCTGTCAGCAGGAGATCTCTTTGTTTTTCGCGCTCCTTAAGGCCCCCTTCACAGTGAAAAATCATACTGTGAGCGGCTGCTCAGGTGGACAGCATAGAGGGAACACAGATTCCTAGTAAATCGTTCCAGGGGTACTCATGACCTGTAAGTTAAAGTGTCTCTCATGGACTCTGCAGCACTTATTGTGCCACCATGAGTGTGACATTGCAAAGTATGACTTCTAGCCCGCCTTTGCTGGCTGGAAGAGCAGTTTTCAGCTGCTAACTCGACTTTGACATTCATAGTAATGGAAAAGCTCAAACCTTTCTTAATATTAATAAGCCACCCCTTAGGCAGGCCTACTGAGTCCTACAGACAGGGTGGGTTATATTAAAAAGTTGGACATGTGATTCTTAACTTGAAATGTCCTGATAGTAAAAACCCAGCATTGCTGTTTTTACTATGGATATGCTAGTAGCTCCATTGGCATGTACCTGGTTACACACTGACCACTCATAAGTGCTAACTTCTGAATGGGACTACTAAATATGATATTTTGAGGTATCAAAAGTATTGTTGCATTAAACCCGACTTGAGGCTCAAGTCAAATTTAATGTAACTTTTGCACAAATGGCAACTTTAGTAAGCAGTCACTTTGTTACCCAAAGTTTTCCAGTGATTGTTTGTGGTTGCTGGCCATGAGACAGCCTTCTGTCCTCCTGGGGGGAGATGTGAACGACTCTTAGATGGAACACAAAGTGCCTGCCATTGGAAGCGGTGTGATCTCTACCTGGCATGACGACCAAACATGGTGTGAGCCCAAAAGTCGAGCTTCAAAGAGGAAGCCACCTTTGAAGGGCAAATAGTGGGGCTGCTCTTTTGTTCTTTCAGACAAAGTTTAAATTGGGGTCAGAGAGGTGTAAGCCTTTGTCAAACTGGTTTTTCTGTTGGCATGTAGCCCTCGGCTATCCACACCTTTAGGCAGGGCTAGGGAGCCCCTCATGCCATGAGAAGGCTTATGCCATGTTGGTAGTGGGCAGGATAGTGCATTCTGGGCTAGGTATATGCCACAATTTGCAGGAAGTCATTGCTCGGCAGGATTGGAACTGGTAGCCCATTGGCTAGTGGTCACTGCATTCCCAGGAGACACAAACTGGGCCATTATATTCCTCTTTCATAAAAAAGGAAGTAAGCTGTTACTATGCAACTACAGACTAATCTCACTCTTGAACAGCTCTGGAAAAATCTACTAGTGGGTCCTTCTGAATAGATTGCAGGCCTGGGCAGATAAAAACAAAGTCCTTATAGACACCCAGGTGGGGTTCCTTCCGCAAGGGCATTAGTACCATTGATCAAGCTGCAAAACTATTCATGATCTGCGTCAAATATACAAAGATGATCAAGCATTCACTCTATTTAACTTTCATTGATCTTAAATCGGCTTTTGATCTGGTCAATTGAACCAAACTATGGGATACGCTTAAGGAACAAGGAATCGAAAGGGACCTCTTGCAATCCATCAAAGCACTGCACAAGCACATGCGGGCCTGCATTTGCCATAGAAGTGGAGGAGAATGCACTCCTTATTTTGATATCTGCTCAGGGGTATGCCAGGAATCAGTCCTTGCCTCACTACTATTCTTCGTCTTCTTGAATGACTCAGAGGAATTTCTACTCGATGGGCTAACAGATACACTGAAGCTGGAGAACAAAATAATTGTTATCCTTTTGTTCCCAAATGATGCAGTAATTCTATCTTGCATGCAAATCGAGTTGCACAGGAGATTGGATAACTTTGAAAGCTTCTGTAGGCAAAAAGATATCATTATTAACATACAAAAGACAAAAGTAATGTCTCTGGGTTATCTCCACCACTGACAAAATATCCAAGAATTGCTGGCAAGGCACTTGAAATAGTCAAGGTCTACGGCTACCTGGGGATCAACAAAAAGTTGTCCTGGTGTACCCATGTTGGCAAAGCAGCTGCCACCCTACAGCAGTCTGCCAACACAATTCTAAGGATCAAGAACAAAATTGTCTGCCTCTCATTGAACGCGGTGTTATACATGCAAAAAGCACTGGCTGCAGCAAGTTATGATGCAGAACTCTAAGAATACAGCAACAGTAAGTAGCTCCAAATGCTGGAAAACACATTTTTGAAATCACTACTGCACCTGAGCCCTGGCACACCATTATCCCCCTGTACCTGGAAACGGGCATGGTTCCCATCTTCGAGCTCTTAGCCTTTGCTCTGGTATTGTAATGGCTATGCCTAAACTGCAACTGTCATGGTGAGTCTTTTCTGCGATCAGCCCTTGGAGTGTCTTCCACAGGGAAAATCCTTCACAACCGGTGGGCAAGTTATGTAAAAAGCTGTCTCCAAAACCTTGATCTCGAGCATCGATGGTCCAAGCCAGCCAACATCAACAGCACCACTGCTGCCATGGTAAAGGAAGCATTTCTGCACACCAAACTTAGGACGCGCATCGGGAAAGCACGATCTTCTGTTCTATCCTGCAACTATTTGCACACAAAGCACACTCTGCATATGGAGCAGTATCTGAATGATATTAGCCCCAGTGCACGCTGCACTCTATATTTAAAATTCAGTCTAGGTATCCTACCCATTAACACGTTTATTGCTACATTTTCTGAAGACTATACAATCTCCGAACTCTGCGATTGCACTGTGGGCATTAAGGAGTCCATTATGCACTTTATGCTATTTTGCACAAAAATCAAGCCTTTACGCACAAAGTGGCTCATCTCACTGTTCAAACAATTTTTTAATTACATCTTGCACCGACGCACTAGCACTTTGTGCCAGATCAGATCTGTCAACTATCTACAAGCCAGTTTCAAGCTACATTCTGTGAGAATGGCTTATTGTAAGAACAGCATAGAGATTTCCTCATCGTGGCAATCAAGCAAATGGAGCTTCATTTAACATACTAGCACTTTGTGTCAGATCAGTCTTGTTAACCATCTACAAGCCTGCGTCCAGATATACCAAGGGAGCGTGGTTTATCCCAAGAAGGGCATAGAAACCTTTCACCACGATCACTAATTAACCACAGCCCCACTTCACCATGATGCTAACGAACCTTTATCTGATTCATTTTATACAACTGAAATGTCTACTACTGTTTTAACATCACTTTTTAAGATTTTGTGGCATAAACACACTAATATCCAAAAATACCTGAGCCTGTCGATCATGACTGTGCCAGCAGGCATGATGGACCTGAATGTTAATTGTCTTCTTTACGTAGTTTTATTGTGAATGCAATAAGATGGGAATGGCATTTTTCTCAAGTTGAGTTATGGCCGAAATGAGCCTGCCATAGACACGTGAGTCACTCCAGAGCCCCCTACTTTGCATAAAACCCAGCACTTTATCGAGTGGTTTACACAAACCTCTTCAAGGTATGGATCAGTATCTACCATGCAATTTTACTGTCTATTAATATTGTATTTTTGGTGTTTTTAAAATTGCATGTGGAAAAGCTGATACAATAAAGATATCACGCATCATGCAGAGGGCACAAACTGGGCATAAAAGTGACACCCCTGGTACCCAAACCTCAGATCACATCTGTACTAGAGAGATGACCTAAGAAGGACTGCCCTGCTGTTTCCTGGACCCAGCAAAGTGCAGCCTGGGACACCAAGTCCTGACAATTGCAGTTTGGTTGTCTAGCAAGAAAGTTATTGCCACTTAAAGGAAGCCACTGATTTTGCTGTAACCAGAGACCAGTAGCAACTGTTTTTGGCTTGACCTCACCACGACTTCGAGGAACATCAACCCCTGTGCCCAAAGTTGCCCTACCATTTTCATGAACCGAGGGTGGCTCCCAGAAGACCCCCATCACAGATCAGCATCCTTAGCATCCTCCAGCTTTGTCAGCATCCGATATCCCTTGCATCAGGCCCACTCCATTAAAGTCAATGGTGGTTCTCCCACAGAGTCTGGAACTGGACTGGAGACTGCTTTGACTGCGAGGTAACTGGACCTCTTTGGTCCCTGTGACTTGCTTCCTGCCAGAGTTGGCGTCCAAAGTGAGCCGGAGTAGTAGCTTAGCACTTTTACAAAATTTATAAAGTTTGCTGCTAGTGATGCCCATTACAATGATTTATTGGAGCAAGTGACACAGTAGTGGTTTATTATTCATATCACCACAACCCTCTGGTGGATTTTGAGGTGTCTATTTACAGATAAAACTACAACCTATTTTTTATTAAAAAAAAGGAGTTGGATTTTCACTGAGGCCTGTTACCTTCTCATTCAACTATTTTGGTATTTCTGTCATAAAATCTCTCCCTTATTTGGTACTTCTCCATGACCCCCTTGTAAGCAGGGAAGAAACAAGGGCAGAAGAATTAAAGAAAACAAGGACAACACTTAGTTATTGTATGTTCTGCCATGGTGATCTATACAGGGGACTATGAGATGACTTCCACTTCGAGCCTGGTACTCCACTTGCTAGAAAGATCATGAAAATCTTCAACAAAGTTCTTACTACTGAGTCTATTGACTCCACAATCCCTAAAGATCCCCCAAACTGAAAATTGCTATATAAGGGTCACTGTAGGATGAGCCAGTATGGTGGAGGGACTCCCATTGATGCTTACTCACATGGACCTTAAGAAGTTGCCCACATCGCATTTGGCACACATCGCATTCTCGGCCTGAGCCATGGCCAGTGGCAGATAATTAGTAGTTTTGAGTAGCCTTACTTCATCAGGAATCCGTCCGAGCCTTCACATATAGGTTCCTGTGGTCTTTTTGGTCAGGGTCAGTCCAATTTCCACCATGTATCTACTAATGCCTTACATTATAACCCCATGTTAATTTACATCATATTTACATGCCGATTGCCCCTGCCAACAGGAGCTCTCTTATTCTCTTTATTTATGCATTATATTTGAGATTAATCTCTCATTTGTTTTTCTTATTAATATCAAGATCAGACTTCTTCCATCTCATTATTTCTGTGTGTATATTCACAGTTTTTGCCTCTTTGAACCATGCATATTAAACTAGAATTTCTACGCAAACATTTACCTCCATATGTGTGCTTCATGCATATCTTTAACATTCGCCTCATAGAGCCACTCCGAGTCTCTCAAACCCAGTCGCTTTTGTATCAGATTTTATTTTCATTAGTGTTTCACTCAATATGGTGTCCTTCTCTCATAGTTCTTTTCGTATCTCTTGATAACTGCTCTAGCTACATAAAAGCAAGACTTTTCCTCCTTTTTTCCAAAATGGCATGAATGTTATATGCTGACTAGTACCATTACCCCAGTTAGGTCTCACTTATCGCTAAACGTTAAAGCAGGACAACGTTCTTTCCAGTAGACCCAACATGGTGTCAGATCTGTATTTTCGTTAACAGTGTTGCATGTTCTAGATTCTGCCTTCTTCTTCAGTGATTCATAAAAGTTGGGATTGTTTCTTTCTCACGGTCTCAACGTGATGCAGAAGCAATGCTTATTGGTCCACAAATGTTGGGCGATACGGTGTCATATCTAGGTCTGCGTAACAATGTTCTGGATTTCCCTTTTTCTTTATTTCTCTTCATCCTAGCCACTATACTAAGGCATATTTGCTTGTTTTCTTCTATATAACACACAATCTTGTTTATTTACCTTGCAGATTTCTCCCCGCCAGGCCGGACTGTTTCAAATTTACAGTGTCAATATACTACATTCTCTTGTTCTCATTGTTGTTCTTTCATCTAGTCAGCCTTTCCGTTATCTTAGTGCTATGACTTCCATTCATGTGAACCCTTTGCTCAGTTTTGATATTGAAAAGGCTTCCATTTTCGTTTTTTGCAAAAACTTAAATGTGCACGTTTCTCTAATGCAGGACCAGTCTCGGTCCGAAATGCACTGAGGCCTCATACATGTTGATTATGGAAATGGCTAACTAGGGATTGGACAATATGAATATTTCAAAGCACAAGCAAATGCACAATTGTTAACCAACTGCTCATCAACATAAGTGACTAAATGAAGCATGTTTTTCTATACTCTATGAGCTCTGTTATAAGGAACACGGGTCCCTAAACACTGGATAGGAAAAGTAATACTCTGGAAGCAAAGGTAATGCGCAGGGAACTTTTAAAATAACATTTTTTTATTACATGAAAGTAAAATTAGTTTTTAGGGGTGGTTACCCCTACGGGCAGTTGCGGCCAGCATGACTCGCTGGTAGGGGTCGCACGGGTTTGCGGGAGGGAGGTGGGGAGGTTTAATTAAAAATTTAAAAACTTACCTTACCGGGTCCCGCGCCGCCCTCAGTGCCTGGCCGGGTCCCGCGTTTTCCCAAAAGGAAGCGGCCACAGGCAGCCTCCCTCCCCTAAGCCAATCACAATGCTGCAATGGCAGCATTGTGATTGGTGGGGACAGCGCCCAGCTGGGCGCCTAGGGGGAGGCCTTTTTCTCTATGTAGGCTGCATGCAGCCTACATAGAGAAAATGGAGAGTGCGCATGACTGGTTTGGTCGGCCCCAGAAGGCCGACCAAACAGTCAGGACCCACAGCATTGGGCAAGCCACTCCTCCCCGACCCATAACCAGCCCACCCCCAACCAGGCATACCCTTCTGCTCACTCCTCCCCAACCCGCCCACCCACCCGCCCCCAACCAGGCATACCCTTCTGCTTTCTCGCAGTGCGAGAAGCAGAAACATAAAATAGTATTTAAAATACCATTTTATGTTTCTGCTTCTCGCACTGCGAGAAAGCAGTGGGGCGACACTCCTCCGCCCTAATGGAGGAGGAGCCACCCCTGGGGGCGCACCTAGACAGGTATCAAAAGAACACACAGGCAAAAAAAGTTAGTGACAAGGAGAATTATACAAGATTAAAGTCACACAACACTAGTGCACCCAAGTATCAATTGTGCATAATCAGACGGGTTAGAGTGATTAGGTAAATGACGTTTCGATCCACTTAAAATATGGGATCATCGTGCAATGTTTGCCTGGATACATAAACCAATGTGAAAATAAGTCAATCAATATGAGAACATGTGAAAACAGAGGGGAATGGATGGGTATGGGGGAATAAAGAGAAATGAAAGAGGAGAAAAAGAAAAGGAAGACAAATGGAAGAAAAGAGAAAATATAATAAATTAAATTGTAATATAAGTCTAAGAACACTGCAATAAGTGAGAGATCCATGCAAAAAGGGCTGTGGTCACTGACAGAAGCATGCGGAATCCCACAAATAGTGGCTATCAATGTGATATATCTTCAGATGTCGGGCAGTGTTATTGACCACTATAGCATGACACAACCTGAGAGTTCTCTACAATACTATCAACAAAATGGACAGCCTGCTGGCGTAGTTCACATTTATAATAAGTGAGAGGAATTGCATGCAGAGTGAAGGTTTCAACATTCTGGTGAATAACAGACATAAAATCACAGCAACCAAAGGAAATACGCATAGATAACTGGATCACATGGCCCCACTAAGGGCTTATAGGGGCACTCCGTTGGAGTGTGCTCCCCTTCACTGACTACATTCCAAACGGGTCAATACTAGAGGAGCGGTCAAGAAAAAAAAATACAGAATTACGTACGGGTAAAGCCAGCCTTCATATTAAAACTCCCCTTAGGTAACACTAATAGACCTACATACCCATTGATAACATATCTAGCATGGATTATACAGTGAAAAAGACAATGAAAATCACAGGAAATGCTAGACGTAAACTGATGTCACCTCAATTATTCCAAGAAATCAAGGCCTACTTGCTCTATAAAGAAAACATTGTATATAAACATACCAGTGCATCTAACCGGTTCAACCAAGTGAATTACGTATGAGTAAATCCAGCCTTCATAATAAAGCACCCCTGAGGTAAAAGTAATAGGACTACATACCTATAATTAGTAAATCTAGAGTAGATCATGCAATGAGAGAACAATGAAAATCACCGGAGAAGCGGGGCATTGCCCAATGTCACAAAATTACCCCGAATATGCCGGGAAATCAAGGTCAGCTGGCTCTATGAAGAAAAAATTATACGTAAATATACCAGTCCGTCTAAACGGTTCAACCGTGGGAATTAGAGGAAGGGAGATTATGTCTTTCCACTGTGTCCACATGGTGTGCCGAGAAGGAGCTAGCAGTGTACGTGTAACGATGGATAGAAATACGTGTGCTCTCCTCATAAGGTGTAATAGAGATAGGACTAGTCACACAAAACACCGGCAGACCATAGAACTGGAGGTGTCTGTTTTGAAACTGTGTAAGAAAGTAAAGATCGATAGAAGCATATATAAAGGCCAATCGAAGGAGCATATCAAGAACGCAATAATGTAGTGCATATCCTGTACTTTTATTTGCACTGAGTAATGTGACAAAGGGGTTCGTCTTAAACCAACAAAGTTGCATTCGAGACTTAAATGTGATATAATACATACATTTTCAGTACATAATAAGACATTCGGATCTTACAAGTCATTGGTGTCAAATAAGGGATGATGCCACCAATTTACCTATAAGCCATTCATAAGACATAAGCAATGTACAGTAGTTAGCCCGCATAAATCATACATTTAGACATAAGCAGTGTACTTGATAAACTCTGCATTAAGCGGCAGACAGCATTTATATAAAAAGGTATCTGACAAATTAGCATTTTTGAGGTCAGTGACATATGGTCATTCCGAAAGACAACATCCAGCCTTGGAGTTGTAAGGAACCTTTATAATATGGTATAGTCCTCTACAAGTCTATGGACAGTAGCAACCATGAGGGACTATAATATGGTATAGTCCTCTTCAAGTCTATGGACAGTAGCAACCATGAAGGAAGTAAAAATATATTAGCTGCAAATGCATTCTCATGACTTATACAGAGTAAAAGGTAGCAGCAAAAATTTCAAGAATTTCAGTATCAGGTTACACATGTAAGGATGCATCCCCTAACGTGCTAATAGTTTGTCAAGGCTTTTGGACGCAGTCCTGAAACACCGGAGAGATTTAAATCAGAGATGTCCAATCCTCTATTTTGTTGCGTCTGGTATGGAAGCTGTCTGCTCTCAAAATCCACTTTAGTTCTTCTTTATTGAGAATTGCTGTGATGTCACCGCCACGTTCTGGTACTTTCACAACATCCGTCACCTGCCATTGTAAATCATGTTCATTTTCGCCAAGTGTTTCAAAATGTTCCACCAAAGGTGTGTTGGCCACCTTACACCTCTGGAGACTCCTGTGTGGCATATTCTTAACCTCACTTTTTGTGTAGTCTGATGAACATAAACCAGATCACATGAGCAGGTAATTGCATAAATGGTATTAGCAGTGTTGCAATTTGAGAAATGTGTAAGTGCAGATTTTACATTTTTATGTACAAATTCTTTTGTCTCAATAGTGTACTCACACACATGCAACAAATCCCACATTTTCGATGGCCAAACTAGGGAAGTCATGCCCCATTTGTCATGTAAAAAGCGAGTCACCCCTAAGTATGGTAGGAAAGCTCTCACTAAGTGATCCTTGATGTTTTATATTTACAAAATGCAAAAATAGGGCATTTTAGGGATAACTCTCATGCATTTAGAATGTGCCAATGTCACAAGATTTTTTTCTTTACTTGATTGGAAATAAGTGAAAAAGAGGTGACACAAACCATCCTTCCTGTATCATCTTTGACTCTAGGGATCAGGAGTGCCTCATGCGGGCAGTACCATGCCCTTTTTATGTATCTAGTGATTAGCTTCCAGGCGGGTACCCTCTAGAAAGTAGTTTGGTCTTCAAAGTTTCTGCTTCTCTGAAAAAATCATGTTTAAAGAAGCAATTCCTTCTTATCCTCAGGATTTGGGAGTATTGGTCGAGTATCCAAGTAGGATGTTACTTTCTGTATGTTTTCAATACAGTGATGTATATAGTTCCCCCTCATGGGTTCTAATCATCAGATTCAAGAAAGGAATTTCCACTCTACTGTATTCGAAAGTGAATTTCAATCCTTTGCAACCATGTGACAAATGAGGTACGTGTCTGTACTACCTTTCCAAATTATAAAGAAATCATCAATATAGCGTTTCCAAGTCACTATATTATGAAATGGATTGTTGTCCGGCAGAATGGTCATAGTATCTAGATTAACTATGAAGAGAATGGCAAAACTGGGAGCATAAACTGCTCCCATAGATGTTCCCTTAATCTGCTGGCAATAATTGCCATCAAACTGAAGAACGTTTCTTGTGATTGTCAAGTGCAACAGTTCAAGGATAAAATCAGTGGATACTAGATGCAGGCGTGTCCTCTTCTATAGAGTTTGTTGAATAACTCAATCCCATCAGCTTGAGGAATATCCATATATAAGGATTCTATATCCAGTGTACAGAGAAGGCAACTGTTACAATCAAAAGTCATATGTTCAATCTGATTGATCAAGTCCATGCAATCTCTGCCATAGCACTTTGTGGTTGGGACAAAATGTTTGATGAAGAAATCAATGTAGCAACTGATGGGTTTGAATATGGACTTCATGGTGGCAATGTTTGATTTTTATGCATTTTGGGTAATGTATATATCACTGGTGTCCTAGAGTTTTTTGTATTAAAAAATAGTTGTTCATTTGTACTAAAAATACCCGCCTCCAGTCCTTTTCTAGTTATGGTAGAAATCTTAGTCTGGAGTTCTCTGGTGGGATCAGTCACCAACCCCACATAATGCAATGCCCAACCGCCTCATTAGCATGTGACTGAACACTGTTCGGTCGCATTCCTATATTTCACCATGGGAGCAGGCATTATGACCGTAAACCAGACGTAATGCATGCTCCCATAGTGAAATGGGAGGTGCAGTTCATTCCTGCATCCCCTGGCAGGAACCTCAAGGTGCCTGGCGTAAGGTGCAGGGATCAACAGGGGGGCACCATATGTGCCCTCTCGGCCTCCAACTGGAAGCTGTGCACCAAAGGGGGCCCTGCTGGGGGCCCCCTAACACACTTGCCGACATGGTTTCCATATTGGACAGACCGGCATGGAAACCATGTCGGAAACCGTGCATTGTAATCTCAAGGGTGGAAAGAGCCGCCCTTGAGATTACAGGCCGCATTCTGTCTGGCGGACGGGCTCCCCGAGCCTGTCAGAAGCCAGCCAGTATGACCGGTCAGATTCCTTTCCGACCCCCCCCCCCCATCAAAATGAGGCGGTCGGAAAGGAATTCGACTGGCCCATTACGATGCGGCCCGGTCGGAGCCTTTAAGGGCCGTATCGTAATCGGCCCCTATGTGTAGAGAGATTGAAAATGGGGATAGTCTGTGCAGCATTCCCACAGTTCAAAGTAGGCCTAGAATGCGGGCCAATGGAATTTTCCATATTCACTGGTGTCCCCACTGATAGTATTTCTGGTGCATCTGTCTCTTGCCTGGTTTGTTGAACAACCGCTGGCCTCGGCCTCTCCCTCTCGCTTGTTGGGGGGGCCTGGGATGTCCTTTTCCTAAAACAAAAGGGGGGTTTGGAGTCGTGTTGGAAGAGCTAGTTCCCTCTTCTGGGTCTGAATTGTCAGATGATTCTTCTGAGAAATCAGTGAATGTTACAAGGTTCTTCTGTTTATTGAATCTGCCCCAGGAATTTTGAGAACTGAGGCTCCAAAAGTTCCTATTGTCATAGAAATCCCCATTAAGGTATGGAGAAGATTTTTCAATTGTGTAGTAGCATATATCTTTTTTTATACTGTTAGATTTTTTTCTCTTGTTCTAATCTAGTAAATTCAGCAATAGTTTTTCCAATCTTTTCAAGCAGGCTTTTGACATCTGCTATCAAACTTGATTCAATAATTTGTTTTTCCAAATCTGTAATTTCCTCCAATAATTTCCTAGAGTGTTCTATGGCTGTATCAATGCCAAGCATCATCCATTGCCGTGAGCAGGTGGTGCAGATGTAACTGAAGCCTTGCTTGTATTTCTTATAATCCGTAAATACTCCAGGAATATTCCTCACTTGTAAGCCTCGGGGGATGGTGTCTGCTTTCAGATATTCTGTAAGCATACAAATCATGAGTTGTAGTTTTGTTTCTTTAATTTTACATTTCTCTAGTTGTTCTGTCAGACTAAAACTGGCAGGCTGTGCTGCTTCAGTATCGTCCGAGAAAAGAGTGGGCTCTTCCAATATCTTTTTGATATACTCATCAGTATACAATGGAGTATGTTCTGACATGCTAATAGATGGGGGACCTGTTCTAAGTTAGTCGTAAAGAAGAAGGAAAAAGGGAGGCAAGAAGAAACTGGGGTAAGGCAAGGAAAAGAGCCCACTATCAGTTAGTAGGAGGAATCTTTAAATCCCTTGCAATCAATCGATTGCGCATATATTGTTTCACAGACACAAGGGAAACCCAAGGATATCTAGGGACCAAGGGTAGTTTGTTATAAGGAACAGAGGTCCCTATACACTGGATAGTAAAAGTAATACTCTCGAAGCACAAGTAATGCCCAGGGAGCACCCAATCGACTTTTAAAATAACATTTTATTATTACAAGACAGTAAAATTAGTTTGTAGGGGTGGTTGTCACTTACCATTTTTTACCTGGTTGTTCTTTTGATACCTGTCTAGGTACGTCCTGTAGGGGTAACCACCCCTACAAACCAGGGTTGGATTGGGATTAAATAACGGTCCGGCCATACTAAAAAAAGTGGCCCACATTTGCATATTGCCTTTCCGCAAAGCACTGCTTCAGTGAAGTTTTTAAAAAGAAGGGGGTGGGGGTCTCTGACAGAGGCATGTTTTCTTAACTTTATTTAGATTTTAAAAAAATGCACGGATTAGTTCACACTGGTGAAACACACCTGTAAAACAAGTGAGGCCACTTATGCTCAGGCCCCCTGACCCCGCTCAATATGCATACATTAATGGGCCGGCCCAGACAGAGAAAGCGAGTGACACCTTTGCCCGTTGATAAAAGGGAGGTAATGGACGCCAATCTGCCTCCAGAAAGGCCACTAAGGCACCCACTGGGCCGCTGGCATCATCCGAACAGCACAGACACTGCCCAAATCAGCCCTCAGGCTGCCCAAATAAGCAGCAATTGCCCGAGTGCCTGCATTACCAATCCGATCCTGCTACAAACTAATTTTACTTTCATGTAATAATAAAATGTTTTTTTTAAAGCTGATTGGACATTCCCTGGGCTTTACTTGTGCTTCCAGAGTATTACTTTTCCTATCCAATGTTTAGGGACCCTGTTCCTTATAACATAAACTACCCTTGTTCCCTAGATATCCTTAGGTTTCCCTTGTGTCTGTGAAACGACAATCTAGGAGCTAGGCAAGGGTTTGGCAATAAATAGAGTGTGCACAGGGATTACCCCATATTTCCGAGGGTTAGCTTGAATGATTCTATACAGTGTATGCAAGGACAGAGGATACTACTTTGTAGCACACGTCAAGCATTGTAATTTGAGAGAATTCAGGGTCAGAAAGTTATAAACAATTGGTGTGTAACCATCTGGGACCACACTCATGGGCCCTTCAATGCTCCTCATGGTAGCTGTAACCTGGTACTTATAATAAGTCTTATTTTGAAGAAAGTATATGTTCTGTGTCTTGATGACACACATGCTGATGAAATACTCAAAATCATTAAAACCTGGGAAGTGGTTACATTTGTAAAGTAAGATCACATCAAAGTGCTCGTGGGGCTTAGTGGGGAAGTTAAATAGGACCTTAGTTAGACCATGTACTTAAGGGAGGGCAAGTGGAAGATCTCCACATAAGCAAACATTCAGAAATGTGCTTTTATGTTCAAATTGGCAGGCTGGGTCCGTGTGTTGTAGAAATACACAGGATGCTTTCTTCCTTCGGAGAATATAATTGTTGTCCATATGAGAGCACCACATACACGGAGCGCATCTATTCAGAAAAGGCCTTCGAGGTAGTTCAAAGAGACATTGTTATCCAATTTAAATAGGGCAGAAAGCACAGCTCTGCCGGGCTTGGAAATGTTATGGCTCAATGTCAAGATCTGCTAATGGCGTTCCCTAAGTCGGACACAATGCAGCTACAGTCTTCCAATTAATATTTAATCAGGCACTAATAGCACTTCATACAGAATCATGTAGCTGGGGAATTCTTTCTGGAGTCTCGGTTCATCAAAGAATTTCACTGATGCAGCATTTATTTACAAAATGGCGATCTGTGGGCTGCTGTGTGTATCACAGTGCGCTGCCGATGGCAGGCTGTGCACATAGAGTGAACCTGGGCCCAGAGTACCGAGGGGAGGTAGTTGGGTGCTGTCGGAAGTCTATTATCAGGAAGATGATCCTCGTGAAAGGAAAGTCGAATCCAACAGCCTGAGAAAAGCCCGAACAGAGCCTGAAACCTGCCTTAAAAACCTGTGCAACCCGAGCCTCTCAAGTTCACATCCGCCGAGCACGACCCGTCCTTTCATCCTTTTAACGCGCCCACGGAGTTTACGAGTTGGTGTAATGCCTTTGAAATGACGCACATTTCGCATCCTGCACACATCAGGTCTTGTGTCGGCGTGGGCCGGTCATTGTGAGTGCCTGACCACGTTTAAATTGATGTTTCTAAAGAGCGGGGCATCCCCTTATTATATTAATCTCCCGTGTATTTTTTATTCGGTGTTCTTTGAAAAATGGGGCTTTCGCATAGGTCTCATTGTTAACTACTTATTTTATTGTACTGCACTTAACAGTCAGCGGGACAAGATCATTCTAAATTATTATTACTAGAAATTATTGCCATTGTGCAGACCTGAGATCACACCATAACAAATGTGTTCCGCAGTGTTAGCCGTTGTGTTTGAGGATCTGTTGGCTTCAAGCATATGATGTCAGATGATTAATAAAAGGGTGTGCACTTGTGAGCCAGCGGTGCCAGTGCACGGCACTGACACAGTACACGAAAGGGGTGTGAGTGTGCTTTTTTGTCGAGGAGATTGCAGTACTGGGACTCCTGGACTCATCCGCGTGGGCCAGTAAGAAGCACAGGGCCAGCTGCAGCCCTGATGGCCAAGGAGCACAGCGGTGCTCTATCATCCAATAAGACACCGCATAATGGGCCATTCTACAGTTGTGCACCTTGGCCACAAGAAGGTGCACAACACATTTTCACAGTTCTGCCACTCCCAAAATAAAGGTGAGAAGGCATGCCATTGCAACTATCTCATCAGAGTCTCTGCCAACATGAGACCTTCTGCAGGGCCTGCCAAGAAAGGTTTGAGGCGCGATTTCAAGAGCACCCCTGCACCTCATTAGAAAGAGTGAGAAGCCCCAGCACCACATCACTGGAAGAGTGCGCCTGACCAGCTGCAAACACCTCGCCCCATCAGAGAAACAGGAGGGTCACCGGGAAAAGAAGGCTGGGACAGAGACACAAGGCAAGTCGCGCATGGATGCAAGAGTCGCAAAGTTCCTCCTTTGGATGGCCACAGTGGGCTTACTGGCAGAATTGGCAAACAATACTAGGGAACCCTGAGCAAGATCTATACCCCAAAAACAGAGGGAACCAGAGCATTGTCAGTTCGTCACACTTCCTCCCAAGTCAAATATCCATTCAAAATGGTGTGGCATTCCGAAAAAGGTGAACTTACCTTTGAGATACCTTATCTTAGGTCTGAGGAGTATACTTTATAGGATGCACTGACCATCACCCACCAAGATGGCATGCTTCATCATCAGGTCATGCTCCATGTAGGGTGGGGTGTGCAATACCCAACGGGCTCCCTTCGTAGTTCTTAGTGGAGATCTTCTTTATGCGGAGATCAGAGGACAACCTCCTTTGAGGTACCCATTGCTTGTATGTTTAATTTCAGGCCTGGAGTAAGTGTAAATTATGCCTCTTATTTTGTGTCATTTAAGGACATTTGTGTCATGCTTGGTTCATAGAATTTCTGAAATTATGCACTATACCATTTTATACAATTACACACAATTTGCTTTAAAAATTTACAAAGAACGCACTGCAATAACAGAATGCAAACTGCTGTGTTGTGCAATGTGGGTTTAAAACAGACAGCAAGGCCAGATGTTCACATGGCTAAGTAGCAGGAACTGTTAATCTGAGATGTAGTAGGTTCCAATAAATTATAAAAGGCATAAAAAAGGCTCTTTACAACCCAGGTGTTAAAGATGGGTGAACATTTTTGAGGACGAAGGAACAAGATAAGTATATTTTAGGGAACAGAGCTCCATTTATGATTTGAAGATCATTTGAAATGTAATGCGCCGCCCCCCTTCCTTTGGTTGATCCATGTATTTCAAAGTGATACCAAGCTGATCTAAAATAGAAATGTCAGGAGGCTGGCATGAATAAAAACAGGCATTGCCATTAAGAAAGGAGTAGTATCACTAAGTAAAGCATATATTGTGGAAAATGTGAGGAGAATGGTGTAACAATTGATGTGTAATATGCTTTGAAGCTTAAGTGGATGTGGGGGGGTGCAAACCAACAACAGAGCTAAAAGTGAGAAGAATTTGTAATTGCAACATTGCTTGAGGTATGTAGGGTGAATAGACCTATGCTGGTTGTTGACTCTAATGAGTTGCCTTTGAGTTGTAAAGAAGTTGGCAGTACATGTTAAGAAAGGGACAAATAGTGCAATAGCTGCAGTGAGACATGGAGGAGGTCACAAGGGAGAATCAGAAGCAGGTATGAGTAAACGGGAAAGAAACTAAAAGCATCTCCATGTTATGTTCTTCTGTTCAAGGAATGCATTTTCTTAGTTTTAAAACAGAAGAGTTTAAGAAAGGAGGTCCTCTGTAGGACACTACCTACATTAAAATACAGAAGATTCCAAATAGCGTTTCATCACCCAGGTTACTCTTTGCTGACCAAGCCTGAAAAGCTGGCCCTGGCCTTTTCTGGCTCTATTCAAGCAATAACAAAAAGGGAAATCTATAATTTGATGTTTAGTGTGAAAAGATTTTTCAAGCTCACCCCACCTAACCCCCACAGCAGAACACAGGAAGGTTTCTATGCAACACTTTCTGAGAAAACTCCCTTTCCCACTTTGAGTTAACTACGAACCTGCTTGGAAGATCAGTACAGGCATCTGAAGTGATGTTAACTGAAGCTTGACCATCTCATTTTAGATGTTATCCCAGAGCTTCCTTCAGGATTTCAGAAAGAAGTTAAAGAGGTGAGGTAGACAACAATTTAGACAGCCGTCCCTCCCACTCAGTCCATGGGACCAGAGGTTTTGAAGAAGTAGTGCATGGGAAATTTGCATGAGGGAGGTGTGCCAGTGTTTTCAAAGACTGTTTGTTTAGCAGTGATATTTGATATAGCGACTCTATCAGGAATGTGACTGCAGCTTAAGTGTTCAATTAATCTCACTACAATGGATGTTAATTCCTTAACACATTGATTAGTAAAAGACATGGGGAACAGCCCTTCTGCAGTATTGTCATTGATGGTTAAAATATCAGTGAGGGAGCATCGCTTTAATCTTTATCGAATTGTTGAGAGTTTTCTGAATAAAGAGTTGGCTGGTTGGGTTAGTGACAATTTTGAAAATCTTTAAACAGTGATCATTTTATTGGCAGATTTTACTCTCTGTGAGGAAAGCATTTTCTTCTAAAGGCTGATATACGCTAATCCAAGAAAATATCCATATATTTGATAAGTTATGGATATTGTTTTAAAAGTTGAAAGTTCTTTGTTGTGCTAGATATTACAATGTTTCTTTGCATTAGCGTTGAAACCTCTTTTCACAATAGGGTGCTGGTATCCTAAGCAATGATCTTGCACTCTGCTAACAACCTAGTGGTAACGGCGTAGAGTGTTTTTAACTTTAAAATGGATTTGGACTAATGAAGAGGTAATGATATGAGAGTGATGTGTTTAAGGGTTTATACATTTTCACTTATCCATGTGAACTTGCCTGTCTTTAGAACAATCTGTAATGTAAGCAGCTTGCAATACGGGGCAGGGTGATCTGTTCAAGACAGAATAACATTTATGGTGTCTGAGACTTCCACCACCAGGCTTCAAGACTAATGCAGCCATTGGCCCCTCACTGCTGTACGACCCATCATCTCCATTACAAAAAACCTAGATTATTCCATTCAGCCAGAAAAACCCTTAAGGAGGTAACATCCGTCCTAGGGACAATATCTCCAACTAACAAATGGAACCTAACAATGGCTGTAAGTCTGGCTGCAATGTACCCTCTTCTCAAAAGGTGTAGTTGGGTCTTGGAGGTGAAAACGTCTGCAATTAGAGAACTCTTCTGGAAAAAAATCCCTCAGGAGAGAACTTGGGATTCATTTATCAACAACAAAATGCTACTAATCCTCCATAGGCTAGTCCCCCTTTGAGGTTTTGACAGTTTTAAAGGAACTTTTGCAATGGCCTGGGCATTTTAGTTACCTGACATGATACATATACACAGTTTAGTACCAGAGGACGTCAAACGTAATTGTCCTAATCACACGCACTAAGTGATGTTAAACACCATTAACTCTCAAATCCTCTACAAACTAATACAACAGCATAACTAAACCAGCACACAATGGTGTATCATGGCCCTGTAATTGAGGGTTTTGGGTGGCATCATTAACCATGAGCTTGAAGGCCAAATGCTGTGTAAATGCAGTGGCAGCTCCTCATTGGGGCGTTCAGGCATTGCTTGACTGCTCCTTTCCTCTGTCAGTATGAGAGTCGGAAGCTGTGCATCACAGATTCAAACTTTTAGAGTGACAGTGAATTAGTATTTACAAACTGTGCATTACTGGCTGAATGAGTTCTGCCGGCCAAGACATGCGCGGTTTGTGTATGATTTTTTTCTCTCTGCGTGACAGTCTGAAGCTGCTTCTGACTCGCAGACTAAGTTGTGATGAAGTGACTGAGAGATAGAAATAGAGTGAAATTAAAGGTGACTGAGAGAGATAGAGTGACAGAGAGAGAGAAAGAAAGGGAATGAAAGTGACTTATAGATTGAGATAGAGTGGTTGAGAGAGATAAAGTGAGAGTGTCTAAGAAAGTGTCTGAGAGTGTGACAGAGTGATGGAAAGAGAGAAAAAGCCAGAGTGACTGAGAGAGTGAAAGAGTAATATGGTGTGTCAAAGAGAATGAGAGAAAGAGAGACATAAAATGACAGAGAGAATGACTTGGAGGCAAAGATAGAGTGTCTAAGATAGAGTGGCAGAGAGAGTGACAGGGACAGATATACAGTGGCAGAGGAAGTGACTATGAGAGACATGAAGTGAAAGAGATGTAATCATAGAAAACATGAGAGTGAGAATGTGACATTAATGTGAGTGCAGAAAATGGTTCAAGAATGGCTGAGCAATGGAACTAGGGAGCCGGGGAGGCCATCTCCTAGTCAAGGTTTGAGAACACTAAATGAACTCAAGGGTTGATGGGGTTGGAGAGTATAAGGTGTTAAGAAGCTAATGAAGTTGCTGGAGGAGCTAAGAGGAATCTGAGGACCATGGGCTTAATTCAGAAATTCAAATGATTAAGGGGCATGAGGAGCCTAGGAGAAAAGTGACTCTGCAGTCCGGACTAAAATGGGACTGAAAATGACAGGGTAGGGGCTGTGGTGCTGAGGAGGCTTAACTGGCATTAAGGAAACATGAATGAGCCTGAGGTGGCTGAAGAGTACAGGGGATGGGGTTCAACAATATGGGACTGAAGAGGAATAATTAAAAAACAGAATGTATCCTTTTGTATTGTAAAAAAGAGGAAAGGATTTTAAGGGCTCAAGAACCCCAGTTGATAAGCCTGAGGCAACTTGTGCTTTTTAGAAAGGTTATGTGTAAATGGGTTGCGAAATGTATTTTTTACCTAATATTTCCAACAAATTCTCCTTGTAAGAACCCGAACCACTTTCTAGGTAGTCTAGCTGATTCACCCATTGAATTGACGGAACTGTACTATGCCCCAACTTTTAACTCTCACCAGCCGCCAATGTGAAAATGTCACCAGAACCATGAGAGGGTAAAATAGGACCATATTAAAAGTTACCCTGTATGTATTTTTTTAATATATAACATGTTTATTTTGGCCTAAAAATGATGTTATTTCGAAACAGAGGAATGTTTATTGAAAGTAGTAAGTCAAATACAGGGCTTACTGGTTGATTGTAGACAAAAAGATCAGAAAAACACTCACTTAAGCAATCGAGAATGCATAATAAAAAAAAACTTGCTTTGTGTAAAAAACATATTTAGTCTGGGGAGGAGAGATATTGATAAAGGTGTTCCATGCATTGCTTACAAAGGAAACTGATTTAAATTAGAATGGCCAGGCTTTGTCCACCTTTCATGAATAACAAATTGATTTAGGAGTACACAATGCTAAAGCTGTACAGAGGGGCTTGGAGCTGTCCATATGCTATTCAAACTCATAGTTCATAGGAGCCTATGAAATATGTTCCATATTTTAGACTCACAAAATATTTTTCATAATTCAACCCAGTGAATCATGGATTTTTATTTACCAGCATTTTGTGCATTAAAAACACTCAAACATCTAATATAATATATTAATGTATTTCTATTCAAACTTTAGAAGGCACTAAAATATAACTGAGGCACTGTACACACTAAAACTGCACTGGTTGCAGGGTGAGTGGTCAGAGTTCATGGAAAACAGAACTAGCTGTGCCCTACGGTGTGCAAAAGACGACAGTATTCTATTTCTTGTAACACTGAAAATCCTTTTAATTAGAAGGAGCAATGGCCTGTATGCCACTCCACTGTACCCCACTCTACAACACTGTACTGTACACCTCTCCACTAGACAAAATCAACTAGACTGTATGCCACTCTACTCTACTGTAGTCTACATCACTCCACAATACTGTACGACACCCCACTACACTACTGTACAACACAGTGCTTCAATTGATGACACTATACTCGACTGTATGCTACGCCACTATACTCGACTGTATGCTACGCCACTCTACTCTACTGCACTCCAAGCCACTGTAGTCTACAACACACCACTCTATGACACTTTACTCCACTCTACACTGCCCTACTCCAGTGTACTCCATTCTACTCCACTTCACTCTGCAATGTATAATAGCATACAGTGGAGTGGGGTCCAATGGAATAGTGTAGAATGGAGTGAGGTAGAGTCATACACTGGAGTGGCTTAGAGTGGAGTAGCGCTCTGTGGAGTAGCGCTCTGTGGAGGAGCGCACTGTGGAGGAGCGCACTGTGGAGGAGCGCACTGTGGAGGAGCGTACTGTGGAGGAGTGTACTGTGGAGGAGCGTACTGTGGAGTAGCATACATTGGAGTAGCACAGAGTGGAGTGGCATGGCCTAGAGTGGAATAGCATATACTGGAGTCTTGTATAGCAGAGTGGCATACAGTGGAGTGGCATACACTGAAGAGGTGGAGAGTAGAGTTGCATGTACTGTCATTTTGGAGAGTGGACTGGCATAGAGTGGAGTTGTATACAGTGTAATAGCGTAGAGTGGAGTGATGTAAGGCAGTGTTGTACAGTGGAGTGGTGTAGAGTGTAATAGTGTATAGTGGAGTAGTGTACACTGAAGTGGTGTGCCGTATAATGGAGTGGTGTAGACTTGAGTGGCGTACAGTGGCATGGGGTAGAGTGTAGTAGCATACAGTGGAGTGGGGAACATTGAAGTGAGGTCCAATTGAGTAGGGTAGAATGAAGTGGCGTAGAGTGGAATGCCAGACACTGGAGTGGCGTAGAGTGTATTAGCATATACTGTAGTGGCATACAGTGGAATAGCGTACAGTAAAGTATTGTAGAGTTGAGTGGCATACAATGCAATATAGTAGATTGGAGTGGTGTACAGTAGAATGGTCTAGAGTGGAATAGCATATAGTGGAGTAGCGTCAAGTGGAGTGACGTAGACCGGAGTGCGTACAGTGAGGTTTCGTACAGTGTAATAGCTTAGAGTGGAGTATCTTACAGTGGAGTCTTGTACAGTGGAGAGCTGTGGAGTGGCGTGGAATAGCATATAGTGGAATGGCTACAGTGGCGTGGCATACGGAGTTATGTGAAATTTAGCAGCAATGTAGATTATGGTGTGTAGAGTAACACAAAACAGCGAATACCAATGCCTTGCGTTTCTCCAGATTTACCAATCAATGCAGGGCCACGCATGGTGACCTTGTGGTCCTTTGTAAATCTGACTTAAGTATTGCATTGCCCATGCGACACCATGAGTAGTGCAAAGGTACCACAATCCAGTAATACAGCTAGGCCTTAGTTATAGTTTGGGCCATGGTATACCGTGATAACTTTGCAGTATACTGTGGTACATGGCGATGACAAGCCAGTATATAATTGGGTAATGGCTGTTTTTAGAGAATGAAAATGCAGCCATATTGGTTTTACTAGACTTTGGCTGTGTTCAGTGTTAGGGCCTTAGATATAGGTAAGTAGTAGGCTTTATTGTAGTTCCCTACCTATTACCACTGTATTAAAGTGGTAATAGGAGGGAAATGTATTTATATTATTTTATATATTTTTAAATATGTTTATGGCCACGTACTACTGTAGTTTCCCAAACATTTGTGAAAGTATTGCGGTGACAGATATCGCTAAGTCTAAATGCCTTATAACTTGAAAAATGCGTACCCTACTTAACTTCAGTACCCAAAAAGCATAATCTCTGCACCATAACGTATAATCCTGCCAAGTTGAATGGCTGAATGGATGTAAATCCATTCAGCCATTTTCGCGATACATCAAAGACAATAGTTTATGGAAAATGCATCAGTGGAAAAATGCATTTTGGAACTCCGTTTCATCTTTGCACCCCTTTAACGAATCATCACAAAAAATGATATCTCAAAATGAAAAAAAATGCTATAGGTCTGGAAAGCTTTGTGGTAATTCGCCAGACAGGTGAAAAGTTATTAGGGAGCTAATATCTGAGAAATTCCTATCTTTGGGAATACTAACTATAACTATAGAGTGGCAATCAGATTTAATATAATTTTTTTCTTTTTATCTATAGTATTTGTTATGTATTTTGTTTACTGGTTTACATAATCATGTGACCATAAATTAGTCATTCATGCAGTAATTATGAAACTTTACAAATACAGTCTAGTTTATTTTTTCGGATTCCTTGCTATTTTTAGTAGGATTGTGCTACATATGAAGGCCAAAGTGAATGAAAGCCAATCATTGTTATTAAAATTAAGATTATTATTTTTTTCCCTCCTAATGCCCAATTATCATGTCCTCCATATAGTAGTTGTGAAGCTCACTGCTAGGTCACTTTTCCATTTTGTTGCACAGGAGTATATAAGGAAGATGCTTTTTTTTTGTCTTGGTAGGCACCGTTTTATTTTTTGAGCCAGAGAGCATGCAAAGAAAACATATGTAGATTAAAATGTATTCTATTTGTTATGCATTTGCCTTTAGGTTTCTGTTAGACCTGTCATCCTTAGGATGGTCTTCTCCCAACGTTTTACCTGTTTTCTTCCACTTTTTGCTGCATCTTTTTGTTGGTCTTAAGACTCTGAGCACTTTACCACTGCTGACCAGTGCTAAAGTGCATTTGCATCTCCCTTAAAACATGGTGACATTGGTATATACCTGATTGTCATATTTAGTTTACCTGTAATCTAAATACAACTAGTGGGCCTGCAGCACTGGTTTTGCCACCAACACAAGTAGCCTTTCAAACCGGTCTCAGGCTTGCCATTGCAGGGCCTATGTGTGTAGTTTACTGCCACTTCGACTTGCCATTTAAAATCGCCTGCCAAGCCTTAAACACCCTTTTTATTACACATAGGTCACCCCTAAGGTAGGCCCTAAGTAGCCCTATGGGCAGCATGCTGTGTAACTAAAAAGTAGGACATGTACTTTTAGGTTTTACATGTCCTGGTAACGACAAACAGCTAAATTTATTTTTCACTACTGGGAGGCCTACTCCTCTCGTAGGCTAGCATTGGGAATTCCTTAAATTACTTTTAAGCTGTAATTCCTGATTAGAAAGGAGTGGCTAAATCATGTTTCATATCTTTGGAATGGTAATGATAAATCCTCTTTAGTGGTAAAATTGGATTTACCAATACTATTTTAGAAATGACACTTTTGGAAAGTGGACATTTCTCTGCCCTTAACTTTGCTCTGTGTGCCTATAGCCTGTCTCCAATACCCGTCTGGGCTGGGGTGACAGCTACACTTTGTACATTCCCACTATGCTGCCAAAAACACAGGAAGGTGAGGCTCATCTGCATTCAGAGCACTCATCTGCATTCTGAGGGGTCTTCCTGGGCAGGGAGGAATAGGAGAGACTGACACTTACACTTCAATAGGTAGTGTTCATACACAAAGCATTGATTCGTCCCCCACATATAGCCTGGCAGACAGGGCTGAGTGGAAAGGGATCTTTGTGCACTTCAGAGAGTTGTTTTAAAGTCACCCCCACATCAAAGGCATTTTTGGGTGCTAGGCCTCTGACCCTACCAAATCAGTACATTACTTGACCTGGGAAAAACTCTGTTGGAGTAAAGACTGCTCTGCTGTAAGGATTGCCACTTTCCCTTGACTGACTCTTCTGAGGAACTACTTCTCTGCTTTGCATGAGCTGCCCTGCTGCCTGCTGATCTCTGCCCTGCTGGGGGCAAAGATTGGACCCATCTCACTTGAATCCAGATTGATTCTAAGGGCTTGCTGGCTTGTGTCCCTTTTTTCTGAAGTCTCTGAGACACAAACGACTTCCTCCAATCCTGCTAATGCTGTTGGGCTCAGCCATCTGCGAACCCTACCCTTGCATTAGGTGCCCCCTCCAGTCTTGGGCATCAAGTGGGTTCTGTAGCTGTTTTCTACAAAAACGATGCATCACCACTGCGCTGGACAAAACCAGCGCATCACCCTTCAACGCTGACGCCGAGGTTGTTTGACAACACCAGTTTCACAGAATGCACGGCCTGATGACGACACTCTGTGGGGCTTCACGACGATGCAGTGCCTTCATGTATACGGAGCTTGACGATGGCGCGGGAACCCATTGCATGAATCGGAACTGACACATCATGCTCTCGACGTTGACGCTTGCTTCATTTAAGGTACTTTTTTAGTGGGACCAGCGTGAGTCTCGTAGCCGTCCTGCCCTCCATCGTGGTCAGCCTGAACTTTAGATTTGTACCAGTCCCTCATGACGTCAAGTAACCTTTTGACCGCTAGTGACTTTTAAGCACTATTTTTGCATTTATTCTTTAAAAATCCATATCTCGACTTCTACTGATTGGATCTTTGTCATTTTGGCCTTATTTTACTCGGATAAATATTCTCTATTTGTCCAAACCTGTGTGTAGTCTTTTTGTAGTATTTGTATTGTGTTACTATGTGTGTGTATGTTTGTGTGTATGTTGCACGAATACTTTACACCATGCCTCTTTAGATAAGCCTGCCTACACCAAGCTACCAGAGGTGAGCACAGGTTCTCTGTTTGTGTATCTAGCTTACCCTAACTAGGGTTGTGGTCCCTATTTGAACAGGGTACAAACCTCTGCCAACTGGAGACCCAATTTCTAACAGTTCCCATTAGCATGTGACCATAAAAGGGTCTTTCAGTTAGTTATTCATGTAGTAAATCTGAAACTTTACATATGCAGTCTAGTTTATTCTTTGGACTTCCATGCTACTTTTAGTAGGATTGTGCTGCATGTGAAGGTCAAAGTGAATGAAAGGCAATCATTGTTATTGTTATAAAAATTAAGATTATTATTTTTCCTAATGTCAATTATCATGTCCTCCAAATAGTCGTTTCTGTGGCTCACTGCTAGGGTAATTTTTCATTTTGTGGCACAGGGGTAAATAAGTAAGATGGTTTTTGTCTGGCTTGTCAGGCCAGTTTTATTCTGTGAGCCAGATAGCATGCAAAGAAAACTGACGTAGATTAAGATGTATTCTATTACTACGGGCCAATTTTTGATGACACTAAGGCTCTGAAACAGGTCTATGATTTGTTGGCAAATGCTCATGGTTTTATAATTATGGGTGGAGACTTCAACCGAATCCAAGATCTAGGCCTGGATACTTCCAACAAGAGTAAAAAGCAATTAAAACCAAAGTCAGAGAGATTATTAAAAATCATGAAACAAGATTTCACTTTAATAGATCCTTGGAGGATTGATCACCCAGGTCTTACTGAATTTACGTGCTATTCAGCTAGACATAAAACAGCATCCCGATTGGATTTTTTCCTGATAAGCAATCATTTTGCAAGAGGGGAATCTGTGATCCTTTCTAATCCATTTTCAGATCACTCTTTGATCTCCTTGATAGTACATCTACCCGCCCAAAGGAAAAAATAATAACAGGTGATACTTTGATAAAGCACTCCTCTCGGATCCTATATGCATTGCAGAAACCCGTGAATTTATATCATGGTTTTTTCAGGAAAATATGAATACGGCATCAGGTTTCATGGTATGGGAGGCTTTTAAAGCTACTTTTAGGGGACGGGTGATTGCATACAGAGCAAACCTCCACAAATCAAGGAAATACAGGATTACAGGACTTCAGGAGGCTGTAGAACGGGCTGGGGGAGAACTTATGCCTGGGCCCTCCGGAGATGGTGAGCAAGAGGTTCTACAGCAGGAACTATTAAGGGTGAAAGAGGAATTGAATTTTTTTTTATTCTCGAGGAGATTGCTGTAAGTAAAGCTTCACAACAAAAAGTTTACAAAGAGAGCCAACACATGGGTACATTTTTAGCCTGGTCTACAAAAACGAATCCGTGCAAGCAATTAATCCCACAAATTTGAGATCCCAGCACTGCGAGTCTGGTTAATGATAAGGAGAGAATTGCCGAAATCTTTATGTCCCATTATAGTAAGATCTATGTGGAAGTTCAGCTAGTCAGTCCCCATGCGGATTATTTTATGACAGTTCAGTTACCTATGATTGGCGAGGAGGACTGTATGATGCTGAACGAACCAATCACAGCCCCAGAATTAAGTGCAATTGTAAAAGAAATGGTGAATGCGAAGGCAAGTGGTAATGATGGGATCCCTATTGAAGTCTATAAATTGTTTTTAGACGAACTTTCCCCCTTTTTGGTATCCCTGTATAATCAAATTACGGATGGATTATTGGTCTCTGATAGTTTTAAAGAATCAGTGGTGATCTCTATTTTAAAGAAGGATAAGGACCCAAAAGACCCGAGCTCCTACCACCCAATAAGCCTACTAAATGTAGACTATAAGCTTTTCATGAAAATCTGGGCAAATAGAATCGCGAGCTGTGCCCAACAGGTGATACATGTGGACCAAACAGGATTCTTGCCTAGAAGATCGATGGCTGCAAATACTTTTTATCTCATTCAGGCCATCGATTACTTTTCAGCCAGGAAGGATAGTGCGGCCATTTTAATGATGGACTCAGAAAAGGCATTCAACCTGGTGGATTGGCAGGCCCTTTTTTTTATCCTAGGGAAGTTTGGTATTCCATGCTGCCTGATCGAGATGCTAGAAGGAATTTATGAGGGGGAAATTGCAAAAATAATTATAAACTCTAATCAGGTGGGAGAAGTGGTGATAAGGCGTGGTACTAGGCAGGGATGCCCTCTTTCTCCCTTTTTATTCTCTCTTTTTATTGAGCCACTGGCAATAAAGATTCGCTCAAATATATTAATTCGGGCTCCCCTAATAGGTATGGCAGAAATTAAGCTTTTTGCTGATGATTTGATCCTATACTTGAACCCAAACAAGTCGAATATCCAACTGGCTCTTGGAGAGATTAAGGCATTTACAGAGCTAGGGGTTATAGGATCAATCAGTCCAAAACAGAGCTTCTCTTATTTAATGCATCGGGAATTGATCTCCCGGAAGGGATAACATTTCTGCCTCTAAAACCTATTAGAAATCTTGGCCTCTACGTTACAGCCGATTTTTCTCAACTTTTTCACTTAAATTATGTTAAAACACTTGTTAAAATAAAAAACCTGTTAGAAAGATGGTCGCTTTTACCACTGACTATAATAGGGCGAGTCTCCTTGGTAAAGATGTCGATACTTCCCTTGCTGATATTTTAGTTTTTAAATCTTCCTTTAAAAATACCAATCTCATATTTTAATGAAGTAGATAAGGTGATCCGGGAGTTTGTATGGGCAAAAAAAAAACCTCGGGTTAAGTTATCCATTTTACAACTAGATGTAGAGCAGGGGGGGCTTGCATTACCTCATTTAACTACCTACTATCAAGCTGCGCTATTTAGTTTAAAAACACAGTTAGTGGCCTCTTTCTCGAATTTTGATAATTTTCTATTTAGTCTCATGTTGAAAGAAAGTGCAGTTAAGCTACCAGCATTCCTACGCACTTCAAAGCTACCAAAAAAGACAAGATATAAGGTTGTAAACATATTTTTAAACCGTATACAGCGGTGTAATAAAAGGTATAATGTTCCAACATGCCATGCATATTCCTCCCTTCAAGACTGCGAGCTATGGGGCTCCAGCTCCCGCAAAAGGTGATGCAGTTATATAATAAGCTAGGCTTTCGCAGGCTAGGCGACTTCTATAACTGCATTAATTTGGTAACATGGGATGCTTTTGTAGCGCAATTTGAACCTCAGAGCCGTGATCTCTGGTTAAGCTTTAGGCAGATCACACACTTTCTCTCATTTAATTACATAGAAATCAATGAGAGAGCTAGAACAATTTTAAAAGCAGCCTTTGAGCTGAATTTAACTGGTATTGGTAACTGGTACAGGCTATTGCGACAGGACACAAATAAGAATCTCGTTGAAACATTGCTCCCGAAAATTGCCCAGGAAACTAACTGCTCGTTTAATAACCAGGAATGGAAACGAGTTGGCGAACTTGGTCATAGGGCTCTGAGGGCGGCAAATTTTAAAAGGATGTCTTTTCTTTCAAGATGGTCGGCTTATTGCACCCCCCTCAGATTACATAAATGGTTTCTGTCAATCCCGAATGATGGTTTTAGATGTAATTGGTCAGAGGAAGGCGACTGGACACATATTTTTCACATGCCCTATATTAAATCATTTTTCGGAGGAGGTGTTTGGGTTTATTAGCATTTGTATGTCAATAGCTATTTTACCATCTATACCGTTGGCTCTATTTGCCTTTTCTTATGCATTCAGTCAGCTACCAAACCATAGGCAGTGCTTTGTGTTTACGGCCATAGCGGTAGCTAGATCTCTAGTATTGCAGAATTGGAGATCTCAGAAGATCCCTACACTGGGTCAGTGGTTGCTTAAGTTAGACCGGGCCCATAAATTTGAAGAGGCTTATGCGAAAAGGATAGGGGCGCTTCGGAGATTTAGTTTGACTTGGGAGGGCTATGTTTTGACCACAAGTTAGTGGTTGGTATTTTACAATCTGTACGTTTTTATCAAAATGTGGTTAGTCGGAGGTTCTATTCGGGAGGCTGAGGTTGTATATCATGTGAAATTGTACACGAATTTGCATTATTTACTGCTTTTATTTTTTTTTTAAATATGAGATTGGATATTATGTAAATTTTATCTTCTTTCCTTGCACCTTGCTTATCATGTTTATAATGTAAAATGGAATATGAATTTATGCTATTTATTGCTTATTTTAATATGTGATTGGATATTATGTAATTCTGTCTGTTTCATGTACTTTGTTCATCATGCTGCTATTCACGCTCAAGAAAAAAAACCAAAAAAAAAAAAACAAGATTAAGATGTATTCTATTTGTTATCTATTTGTTTATAGGTTTTTATTAGCATATGACCATAAATGGGTCTTTCAGCTGTTCATGTAGTAAATCTGAAACTTTACATACGCAGTCTAGTTTATTTTTTGGGCTTCCTTGCTCCTTTTAGTAGTACTGTGCTACAAGATATCACTAAGTTGAAAAACCTTATAACTTAAAAAATACTTACACTACCTACCTGCTGGACCCAAAAGAATCCGCTGTGCACCCTAATATCTAAAGCTGCCAAATTTCCACAAAATCCGACTGGCCATTTGTGTGCTATATGAAATACAAAAGTCTATGTAAAATGCACAGGATTTCTAGCCAGTTTTGGGACCCCCTTTGTTCTTTGCACCCCCTTGACAAACGTCATGAAACTTTCAGTCCTCTGACAATGAAACGAGTGCAACAGCTCTGCAAAGTTTTGTGGACTTTCATCAAACAGGTGCAAAGTTATTAAGGGATAAAAGTTAAAAAAATCCCTATCTCTGGTGACCCTAACTATAACTACAGAGTATAGATATATATTCCCATAAACGTAAATGACAAAAGGATTTTGCATTTCACAGCTATCAAACATTAGTTGAGATTTATTTCCAATTTATTAGACAGTACATTTTGTTGTCTGTGTTTGTTTTAATAGATTGATAGTCTCAGTTAGTGAAAAGAGCATAGCTGCAAATGCCAAATTGCCCTATGATTTTACAGTGTACTGTGAGAGCATCTGGACATGTACCTGTTTGATTTTGTTAGTGGAGTATTTTTCTGCTCTCATTGAGCAACAGAGATGTTTAGATGTTTAAATCAGTTTACATTCTTCTAAGAAAATATTTAGACAAAATTATCCTGCCACTCAGTGAAGTAATAATTAATATGTGGATTATTTCTGATAAACTGCTTCTGCAAAATATGCAAATGAAAACATACACGCAGCTAAATAAGAAAGTGGTATTGAAGTCTTCAACGCTCACTAATATATCTGTCAAGAAATGGAAAGTGATAGGCACCAACTGTGTTCCTGCGCGCTTCATGGAATGCCCTGTTTGCTTTAGTTTGACACTTTACATTTTGAGGAGACAAAGGAGACCAATTTCACAGAGTTACCTAATCGCTCTGATGGCCCTATTATATATTATGACCACATATTTGAATTGCAAAACTGGTGCAACTAAACGTACAAATTGTCTGGCTGGATGTTTGGTTATAATATTAATAATCAATATTTGTAAAGCACGAACATATCACCCCTTAAGGTTTGAAGGCACTGGGGGCCGCCGGGGAGATTAAGTGAGCTATTGCCCAGAGTCACATGATGCTGAACTGCCACTGGCGATCTAACCGTGAGCCCCTCGCTCCATAGTCAGCTGCTCTGCCCGCTGAGCCATGCCTTATACTAGGCAGTGCACAATTTGTGACCCCCTGCAATTGGCTGCGAATAAAGGAATAGACTCTGCAAGGAACAGCAGAATGTGGTCCCTGCATTTGTTTTCACAAAGAGGAAACATCTCTTTAAAGCAGCCCCCCTACAATAAAGGGACAAGTGCTGCTTAAAACAAGCATCGGCATAGCCAATAGGTCTCGCCTTTGGGACCTTATAAGTATTTAGCCATGCTGCACATTATCCTGTGTGCAATAAAATGTACTGTTCTTAAATTGTTTAATACATTTCACCTTTTGACTGGATGGTACTGAAACCCTAACTACATGTAAGGAGTCAGAGTTTTTTTTTAACAGTGCAATGAGCATGTTCATCATCAGCAAACATTTTGCAAAATGTAAAGACTAATGCATTATTATTCCTGACTGAATTTAAAGTGTCTGCAGAGAACCACTCCTAAAATAATGTAAATGCCATATTAATGAATGTTTTTTTTCTTCTCCACAATAAATAAGCAGCAGGAAAATTAGCAGCATACTAGGAGTGTGACAACAAAATGCATTCAACACTGGTATCCACGTGCATGTTCGAACACATTGATGGAACTAGCAGAATAAAAGATGGACCCTGTTATCAACATTTATATAGTACACTTCTACCAATTTGTATAATTCCATTGAGGTTTCAGAGTCTGATGCGTGTACATGCATGCACTCCAGAAATAAAAATGGACACGTGGAGAGTTCAGTGGTCCCCATGCACCATCAATATCTATCTATGTACCTCAGTGTAATACACGCATAGTCTGAGCAGAGAAAGAGTAGCAGGTAATAGTAATTGGAGCTCAGTATACGTACAGAAAAGAAATTCTGCTAAATCAGATTCTGAAATTAATTTAAACATTTAGTCTGCAGCAAGAGTTGATGGTAGTAAAGTGGTGTTTTGAACAGACACACATAAAAAACACATCTACAAACATCACAATTATCCGTTTCAGGTGGTCACTCCAGTTTTATTTATGACTCGTTTTCCCCACCACCCAAAAAACCCATTTCTAGAGGTGCTTTACTATGCATGTGAATAAATGGCAATTCACAGATTTCAGACGTATGCCTGGGCACTTGCAATCCCTTGAACGAATATTTGAAATACATTGGTAAATATGGTGACATTGCTGCCACTGCTGGTACAGGCAAGGACCCAAAGTTCACCCTATGTGAAATACTTGTCGGGCCTGGTACTACTGTTAATTCTGGTGCTCCATGGTAGTCATCAAGTTTCCATGCTTGTGGAGACAAGGGAATGTTTACCTCAGACTGTGACGCGTTTTCTGCTGCCTGCCGCCATAACAAACACCCCTCGCCAGTAGCTACTACGCTTTGCAGATAGGGTTACCCATTTCCTAGAGAAAAATACCAGCTATTTGTCAAATTTTTACGATTTTGTAAAGGTGTGAACATTATATTTAAATCGAACTTTATATAAAATCGTCTATAATCATTTTTATTACGCCTTTCTCACTTTGTCTACTTTAATTATCAGTCATAGATCATTACGGCAGCTCTAGAACACATTTTTAAGTACATACTTTCGTCTTATATTTACTGTTTAGACTAAGGGGCCGATTCCGATCTCGGTCGGAGGTGCACCCAATACCATTCGGTCGGGAAAAAAGCCATGCGAATGCCTGTTTCCCGACCGATCCGTACAGCACACCGAACGAGTAAGTACGATGCGCACAACAGCACAAAATCCGGCTGAGTCGTACTCACCCAATCCAGTCCTGTTCTCCGACCGAGGCGAATCCGGAAACGCAGAATCGAGTCGCACGGAAGGGAAAATGCAGCTCCGTCCGGCCGACCAAGTACGTTGCGCTTCCCGTACGCGCCGAACCCGTCGCTACGAACGGCACGTCAAAGCATCCGGGAGAGGCGCACATAAGCTCCGATTCGCGCCACAACACAATCCACGGCTACGAGACGAACACGCCAGTGACGAGGACGACGCGAAGCGACGAGGACGACGCGAAGCAACAAGAAGGACGAACGACACGAACCAACCATGAATCCCTTCGTCCCGATCATACCAATATTCTACATTTACTACCGGAACAGGCACGGACGCGTACGGCGCAGAAGGTAAGTCAGACACCAACCACAAAACACATACAACACGTACACGACACATCACACACACACAGAGGGATGCAGAATTTACTTACACCAGCAACAGCAGCACCATAGGGGCGGGATGCCCATCACCAATGCCACATATGCACACAGGGGCCTGAATGCGCACCACCACCCCTACCCAGGGGGGGCCGGATGCCAACCACCACTACCACCCTTAGCCAGGGGGGTGCCAGATGCCCACCACCACTACCACCCTTACCCAGGGGGGCTGGATGCCTACCACTACTACCACCCTTAGCCAGGGGGGTGCCAGATGCCTACCACTACTACCACCCTTACCAAGGGGGGGCTGGATGCCTACCACTACTACCACCCTCACCCAGGGGGGGCTGGATGCCTACCACTACTACCACCCTTAGCCATGGGGGTGCCAGATGCCTACCACTACTACCACCCTTAGCCAGGGGGGGCTGGATGCCTACCACTACTACCAACCTCACCCAGGGGGGGCTGGATGCCTACCACTACTACCACCCTCACCCAGGGGGGGCTGGATGCCTGTCACTACTACCACCTCCACCCATGGGGGGCTGGATGCCTACCACTACTACCACCCTTAGCCAGGGGGGTGCCAGATGCCCACCACCAGCCTTACCCAGGGGGGCTGGATGCCTACCACTACTACCACCCTTAGCCAGGGGGGTGCCAGATGCCCACCACCAGTACCACCCTTAGCCAGGGGGGTGCCAGATGCCCACCACCACTACCACAGTTACCCAGGGGGGCTGGATGCCTACCACTACTACCACCCTTAGCCAGGGGGGTGCCAGATGCCTACCACTACTACCACCCTTACCCAGGAGGGGCTGGATGCCTACCACCACTACCACCCTCAGCCATGGGGGTGCCAGATGCCTACCACCCTTAGCCAGGGGGGGCTGGATGCCTACCACTACTACCACCCTTAGCCAGGGGGGTGCCAGATGCCCACCACCACTACCACCGTTATCCAGGGGGGCTGGATGCCTACCACTACTACCACCCTCACCCAGGGGGGGCTGGATGCCTACCACTACTACCACCCTCACCCAGGGGGGGCTGGATGCCTGTCACTACTACCACCTCCACCCATGGGGGGCTGGATGCCTACCACCAACACCACCCCCACTCATAGGATGGACAATGCATGACACAACCAGCACACCACAACCTAGGGAATGCAAGAAAAAGACATCCCCCCAACACCATGACAAGCGTGTGTAGACTGTGTCAAATGCCTACAACACTGAACATGACTTTGAACATACAATGTGACCCCCTAGCACATGTGCCACACATATATGTGTGTGGCCCCCACAATGCAAGCAGGCCATGACCATTGTGGCAATGGGGTCCAAACACCCATCATCACAGTGACCAAAAGGTAAGTGTGGGGTCCATAGCTGAAGCACATTTAGAACAGTGTGGCAATGGGGTCCAAACCCCCATCATCACAGTGACCAAAATGTAAGTGTGGGGTCCATAGCTGAAGCACATTTTGAACAGTGTGGGAATGGGGTCCAAACCCCCATCATTACAGTGACCAAAATGTAAGTGTGGGGTCCATAGCTGAAGCACATTTTGAACACTGTGGCAATGGGGTCCAAACCCCCATCATCACAGTGACCAAAATGTAAGTGTGGGGTCCATAGCTGAAGCACATTTTGAACACTGTGGCAATGGGGTCCAAACCCCCATCATCACAGTGACCAAAATGTAAGTGTGGGGTCCATAGCTGAAGCACATTTTGAACAGTGTGGCAATGGGGTCCAAACCCCCATCATCACAGTGACCAAAATGTAAGTGTGGGGTCCATAGCTGAAGCACATTTTGAACATTGTGGCAATGGGGTCTAACGCCCCATCACCACAGTGACCAAAAGGTAAGTGTGGGGTCCATAGCTGAAGCACATTTTGAACATTGTGGCAATGGGGTCTAACGCCCCATCACCACAGTGACCAAAAGGTAAGTGTGGGGTCCATAGCTGAAGCACATTTTGAACATTGTGGCAATGGGGTCCAAACGCCCCATCACCACAGTGACCAAAAGGTAAGTGTTGACAAAGAAAGAGCTGCAACTGCCAAACTGCATGGATGATTCCTGGTCACAGAACAAAAAACACATCAGTGGCAAAGTAGTGCATGTGTCCCATTGCAACATAAATTGGGGGAGCCAAATACTGCAGTGCAAATAAGACATACCTGTGGCCATGTGCAGACAAACAACACCCATGGGGGCTGACACTGTCAACATTCATCAATGACACAATGACAGAAGTGACCATCAGAATGCAGACCCACATATTTGCACCAATGGGCACACAAATGCAGATACCCTGTGGAGACTGTAGATGTGAGGTGAACAGATACCATACCATGGCAGCAATGGGACACACAAACCATGATCATTGTGCTGACCGATGACCTAGGAGTCCCAGGGACAGCAGGGGAAAGCCACCAAACTACATACAGCCAATGGCACACCCAAGATATGCCAATGCAGTGGTGCAGATGCACAAACACAAACAGGCAGACCCACACTGCACATCATACACAGCAGGTGAGGGGGGTGCCAGTGTCCCCAGGCAACCACACAACACATGAGGAGACCTGAATACCAATCATACAGATGTGCATACAGTGCCACACAAAGGTAACTCATGGATCCAAATCCCCTATGTGGGCAAGCAGGCATTGTCAGATGAGAGGGAGCACAAATCACACATGTCACACAGGCACGTAGGAACAGCAACTGACACAGCAAGACACAGACACACCACAGCACTACCCCCAGGGCACCCACAATGTGGTGACCCTGGGCTGCATTACAATCCCACTGTGATGACAAAGCTAAATGTCGTTCACACTGTGAACCACAGTCATGTGTCCTGAGCAACAAACTACCATCACACCTACACAAGCACAAATCAATCAGCATGGCCAGTAAGCCAAGGCCAACATGGAGGCAGGGGCCTAGCCGGGCAACAACTCTCATCTGCACACACTCAACACCACACCCCTCGACCTCCAACAATGTGCAGCAGTGAAGCACACATGCACTGGTGACATTGCACATGCACCCATGACTATTCCAGGGTGGTGGGTGGGAACCAAGGTGCAGAAACACATCACACATGGCCACTCAACAAGACTCCTGAATGTCTGACACACTGCACACTACGCTGTACATGGACATGACGGCAATACCACACCAACCAATGGGATCCCAGCCACAGTCACACACCAATGAAGAAGCCAAGGTCACCCACAAAGAACACACATAGACAACAACCAACATTGCAGCCCGGACCCTGAGGAGTGCCAGCAGTCACACACACAACGTGTCACAATCACTGAAAGATAACACAAACTGGAAATCACATGACAGGGGCAAACAACAAGTGCCAAGGGGAAACATGACTGTGACCCATCTGCGTCTGCACACAAACTCAGCCCTGACAGCAAACACACCTATGGGTGACACCCTGATGACCAGTAATGTGCCATGCACCCACATCACAGAGAACCCAGGGAGAAGACTTTGGGGGAACATAGGTCAACTCAGCAAGCATCACAAACAGGTACAACACTAGGGATCACAGCATGCACAGCTAAACGGAAGTGAACACACAGACATGCACATACAACACACACCTTGGGTGCAGGCAATGTCACAGGAGTACACACTGCCATGAGGGGACTCCACTCCTGTGTGAGGAAAGCTGTGCCATATGTTGCCTCAGTAGGGCCCCATCATGTCAGCTGAGCACTTGGTCACACAATCAACAATTAGCACCAAATGAGGGCTCCCGTCACATCAGCCTGGTCATGGAAGTGCCAACGGAATCATCAGCACAGATCCAACACACTTGTATAGCAATGTTGCACTGACAACACAGATGAGTCCTTCCCCATTGATGCCCAAACCTGCATGTCCAGTGGAGATGGCCACACGGTCAGGGAAGTAGACGAATTGAACAATGGCAGGCACAACAGATGTGCAGGGGTGGAAGCCACAGATGTGAAATAGCTAATCTAAGTAGGAAATCCCATTGCCAAATACTGAACACATGACACCCTCAGATGCTGCTATGGATGACATGGATACACCACAGGATAGGACACATTCCCCCTGGACCACATGGGTTCCTGCACAGTAACACTTCATTATCATGAGACCAAATATCACCATCACTGCAGCAAGGGCATGGTTAGCATCATCAACAACATGTACATCAGAAGCATAAGCACTAGAGAACAGAAAGTTTCTTTATTCAGCATATGTGTGTAATGAAAACAAAGTCCAGAAAAAACACAAAGGCCAATGGCCAGTCCATTGTCAAAGTCCAAACAGGGTGACAGTGGCAGATGTCACCCCGCATGCCTGCACAAAACCAGGGACAATCCACTAGGAGGGGCAACCGGGGGGCAGGCCAGGCACCGCAGGGACAGGATCAGGGCTCACCAGGAGGAAGCAGGGAAGGGGTGGTGGGTGCTGGAGAGCCACTGACAACTGCAGTGGAGGTGTCTGACATGGTGTGTGCCGGCACAACTGGGGGGCATGACTCAGATGTTGTGGGTGCCGGCACGACTGCAGTGGACCCTGCAGATGGAGTGGACAGGTCCGCCACTGCAGTGCCCAAGTCAGACAGGGTGGTAGTGGACTCCACTGCAGTGCCTACCACCAGGGGAGGAGAATGGGGAACATGCAAGGTGGGCTGGACAGAGGGGAGGACACCCTCACCACATCAGTGGCACAGACAAGCGCAGCGGGGGTGTGGTGCCGGGAGAGCAAGTGGCAGGGGGAGAAGGCCGGATCCTCTTGGGGATGGTATATCTGTGGGTGGGGGAACCTGGGGCAGGGTGTGGTGGGGGCACCTGTGGAGTGGGGGCCTGAGGGATGGAGGAAGGAGACCTGGTGCCTGAGCTGCAGGGCGGCGGCGGGGTCTTGCTCTTACGACTCCGGGGGGACTTGCGGGTGGGGGCCTCAGTCTGTCTGCGCCTGGGGGAGGGTGTCCGGGGGCGAGGGGCACTCTGCTCCGTGTGGGTGGGCTTCCTCTTCCCCCTGAATGCTGTATCAGCTGGATCGGAGGGGAAGAGGCCGAGGTCACTGAGGAAGAGCCGCTGGGTCTTTGGGGTTGCAGGTGAGGCAAGGGAGGGTGTTTTGGAGGGAGAGGCAACTGAGGACTGCGCAGTGCTCGTGGATGCGTGTGTGTGTTCCAGGGCCCCATCCCCTGTGAGTCTGGTTTCAGTCCCCTGACTGTGCGTGCGTGTGCGTTTTGTTTGTGGCGTGTGTGTCTGTGTGCTGGATGTGTGTGTGCTGGTGTGTGCCTGTGCCGGTGTGTGTGTGCTTGGGACGGGTAAGGTGCTGGGGAGTGTGGATGGAGCAGAGGCAGGAGGGGTGAGGGACTGTCTGAGGAGGGACACTGCTGCCGTCAGGGAGGAGTCCATGGACCTATTGCCCCTCTGTAGGTCAGACATGCCCGATGAGATGCCCTCCATGAACGACACCAGCTGAGTCAACAGAGCGGTGTGCGCATGGAGGACACTCAGCATGGCTGTCTGCCCTACATGGAGCTGGCGAAGGAGGTACACAGACTCCTCACTCAGGGCAGCAGGGGACACAGGGGCAGGGGGTGCGGTGCCTGGCCCAAAGGAGACACGCTCCCGAACATGGGAGCCTCCACGGACCTGGGGAATGGGAGCCGATGGGAGGGCGGTGGTGGTGCTGGTGGTGGCGGGGACAGCAACACTAGCTGGGGTGTGGTGGCTGCTGACACCCGCCTCCATAAGGGAGTCATCCTCCGAGTTGCTCTGGTCCTCAGCTGAGGTGGATGGTGCTGAGGACTCCTCTGTGTGGCTCCCCTCGCCCTCCGTGCCACTGGGTCCCTCCGACCACTCCTCGGCTGCTGACCCAGTCTGGCTCTCCAGCTCCTCCTGGTCCGTGGAGCTGTCCCCTTCCGTGGCCGTGGATGTATCTGCAAACAATGGGGAAACAGACAGACATCAGTCACCTGCACCAAACGCACACACCACTGTGAGCACAGCACATTACAGAGCAAGCCCTGGCATCATTAGTTGTACATTTCTAAAAGTACCCTAACTGAACAGGAGAAGCCAATTGTCAGTCTGATGCCAACCATGGCACTCACATCCCATGGCACTCACATGGCCTTGCACCCATCTGTCTGGTGTCTGTTGGATAGCAACACCCCAGTGTGGACACATGCACCAACTACACAGTAGTTGGACAGTGCAGAGGACACGGTGTAGCATGTGGACATGCACACATCACAACTCTTGCCACTGAGTCAGTACAGGTTTCCGGATGAAAGGGACGCCCAGAGTCAAATAGGATATGCATGTGATGCATACCAGCGACAGACACCATGATGCACCCATGTCCTGATAGCCATCGCCACAATGGTGTGCATGTAGCACATGTCACTCCCCTGCAGGATCACCAATAAGTAGACACATGCCATGGCGGAGGCATGACTGCTAAGTCATACATCACTGTCTCAGTGATGTATGACTTGGCAGCCAGACAACAACACTCTGCACTGTGTCACAATAGTAGGTCATGGGGAATGCAAGTCCTGGAGCTGCACAAGTGCACATGTACATCCCCCACACAACACATCATCTTAACCCTCATCTGTCCAGGTCATACCGATTGGACATATGGGAGACCTGTGACACTACCCTCTGAACCTGAGCCCCTCACAATATGCTGTGAATGGGGAACAGCTGCCTGAACTTCACATTCGCATACCCCAGTCTGCACGGGCAGCTGATCAAACACCTATGTGACACACAAGTATCGTCTCCTATGGTCACATCTCCAGTGGCATGCTGAGCCCCTACCGAGAAACACCCCAGCAGTCCTGGCAACAAATCCACAGCACACTGACACAGAGGCAGACACCTGAGGGGTCAAATCACTGCGCACAATGTGTCAGCTGATACACGGGAGTGGGAGTACAGAGTGCATTACATGGCCTGGAGTAGGCATGACTGTCCTGCCCCACATGAATGAGGGATGAGCCCTGGACAGTGGATAGCTGGCTATGTATGTGTGACACACGTAATCTGCATACTCCTGGGGCCCAAACATTGTTCCCACCCGCTGCATGGGTGTGTGCCACATACCCCAGGCACATGTGGTGGCTCAGCTCAGCAAGTGGACCGCATATCAAAGCAACACGCAGATTACATGTCCGAACACAGGCCCTGTGTGAACAATGGACCCACCCATGATGCCCACAACAGAGTTAGGGAAACAGATGCTGTCCCCCACCTTTAGTGAAGCAAACTGCAAGGACACAGTCCCAAGTGACACAATTCCCTGAATGTAAGGGCCACACCTGGGTATCAGATGAGGAGTGGGCAGTGCACAATAGAGGGACATGGCTCCTGGACAACATGACTGCTGTACTGTGGCAGTTGAACCAGGCCAGAGGAGAGCACAAAGCATGTAATACAGAGTTCACAGTGCAGTCTTTGACTCACCCCCTCCTTGCTGCTGTCTGGCCTTCAGCTGCCCATCCAGGTCTGGAAACACCACCGCCAGGATCTGGAGCATGTGGGGGGTCAGGGTCCGTGTTCCGCCCCTCCTGCGAGGAGGCGACAGCTCAGCTGACCCGTGCAATCCTCCGGGTCCAGCCCCGAAGGTCCTGCCACCTCTTCTGGCAGTTGCGGATCCGGCGCTTGTAGACCCCCACGGACCGGACAGCCCGGACGATGTCCTTCCAGATCTCCTGCTTCCGATGGGCATTAACCTGTCAGGATGACAAAGTGAAAAGGCCATTACTACACATGCAACATATCCGTGCATGACACAGTTGTATATACATGTCTCATTCACAGGGGCACATGATGTACACAGGCAGTGCAACGCTGCCCATGGACACTTTGCCAGACGTCACTACATGGTATCATTGCATGGGAAGTAAAACCTTGTTCAAATGCACTGTCACTGCACCATACCTGTCCAGTGCATGTCACTACACACTATGGGGGGTGACAACTACTCAGTGAGCCTGCTAGCCAGTGGCGTGCAGACTTTCAGCCTTGCTAGTCAGACAAAATGCACATTCAGAAAGGCAGTGCACAGAACACTCACCTGCTCCCCTGGTGTCCCATACAGCTTGCTGTACTGTGGAAGTAGGCTGTCCAGCAGGGCCTGGTTCTCCTCAAGGCTGAAGGCTGGGGCTCTCTCCACAGTACGTGCCATTGCAGGGTCCAGAGGGGCAGAGACAGCAGCAGTGCAGTGGCAGATGTCGTCCTGGAGCATGTAGTGCAGGCAAGTGAGCTCTCAGGGGAACAGCCAGCAATATATATGTGCTGGAGAGGCAGATACTGTCCCTTGTGTCCAAAGTGATAGGTCCAAGTCGTTTGCATCTTCTGAATCTGGCCAATCCATGGAATAGCAGCACCAATACACGCCCACGGCATCCTTCAAATCTTCAACTTCATGACATACATGATTTTGCAACATTGTTGTGGGTGACCAACTGAATTTCCAGCAACCGACTCGTTCGAATTTCGAAAACGCGTCCGTTGCCAGGCAAGGCCATTGTCAATGGGTGCGCACCGATCGGTCCATTGCGGTACAACGCGTACAGGGGTACAACGCGTACCCGCACACATTGAATGCAATGGGCCGGCCGGGGCACCGATCGGTCCATTGCGGTACAACGCGTACAGGGGTACAACGCGTACCCGCACACATTGAATGCAATGGGCCGGCCGGGGGCACCGATCGGTCCATTGCGGTACAACGCGTACAGGGGTACAACGCGTACCCGCACACATTGAATACAATGGGCCGGCCGGGGCACCGATCGGTCCATTGCTGATCAACGCGTACAGGGGTACAACGCGTACCCGCACACATTGAATGCAATGAGCCGGCCGGGGGCACCGATCGGTCCATTGCGTGACAACGCTGCACAGGGGTACAACGCTGCACCGCGACACATTGAATGCAATGGGCCGGCCGGGGCACCGATCGGTCCATTGCGGTACAACGCGTACAGGGGTACAACGCGTACACGCACACATTGAATGCAATGGGCCGGCCGGGGGCACCGATCGGTCCATTGCTGATCAACGCCGTACAGGGGTACAACGCGTACCCGCACACATTGAATGCAATGGGCCGGCCGGGGCACCGATCGGTCCATTGCGGTACAACGCGTACAGGGGTACAACGCGTACCCGCACACATTGAATGCAATGGGCCGGCCGGGGGCACCGATCGGTCCATTGCTGATACAACGCGTACAGGGGTACAACGCGTACCCGCACACATTGAATGCAATGGGCCGGCCGGGGGCACCGATCGGTCCATTGCTGATCAACGCGTACAGGGGTACAACGCGTACCCGCACACATTGAATGCAATGGGCCGGCCGGGGGCACCGATCGGTCCATTGCTGATCAACGCATCCCTGTACAAGTGACTGGCATATGTCACCATGCCTGTCTCAGATGGACATATGCCAGCCACAGATAGCTCCCAGGGAGTGAGGGGCACACCTACAACACGACAGCCTGTCCAAACTGTATGATAAGGCATGTAAGGCTGCATTTCCTATTGTGTGTATGTTGGTGTACATGTTGTCCTGTGGGTGTCACCTGGGGGCAGCCACCCCCAGGCTGTGCACGTGTTCATGGGGACAGGATCCTGGGTGTTACGTGTACATGACCACTGTGATGTGCAACTGTTCATATCTGTGCATGTGCCATGGTCACATTTCACGGTGGTGTATGTGTATGTCATGTCACATACCCCCTGAGTCCCATGTGGGATGGTATGTTTGAGCCAGGGTGTCCCAGTGGCACAATAGTGATGGTCCTCCACAGTCTGTGTGCATGTAGTGTTTACAATGTCTCTGATTTCATGTGCACAATGGGAGACAGTCTCCACATCCACGTTGTGTGTGCATGGACTTTGATGTTGTGCGTGTGTGTGTCACAGACGTCCATGTCTGTCCTGCAGTGGCAAGTGGGACCACTACCTGTGGGGGTCATAGTTGTTTTGCTGTGGTGTATACATGATACTCCATGTAATGCCAGTGTCCATGTGGCAATACAGGGTCCCTGGGTATGTACCTGTCGTTGAGCTGTGATGCCTGGGGCACATCTGTCGTCACATGTCACTGTGGGGGGTGATTGTGACACGGCAGCAGGAGATGGGAACTGTGACACGGCCTCATGATATCCAATGGGCCAACCTGGGACTTATTGATGCCACTTGTTGGACCGTGATGACAGATGTTGGCCATGTATGTACCATACATGTCCTTACGGAACTTCACACTTCATGTAGTTGTGCCTCATAATGATGTATGTTGGGATATTGAGTGTGTTCAATGCCGCATATGTGGGCTGACTGACAATCTTGCTTACTTCTCCTCTGCACTGCAGGGCTCCTGCTGTCCATCGACCATTCCCAGACCTGGCAACGATGGTGGAACGGGACAGCATCCGACGGTACCGCTTCACCAGGCAGCTGATTGAGGATTTGGCAGTGCAGTTGGCCCCACATTTGCAGCCTGGCCGGCCGTATCCTACAGCGCTGACCCCCAAGGTGAAGGTGATGGCAGCCCTACACTTCTTTGCCACCGGTACCTTCCAACATACTGTGGCGACTGCTGGTGGGATGTCACAGACCATGTTGAGCCGTGTGCTCCGCGATGTTTTGGTGGCAATGTTGCTATTCCTGAACCGGTACATCTATTTCCCTAGACTGCGACGACTCACTGACGTGAAGAGTGACTTCTATGCCCTGGGGAGGATGCCGCATGTCATTGGCTCCATTGATGGGACACATGTGGCTTTGGTACCACCACAGGCCCAGGAGCAGGCCTACCGTAACCGCAAGCACTACCACTCGGTCAATGCACTGGTGGTGTGTCTTGCAGATATGACCATCACACACGTGTGTGCCCGTTTCCCTGGTTCAGCACACGATGCCTTTGTGATGAGGAGTAGTCGCATCCCCAGGATGATGGCACAGATGCAGAACCAGCGTGCCTGGCTTGTCGGTGTGTACTGACTTTGTGCCATTGTGTGTGATCTGATCTGTAGTATTCCGCCCACTTTTCCAAGTCAGCTAATGTGCACTTGTCTGTCCGTAGGTGACTCGGGATACCCCAACATGCCGTGGTTGCTGACACCCCTCAGGAACCCTGTGACACCAGCCCAGATGCGCTACAATGAGGCACATGGTCGGACCAGGAGAGTGATTGAGCGGACATTTGGTCTCCTGAAGAGCCGCTTCCGCTGCCTGGACAAGACCGGAGGGTCCCTCCCATATGCCCCTGCGAAAGTGTGCAAGATTATCATCGTCTGCTGCATGCTCCACAACCTGGCAGTGCGGAAGGAGTTGCCTCTCATCCAGGATGACAATGACCAACATCCGCCACCTGTGGAGGATCCTGGCCTGGACCACGATGCCAGTGATGATGATGATGATGATGAGGGTGATGTCCGCACACAGCTCATCACCAACTTCTTTAGCTGAATGTGAGTATCCTGAGGTGTCATGTCAATGATGTGAGTTGGCATGATATGTGTAGGTGGTGCTCTGGTGCTGTTGGAGTGTGTCCATGGGCTACTTGACTGGATGTGTGTAGCGATGTGTGCTTACAGGTGGGCTGTACTCCCCAACAGTGTTGACATGCTAACTTGGTTCTGGGTGGGTATCTTGTAACATGTATTGTGCATGAGTTTTGCTGTTCTGTCCTGTTCTCCATTGCTTTTGACTGTGTGTCATTTCTGTCCTTCACAGGGTACTTTCAGATTCGTTTGGTCAACTGTGTCCACCGACGACGTGATTGCACTTCCAGGGTGGTAGCTGTTGTGTCCCTACAGGTGATGTGCGCCACACCCATGGACTTCCTTCCGTCTACAGTTGTTGACTGTGTGCCCGCTGCCAGGTGGGATTACCTTGCATCTGTAGTGGTTACGACATGTTGCAACTGTGTAATAAACCTGTGCTTCACTTTGTGATGTGCGTTGTCTGTGGTCACACATTTGACTGCCATTTGCTTACTGCACCTGTGGGCTACTTGACTACAACTGGGAATGGGTGTGGTGTCTGTGCATTGCACCGTCTTCCCTGGCAACATCAGTGTAGGCAATGAGTCAGATGGCCTAGGTGTGTATGTGTTGTGTAGCCCTGGTGGTGTGTCTCCCTCATATGTGTCACGTTGCCTTTACTCACATGCCTGTGTTGTACTTGCTGTTGCAGTTCGCATACACAGTGTAATTTTGCAGTTCATCATCCCCATAACAGCACCCACGTTGGAATCACAACAGAGGCAAGTATGGTGTATTAGTGTGTTTATTGTGATACATTTGTGTGAATAGTGCATAGGATGGGTAGTGCTGTACATAAATCTTGCAATCAGAAGTTCCTAGGTGAATTGAAAGTCCTGGTAGACAAAATCCCCAGTATCGGGGCCACAGTTGTCTGAGACATTGGTCCAACTTGTACTCCCCATGCAATGTGTGGGAGTAGTGTTGCCGTCAACAGGGTGAACAGTCTGTGCACAAAGGTGAACATCCAGAACAGGTTCAGGCTTCCTGGGAGTTGCGCTTGGCCATCGGCCTCTCACTTGCCCCTCCTCGGACGACCCCTCTTCTTTGGGGGGGCCCCTCAAGTACAGGCTGCTGCGGTGCAGGGGACTCTCCGCCAGAGTCATCCTCCCTCCCTGTGGCAGTTGCAGTTTGTTCAGCACCAGATGTTGTTGGCACACAGGGAGGTGTGGACTGGTTGCTGTTCATCTGGCGGAGGCATTGTAAAATGTCCCTGTGCACCGCCGTCATCTCATGCATTGCATCCCACTTGGACTCCACGCGGGACATGTGTGAGTCCACGCGGGACATGTGTGACTCCACGCAGGACATGTGAGAGTCCAAGCGGGCATGATGGGCAGCCTGCTGCTGTTTCATGTCTCTGAGGAGCCCCACTACCTGGCTGAGATCTCCGGTGCTGGACTGGTACGCATCAGCTATGCGTACCAGTTGTGGGTCATCATGCACACCAGCAACCTCTGCAAGCAGCAACCTCTGTCTCCCACCCCTCCCACCACCCCTGCCGACATGTGCAGTGCGTGCAGTAGCATGCACAGATGACCCTGGTCCACCTTGGGGGTTGGTGGTGGTGGTGGTGTCCATGGCCCCAGGTTGGTCCAGGGTCCCTGTGCTGGTGTTGCTCCTTATTCTGTCCATGTTGGCAGGGATGGTATTTGTGGTGACAGTCGTTGGAGGGGTGGGTGCAGGGGGTGCAGCTGGTGGTCCTGCTGGTGCTGCAGCTGGTGGTCCTGCTGGTGCTGCAGCTGGTGGTCCTGCTGGTGCTGCATGTAGACTTGCACCGGATGTGCCAGGTTGGTCTTCTTCGTCCGAGGAGGGCAGAGGCTGTACGACACCAGTGAGCTCCGCATCCTCTTGAGCCTGGGACTGGGACTCCTCAGCGTCTGCTGCTGTGTCCCCATCATCACCTGTTTTTGGGAGACACACACAATGTATGTTATGTTTCTGCAGGCATCAATGGTTGACACACCTGACAGTTGTGACTGTGCCTCTGGGTGCGGGCCTGTACATTGCATTGTCCTAAGTCATCACAGTCAGGGGTTGATATTGGTGTGGCACATTGTCCTGCATTATTTGGGCATTTCTATGTATTTGTTGGGGTGTGAACATGGTCTGCATTGGTTGTATTTGGTTGACAGCCGGCCCTCCTTCCCACCCAGCCAGTCAGTTATCCCACCATGGACTGTGCTTGCATTGCAGGGAGTGGAAGTTGTCTCTCAGGATGTCAGTCAGTGGTGTCCTGCTGTTTGTTGGTGCACAGTTGCCAGCAGGGCCTTGTGCTCCCCACAGCAGTAGCCAGTGTCAGCCATCTTGTGAGTCCTTATCCACTCCCTGTGATGTGCGCATGGTTCAGGGTGGTGTTGATGGGACAGTTGTGGGGGTGACCAATATCTGTGACTACCACTCCCATCATGCTATTGCCTCCACCCCACTTCCCAGCATGCCCATACTTACTTGCTTTTGGGTGGACTTCAGTGTGTGTGAGTGTGAGAGCAATGGCAAGATGGCTGGCAGTGGTGTCCTGCTGTTGGTTGTTGCACAGTTGCCAGCAGGGCCTTGTGCTCCCCACAGCAGTGCACAGTGTCAGCCATCTTGTCAGTTGTTTTCCACTCCCTGTGATGTGCGCATGGTTCAGGGTGGTGTTGATGGGACAGTTGTGGGGGTGACCAATATCTGTGACTACCACTCCCATCATGCTATTGCCTCCACCCCACTTCCCAGCATGCCCATACTTACTTGCTTTTGTGGGGAGTTCAGTGTGTGTGGGTGTGAGGGCAATGGCAAGATGGCTGACAGTGGTGTCCTGCTGTTGGTTGGTGTGCAGTTCCCAGCATGCCCTTGTGCTCCCCACAGCAGTAGCCAGTGTCAGCCATCTTGTGTGTCCTTATCCACTCCCTGTGATGTGAGCATGGTTCAGGGTGGTGTTGATGGGCCAGTTGTGAGGCTGAGCAATATCTGTGCCTACTACTCCCATCATGCTATTGCCTCCACCCCCTTCCCAGCATGCCCATGCTTCCTTCCTTTTGACTCTGCTTCCCTGTGGGGTGGGCTGGCTGTGCTGACAGGATGGCTGGGAGTGTTGTCCTGGCAGTTGTTTGGCTAAAAGTCCCAAGAGTGTCCCTGTGCTTCACACAACATAACCCAGGGTGGTGGTTCTTTGTGGGATCTTGAGTTAGGATGGGAGGCATTGTATTCTACCAGGTGGGTTCTGTGGAGTTTGTGTTGAGGGGGTGTGAGGGGAGGTGCTTGTGACTATGGTCAGTGCTGCAAGTCCTCCTTCCCACCCAGCCAGCCAGATATCCCACCATGGAACGTGCTTCCATTGCAGGGAGTGGAAGTTGCCTCTCAGGATGTCAGTCAGTGGTGTCCTGCTGTTTGTTGGTGCACAGTTGCCAGCAGGGCCTTGTGCTCCCCACAGCAGTAGCCAGTGTCAGCCATCTTGTGAGTCCTTCTCCACTCCCTGTGATGTGCGCATGGTTCAGGGTGGTGTTGATGGGACAGTTGTGGGGGTGACCAATATCTGTGACTACCACTCCCATCATGCTATTGCCTCCACCTCACTTCCCAGCATGCCCATACTTACTTGCTTTTGGGTGAAGTTCAGTGTGTGTGGGTGTGAGAGCAATGGCAAGATGGCTGACAGTGGTGTCCTGCTGTTGGTTGGTGTGCAGTTCCCAGCATGCCCTTGTGCTCCCCACGACACAGCAACAGTGTCAGACATCTTTGATGGGCCTTTCCACTCTCTGTGGGATGTGCATGCGTGAGTGTGAGCTTGCTGGGCCATGTGGTGGGGGATGTAGAGCTGTGACTACGACTCCCATCATGCTATTGCCTCCACCCCCTTCCCAGCATGCCCATCCTTCCTTCCTTTTGACTCTGCTTCCCTGTGGGGTGGGCTGCCTGTGCTGACAGGATGGCTGGGAGTGTTGTCCTGGCAGTTGTTTGGCTGAAAGTCCCAAGAGTGTCCCTGTCCTTCACACGACATAACCCAGGGTGGAGGTTCTTTGTGGGATCTTGAGTTGGGATGTGTGGCATTGCATTCTCCCAGGTGGGTTATGTGGAGTATGTGTTGAGGGTGTGTGTGAGGGGAGGTGCTTGTGACTATGGTCAGTGGTGCGAGTCCTCCTTCCCACCCAGCCAGCCAGATATCCCACCATGGAACATGCTTCCATTGCAGGGAATGGAAGTTGTCTCTCAGGATGTCAGTCAGTGGTGTCCTGCTGTTTGTTGGTGCACAGTTGCCAGCAGGGCCTTGTGCTCCCCACAGCAGTAGCCAGTGTCAGCCATCTTGTGAGTCCTTCTCCACTCCCTGTGATGTGCGCATGGTTCATGGTGGTGTTGATGGGACAGTTGTGGGGGGGCAATATGTGTGACTACGACTCCCATGATGCTATTGGCTACACTGACTTGGCCAGCATACACAGAATTCCTTCCTTTCAGTGGTCTTCACTGTGTGTTGGTGTTGTAGTGGTGGCTACATGTCTGGATGTGTTTGTTAGTTCTATTTGTGCCACTGCCTAGCTGTAGTTGTAGTTGTGTTTGTACATGTGATGGCACGGTTAAATGTAACTTTGAGATGGCATGTGTTGTGTTTATCTGACTGACATACACATTTTGGGATGATTCTGTTCTGGTTGCTGTGTAATTGCTATGAGTGCATGGTTTGACTCTCCCCTTGACAGTGATGTGTGTGTGTATTGTGGCAGAATATTGTGTACATTTGTTGTGTACTCACCAGGCTCTGGGATGTTCTCTAGTCCATATACGCTCACTGGCGGAAGGATGGCCCGCACCTTCTCCTCCCAGGGCCTGAGGTATACTGACTTGGCAGGAGGGCCACTGCTGGTGTATTGGCTCAGGAGGTAGTCTTTCTTGAGCAGCTCCCGGACCCTCCTGCGCACGTCATACCACCTGTTCTGGATGTCGGTCTTTGTGCGCAGACATGGTGATTGTGCGTTCACCCTGTTGATGATCCTCTCCCACATCTTGGTTTTCTGGGAGATGGGGGTCTGTTGGACCAGTGTGCCAAACAGCTGTGGCTCTACCCTGAGGATCTCGTCTACCAGGACTTCCAATTCACAATCTAGGAACTTGTGATTCTTCTTGGGGGCATGGTGATGGGTGGTGATGGTGAGTGATGTGTGTGTTGGTGTGCAGGTGAGGGTGTGTGGGTGGGTGTTTTGCTGGGTGTATGTGAGGTAGGTATTTGTTGGTGTGCTGATGGTGTGTGGCTTGTGTGAGGGATGAGCTGTGGGTGTGTGGTTGCTGTCTGTTGGGTGCTGGCAGTGGAATGGCATTTGCAAAGGATCATGGTTGGGATTTGTGTCCTTTATATGGGTGGAGTTGTGGGTGTGTCTTTGTTCTCTGTCCCCAAACCCCCCAGTATTTATTGGCTTTGTAATTGCTTGTTTGGCCTTTTTTTGTGTTAATTTTCCTTTGTACTGTCTGTGCATGTTGGAAACGTTCTTGTGACCGAGTCGGACCCTGCATTTGTCTCGTACGGTGTTCTCCGTTTCGTTCACGCTGTGTTTGTGCAGTTTTCTATGCTGCGTACGCGTCGGTCGCGGTGTTTTGTGTTACTTCGGCTCGGTTTTGTATGCGTGTCGGTCGTACGGCTTGTCCTCCGTCCGACTCGGTCGTGGTTTTCGCGCCTTGCATCGTACTTTGCGGTTTGGAGTTCGCGTGTACGTTTCGGTCGGATTTGTTCCGGGTGCGTGTCGGTCGGTTGGATTCGCGTGTTTTTCCTGCCGGATTGCTTTTTTCCGTGCGGCTCGGTCGTTCGGCTTGGGTTCCGTACGTGTCGGTCGGATTTTGCACGCTTTGCATCGTACTTGGCGTGCCGGGCGCCACAGGTACGTGTCGGTCGGAATAAATTCCGGCTCCGAGTCGGTCGGTGCCTTTTACGGCCCGAATCGGAATCGACCCCTAAGTAGTGATAAGGGGAAAATATGCGGCATGTTACACGGCAGAATGCAAAAATGTTACAAGGTAAGACTACTGTATTTTTATTTGTTCGAAATACACAATTTCTGCAATTTGCCTTGTGGTTACTAAGAGGAAAAACAATTTTGAACAAAAACGTGGCAAATTTCCTTGTTGTGAAGGTAAAGATTTTTGTCTGTTTCTCACATTTTTCCGGCTGTCGTCTCAAATGTCTCCTTTCTGCCTCGCCACAAAAGTTCATCTTTTTTCTGCCAAAGTGCGTGTATTGGAATTATGTTGCTCTTCTGTTTATTTCTGACTGCATAGTTGACTAATCCACCAACTTACAAACATAGCTGCATCCATTTAGTTCTACAGATACCGTGCCTGAAAGATTATGGGCCATGCAGGTGACACGTTTGCATGTCCGATTTCTGGGGCGGGTTTATAGTGCTGCTCACCCACAATGCACAACTCGGTGTGGCTTTTCAGCAGACCTCTTTAGGCTCACATTTTGATGGCACTGCCATTGTTGATGACTCTGAAAGTAGCTGACCCATGGGTCATGCATAGTTTCATGCTTTAGAGTTTAGCGGCAGCCAGGAAACAAAATAACTGAGCGGCAGACTTCCAGTAACATTGCACTATTTAAATCCTCTAATTAACAAGCGCGGCCGCGAATGCAGCTGCAGCGTCCCGCGATGGTGCGCGCGCGCGTGCTTCGGAGAGCAGTCTTCACTTTTGAAGCACTGCACTCGTGCTTGTGGCGCGCCGCTGCTTGCTCCCGCAAGGTGGATGCCGCCACAAGCACGAGTGCAGTGCTTCAAAAGTGAAGACCGATGGCTAAAGGCCCTCCTAGTGCAGCGCATGCGTGCTGCCTAGGCGAGACCTAAAAATGTTAACCCTTTGGAAAGGCATTGGTGGAGCGGACAGCAGTCTTCTGGGCTGCTGTTTGCTCACTCCTGAGCCGCTGACACAATTTCTAAAGATAACGTTTTCTCACAAGGAGCAAATAGACAGCTTTCCCTCTGCAAATCAGTTACCACCAAACTCAGGTGTCGATAACTGATCAATGGATTGCGACCTCGGTTGTGGCCAAAAACAATTTGTGCATCCCTTTACGAATTGTAAATAGGAGGGGTACAATCCTTTAATGCCCTCTGTGGACTGTAGTTTGTAAATGCTCTCAAAATTCCTTTTATGAGTCAAAAGAACTTTTGTGATTCAGAAAAAGGGCATTTGTACAGTGTGCAAAGCCCTTTTGTCTTCACAAACTTGTGATTTTGCTAATCGTAGGCTCTGAAACTGTAAAAAAAGATTTTACCCTAAGTTATCTAATTCCTAGCTATCTGTCATGTAAATTAAATGCAACGTATTCAATTCTTGTCTAATATATTGAGGCCAGGGAGGGTTTTTGTATTGACTAGACTCTGCACTTCTACCAAGTGGCCACGATAAGCACACAGATGCAGGTTTCACTGCAGCCATACCCAGTAAGTGAGAGGTTTCAATCTAGCTATTTCTTCTATGTGTTGAACTCTTACTTCATATGTTATCCTGCCATGAATGTTACGTGGACAAGGCAGAATAAGCACATCAAAAACTATATGGGCCATGATCAAAGAAAAGCAATTAAAGTGCCCCCGTACTCCAGTGCCATACATGGATGCGGTTACACATTTAGTAAGGTAGGTTCAGTAGGAACTAGAAAGCTCTGATTGCATAAGCTCTTACTGCCAAGCAGAACCCTAGGATGCTCTTCACTTTGTTAGAAGCTAGACATTTCCCAGATATGTTTTCTCCTTCACTATCAGCCTTCCCTCATTCTGTATACGAGATTGTTTTACAGCTCTGATGTTTTTTTCAGTGCACTGACTGGTTTCTGAACCTTGAGTATTTTACCTGCTGCCCTGGATGCTTGTGTTAGGGAGGGTGCACCTAAATATTATTTCCCTCACTTCCTGTTTTCACTGTAGATCCTACCCATGCTGCTAAGGTGACCACACTTTCCTAATTGTTCCCCTTGGTAGACCATGCCCGATGTTGGCAATATTTAGTTTTCAATTAATGACTCTGGCTGTCTAACTTCTGGCTGTAGTTCATTGTTGGATGTGGTGTATGCATGAAAAATGTATGACTGAGGTATGTTTGTAAGTGTGGTCAAATTGTAGTACGTTTAAGGAATAGTTGGATTTTCCTTGAGAGCAAATTTGTTTAATGTATCTTTGTGCATAGGTACTTTTGACATTTGACATGAGAATGTATACAAAAATTTTAATAAATTTAACTCCAAATAAATGTCTTTAAGATATATTTACTTAATAGACTAGACTATTATTTTTGGTGGCTCAAGATTTGTGTTTCATATAATATTAATGTATAGAAAATGTATTGAAGTACGTTGTTATGTTTTGAGTTCTCATTCCCCTGGTCCCGCCCACTGCATTTTCCTTGTCAAGGGGCCCTGTTTTGCCCTTTAGATTGTTGTAGCCCATGCCAGCCCGACAGTAGAGGCGCATCAGAAAGGTCAGGAAGCCCGCCGACCGTGCCACCTCTGCAGCTTGCCTCGAAGCAGTTGAGGAACAGACAAGTGACCTGTTACCACCTCACAGCTTCTCTTGCATCTCCTGGTTTTGCCCAATATTAATTGGAACCATTTACTTTGCATCTTGGTCAACTCGTTTACAAATAGGTGCACAGATAAAGGGATAAGAGAAAATGATAGCCCTGCAGGTTAATAACCTGGTACAAACCTCTGTAGAGCCTGCTTGATGCAGATATTTGTATGTAGTATGTGGACTTCAATCCAAAACAAGGTTGGGCACATACTACGTTTCATCATTCAGAGGTCCATATAACAAATGCTACAAATGATTCTAAAATGATACTAACATTCTTGTTACAGATATTCTGAATCAGTTTATAACCAAAACAGAATCCTTATTAGAACATTGGAATGTTGGGAGCTCCATTGTAGACAATGGAGTGTTCCATGCTTCTACGGGCCGGTAAAGGCCCGCAGAGCAACATTCCAATGTTTTACAAAGGCCTCTCGGAGCTCGAGGGGATTTAAATCCCCTCGATCTTCGAGAGGCCTTTGTTTTATTTGTTAGAACATTCTGCCCTCTAGTGGCAGAATGTTCTAATAGCCTTATAGCCCTTCGTAGCAGGGCTATACCGGCTATTAAAGTCCCGGTCCCTTGTTAAAGTCCCTCGCCTTCGGCTCTGGCCTTTAATAGCCGTATAGCCCGCTACGGCGGGCTATAAGGCTATATTAATTGACTTTTGCAATAAAACTGAGTCCAAGATAACAACATTAAGCATGAGTTGGCATTAACATCTTGGCACCCATCACCCCCGGACCAGGCTGCAATGCCTCTCGCTGGTGGACCTGAATTAGTAAATAATACATCCATGACATCACTTAATTCAGGAGGAGAGGGAGTGATTTGTGATGGCCCCCAGGAAATGGCCACCAATCTTGTCAAACCACACTCTCCCTAAACAATCATGCCTCAAAAAAACAGATCTAAGATTTCGCCATGGTACTCTCCAAACCTTCGGGAACTTAAACAAGCATGTAAAAAGTTAGAAAGAGAACGGAAAAAGGACTATGCAGCACCCAGTAAACAAAAATATAGGGTGAGTATTAAAATCTACCAAAGCAAAATTAAAAAGGCACAAGCCGCATTCTATGGGGAAAAAATTGTTCTTGCCACCAACGCGCCGCGGGAAATCTTCCGTATTGCCAAAACCCTCACTAAACCCCCTGCACCACAAGCTATCACAGACGGCGCTCTCACGCGTTGCAATAACCTGGCAGAATTCTTCTACAAGAATATTCATGACTTATATCTCACATTTCCGGGCTCAACAGCGCACGTTGACCGGTATCCTACGGATACGCAACCCCCGGGTACACAAACAAAGCTGGAGCATATCCCTCTTCTGGATCCTAATTCTCTAGAATCCATTCTGGTCCGGGTTAAATCAGGATCACCCAGGGACCCAGCACCCCTGCATGTTCTGAAATTAGTGACAGGTACAATTCTCCCAGTGATTCAAGAACTCATCAACACGTCCATCTCCTCGGGAGTGGTTCCCTTACCATGGAAATGTGCCATGGTAAAAGCATTGTTAAAAAAAACCAATCTGGACCCAGGGACATTGGGGAACTATCGGCCGATCTCCCTACTCCCAGTAATTAGCAAAATCTTGGAAAGACATGTCAACTCAGTATTGTCTGAGTTTCTAGAATCAAATAACTTGCTTCACCCGTCACAGACGGGGTTCCGGCCCCTTCATGGCACAGAGACAGCACTCCTAGCGGTGGCTGAAGAGTCCAGGAGGATCCTGGATCAGGGTGGCGTAGCGGCTATCATTCTCCTGGATCTCAGCGCCACATTTGACACTGTTAACCATGATATCCTAATGCGCAGACTCAGGAGATTAGGAGTGTCAGGAGCTGTTGCTACATGGCTACAATCCTTCTTAGAAGACAGATCCTTTCAGGTTTTCGAAGGAGAAGTGGCATCTAAGCGTATGGCCCTCAGCTGCGGTGTGCCTCAGGGATCTTCCCTGAGCCCCACGTTGTTCAATATATACACGAGGCCGCTGGCTGACATAATCCAACCATTTGGTATAAAAATTGTCACATACGCCGATGACACACAACTTATCATAGCCTTAAACCGCCCAGAAAACACATCTGCAAGCCTAGGCCCTTGCTTAGAGGCGGTCGCACAATGGATGGAGCTCTCATGTTTGAAATTGAACGGAGACAAGACGGAGCTCATGCTCCTAGGCAACTCCCCAACTTCTAACACAGGGTTACTGTGGCCAAATTGTTTTGGCCCTGCCCCACCACAAACAAATCAGATCAAAAGTCTGGGTATGTGGCTGGACCGCTCATTGACTTTTGGATATCAAACAGCCAAACTGTCTGCGACATGCTATGGCATCATGAGGATGCTTCGGAAAGTGCTTCCCCTCCTTCCGCTCCTGGCTAGAAGGATAATGGCATGGAGTCTTTAAAAGGGGTACAACTTCTCTGCCCACCTTAAAGAAGGGCGACATATGCGTCCCTTATGGATTTAGGTCAGTTATACTCTCAACTAGCGACCCATAAAGATTTCATTTAAATTGGGCTTTTATGAAAAGTATTTAAATATCTACCTGTCAAGGCATCAGAGTGCACATCCGATTTAAACTGCAGTGCATATTCCTTGCAAGCCCCTATATGAGGATTAAATAGTCTCTCCGTAGGGCAAATCTCTATAGGATATGAATTTTAGTCTGTGGAGAATAACGACCCTTATTAGTTGGATATTATTTCAAAAATCATATTTCCCATTCTAGGGTAAATACTCAGTAACAGGCAAAAACATACCTTCCAATTTATCTATTCAGGGCACTTCCAATAATAAAGATAAAATAGAGAAAGGCCACTCACTGCCGCTGCAATGAGAAAGAATATACAATGTAATATACACCTTCCAAATTCTATGTGGCTATATTTCGCCATCATGAATATCAAAAAATGTCCAAATTTGGTTTTACCTTAAAATTGTATAAGGTTTAGTTTGTATGGAACATTGGTCATTTTAGTGTTCCGTAGTTTTTTTAGAGAAACCTTTTCATAGTTTTATTTACACGAATCTCTGTGCAGAGTGGCGAGATTTCATCAATTCTGGCCAACCGTGTTAAATCTGAAAGACACAGATATGGACTTTTTAATTAATACTAGATTTAATGCACAACACACTGCCGTACAATATTCACTATAACGTGCCACTTTAATTCCTAAGAAGGCCATCATAGTTACTGGCCAATACCCGTGTGCTGTTTTAATGCTTAATAGCACACAAAAAAACGGAATGAAAGATTCTGAGTGCAGCCGGGCCTCACGCTCCAATAATCAGCAAGAGGCCAGTCCACAAAGGATACACTGCCCCAGAGCCCAGAATACGCTCTATTGGTCCCATCTAGAGCACTTCGATTGAGTTTAAAGTCAATCGCGGCAACGCCCTCGCCCCATCTCGCTAAAACTAACAGCCCAGCCGTCCCTCCTACCTTAAAGAGCCACGATGCTGCCATATACCGGGTTCAAAACCTCCGTTACCGATAGAGCCTCTATGTTTCCCCAGTACCGCCTGGGATTTAAATACATCTATTGGCCCCATGTGACCAACTACCAACACGAGATTCAGCTGTTCCGACTCACCAGTGGGCTCCAACACACTCGTAACTATGGCGGCCATCTTGGTCTGTCTAGTTAGATATAGGTATACACAACAATATCCGTAATAACACACTCCCTTTAGCTAACTATTTTACTTCAAATACCTTATACTACATCCTGATAACTGACTCTGGCCGAGCTGCTCAGACACATTTAATTTCAGCTTACGACCTAAACCACGCAAATCAACTACGCCAACTCGCCAATATGTTACAGAATACTTGTAACTATGGCGGCCATCTTAGTCTATCTGTTCTAATATAGTTCAGGAGTGATATCAAGTTAAATACGCTCCCAGTAGCTTTTTTGAGCAGCTCGGCCAGAGTCAGTTATCAGGATGTAGTATAAGGTATTTGAAGTAAAATAGTTAGCTAAAGGGAGTGTGTTATTACGGATATTGTTGTGTATACCTATATCTAACTAGACAGACCAAGATGGCCGCCATAGTTACGAGTGTGTTGGAGCCCACTGGTGAGTCGGCACAGTGTTGGTAGTTGGTCACATGGGGCCAATAGATGTATTTAAATCCCAGGCGGTACTGGGGAAACATAAAGGCTCTATCGGTAACGGAGGTTTTGAACCCGGTATATGGCAGCATCGTGGCTCTTTAAGGTAGGAGGGACGGCTGGGCTGTTAGTTTTAGCGAGATGGGGCGAGGGGCCATTTTCGCGATTGACTTTAAACTCAATCGAAGTGCTCTAGATGGGACCAATAGAGCGTATTCTGGGCTCTGAGGCAGTGTATCCTTTGTGGACTGGCCTCTTGCTGATTATTGGAGCGTGAGGCCCGGCTGCACTCGGAATCTTTCATTCCGTTTTTTTGTGTGCTATTAAGTATTGAAACAGCACACGGGTATTGGCCAGTAACTATGATGGCCGTCTTAGGAATTAAAGTGGCACGTTATAGTGAATATTGTACGGCAGTGTGTTGTGCATTAAATCTTGTAATCTAGTATTAATTAAAAAGCCCATATCTGTGTCTTTCAGATTTAACACGGTTGGCCAGAATTGATGAAATCTCGCCACTCTGCACAGAGATTCGTGTAAATAAAACTATGAAAAGGTTTCTCTAAAAAAACTACGGAACACTAAAATGACCAATGTTCCAGACAAACTAAACCTTATACAAGTTTAAGGTAAAACCAAATTTGGACATTTTTTGATATTCATGATGGCGAAATATAGCCACATAGAATTTGGAATGTGTATATTACATTGTATATTCTTTCTCATTGCAGCGGCAGGGAGTGGCCTTTCTCTATTTTATCTTTATTATTGGAAGTGCTCTGAATAGATAAATTGGAAGGTATGTTTTTGCCTGTTACTGAGCATTTACCCTAGAATGGGAAATATGATTTTTGAAATGATATCCAACTAATAAGGGTCGTTATTCTCCACAGACTAAAACTCATATCCTATAGAGATATGCCCTACGGAGAGACTATTTAATCCTCATATAGGGGCTTGCAAGGAATATGCACTGCAGTTTAAATCGGATGTGCACTCTGATGCCTTGACAGGTAGATATTTAAATACTTTTCATAAAAGCCCAATTTAAATGAAATCTTTATGGGTCGCTAGTTGAGAGTATAACTGACCTAAATCCATAAGGGACGCATATGTCGCCCTTCTTTAAGGTGGGCGGAGAAGTTGTACCCCTTTTAAAGACTCCATGGCATCTACTCGTAATGAATATGGAGTGGTTGATAATAGTGTATGTGGTTGTGTTTGAAAGACGATGTGCTGTATCACCAGAATATTAACACTGTTTGTATAGATTCTAAAGGTTAATTGATTGTTTTCTGTATATTTTTTCTTTTTCTGTGTGAACATGTATAGATCCAAAAAATCCATGTGGGAGTTTTTATTTCTTGTCCTGAGGAAGGTGGTTTCTAAGAACAGTGACATCCACCGAAACGCGTCGACGCAAATTTTATAAAGGCATATTGTAGATTGTGGTGACATTTGTGACTTGCTTTTGCTAAAAATCTAACGCACAACAATTATATGTGTTGAACAAATGATCTGGATCAAATTTATGTGCCTTTTTGATGAATAGAAAGTATCTTTCTTGTATATTCTACCTATGATCAATTGTGTATTTTTAATTATGTGTATATGTTTATCTACTTTTAATATTGTATAATGATGATTCTTTTGTTTCTGACTATTGCTTGTCAATTTTTAAATAAAATATTTTTACACTTTATATATATTTAGCCTTTTGATGGTGGTGGTGTCATGTTCTGGTGATAATTTGGATGTGTTGAGTGGTTTTGTTCTATTGTATTAAGTATATCCAAAGGGGGTTTTGTTTTTGACTACGGTCTACTTGGTGCCCTACTCCTTTGGCGGTAAAGGGGCCCCTCTCATTTGTTTGTATCTAGAAGGATAATGGTCCAGGCTCTCATTCTCTCACGAATGGACAATGGAAACGCACTTTATCTAGGAGCTTCTAAGACCACGATAACCAGACTACATATTATTCAGAATTGTGCAGCACGTCTGCTCCTGGGTTTTCCTTATCGGTAATCGGCCAAACCTGCTCTGAAAACTCTACATTGGCTGCCAATATTAGAAAGGATCAAATTCAAAGCACTCTGTATTACCCATAAGTCTTTCAGGGGAAAGGGACCAGTGATCAATCAATCTATGATCATCCCCTACCACCCAAACCGAAACCTCCGCTCGGTGAACATGTTGCTTGCAACAGTGCCAAAAATAAAGAGAGCAAGAAGCGGCGGCCGCTCCTTCGCCTATAATGCGGCTATACTGTGGAATGCCCTTCTCCCCCACATACGACAGGAAACCAACCACCTGTCTTTCAGGAAATGACTTAAAACCTGGCTTTTCCAAATCACTGTTCAGTAGAGGTGTTGTCTCAGTCCGCGTCCGCAAATAGCGCTGGGATGCCTCAGGGTAGCTATGCGCTCTATAAATGTTTATTTCATTCATTCCATTCATTCAAACACTAGGCAGGGCTAATCAATTGGGCCCACCTAAGGGAAATGGTCAGTGGGCATTCCCAAATAAACATGGACCAGCAAAGCGAAGTAAAACCTACTGTTATAGAACAGAGACCTTGTAGCTGCCCCGTACTGCACTCCCTACTTGATTGTATTGGACAGGGGCGGCTCCTCCGTTATGGTGGAGGAGCCTCGCCCCCGCTGAAAGCCAACAGAGGCAAAGGACATAATAAAATGATTATAAAACATTTTTATTATCATTTTATTTTTAGCCCTGCAGGCACGAGCCGGGGGAGGGGCGCGGCCTCCCATCCTGATGCTTCAGCACCAGGGCGGATGGAGGAGTGGTGGGCACTGCCAAGTGCTCATGGCGGTTTGGCCGGCACTCTGGGGCCGACCAAGCCATCATGCGCAGTTAGCCTTTCTCCAACTAGCTGCGTTGTACAGCTGGGTGGAGAAACCAACACAAGCTCGCTCCCAGTCTGTCTGAGCACCGAACCGAGGCGCTCAGACCAATCCCAGTGCTGCTCACATGCTGGGATTAGCATTCCCAGCATGTGAGCAGTGCTGGAATTGTGAGCTGGGAGCCTGCGCAGTCTGCAGCAGGCTTCTGACAGGGACGCGAGGATCGGGAGCAAGGCGGCGGCCGTCGGAGCAGGTAAGTTTTTTCTTTTTTTTATTATACTTGTTTGTTTGTTTTTTGTGTTTACCTCTCCCCGCCCCAACACTTCGTAATACGAGTGGCTGCTACTGGTATTGGAAAATGTTCAACCTTTTCTAATTGGATAGGTTGAAGACGCTGAGTGCCTAAAACGTAAGTCTGATCATTGGATAAAGCTGGGCATTTTGATGATTTGAATAATGAGATTGCTTGCACGGAGAGTCGGATGGATTGACCAATCCAGTAACAACTCAAAAGGAGACTGTGTAGTGATCAGCTTTAAAGCTCTAGAGCTTCTTAATTATCTCCTACAGCGTTTACATTATTTGTCTAAAAATCAAGAGGGTATTCAGGCCCACCCTCTTGGTTTCTTTTACAAACCTCTGCTTCTTTCAGCAAATAGCTGCAGTTTGGTTGACAAAGCTTCAAGATCCTATTTCATATGCATCAGCAGTACAATGTCTCCATGAGAAACCATTTTGAGTTTTTGAATGGCCTGGATATGATTGACTGACTGGGCCTCCAGGGTAGGGCTGAATCAGAGTCACAGACACAAGGGATCCAACAAACAGTGAACTCCTTGGGATCATCCATAGTCCATGCACTAGTGGTCGCATCGAAGGGTATGAGCCTCATTTCCTGGAATAGAGCGGGCACATGCTTGAAGATTACAAACACAGATTGGACTGGGTTCGTGAGCACATCAAACTATATTTGTTATCAAGAAACTTGGATGACAGGGGATTTCATTTTGATGGCTATTATGCTTTTTCCAGCCAGCCCTCCCATCATAGGCAGGTAATTTCTTTGTGTCATCTTAGTGGCAAGCAGGTCTGTGGTTTCTTGAACCAAAAAATGAAAATACTACACATTTTAAGCATACAATGTATGGGGAGGCATTAAATACTCTTATTTTGAAGTATGATCTTACTTTTTACAAGTGATTTGGTGCATAATGAGAAAAGTAGTGCCCCCCATTTTTATGGGAAGCTCTAGAGGAAGCAGGATTAATTTTTGTCTGTTAACAGCTGAACTTTCACCTTTTCTCCTTGATTTTAAAGTTATGACCAAGTGTGTTAGAGAGCACAATACTCTTATTATATCATTGGATCGTCAGATTAAAAAGACCACAAGAAACAAATGTTTTAAGATAGATAATTCAAAGAATAGGGGACTAAGAATTAAATGGGCTAAGGTTGAACCAGTGGCAGGGGCATAGTAAACCCCCCCCCCCCCACCCGCTTTAGAAGCTACAGCGGGGTTGGAGTCTTTAATGGACCTCTTCTGTCTGCAACTCAGCAGGCAAAGGCTCATAAATACCGTGAAAGGGTGGATGGTTGGTTGGTTGATCGAGTGAAAGTACAGATGGATGGATAGGTGTGTGAGTGAAAGGATGGATGGGTGGAGGGTTGGATGGATGAGTGAGTGAAAGGATGGATGACAGAATGGATTGATGAGTGAAAGGATGGATGGATGAAAGGGTGGATGGATGGATATGTGAAAAAATGGATGGATGAATGATAGGGAGGGTGGGTGGATGAGTGAAAGGATGGATGAGTGAAAGAATGGATGCTGGGCATTGTGAACCTCCAACTTTAGGAGCTACTGCATGGTGGAGCTCTTGCTGGGCCTCTTCTGTCTGCAACTCGATAGACAAAAGTGAGTGAATGAATGGATGGATGTGTGAGTGAAAAAGTGGATGGGTGGTTGAGTGAAAGGATGATGGATGAATGAGTGAAAAGATGGCTGTAAGGATGGATCAGTGAAAGAATGGATGGATGAGTGAAAGGGAGAATGGATGGATGAGTGAAAGGGAGGTTGGGTGAATGGATAGATGAGTGAATGTGGATGGATGATAGAAAAGATGGATGGATGCGTGAGTGAAAGGATGGATGGCTGAGTGAAAGGGAGGGTGGATGGATTGATGGGTGGGTGAGAGGGAGGATGGGCAGATGGATGGAGTGAAAGGGTGGATGATAGATGGAGTGAAAGGGTGAATGGATGAGTGAAAAGATCGATGAGAGAAAGGATGGATAGAGGGATGGACTGGTTTAAGAATGAGTGAGTGAAAGGGAGGGTGGATGGATAAAAGGAGGAATGGATGGTTGAGTAAAAGAATGGATGGATGAGTCAAAGGAAGGGTGATGGATTGACGGATGAGTGAAATCATTGATGGATGAGTGCATGGATAGATCGATGAGTCAATGGGTAAATGGATGGATGGATGAGTGAAAGAAAGGATGCTGGGGAATTGGAACCTCCAACTTTAGGAGCTACTACGTGGTGGAGCTCTTGCTGGGCCTCTTCTGTCTGCAACTGGGTAGAAAGTGAGTGACTGGATGGATGGATGGATGTGTGAGTGAAAATGTGGATGGATGGGTGAGTGAAAGGATGATGGATGAATGAGTGAAAAGATGGATGTAAGAATGGATCAGTAAAAGGTGGATGGATAGATGAGTGAAGGTGGATGGATGATAGAAAAGATGGATGGATGAGTGAGTGAAACAATGGATGGCTGAGTGAAAGGGAGGGTGGATGGATTGATGGGTGGGTGGGTGAGAGGGAGGATGGGCAGATGGATTGAGTGAAAGGGTGGATGATAGATGGAGTGAAAGGGTGGATGGATGAGTGAAAAGATGGATGAGAGAAACGATGGATGAGTGAAAAAATGGATTGATGAGTGAAAGGGAGGGTTAACGGATTGTTGGATGGATGAAAGGGTGGATGGAGGGATGGACCAGTTTAAGAATGAGTGAAAGGGAGTCAATGGGTAAATGGATGGATGGATGAGTGGGTGGGTGTAAAGATGAGTGAAAGGATAGATGGATGGCTGAGTGAAATCATGGATGGATGAGTGAAAGAAGATGGATGGAGTGAAAGGATAGATGGAGTAAAAGGATGGATGAATGACTGAAAGATGAAAGGATGGATGGATAGATGAGTGAAAGGGTGGATTGAGAGATTGATGAGTGAAAGGATGGATGGATGGATGGATAGGTTTAGAGATGGATGGATAGGTTTGGATATGGATGGGCTGACGGACAGAATGGTAAAAGACTGAATGATAGCTGAAAGAAGGAATGGTTGACAGATTTTAAAGGTGAAATTGTGGATATCAGCAGGGGGATGGAAGGATGAAGGGATAGATGCTTGGATGGAAGAGACAAGAGAGCTCTTCTGGGGAGGGTCATGATGACTTGCTTTGTTTGCTTTGTGCAATAAGAGCTTGGTTTAAAGTGGGGGGTATTTTAATTTTCTGGCTACTCCCTTGACCAGCGGTCTTTAATAGAATGATTGTTTATTAAGAATATAGAATTATTTTTAATTTGTCTATCGAAGGAAGTAGATGGTCCCACCATACGAGTGGACTTTTAAAATATGTGTAGGTCCATTTCTGACAGTCTGACCTCAAAAAGGCCTGTGCCAGACGTTTTGCCACATAGATGGTTTAATGTGGATTGTACGTCTGCTCATGAACAGTTGAAGGCAACCCTTAAAATCCTCCCACAATCGTTAGAGGATGTCAGAGCTGCAAGAAGGTTATATAAAAGTTCTCTAGAGGAGTGGAAAAATGAGATCCAGACAAAATCATGGAAAGACCTTACAGTGGCAGCTCGGACAAGAGATAATATGTTTTGGGAAATAGTCAATCCTTTTTTCTCAGATCAAGAAGCCCTGAAGGTCGAATCCATGATCCCGGCATATCTGTCTCTCATATTAAACAATCTTTCAACCAGGAGATAAGTCATTGCAATCCCCATTTTAGTAAATGGTTGCATGGTTTGAACAAAACATACAGGAACTCCCTCCTTCAATAGAAACTAGTGAAGTAGCTACAGAAATTGGGAAATGAGCCCTTGGAAAAGCACCAGGCCGAAATGGTGTTCCTGCTGATATTTTAAATCTAATATCAATTTATTGGCACCCCTTTTAACAAATGTTTTTAGGAGTGCCGTGATGGGTCTCATCCCTGACTCTTGGAGTACAGCAACTGTTGTCCTAATTTTTAAAAAAGGGCATAGGGCAGTACAATAATGTTAGAGACCAATTTCCCTGCTAAACTCTAGCATACAAATCCTTGGGTGAGTGTGTTTGCCGCGCTTGGAAACCTGGGCTGAAGAAAACAAGATCCTGACCAACGTACAATTTGGCTTCAGTCCAGGAATTGGCATCTTCGACCAAAGTTTAAATTTCTATTTGATAGCAGGGACATATATTATGACCAAAAAGGATGCTTTACTTTTGGCTTGATAGATTTGTTAATCAGCCCTTTAGCTATTGCTTTTTGAGGCAGTGAAACATTGCTATCATAACCATCGTATGGAGCAGAGGTTGGTGAGGGTACAGGCCTTGGATATAGTGGAGAGATACTGGTTTCAACCAAAAGGAGCTTAGAACCATACCTATTCTGGATTGCAAACCCCACCTATCATTATCTCACTTTTTTTAGATTAAGTAAAGTACATTTTAAGGTTGCCTTTCCTTTGCAGAGTGTGTGGTGTCATGATTTACGGCCATGTCGATGCAATAATGTTTCTAAACAAAGCACGTCACTTTATATTGTTCTGTTCTTCCTTCTTGGTTCCTGTCTTGCACAGATCAAAATTGAGACAGCACCAGGAAGATTGGTGTTTTTGCAGAAACTTTGCACAATAGAGAACTGTTATGCAGTGCTAAATTTGATCAGAAGGGCACTTGTAATAATGAAACGGTACAAAGGGCTGTGTATATGACTGTATTATTAATGTTATCATCATGTTGCGCTGTTTCCTAATGAAATTGTGGGCCTGTAACTGCAATGATTTTCTTCACGTTTGTACTGTATTTCTAATCATTAAATCTGTTATTTTATATATTTTGGTTTTTATGACTTTTATGGCTTATGCCGAATAAAGACTTGCACTTGACTTGACTACAAGTGCAGTGGCATTTTAGAAATCTTTCCAAATATATTCATGCAAAACTTGAAGCATGCACTCTGTCGTCCTTTTGTTTATAAATATAGATTTTAATGCTCAATTGCATGCTCAGTTTCCAGTTTTCCAGCTAACACAACATCAAAAAAGAAACCTTCTGTTATCTGTCACTAAACGGGTGTTCAATACTTCACGCACTTTAAAAATCCCACTGAATAAAAAAAAAAAAAGAATTGGCAAAGCCAATTGGTCTTGCCTACATGAAAGCTATTTGCTTTGTCAATGTTCTGTTTAGAAATATTGTACAGCAATGTGGCTGCTGGGTTACATGGCTCAATGTAAAGAAAAAAAGGCTATGACACGGGCAGCGCTGGCTGCATCATGGCGGTGTACTTTAGTTTCAGCCATGCTGTACAGCAGCCGCACTGCTGTACATAGGGCTGAAAAACTTTGACAAAGCCACTAGCTCTTGCATAGGCAAGATCTATTGGCTATACCAATGCTTGTTGCTTTACTACAAAGAGGTCAAAAATGCCCAGGGCATTTTCAAGATGGCAAACTTCTTCAGCCACACTATGCTTGGACTCTGAAGGATTTGTGTGTGTCTATGAATGTTTTGGGAAAATCACCAGTGTCCTCCCACATCTAACACTAAAGTATAATTCGAACAAGCCCTGTACCCACAACAAACCATGAGACTGGTAGGAAAAAAGCAGGGTTTTGCAGCACAGAAGGGTACCACAAGAATTGTTCTGGCATCCTGTTTACTTTCTTTCAAGTGTGCCAAAGTTTTACATGTGCTCCAGACAGACCTGTCAGGCAGGATTGACAATGTTGTGCCAACAGAATGTCCACTGTCCCCAGCCTGAATATTCTACTGAGCTCAGAGGAGCCATCCCTGCTCATTGAGGTCCACCTGCCAATCAACCTGACCTATGTGTAGCTCCTGGGGTGAATGTCACACCTTGATCACACCTCATTCAAGCCAAGTACAGGCGTGGAATTGGGGTAGGCTAAAGCTAATTAACCCTATGAAAGGTCAGTCAGGTAAAGGCTAACTTTCTAATAGTTGCATTTCCAGTATATTTAAAAAAATCTGAATTTACTATTATATGGGATTTTTATCAAATATAAAAATAGGTCTTTGAATACCAGCTGGCACATATCAAAAATGATAGGTTAAAGTGTATAATTTGTACTTTGACATTTTCTTTGTGTGATTGCAGCCTGACCAGTGACAATGTTGTTTTGGTCCTAGTCACTGGATGAACATGTCATTTTTAATGTCACACATCTTCTACTCTTAAATGTTATTCATTCTACCTTGTGGGCATCAAGGTGTTTCCTAGGGGTGTCTAATTTAACATTTTACTAAAATTCCTGCTCTCAATATCTCTTGTGCTCTTATTCTTTTTTTGAACATTTACTATCCCTTGAATAAATATGACTTATTTAAAAAAAAAATTGAAATTGCTTTCAGTGGATTTAAAAACCATGAATACCCTTAGAATATTAAACACGGACATTAAACCAAGGAAAGTAATGTAAAATATAGAGCAAGTTATGTATCATATACCATTTTAACTCTGCCTCACATGCAATCTGACACGCAATCATGCAATCTGACATTATACTGCAATTATCAACATAAAACAAGGAAAGTATTGTAAAATGTAGAGCAAGTTATGCATTGTATACCACTTTTTAAAACTGCACCACATGCAATCTGACATTGTGCTGCATTGGGCGCCAGCTTATTTCATGGCTGTTGGTTTCCTTGTTTCCTGTACTCGAGTCAGTAAAATGCATGCTAATTAATGAAACAGCTAAACTTTTATCTCGACAGTCTTTCCACGTCAAATTTCCAGCAGTCTGTTTTTCTGTGTGCATTAGCAAAGTACTGGTGTCGTGCCTCTGGGGCTAGTTCTGTAATAAGCTCCAATAATACGGTCTTCCTCTGGCAGACGAGAAGCAATCTTGACGTTTTCCTGAGTCAGTAGCCTCTCATACCCATCATCTTGCTGTGCATCAGTTAATTCCGAATTCTTTTTTGAGCCACTAGCGCATGCTACATTTTCAACTCGATAGCCTTTTTTTTTTTTAAATGCCACAGATCTTACTTTTGCTGCATGTATGTTACAGAACCGAGCAATGACGAACACACATTGTGAAAACTGTTATGTGCCAAAAAAAGGCCCGGGCCATTATGTATTGTGAGCTAGCTCCTGACAGCTGCTGAATAATAGAGACAGCATGCTGCCTCCCAGTCCCCCCAGAGAATATACGGTGTTATTTTTTATTCATGACTCCGTGTTTCTTAGAATAATATTTGAATGTGTGGGTGAAGCGCACCCCACGATTTGCCCGAAGGCCACTTTAATTCACTTGTTTTAATGTTCTCCATTTGCTGTAGTAATCTCGCAAGTACTTGTTGTGGAAGTAATTGGATTGTGTTATGAGCTTGCTGAATTGTCTGAAGTGCTTAATGAGCCTGCCGAAGTGATCAGTTCCACATATCCAGTGGCAGGGTTTGGGAGGAACATTAGCAGCCGTTTTCTTCCATCGGCTAATGCAAACAAACAGTCCCAGGATTCTAAGTTAATGGAATTCTCAGTTTGCTTAATTTGTACTTTCTTTTCAGTGCCAGATGAACATTTCTTGATTTACTGCTTATGGCTCTATCACCCCCCACTGCTCACCTGCCTTCAGAAATAAGTCAATAGGAGCAAGTAAATTGCAAACAGTGGGCATATCTATCAGATAACCAGGCACATGTGTTAGTGGCAAAGTGTTAAAATGAAGAAGAGGCAATGAGCTTCCCTGTAATAATTATCTTTAAGAATTTTAGTATTTTTAGGGTGCTGCGTTAGAGTATGCACATTTCTTGAACAACTGGATCAGACATAGATACTATGGCCTGATTCACAAAGGTAAACGTACACTTTTGTGTAGGTTTACGATTGTTATTCACAAAGGGCTTTACGAGTAGTATCTTTACGAGTGTGGAGTGATAGGACAGTCCTATCATGAATAGCAAACAATTGTAAACTTACACACAAAAATCAAGCCCTCCTTTAGGAGAGGTTGGGAGGGTAACCTCAAGTTCTGATATGATGTTTGTTGTCTTAAGGTCTGAAACTACCCAGCTTCCCAGCAATCACAAAAGCACTGGAGACACATCTGTTTGAGGAGGAATTTCCTTAACAACACTGCACCCCAAGTCATTAAGAAGGGAGCAGGTTGGACTGACCACGAAAATGATCTTCAGAACTCTGTCACTTTATTTTAATTGCCCTTGAGTTATCCACCTTTTCCTCATAAAAAAGAGATGTTGTTGGTCAGCACTACCACATTCTGAGTGCTGCAAAGTGGCTTGAAGACAACATGCTAGCTCTTTGCAAATCCAATAACTAAATACTTTGTAATATACTTCATATAGGTAGTCTAAATGGATATACTTCAATTGAATGATGTGATTACACCAGATTCAAAAAGATGTAAAACATTTGAAAATCATAACATCAGCTGCATCTATAAATCAATTTTTGCAATGATCAGATATCTCTTCCGCCAAACATCAAAGGTTACAAGGTAGACCTCTCTCTCTACTAAGCTACTAATGTTCAGACATACAAATGCTACAATTATGATCCAGGTTAATGATTTGTTAATGGTTCATGGAACATTCTTGAAACCATTCAGCTGGTTAGTCCAATCAGGGGCTTGTATGCCCTGTTAAACCTATAACTACCTCTCATAAACACCTTGGATATAATAAAGGGGCCTAAGCATTGTTTTGTGGAGCCCGTCCTAGCCTCAGTATTCTGCCAGGAGGCTAGCTCACCACTGACAGAATAGTCACTGCAGTGGAATAGCCACTACCAAACACTATCTTGTCCCAGTGAAATAGTCAGTGTCTGCAGCAGATAGATTGACCCCATGAGGGTGGACATAGTGTTGTGGAAATGTTTTTGGGGTGTATATATTTGTGCATCAAGAATGACAATATGCCTCATTACACATGACTGATTTAACATATGTGTAATTGAAACAAATTTCCTATGATGTGTAAAAGTGTGTTAATGTGTTTTAGTTATGCCTCATTTCTGTGTAAAACACTATTTCAGACAAGATGGATGTCATCTCTCTCACTCCTGTTTACTCCCCTGTGCACATACTTTCCCCACAAGCTCCGCAGCACGCAGTCAAACTTAGGTCATATTAGTTTATTTTCTTTGCTGTATTGTTTTGCTCATGATGAACTTTCTATGCTGCAGGTGTAAGAATGCAATAAGCATATATCTAAATTGTTACTTCACTGGATTTATTCATTGGGAGAAACTCATCTTGTTAATTGTTTCATATTTATTTGAACATCCCCGAATGACATTAGCATAGAATACAATAGAACATGTTGAATAATTTTTTCAAAGAATTGTGATGGTGTTTAGGTGTAAGGTAATAGTGTGTATTATTCTTGTGTTCTGATTTGCTAAAGAAATTATAATTTTGCTCGCACCACGATGAGTTTGCAGAATTACTAATTTATTTCTATGCAAGAATTATGTATGATAGCCCCTTGATTTTGAGGGGTGAGCCAGAGAGATTCCAAAAGCTTTTCTAAGCTACTAGGGATGCTTTCTAATTTTCTAAGGATTTTGCTGCTCATTGAGAATTAGCATATTTTCAGGTTTGAAATACTTTGTATTTACACTCTGTATAACTTTGTATCTGAGAGCCTTCATGGCATTTGACACTGTACTGCTTATTTTTTAAACCCTTTAACTATCTAGAACTCAGTTATTGTTTTACTCTGCTAATTTGATGTTCTGCCTCATGAAATTGACGTTTAATGCTGTCTTGTGTCCAGTAAACTGTGGGAGAACCAAATGAGGTCAATTTTGGGGTCTCCAAATATTGGGGTACGGTTTTGCTCCCACATTGTTGATAGAACGTCTCCTATTGGCTATGATGAATGTTTTAAATAGCATTTTCCTGCTATTACACCATTTAAATCATTGTCATTTCCTATATTTTTATTATTTTTTGTCCTTTCCATTGTAAATTGCCTAACAAACTAATTCAGAGCGCGGTGTAAAAACATCAATACAATATTCACCTGGGGTTACAAAAGTGGTAGCTCCCCTGCGAGGCAGAAATACTGTATTGCCCTATGTTGGATGGAGGAGCTCTGTCCCTTGCCCAAGGGTCTGCTTCCCCCCCCCTGATAAAATAAATCCCTAGTGCCTAGTGGGCTTTCTATTCCAACGGGGAAGCAAAAAGACTATATGCACCTACCGGGCAGAGAAATGGCCTGATGCCAGGGCTTATTTTTTTCTGCTATGCAGCCATACAGAAATCCCTGATTTCTAGTGATATTTCTACCCCATCAAGGGGCAAATTGAGAAAAATCCCCTAATCTGTCCCCAAGGGGGCAGAAAAAACTTAATTTCCATTGGTGGAGGGCACAAGCCCTTGCCCATGGGGTTGTTCCACCCCATCAAAATGAAATCCTACGTTTCTACCCCCCCAAAGTGGCATATTAGGGACAAACTCCCTATCTGACCCCAGGGTACAGTTTTATTGGAAGAAGTATGGAAACACATAACAGTATAACATTTGTTATTATGAATGTACATTTTTCTCCATTATTGGCTTCTAAATGTAATTCATTGTGCCAGAAGGATCACATTATGCAAAATGTCCTCTGAATCACATAATAGTATGCGTAACAACAAACTTAAGTTGATGTAATGTTTTTCATGTTTGTTGGTAAACTGTTCAGCATTCAAATTCGGAGCTGGAATACATCTATTGTTGTTTATATACAAATGTGTTGTTTCTTTTGTGTATTTCACATGTGATAATTACATGGGTTTTCAAATGTTATGTGGGTGATCATTGAAAAAGTTGATATAATGTTTTTTACGTTGTTGGTCAACTGTCTATGAATGTGTTTTGAAAAATTATTGAATGTTTTTTGATTATAAAGAAAATAAATGGTGGTCGCAGGAATTCATTAGTGCAATCACGAACAGTAACATTGATTGTTTGAAAGGATCGTCAGTATTGGCAATTGTAGTTGCGTTAGTTTTTAGTGGCCTAGCCTTGCTGACGTATTATTGGCCTAAACCCTGTTTTAGATTGTACTTTTCAAAAGTTGGCATTTTTCCGCCTAACCCAAATGTGGCTTCTGACAGTTTCTAGAGTCCCATGACTGGGAATGACTTTTCTGTGGCATGATGCATATTCCTTTCGGTTATAGGAACAAAAGGGCCTTAGGAGTGGGGTAGGATGTTCATTTCCTGAGCAGGATGGCTTGGGGGGTTGCAATCAGCCCTTCCTGACCTTCAAAAGGTAGCCTGAGCGCTGTGCTTACCTCCTTCCTGGTTTCTGAAGATGCCTGCTCTGTCACCGGCAAATGTAGCTCTCACCTGAGACCTGCCTGCTGTTGTCCCCCAAGACAGATTGGAGCCAAACCCAGGAAAGAGGCAAGGTTAGACAAAGGGGGTATCCCCCACCCACAGTCTGGCACTGGGTATAAGGATGGCACCTTCAGAACCTTTCATCAGAATGCTTCTGAACCTGTGGAAGATTCTGAAAAAGTACTGCCCTGCTGTCTGAAGAAGAATCTTTTCCTGCTTGCCTTCAACCTAGCATCCCCAAAAGTATCTCCAGGGATCAGTAGGCTGACCTCCTGTGTGAGCTACAGAGACACAGTAAGCTTCCAGAGGCCTTCCCTGCAACTGCCCAGCAGGCCAGGACCCACTGAACCAGCATGAGCCCTGCTGCTGGCCTGTGCTGAAGTGAGTCGCGATCCTCAAGACATGCTCCACAGGTCAGGAACACTTGGCTGGCATTGTAGTGTACACCTTTCACTTCAAAACTGAGCGAAAGGTGAAAATCTAGACGTTTGCGATTCTTTGCGACCCTGAGCGAGCTCCTCGTGTAAGCAACCATTGTTGTGTCTCCTTCCAACATGAAGTTCTGATGGTGACCTGCTCTTCATGCTAAACAATGACTGCCCACGTCTCTCACCAACACAAAGCTCCAACAGTGGCCTCCCCCTCACGCCGACAGCAATTTCCTTGCTGTCCCCGCCAACATGAAGCTCCAGCTGAGACTCCTCACATGGACTTGGACTCGAGGAGGTAAACTCTTCACCGTGATAAACCTCACACCTATATCTGACTTGCCCTTCATCACAGTTGACTTGAACTTGTGACTTTAAACCAGTCCAGAGTGGCGCGTTGTGCTTTTTGGTGTAACTTTCACCTGTAACTTTAAAAATTCATATCTCCAGTTCTACTTATTTGATTTGTCGTTTTGGTGTCATTTTATTTATTTATAAATTGGTTTGGGATATCACTAATGTTGTGTTTTCACTTTATTACTGCTTGGGTGTGGCATAAATGCTGTACACATTGAATGAATGAATGCTCCCTAAGTTTGCCTCTGTCTCGCAATATCACATCTAGCTACACTGGCTCCTCGTGAAAAAAATGGGTTATCTTCAAAGCCCTGACGGTAGCGCATACAGCCTACTACAAAACAGGCCCCACCTACCTGCAGAAAAGACTATTCAGTACTGCTCTCAATGGCCCCTTCGTTCGCAGACAGCTCATCTCTTGTCCATGCCCCATATCAAAAGGAAGAAATGGGGTGGCTCGGCCTGTTTGGCCCTTGCTGCCAAACACTGGAATGCTCTTCCTCCCCCATTACATGCATCCCAGACAAAAAATGGTTCCATGAACAATTAAAAACCCATCTGTTTCTAGAATAAACACTGTCTACTTTCCTCTTGGAGTGTGCTACCTAGTGCTGGGACACTCTAGTAGTAGCAACACACTTTACAAGTCACGTGGTTCATTCATTTATGCACAATATTATGATCCATCAGCAGGGTGTTGTCTAATGTTCACCTTCTTGGGCTTAACTCCTGAGTTAAAAAATACAGCGATGTATAAAGTGCTTGGGTCCCTTCCCTAGAGCATGCTCTACAGGTAACTTAACAGAATCATTGACATTGTGACCATAGACAGTAAATCTAGAAATAAGAATCCTATTTTACTAATTCTGGCTATAAGCCAGCACCCCTACTGAGACATCTGATATTATAACATTTTCACAAGTTGCCCTTCGCCAATGCAGCTACACCGCTGACAAGGGCTTCCTGATTTGTTGCTTCAAGTACATTAAAGGCAAGTTGTTGTGATTTATGGGTATCGTTCTTTCCATTTCTTGGGAACACAAAATTTTGGCACCTGTATGCTACAATTCTTCATAATCAGAAATAGGAAAACTATGGCTATATGAATTTGGCCCTTTTAAATCTATGTAATCATCAGAATTTTAAATGTCTTTTTAATAATGTTGTTTTTACAAATAATATTATGTGATATACTGTGCTTTTATGATTTATTCTCTTTTAAATCGAATAAAGCTTATTTGAATTGAATACAGTTCTACCCCAACCTTGTTAATTCTATGTGGAATTCTTAAACAATTCAAATTGCATGTGAGGATGTCGATAACCTTCTTCAAAATACAATTGTTCTGTTTTTTAACATGCAAAGAAACATCTTCAACAATCCCCTAATACTCCACCCCAAAAAGCCCTTTGACCCTCAGCCAGTTCCTTGAGGTCTTCGCAACTCCCCCAGAAGTTGATTTGACCTTACCCGTCCCCTCCGAAACTGAGGTGAGTATCTTTAATGATTCGGCAAAGACAGTGAGTGGAAGGAGGCCAGTCCCATCCATCTACAACCAATAAAAGGATTACACTAGATAATTAGCCCCACTCTTAATCAATACTAGGTGTAACCTCCTTCAACCATGAGTCCAATAAATCTTTAGCCCATTTCTTCAAAGTATATATGATTGTGTGATTATGCTGAATAATCTTTAGTTTGTTATGTTCTTGCAAAAAGACCTTAGCTCCTGTAGCCACAGGAGGGGCAATCGTATGGCATAGTCTCCACCATTGTTCCACTGTTGCATGGTAAACATTGGAGTTGATAAAGAAAGTAAGTTTGCTCAGCTTGATAGGACTGGTGGGCTATGCAGCCTGATACGAGTTGTTGAAAGATAAAGGTTCCCACATATATCTGAAATGTAGCATCAACATGTTGGCGGGCTGATTTTGGTACAGGCTGATCTGGCGAGAGACTCTGCAACCCACCACCTACATTTACGATCCTCGCACCATTTTACTGGCTGAAATCTGAGAAAACCCAATGAGCACTTTACATTGATGATGATTTATCTACTGTGGAAGTCATCATTACAGTGCCTTGCTCTGCAGCACGCTGGCTGGTTGTTTGCTGGCTGCTTTACTTCTTGGCTCCGATGGCAGATCACAGGACTTGTGGGTCCCATGATAAAGTAGAGATGAGGAAAACAATCTGTGTTCCTTGTCTGGTGGGAACGAGGGCTACCTCCCGCCTTTGAGCCATCACTGCCACTTTTACTCATGGATCCACTCCCACAGTGGCGACAATAGAAGGGGGAGCTCTGATGCACTATCCCACTGGTGCCTTGTGCTGCAGTTCCAGGTCTCTGTCCTTATAGAGTGACCTGTCTTCTTGAGTCACTGCCAGAAGAATGAGTCTACTGTTTTGGAGAAGAAAGTGCTTGATATTTCTCACAAAGCAGCCAACTGGTTTGGAGAAATCACACACTAATGGTCAGGAAGAAGAGCCTAATGCATACAGACATACTGGGCAAACATGGCATTCCTTATAGTTTCAGTCTCCGTTTCAGTTACAACCCAATAAGTCTGGTGCAGCAATTGATTTGCATTTCAGACTCTAACTAAAATATTGGAATACTATATTAAAAAGTTAAGATGGTGAGGAGAGCTGGGAACATGGGAACCTCAAGAAGCATTTTTCTCACTATCAGATGTTTAAGATTTCTTGAATTTCCTAATGTGGGTGATTGGGACATTGATTGCCAGATCAGGCAGGTTCATTTCCCCTTTTAAAAGACAAATATTTTGGTGCTATAAGTTTCCACATTCTTTGCAGAAGAGCTCCATTGATGCAAACCAAAGACTTCCTTAAAGTTTTTACCTCAGTTTTTACCATAGGTAGCATGCATTTGTCAAAGATTTACTTTTAGGAGGGACTCTGGGTGTAAACATCAAGTGAAAATGCATAGTGTTAACAAATAAACAATGTGAAGTTTAAACAAAGTTCATTAAAATGAATGTCATCTAACTATAACAAAAAAAGACAAAACGCAAAAGAAGCAAATTGGTGGAAAATTGTTTTCAATGATAATATTGGGAGAGTGTAATAGCAACTCCTATGCAAGTGCTGAAGCATAAGGGTTTAATCTTCCGAACAGCTTGTGGTCATTAGGGGACAGTATAGTTACTAGACAGCCCATTACCTCCGCCATTTCTCTTCCAACTCGCTTTCTTCCCCAGATGGATTCTACGTAATAGATTCTAGAGCTGGAACACTCTAAGTTAAGGCCAATATAGTATGATAGAGTAAATGGAACAATGCAATACAGAGTAAAAGATAATGTGGCATGACACGTCAAACATGTATAAAATAAACATATTCTTATAATACACCCACTACACAATTCCCCTTCTCTTTTTAGTACAACCACCTAACAATATAAACACTTATAAATAAATGAGCAAATTCACAATATTGACGAATATAAAGAGAATTATGTGACATAAGTTCAAACATACTCCTTTACCCTTAAAGTGTTGTTATATCTCTACCAGATTTACTAAACCTGACAGGACCCTATAACAAAGGACCAGTTGACATTGAACTCTCCTGAACTCAGTTTGAAAAGCATTAGTCTCTTGTCTCATCAAAGGACTTTTATCATCCTTTAGTATTAATGCAGAGTCTGAGGACTGTCCATGACTTCATAGGCGACAGATCACAATGGTTGCTTCCTTCATCTCCTACCATACCCAGAACTTCACTAAGACTCAAGCAAAAGGATTTTTCTCCAGCCATAACACCCATTATCTCCCTATTCCACTCACCACTTTTTGCAATAGCAGTTTTACTCATGTGCCAGATATTACTATCATTAAGTTTGACAGCATTCTTAATTAGTTTTTCGATTTTCTTAGATTAGCTTTCAGTGCTCTTGGACTCAGTAGTCTGAGTGATTCTCTTAGAAGCCAATTTACCTGTTACTAATCTGTGAATGGGCTTTCCTGGATGTTACTCTGTGACTGGAACTTTCCCAGGAAGGTTAATTACCACTTGGATGGATTTGTATATTTTCTTGTTCAGCTGAAATAAAGCAATATTTTGTACACATATAAAAATGTACCTTTGGAACAACATCGAATCAATATGAATTTATTAGCACTCTATTGGATCAAAGTGTCTCTTTATTAGAGCACGCAAATTGTAGATTTACACCAGCATCTCGCTGTTGTTTTTGATCTATTTGCATTTTATATCTGTCAGTACTATTTTTCTGTGGTTTCCTTTTCTGACCTATATATAGGTCGAATAAAGATTTTGAATTGAATTGAATATGAATTTATAATCAAAAGTTGAATAATACTACTATACATTTTTAATACATCTTGCAATTGGAGGACATTGTCAATGACACCTTAGGACATGCTTTAATCAATGTATAAGTGTTAAATGACGCAGAGGCATGCAGACCATCGGTACGAAAGTATCTATGCCCTCGATAGGCCCATTGTCATATTTAGCTTTATAAGTTATTTGAATAGTGATTACTTTTTAACCTTCCCTCCTTTTATTATTAGCACAGGGTCGTTAATAATGGTGCAAAATGTTAGCTTCTCTTTCTTGTTTCAGTGTGGCAAAGATCTATGCAAACAATTATTTGCCGCATATATATATGTGTCCATATGAATGCTAGAAGGGCATTTACAATATATGTATTTACTATGCTTATTTTCCCTGACAGTGTACACCAATCAAGGGCCTTGGATTTGTGCTTGGAGCCTACAAATGTGTTTGCAAGGCTGGATTCTATCATCCAAGTGTATTTTCGGTGAACAGCTTCCAGAGTAAGTACAATTTTGTTGAGTCAAAAAATGTATCATTAATAATGCAGGAATCCTTTTTATCCTTGTCAGGGTTATGCAGTAAAGTCCCAAAGGCCACTAACTCTGGGATTATATAATCACTTAAGGAGTTTCAGTCCTTTGGTGTGTCACATGCAATTCCCTTGGGGCTCCTGTATAACATACCTAGTTTAAGCATGTTTGATTTATATGTAAATTAAATCATATTTGAAAAAAAGAGTGCATTTGCAAGGTTGAGAATATCAAGAAAATTATGCAGTTTAATACTCTGGAGAGTTATGTGAGCAGGCATTGTCTATAAATATAGAATGCAGAGGAACAGTACATATTAGTTGGCTTGCTTTCCTAGAGTATGTGTGCCATAGGTAATTATACCAACTACTCCATGCATTGTTACTGCTCCAATAATTCTATAACAAAATATTTATCATATATCACCAAACACCCACAGGTCAACTCTGAACTATGAAAATGAAATTTCAATGGCAGAACTGGGCATTTTAGTTGATTGTTATATGCTATTTGAAGGCCCACCTCAAATATGTGAGCAACATGTGATCTGTTTCCACAATACCCTGAAAGAAGTGGCAGGAAGACGCTATGATGACATCTTTTTAAGAGCAGCATCCAATGGATAACTTCATTTGCCTGCTAGTATATTTATATTTTATATTTAAAGATCCATTTGTGTGTGTCTAGCTATCTATTTATCTATATATTCAACACTCATACATTTGATTTATAGACACACATATCTAGGATGCTTGGCACACATTCTTATTTTAGCATGTTCACACAATAGAACATAAGAAACAAATGTGAAATTATTATTGCTAAGCCTTCTGTATTATTTCCTACAATGGTCTGTTGCAAAATACATATATATGTTTACATCTATTTTGTGTTTATATCTTGCACTGTGATGCTGGTCACTTATTTTGGATGTCACAGAATAATACTCCATGATGTACGCTAATGTGATTGCCTGGCACGGTTGCAGCCGCATGTCCTTGCTTAGGATTTGCGGCACAATCGAAAATCATCCAGAAGTGAGGAGGGAGGCTGAGGCAAGGAACATTGTTAGAACTGGGGGTCTCTAATTGGCAGAAGTATGCACCTTTGTCCAAGTAGGGATTCTCACTTCTAGTCAGGGTAAGGGGGATACACACTCCAGATAACCCCTGCTCACCCTCTTGGTAGCTTGGCACAAGCAGACAGGCTTATCCCAAAGGCAATACGTAAAGTATTTGTACTCAAAGCACACAGCAACACAGTGATAACACCACAAATAGACACCACACCAGTTTAGAAAAATTAAGTATCTTTATCTAAACTCAACAAGACCAAAACGACAAAAATTCAACATACAGGTAGTAAAATAGCACTTAAAAACAGTTAATTCAAAACTAAAGCTTGTGGAAAACAAATAGCTCCACCTGGGGCTATTATGACGTTGTGACAGCAATAAATCCAAAGTACGGCGCCAAACATGAGGTGTGCGGCGTCGCGGAAGGAGTCACACGGACCCCCAAACAAACAGTACCTTGGAAAATGAAGTATATGACGATGCACAGCGTCGTGGAGGTGAGGCGTCAGTGCCAAGGTTGAGGCCAGCTACCTGGCTGTCACTGAAGAGGCGAGGCAACTTGTCCGCGAGGAGGCGGCGTGCCGAATCCAGAACAGGGTAAGTCGGTTGCGTTGGTGGTAAGGCGTCAGTTCTGGTGAGGCGATGCGAAGTCGGCAACTTCGTGGAGTCACCCTCTGCGGTTATCGTCGCCTCGGTGACAGGATGCAGGTGCTGGCGGTGACGGAGTAGGTACGAGCGCTGCCGTCGGGAATAACAATTACTGCAGGCATCGGCAGGCGTCGGAGCTGCAGTGCAGGCCGGGTGGTGCGTCGAGCACCTCACGAGCGGTGCCCCTGGCCTCGGTGCAGGTCGTGGCATCACGGCGGCATCACTGATAGCATTGAAGATTGTTTTCCTTGCTTCTCTTAGGTTTCTTCCAGCTCCCAACAGCAGGAACAACCTCCAGAGGCCCGAAACTGGAACAGGCACCTCCTGGCAGGTGACAACTCTCAGCAGTAGAGTTCAGGGGAGCTGGGGGTGAAGTCTTTGTGTCCCTGAGACTTCAGAACAGGAGGCCAGTACACACTAGCCCTTGGAGATTCTTTTCTTCATGCAGGTTTCTCAGCAACGTTCCAGTCTTTGTCCTTTCTTTGGCAGAAGCAGAAACTGCAGGCCAATACCACACAGCACAGGGGCAGTACTCCTCCTTACAGCTCTCCAGCTCTACTCCTTGGCAAAGGTTCCTCTTGAGTCCAGAAGTGATCTAAAGTACTGGGGTTTAAGGTCCACTACTTGCACACCATTTTGTCTTTGTTCTTCTTTGTGCAAGGGTCTCTGAGCCAAGTCCAAACCAGTTCTGTCTTCACCAGTGCAGTATGACCACAGGGGGTGGAGAAAGCATTGTGCAAGTGAGACAGGCCCTATTGAGGTGCAAGGGAAACTCCTCCCACTACTTTAAATGCATCCAAGGTCTAGTCAGCTCAGCTCTGAGTCATCCAGGAAGGGCCAGGCACACCTCAACCCCCCCCCCACGTGGCTGTCTACAGTAAATGCACATCCCCAGCCCCTGTCACTGCAAAACCAGTCAATCCACAAACAGGTAGAGACACAGAATGATTAAACAAGAAAATGCCTACTTTCTAAAAGTGGCATTTTCAAACACACAATTTAAAAAACATTTTTAATAAAAGATGGTATTAAATTCAGTTTAGAGAGCCTACACGTTATTCCTCTATCTTGTCCCAATGGGAAGTTATACTTGTAAGATGTCACAAAGTATCTCCCATGCTCTCCTATGGGACAGATAGCCTTTCAATAGTGAAAAACGAAATTGGCAGTATTTCACTATCAGGACATGTCACACACACCAGTACATGTCCTACCTTTCACATACACTGCACCATGCCCATGGAGGTACCTTGGGCCTACCTGAGGGTTGTCTTACATGTCAGAAAAGGTAAGGTTAGGGCCTGGCAAGTGGGTGCACTTGCCAGGCCGACTTGGCAGTTAACAACTGCTTGCACAGACACTACAGTGGTAGGCCTGAGACACATTTAGAAGGCTACTTGTGTGGGTGGCACAATCAGTGCTGCAGGCGCACTAGTAGCATTTGATTTACAGGCCCTGGCACACTCAGTGCACTTTACTAGGGACCTACCTGTAAATCAAATATGCCAATCATGGATAACCAATCATGATAACAATTTACACAGAGAGCATATGCACTTTAGAACTGTTTAGCTGTCGGAAATTGCCCAGAGTCCTAAAGCCAACAACAACAGGTCAGGAAAAATACGAGGAAGAAGCGAAAAGTTTGGGGATAACCCTGCAAAAAGGGCCATTTCCAACAGACATTGTCTAGTTTTATGCGCTCTCCTGCATTGGTCCCAACTCTCACCGAAACCCCAGTGAGCCGCGTTCAGTTTCCGAGTTCGGCTGCATAAAATTTGCTCTAAAAATTCAGGTGTTGCCTGTAATTACTTACCTGTCATACTCACCCTGAACCCTTGTTGGTGTTGTTGCAGCTTTTGTTTGCCCGGGAATGCTGCTACTTTGCCCTGTGATCCTTGAAGGGGTTTTCTCAAGCCTCATTTCCTGCTCCTGTGCTGCTGAGTTGTTGCTGATATCTCTGTTGTTCATATGGAAGTCTGTTTGTTCTTTATGTGCCTGTGAAGATAAGTTTATAAAGCTTTTACCAACAGCTGACTGATCCTTTATATTGGTAAAATGCATTCCTACGATTAGTTTTGGATATTCACTCATTCTGTATTCCAATTCCAAGACTTTAATGGAAGCATACATGTGTACTCTACAAAAATAAGACAAAAGACAGTCTATTTTTATTTTTGACATATGTAGTCCCTGAAGGAATTACAAGCAGGAAAAACTGTTAACGGACAATCTATATGCTGACTGCTATGATTTAGTATGACACTTAATTAGTGTTTTTCTAAAGACTTTTTGTTGTTTAAGTAACCTTTGAGGAACTATGCCATTCTCGCAAGTTCTATGGATTATTTTCAGAGAGACTCTGAAGGAATGAAGTAATTCAGTTTCCAATTTTACAAAGCAACTAGAGCGACCAATAAACCAACGAGGCCAAGGTATAACTATAAAAAAAAAACAATTACACTCATAGGTCCTGATGAGACATGGTCATCCCTTCTTTGGGGTGAAATGTCCTTGACAAAGTGTAACAAACAGAGAATATGGTGCCTCTTTAAGGCCATGGACTATGTTTTGTTAACCATATGTTGTTGTTTGTTACTTGTAGCACACATGTAATTTTATATTGCAAAACAGGTTACCTAAACTCTTTGTGGGTCTGCTGCACTGGGGGCACTATGCACTTTATATATCTATTTTGTATGGTTGTCTTTTGAAATTGTGTATAATCCTGTACGTTGATGTACATTATAAATGCACATTTCTTTTTTTAAATGCTTTAATTGTTATATGCGTGAATTTATCATTTTGCGTCAGCTGTGTGTGGGTATTTAGTCTTCTGAATTTCTATTGAATTCACTAAATGAAACCTATGAGTGCAATTGTGTTTTTTTTTAAATAGTAATTCCATTTGCATCACTCCCTTAAGGTCCCAACTCCTAAGCACTTATGCATTGTTGGGCTATAGAGGGGGGTTCAAAGAAGAGAGGTGTATGTTACTTGCATTACCTAGGCATCCTATGCTACTTCCTTCTTTTAGTGTACACTACATGTATTGGGTTCTGGCCACTAAAATAAAAGTGAAAAGGTGGGAGGTGTTAGGTAACCCCGGGTGGGTAACTACGCTCCGCCAGTGGAGTTTACGTAGTTTTGCCTACTCCGCGTTCGTTGCGAACGCAGAGTTCAGGCAAAACTACGACTCCGTGGTGGAGCGTAGTTAGCCGGCCCCTCCACCCTCCCAAATGAATTGTACGCAAGACGTACAACGTAGGGGTTCTTAGTGAAGCAGAACCGCGAGGAGGAGGCAGGAGAGCGGCGATGTCCAGGAAGAGGCAGCCACGGGGCAGGTAAGTGCCTTTTAATTCATTTTAATTATTTTGGGAGGGGGGAGGGCGCGGAGCAGAGCGTAGCAAAGTTCCACGGAGTTGCTTTCCAACTCCGTGGAACTTCATGTAGAGGCACTACGCCTGCTCCTCCCAGGGTTAGTGTTGGGTAAGAAACACACACTGCTAGTTATTATTCTGAGTTACTCATGCCTTAAGGGTGAAGGCTCTAAAGTTTTTAATACTTAGGACGTGATTTAGAGTTTGGTGGATGGGTTACTCCATCTCAAACATGACGGATACCCCGTCAGCGATATTATGAGTCCATTATATCTAGGGCTCCCGGTTTTCCGTTTAAACGGATTTTTACATATAGATACAGACGGAAAACAAGTTTTCCTTTGTCTGTATTTATATGTAAAAACGGGAAAATACTAGCACATTTTGTGGCGCTGCCGTGCTCCAGCAGAGAGTTGCAAAACAGCAGGATGGTATGGTGATTGCTCACAGAGTAAGTATCGACTCTGGTGTTATCAGTTTTTACAACAAAGCCTCGTTAGCAAGTGAATGGTCTTTTAAAGACCTGTGAAGTACTCGGGTGCGGCTGGCAGCTCAAAAACTTGTGTGTGTGTGCTCGGGAAGCTGTCTCAGCCCGGGCTGACACACACGACGTAGGGGAGGTATTGTGAAACGGTCCAGCTGCATCTATAACGTCAAGCTTATCCCTCGACGCTACCTTAGCGAAGCAATAGAAGATGGCTTATTTCTATTATAAATGTTTGCACAATTGAAATTTGAGACTCATGTAAGCATGTGTGCATAACTTATTATCATCTTTAGTTTTGTTAATTTGTATTTAGGCAAAGAAATACATTTAGACGTTTTTCATATCGATATCATTCGAACCATAAGAACTTGAGTATTAAACATGTTAAACACAGCGTATGTGAAACCTTTCTATTTCTACAACTTTAAGCACACTTTTACAGTGCTTTTTCTATGTTTTCAATCTGACTCATTGTCATCCACTTAACGTGCAAAGTGCACATTCAATTTTGTGTGTTTTGTTGTCATTTCCCGTTCTTATTGTCATTAAACTAGTTAACAGCATTTACCCTGTAACAATATGTATTTATAAACCACCGCAGCTACAGGGCGTTCTGGCCCTGAAATTGACCACAATAACCATAGTTTAATAGCCATGTTTTCAGGCTCTTTGATGGTAACCGGAGCCGATAGGCTGCTGGATCAACCTCTGGTTTGGGTCAGCTCAGCATCACGCTTCTCAATTCATAACATCGTAAGAGACAATTAAATAAGTAATTCATTATATTGTAACATAACATGAAATGACAACATAACATGGCTGTGTAAACCAAGTGAGATTTAAACACTGTAGATTATGCCTACTACCTAATGAAGCTGTGGGAAACCAGCTAACCAGCATTATTGAAAACAATCAAATAATCCTGAAGCCTAAGACAGAGCTGGAGACTCACAAGGGTCTGCCATGATGCATCAGGCAGTGAAACAGGCCAACTAAAATGGCATGGCAGCACTTTCTTCCGCCACGATCTACGCTCCTACTTTTCTGCTAGATTTCATCTTATATTGGAATCTCTGGCTAAGAAATGACATGTTTGCATATTTCAAATGCTTTGCTGACAGCCATATTCCAACAGTAAAGCTGGAAGGCAGGTTTGAGAAATTGCTGTTTTCTGTTATTTTAAGGAGAAAAGGGATTTTACAGCTCTCTTAAGGGTATATATTTTTTTTAATTATTTCAGCCCTCTGCCTCCAGGTAACAGCATTCAGAGGTTGCAAAACCACTTTTTTACAGTCTTTGAATGTCTTGTAGGTGTTAGCTCAACAAACAAGCACTGGCAAAGCCAATACGCCTCGCCTAGGCGAGAGCTATTGGCTTTGGCAATGTGTTTTAGCCATGTTGTACGCCAGTGTGTCTGCTGTTCAGCATGGCTAAACATTAGTGGCGTGGAGTGGGGTGGGGTAGGATAGGATAGGGTAGATTGGTGTAGAGTGGAGTGGGTTAAATTGGAGTAGAGTGGAGTGAGGTATATTAGGGTACAGTGGAGTGGGGTAGATTGGGGTAGAGTAGGGTAGACTGGGGAAGATTGGAGTGGGGTAGAGTGGAGTGGGGTAGACTGGGGTAGAGTGGAGTGGGATAGAGTGGAGTAGAGTTGAGTAGATTGGGGTGGGGTGGGGTGGATTGGGGTAGAGTGGACTGTGGTAGATTGGGTAGGCTGAGGTGGGGTATATTGGGATAGATTGTAGTGAATTGGAGTGGGGTAAATTGGGGCAGGGTTAAGTAGAGTGAGGTAGAGTGGAGTGGGGGTAAAGTGGGGTAGACTGGAGTGGGGTTGGGGTAGAGTGGGGAAGATTGGAGTGGGGTACAGTGAAGTGGTTTATAATGGGGTAAAGTGGAGTGGGGTAGAGTGGAGTAGATTGGGGTGGGATAGATTGGGGTAGATTGTAGTGGAGTGGGGTAGATTGGATTGGGGTAGATTGGGGTAGACTGTAGCCCAATAGTTTAGGAGTAGATTGGAGTGGAGTAGATTGAAGTGGGGTAGATTGAGGTAGAATGGAGTGAGTTAGAGTGGAGTAGATAGGAGTGGGGTAGATTGTAGTAGGGTGGAGTGAAGTAGAGTGGGGTAGAGTGGGGTAAACTGAAGTAGGGTAGATTGGGGCAAAGTACAATGGAGTGAGGTACATTGGAGTGAAGTAGAGTGGCGTAGAATGGGATAGATTGGAGTGGGGTAGATTGGGGTAGATTGGAGTTCGGTGGAGTGGCATTAAGATGGGTAGATTGAAGTGGGGTAGATTGGAGTGGGGTAGAATGGGGTAGATTGAAGTGTAGTGGCAAAAACTAAAATATTAATAACCATGGAATTATAAGGAAACAGTAAAGTGCAAGCCACCCTCACTGTGCAATCTGTCAGTTAGGATATGGAAAATCCCAATATTTTTCCCAATTCAAAAATGATAGCATGCAGTTTAGAAAGCAGTGTTGGGCACAGACAGACATGCTTTTTCAGGCAGCATATTACTCTTGTCTAGTGCATAATTTGAATTGAGTTGCTTCCAGGTGTTTATAGTGGGGCACAATTGGGTTGTATCTGAAGGCAGTGTGAGGTTCTCTCAGTGGGGCAGTATGGTGTTCAGTGTGGGAGAGGATGTGGCACTCTGTGCCGATGACAGAAACTGCAAGGCTCTGAGACAAATGGCTTTTGATAGCACTTTGTCGTATTTGGGACATTCTGCGAATGGCAAAGTTTTCAGATGAATGTATTGTGTTGACCAATAACAAACGAGTGCTTGTGTGCATTGTCAATTTAAATAAATGTGGAAAAATACTAGCTTCAGCGTCGTCTTTTACTTGTGGGAAAAATAAATGTGGATAAATGCAGATAAAATGCCCAAAAAATAAATATGGATAAATACAGACGGAAATGGCAAAAAAATAAATACCATAAAACCGGGAGCCCTAATTATATCCTATGGCACTTGTAATACAGCGGAGAGGATATCTGTCACATTTGTGACAGAGTAGCCTATCCACCAAACTCTACATCAGACCCTTAGTTTTTTCAGACCTCTGACAAATCCAGAACACTGAAGGACACCCTAATTTGATGCAGGTTCTTTGAAGGTACCTAAGAGATGCCATCTTTGTGATTTCTCCACTTCACCTTTCCCCTCGGTGCTGTTGTCACTTGGAGGGTTTCTTCTGATTCTCCAGTGGTTGAAGGGCTTCAGGTGGCATAGGGAATCAGCTTCTGGAATTTTTGTCTTGCTCCCACAAGACTGTGCAGTCAGATTCTACCTTGGCTGTGTTCTGACTTTGCAATACTAACATCGAAAATATTCGCCCACTCGTGAATATTTATAAGACTTTGCCAAATAAAGTGCTACTACATGCCTGAACAAGGGAAACATTGTGGTAATAGCTGTTGAAGCAACGTCAACTGACTCTTAACTAAGATTTTGAAACATACATGATTTTACTGTTCACATCTACTCCATCCAAGCCTTGGAGTAAGTCACGCATCACACAAGGCCAATCACTGGTGTTGCAACACACTAATCAATTAAGGCAAATATAAACACTAACAAGACATAGGGAAATAGGAAAATATACTGAAAATATTGTATAATGTGATTATTTATTATTTTAATATATTTTAAAATAATAAACATTTCTTTTGAGGTACAAACAATATTAATCACTTATTCTGACACATATGCGACACACCTACTATTGGAGTGGGCAGGGCTCCGGCACACACTTCAGCAGCTGTAAGTCATTGCAACATCAACCAGTCACACAAAAGGTTTCCACATAAGAAAGATACACATCCCACAAAATATTTGAATCACAATGTCAGTCAACATCTTTATAGACGTGCCCTCATTTTTAGGAACAATTATTAGCTGAGGAGAGACTACATTTACATCCACAGTTAAGTGCACCCATTTATCGGCTTGCCACAGTCATTGGTGGAAAGGCACTGGTCATCAAGGGTATTTTATGCCATTTCACCCTACTCTGGAATATTAGGTGCAGTTGATTGCATCTACATGACACTTCAGCCAGTGGAGGGGCATAGAGTTGAGTATAGTGTTGTGGAGTGGAGTTGAGTGTTGTGGAGTAGAGTGGAGTGGCATGTCATACAGTAGTTTCTTAGAGTGGAGGGGCATAGAGTGGAGTGGCATGCCATAGAGTGGAGTGACACGGAGTGTTGTACAGTGGAGTGGCATGTCATAGAGTAATGTGAAGTGATGTGTCATAGAATATCTTAAAGTGGAGGAAGTGGAGTCATGTTGTAGAGTGGAATGCTGTGTTATACAGTGGCATGTCGTAGAGTGTCTTACAGTGGAGTGGTGTACAGTGGAGTGGAACAGAGTGAAGTGGAGTGTTATAGGGTGGAGTGGTGTGTCATGGAGTGGCATGTCATAGTGTCTTTTGTGATATATAATTGTTTTTTTTTAGATTTCAATAGGTACTGCGGAGTGAAGTCATGTGTCGTAGAGTAGAAAGGAGTGGCTTATCATAGACTGGTGTGTTGTTGTCATCTCAAGAATACCCCGGAGTTGATTTGATGCTCAAACATGGGTCCACCTCTTGATCGTCCAAAGTTTGATAATATAACAACACAGAATGTTGATCTGATAAAGCGAGGGAAGGAAGGGAAGGGAACAGCTGGGAAGGAGACCTAAGGAGAAATCAACAGTTTAGTTGCCAAGTTAACATTATAACACATATGCTAACAATATTATTTGTTTCACCTAATACCTGTAAAGGGAAATAAGAAGGCCTATATTCAACGACTTTGTCAGTTGATTCAGGATAGGTGTACCCGATTTGAACTGTTTGTTCCTGCGAAAAAGACAATGCAAAAAGGAACATCACAACATCACTTAACAGAATATAATCTCACCTAACAGGCCCTAGATTTCATTCAGACCTCAAGGTACCTGCCAAAAGTATATCTACTGCCCAGCGTCACAGGGGAAGAGAAGGATTCCTCTTGTAACAGACTCCCCCTCTGTTAAAGGCATAATGAAATAACAAAAGGTTAATCACCACAGAAGCCTTGTATCCTCTTAGGCACAGAGAATAATCCAGATTCAAAACGAAAGAATTTCTTTACCAAGAACCTTTGAGACCTTTAACAAAGTCGGAGAGATACTTGTTCTCATAGTTCTAATTCAGGTCTTGAATAATATCATCAAAACAAACTGAGGGGTTGCTCCCACCCGTAAGTTATACTTCTATAGCGAATAATGTCATTCAAAGTATAACAAATTACTCTGTTTTCTGAAAGCCAAAACAAAACAATTGGACTCAGCCGAGTCTTCGTGAATTCAAACAGGCACCCTCACCACGGGGTATAAATGTACCAACCTCCAACACGATCTCCTTTTTAAATGTACTCATTTTGCCAAAACCAAAATACAAGGAGTAATGTTCTGCAGCTTTTTTCTCCGAGAGCCATCTTGGAATAATCCTTACTGTGACACAAACTCGCTCGCTACTTCTAAGTCCGGAGCGAATACTAGAATGTGTTACAACACGCACGGTGTCCCAAAACCTTACCACACCATCAACATCCGGACATCTCCGAATAGACCAGCGAGACCAGACCACAGCAACGGCAACTCCGCTTCCTCAGGAAAGACAATAATCTGCCTTGTGCGTTCCGTGTGGAATCCTTTTCATGATTCCTGCCAGTTCTGCTTTCCAGGATTCCTTGCGGTTGCAAAACAGGAAGTAACCTCTTGGAACCATCGGAAATGTAGGCATAGCAACATCCAGAACGAACACATTGTTTTTACAAAGAACCCACCTCAAGACAGCGTTCTAAACAGAGAACAAAAACGTGACAGTTGTAGAGAGGCTTACAGTGGAGTGACGTAGAGTGAAATGACATGACGTGGAGTGGAGTGGTGTGGTGTGTCACAGAGTGGAGTGGCATGCCGCAGAGTGCAGTGGCATGTCGTCGAGTGGCGTAGAGTGACAGAAAGTGGAGTGTCATTGAGTGGAGTGGTGTGTCATATAGTTTCCTTTATCATATAGATTTGTTTTTTTAGATTTCAAGAGGTACCGCAGTATTTCCTAGATTGTTTAAAGGAAGTATCGCAGAACTTCATAAACATTTTAAAAAATATCTAAAATAATAAGAATATTTTTCCCTAACTCTACAGATCCTAAAGTACATCATTTCCTTTTATAGATTACAAAAAGAGCAACAAGCTAAATTTCACATTGAAACCCAGAACAAAGGCAAAGCGTGAGCTAAACAATATGGCTGCCTTTTTACTTTCCGAGGGCTTTCATGAACCAATAATATTGTTTTGTCATCGCTATGTACTGTGGAATACCATGAAAGTACCGCAGTATACCGCAATATATCACTTAGTTTTTGTCCCTTATTACTTAACAACTACTGAATCAATTTAGATTAAATAACAAAACTGACCCTTTTCACACCATAACCTATATTCCTGACAAATTTCATGAAATTCTGTTCAGCCATTTTGCCACTATGTCTGTTAAATAAGTCTATGGAAAAAGCTTTGGTGGAAAAATGAATTGGGATTCCCCTTTTTTGTTTGCATTCCCTTAACTAATCATCACAAAACTTTGCATCATCAGCATGTAGAAACAGCAATAGGTCTGCAAAGTTTGATGGAGATTCATCAAACAGTGACAAAGTTATTACCAATCAGAAATCTGAGGAATTATTATCTCTGAGAATCCTAACTATCTACCGCCACTCTGTTTTATCTATATCTATGTATATCCAACCGCCAGTAGGTTATAATATATATATTACCTTCTGGCAGCTGCCAGTAGGTAGTTATAGTTAGGATCTAGTTTCAATAGGAAAGTGCTTTTTGACTTGCTTATAACTTTGACGCAGTTTGTTTGATCTTCGTGAAATTTTCAAAAGAAAGTGCACCAGCTTTGTCTAGTTGTGCATGGAAAGTTTCAGGGTGATCTGTCAAGTGGGGGCTGAGAAAAAGAGGGGTATAAAAAAATGTTTTTCGCATGTTAATTCGCAAAGAAATTTTATACAAGACTACAGTCCGAACTGCTGACCGGAATTACACCAAATGCAGCAGAAAGCTAGATCTCGGTCCAGAAAATCTGTTGAATAGTTTTTGAGATATTAATGGAAAAGGAAATATAGATCTCTAGGGACGCTGACCCTCTGCGGATCCTTCGTGGAGATCCACGAAGTCACGTGCCCCCAGCAAGGCCGTGATTGGCTGACCACAACCTAACTGGGAGGTTTCTGCTGCCATTTTAAGTATTAGGGAATGGTCCCGGGGATTTAAAATGTATCTGCAAAATGATTAAAGGGCTCAGGGTAGGGGTACTCTGACCCCATGGGTGTGTTGGAGGAGTGTGAGAGGGGTCTATGTTGGGTACAAATTGAGTTATATTATTTAGGTTTTTTTCCACTTGGGACTGTGCAGATCCCCCATGAAGCTCAGTGTTGCCACCCGTGTAAATCCGCAATGGATTCGCAAGTCTTGATGCACTTAGAAAAAAACCACATTCAGACCCACTCAAACACACACACAGGTACTGTCACACCCATTTATAGACAGTGACAGGCAGTGGTGCACCCACTCACAGACCTATGCTGGCATTCACACACCCACTCACAAAGCCATGCAGACACCCTCAGACCCACTGCCAGGCCCACATAGGCACTCACCCACCCACTTACAGACCTATTCAGGCATTGACACACCCAGTGACAGACCTACACAGATACCCACTCACACACCCAGTGACAGACCCACACAGCAACTCACACACACTGACAGAACCATTCACAAACTCACACACCAACTCTGAGATCCACACAGGCACTCACACAGTCACTCACATACTTGCACAGGTACTCGCACACCCACTAACAGACCCACACAGATACACACCCACCCACACATGCACTCTAACATGCACTCACAGACCCACACAGGCACTCATACATTCACTCGCAGACCCACACAGACACACACACCCCCTCTCAGACCCACTCAGACACACACACACACCCACTCACACACCCACTCACACACTCACACACCCAGTGACAGACCCACACAGGAACTCCGATACCCATTCACATTCCCAATCACACACTGATAGACCCACACAGACACTTACACACCCACTCAGAGATCCACACAGGCATCACACAGCAACTCACATACTCACACAGGCACTCACAGACACTCACACACCCACTCACAGACCCACACAGACACTCACAGACCCTCTCACAAACCCACACACACTCACACATTCACTCACAAGCCCTTATTGTGACCACTAGATAGGTTGCACTTTCGCCCACTCTATTATCAAACAGGGATATATACTCAATAATAATCTGGGTATTTTCCTTGTTTAAAGAATACCCTGACATATACCCAAAAATTGAGGCTTCTTCTTCTACCGCCTTAATAGCAAGTTCGGTATTGGGAGTAACCAAGGCTATGTCGTCGGCATAGGCTAATACTTTAGTACTGTGCCCTTGCAGTATTACTGGGGGTATATTCAGATTCATTTTCAGACTTTTTCAAAACGGGTCAATATATACCGCAAATTACAGTGGGAACCATGGGCATCCTTGCCTTGTCCCTCTTGAAATTTCAAATTGCTCGGTCATTTCCCCGTTAATATAAACACTAGCGGCTGGCTCCACGTATAATGTCTTGACTGCCCTGTTGTCATCTGGGCCTATCCCGTATCCCCTTCATTTGCAATGAGGCCCAGAGGAAATACCAGGAGTCCCTATCGAATGCTTTTCTGCATCAAGCATAATCACAGCCATAGGGTTTCCTGACACCTGCCCCCATCAAACATAGAGATAATCCTTCTAATATGGTCTAACCTGCCACTCCCAGGGATAAATCCATGTTGCCATTTGGATACTATTCTATGAATCACCTGGGATAGGTGGGTACTGTTAGAACTGGGGGTCTCTAGTTGGCAATGGTTTGCACCTTTGTCCAAATAGGGACCCTTGCTTCTAGTCAGGATAAGGGGGAAACACTCCTAAAATAACCCCTGCTCACCCCCTGGTAGCTTGGCACGAGCAGACAGGCTTATCTCAGAGGCAGTGTGTAAAGCATTTGTGACCACATACAGTAATACAGTGAAAACACTACAGATGGACACCACACAGGTTGTTTATGTAAAAATAAGTAATCTTTATATAGACTTATCACAAGACCCAATAGCAAAAATCCACAATACTGTAATCAAAAAATAGGCTTTAAAAGGTTATAAAATAGTTCAGTTCTCTCAAGTTGTAAATGCGACACTTTACTCTCAATGTACCTCGAATGCGTAACGCAAAGAAAACAAAAGGGTCGCAGGGAAGGTGATGCGTCGGTTCCTTACACTCAGGGAGTGGATGCGTCGGTTCCTTACTGCTGCGCAGGGGAGTTGATGCTCGCTTCCTTACTGTGTGGGGAGGTGATGCGTCGGTTTCTTACTGCTTTCCGGTGCGATGCGACAAGATGGCACCTCGATGCGATACTCTTCTCCGGCACGATGCGACAAAATGGCGTCTTGGTTGCGATGCGACAACGTTGGTGTGATGCGTGCACGCCCGACGGCCGTGCGGCGACTCGATGATCTTTGGAGCCGCGACAGGCCCTGCGACGCGCTTCTCCGGCGATGCGACGATGACCTCTGTGGCAGCGTCTCGCTTCTCCGGTGATGCGCCGCGCTTCGGCGATGCGATGATGACAGCGGCAGCGGCGTCTCGCTTCCTCGGCGATGCGATGACCGCGGCTGCGGCGGCGACACGCTTCTCGTTGTGGCGTCGCGCTTCCAGCTCCCAGCGACACGCAGTCTCTCAGAAGGCCCAGCACAACAGCAGGCACTTCAATTCCCAGCAAGGGAATGCAGGGGGAGCTGGTTGGTGAAGTCTTGTATCCCTGAGACTTCAGGCAGGAGGCAAGCTCTAGTTCAAGCCCTTGGAGATTCTCTTCTTCAAGATGACAAAGCACAGCAAAGTCTTTTCTCCTGTCCTTGGCAGAAAGCAACCACTGCAGGCCAACCCCAATCAGCAAAACAGCACAGGGGCAGTACTCCTCCTTCAGCTTCTCCGGTTCTTCTCCTTGGCAACAGGTTTCTTGATTTCCCAGAAGTGATCTAATTTCCTAGGGGTCTGGGTCCCCTTTTTATACACAGTTTTCCTTTGTTCTCTGAAGGCAGAGAGGCCTCTGCCTAGTCCAAAACCAGTTCTGGTCAGTCCTGGAGCACTTTGTTTTTCTGACTCCTTCTTTCCTTTGAGAGTGAGGGGCAGAGCCAATTAGACGCCCGGCAGGAGGTGGAGCCAGCATTGTGGAAGGCAGGCACAGCCCTATTCAGACCCAGGTGCAACTCCTCCCACCCATCCTCCTTCAGGCAGACCTATTCAGCCTAGTGCTGACTCACCCTGCCTCCTGGAATCCCCCAGCCCCTGTCACTCACAAACCCAGACATACAATACACAACCTGAGCAGAGGCAGCTGGATGGTTTAGGCAAGAAAATACCTACTTTCTAAAAGTGGTATTTTCAAACAAAGAATGTTAAAACCAACTTCACTAAAAGATGTATTTTATCATCCTGAGTTCAGGCATACTAAATTCGTTTTTCTACCATGTTCTCTGGGTCAGTTAGGATTATAAGGTGTAATAATCAAACTGCCCATTCTGGCCTATGGAGAACAGGTAGCCTTGCAATAGTGAAAAACGAAAATGGCTGTAATTCACTATTAGGACATGCCACACACACCAGGGCATGTCCTACCTTATACTTACAATGCACCCTGCCCTTGGGCCTACCTTAGGGGTGTCTGATATGAAGATAAGGGAAGGTTTAGGGACTGGCAAGTGGGTGCACTTGCCAAGTCGACATGGCAGTCACAGACTGCACACAGGCTCTGCAATGGCAGGCCTGAGACACATTTTACAAGCCGCTTCTGTGGGTGGCACAACCAGTGCTGCAAGCCCACCAGCGGCATTGGATTTACAAGCCCTGGGCACCCTCAGTGCACTGTACTAGGGACTGACAAGTAAACCAATCATCCAATCATGGAGTCACTAATCCATACATCAATTTACAGTAGGGAGCACTTGCACTGTGGCACTGAACAGCAGTGGCACAGTGCCCAAAAGCATCTAAAACCAGCAAAACATAAGAGGCAACAGCAAAAAAATGGAAGGGAGACCCACGCCAATGGTGCCAAGTCTAACACGTGTCCCCTCCAGCTGAAATGTGGGGAGAACTACCCTTCCTCCTGGGAGTTCTCATCACTAAGGCGGAAAAATCTGGACAGACCATCAGCATTGGCGTGTTCTGTACCAGGGCGGTGTTCCACCGTAAAGTCCATCCCCTGTAGGGAAATGGACCACCTCAACAGTTTTGGATTCTCACCCCTCATCTGCATTAACCATCTGAGGGGCCTGTGGTCTGTCTGAACCCGGAAGTGAGTCCCAAACAAATATGGTCTCAACTTCTTCAGCGCCCAGACCACAGCAAATGCCTCACGTTCAATCGCACTCCACCTCTGTTCCCGTGGGAGTAACCTCCTACTAATAAAGGCTACAGGTTGGTCTAGGCCCTCCTCATTCATCTGTGAAAGCACAGCCCCAACACCATGCTCTGAAGCATCTGTCTGCACAATGAATTCCTTTGAGAAGTTGGGCGCCTGAAGCACGGGCGCCGTGCACATGGCAGATTTCAGGGCATCAAAAGCCTTTTGGCAGGCATCAGTCCAGTTCACTTTCCTGGGCTGCTTCCTGGAAGTCAGCTCAGTCAAGGGTGCAACAATGTTGCCATACCCCTTGACAAACCTCCTGTAATACCCGGTGAGTCCTAAGAAGGCCCTCACCTCTGTCTGGGTTTTGGGGGTTCCCAAGCCAGAATGGTATCTATCTTGGGCTGTAGGGGCGCCACCTGGCCGCTCCCTACCTGGTGTCCCAAGTACACCACAGAACCCTGCCCGATCTGGCACTTACTCGCCTTGATCGTGAGGCCTGCCCTCCGCAGCGCCTTCAACACTTCCCAGAGGTGGTGCAGATGTTCCTCCCAAGTGGCGCTGAACACTGCAATGTCATCCAGGTAGGCGGCACTGAAATCCTCCAGCCCAGCCAACACCTGGTTGACCAACCTCTGAAAGGTGGCAGGGGCATTCTTCATCCCAAAGGGCATCACCCGGAATTGGTAGTGCCCATCTGGTGTGGAGAATGCTGACCTCTCTTTGGCCCCATCAGTTAAGGCGATCTGCCAGTACCCAGACGTTAGATCAAACGTGCTGAGGTACCGGGCAGCCCCTAACCGATCAATGAGCTCATCAGCTCTGGGGATGGGGTGCGCGTCAGTCCTTGTGACTGAATTGAGTCCTCGGTAGTCCACACAGAACCGGAGTTCGGGTGTGGCACCAGGCGCGGCAGCCTTTGGGACCAAGACCACTGGGCTGGCCCAAGGGCTGTTAGAGGACTCAATCACCCCTAAGGCAAACATCTTGGAGACCTCCTCCTTGATGCAAGCCCTCACCCTGTCAGTCACTCTGTAAGTTTTGTGCTTTACAGGAGGACTGTCCCCAGTGTCCACATCATGGATGCACCATTCAGTGATACTGGGAGTCAGGGAGAACAGATCAGAAAACTGTCCCAACAGTTGGCGACAGTCATTCTGCTGCTCCGGGGTCAGGGTGGGAGAGAGGTTCACACCATCCACTGACCCATCTTGCTCTTTTGCATACAGGAGATCAGGAAGAGGTTCAGTCTCCTCTTCCATCCCAGCATCTGTTGCTAAGAGCATGCCCACTTCAGACCTCTCAAAGTGGGGCTTCAGGCGGTTCACATGCAGGACCCGCAAGGGGTTCCTGGGAGACTGCAAGTCCACCAAGTAGGTGACATCACTCTTGCGCTCCACCACCTCAAATGGTCCGGTCCACTTATCCTGGAGCGCACAGGGCTCCACTGGGGCCATGACCCAAACCTTTTGTCCAGGCTGAAACTCGATCAGAGTGGCGTTCTGATCATGCCAACGTTTCATCTCTTCCTGGCTGGCTTCCAGATTCGCCTCAGCGAGTTGTCTGAAACGCCGAGTCTGGTTCCTGAAGGCCAGCATGTAACTAAATACATCCTGGGGAGTTTTCCTGGGAGCTTTCTCCCAGCCTTCCTTGACCAGACTCAGAGGTCCTCTTACAGGATGGCCGTACAGCAGTTCAAAGGGACTGAACCCTAAGGACTTCTGGGGCACCTCTCTGTAAGCAAAGAGCAGGCATGGCAAGAGGACGTCCCACTTACGCCTCATGGGTTCTTCCAGACCCATAATCATGCCTTTAAGGGTCCGGTTGAATCTCTCAACCAGTCCATTACCTTGGGGGTGGTAAGGAGTGGTGAACTTATAGGTTACACCACACTCCTGCCACAGGGACTTCATATACTTGGAAATGAAGTTAGTACCACGGTCAGACACCACCTCCTTGGGGAACCCCACACGGGAGAAAATCCCCATCAGTGCACGTCCCACCACGGGGGCCGTCACTGTCCGAAGAGGGATGGCTTCCGGGTACCGGGTGGCATGGTCCACCAAGACCAGGATGAACCTGTTGCCCATGGCTGTCTTGGGATCCAGAGGCCCCACAATGTCAATACCCACCCTCTCAAAGGGGGTGCTGACAACAGGGAAAGGTTGGAGAGGAGCCTTGTGCTTCCTCCCACTCTTACCACTTGCCTGGCAAGTCTGACAGGTCCTGCAATGAGTATCTGAACTCTTGCGCATTTGGGGCCAATGAAAGTGGGTGACAAGCCTTTGAAAGGTCTTGTCTTGTCCCAAATGTCCTGCTAAAGGCACATCATGAGCCAGACCCAGTAGGAAGGCTCTGAAGCGCTGGGGTACCACCAGCACACGGGCTGACCCAGGCTCAGCAACCTTAGGCTCACTATACAGGAGACCATTCTCCCAGTAGATCCAGTGTGATCCAGACTGATCACCTGCTGCCTGGCTTGCAGCCTGTTGCCGCAAGCCCTCAAGAGAAGGGCACTTCTTCTGCTCCTCGCAGAACTCTTCCCTGGAGGGGCCTCCTTCCTGCTGCCAATGGGTCAGCTCAGGCAGGTCCCCCAGTTCAGCCACTTGTTCCCCTGTAGGTTCCAGGGCATCCCCCTCAAGGTCTGCCTCCTCCTGGACCGTGGGAACTTCGGGGGCCGGTTTCCCGTGCCCCCTGCCTCCTCTCTTTAAGGCAGGCACCTGGGCCCTTCTTCCAGGCTCCAGGTCCTCTTGAATACCCTTACCGGCTGCCATTGACCGAGTGGTCACACACGCCCACTCTGGCAGACCCAACATCTCCAAATGAGACCTCCGCTCCACCTTCGCCCAAGGGGAGCTCTCCAAATCATTGCCTAGCAGACAGTCAACAGGCATGGCTGGCCTCACAGCTACTTGAAGGATACCTGAGACCCCCCCCACTCAAAGGGAACCTGGGCCACCTTGCAGTGGCTCTCTGAGTTGTCAGCGGCAACTACAGGGTAGAATACGTTGGGGACCACCTGCTCCTCAGACACCAGCCGACAACTGACAGCTGTCACACTGGCCCCGGTGTCTCTCAGAGCCTCCACCCTATGGCCATTGATGGTCACCCACTGCCTGTATTTTTTAGTGTTATCAGGCAGCTGGGTCCTAGGGACCATCTCACTGTCTCCTAAAGAGACCAGGGACATCTCTGCGGGACCCCACCCACCTTGGGCACCCAACTCCTCCCCCAGGGCTACACTAGCCATCTGCCGGGGTGGTGCACCAGTGGGTGCAGTGGTCACGGTATTGGGGCACTTGGGACTTCCTACAAAGTGACCCACCTGACCACAACTAAAACATGCTTTGGGCCCCTTCTGAACAGACTTATCTGTTGGGACCCATGGTCTTTTCTCAGTGGGAGGCTGGGAACCCTTACCTTGGTTCCCTTGGGGTTTACTTTGGGGCCCTTTTTGGAACTCCTTCTGTTTACCCTTGTCCCCCCACTCTTCTGCTGGGGACCCTGCCCACCTTTGGCGGAGTCTCCCACAAGACCCTTGTGGACCCGGGTACTGACCCAGCGGTCCGCCTCCTCAGCAAGCTTCCTAGGATTAGTCAGCTTACTGTCAACAAGGTGCTGGCGTAGCTCTGGAAAACAACTACTGGACAAGTGCTCCCATGCGATTAAATCATAGAACTCCTGTAAGTCATTTACTTTGCTACCCTTCACCCATCCATCCAATGCTCTGCAAAAATAAGACACATACTCCACCCAGGTACTAGACTCCAGCTTTTTGCAGTTCCTAAACTTCTGCCTATAAAGCTCTGGAGTTAACCCATACCTTGCCACTAAAGCTTCCTTCAGGTGGGCATAGGACATCTGATCCACTGTGGGCAAGGCTAGCAAGGTTTCCCTTCCCTCACCTGCAAAGCGGCCCCACAACCCCGCTCCCCAATCCTTCTCAGGGACCCGGTGTGATGTCATGACGATCTCATATGCTTTAAACCATTGCCCAATGTCCTCCCCTTCATGAAATCCTTAATAACCTCCTTGGGGATGTACACTCTACTTTCTACAGGCACTGGAGGTGTGCTGCCACCAGAGGGAGTGATTTCTAGGCTTCTAGCCTTTAGCTCTAGCTCCCTCACCACTCTCTCATGCTCTAAAAGCATCTTCTTTTCTTCCATGGCCAACCTCTTACTTTCTAACTCCAATTTCTTATGCTCAAGGCTATCATGGCTTCCCTGTTTCAGTTTGGCCATCTCCATTTCATGCATCCTGCTTTTGTCCCTGTCCTCCAGCTCCTCTGGAGACAGGCCCTTTTGAGAAACACTGCTGCCCTCCCTGGAAGGCGCTCTCCTCCCAGTTAAGCCCAATGGCCCCTCAAGCTGCCCATCTAAATTCTCTGCCTCCTCCACAGGCTCCTCGGACTGCCCACTGGCATTCCGTGCTTCCAACCAGGCTCTCAGTGCCTTGTGAAACTCCTCCTTCCTGGTGAGGCCTCTCATAGAGATTTTAAACTTTTTGCAAACAGCTTTGAGTTCTGGCACAGTGTAGGTATCAACCCTATCTTCTTCAAATTCAATATCTGCAGGTGCAATGGATCCTTTTTTGCTCATGGTGAAAATTGGCAGTTCTCAACAAAAATAAAGGTTCCAAGGAAAAAAGTCCTATCAAAATGTATGTGGTCGCGTATTGGTCTGCACTCACTAGTAGTGTACACCAATCACTGTATATGAATCACAAATGCAAGTCCAAATCCTCACCGCTGACCACCAATGTTAGAACTGGGGGTCTCTAGTTGGCAATGGTTTGCACCTTTGTCCAAATAGGGACCCTTGCTTCTAGTCAGGATAAGGGGGAAACACTCCTAAAATAACCCCTGCTCACCCCCTGGTAGCTTGGCACGAGCAGACAGGCTTATCTCAGAGGCAGTGTGTAAAGCATTTGTGACCACATACAGTAATACAGTGAAAACACTACAGATGGACACCACACAGGTTGTTTATGTAAAAATAAGTAATCTTTATATAGACTTATCACAAGACCCAATAGCAAAAATCCACAATACTGTACTCAAAAAATAGGCTTTAAAAGGTTATAAAATAGTTCAGTTCTCTCAAGTTGTAAATGCGACACTTTACTCTCAATGTACCTCGAATGCGTAACGCAAAGAAAACAAAAGGGTCGCAGGGAAGGTGATGCGTCGGTTCCTTACACTCAGGGGAGTGGATGCGTCGGTTCCTTACTGCTGCGCAGGGGAGTTGATGCTCGCTTCCTTACTGTGTGGGGAGGTGATGCGTCGGTTTCTTACTGCTTTCCGGTGCGATGCGACAAGATGGCACCTCGATGCGATACTCTTCTCCGGTACGATGCGACAAAATGGCGTCTTGGTTGCGATGCGACAACGTTGGTGTGATGCGTGCACGCCCGACGGCCGTGCGGCGACTCGATGATCTTTGGAGCCGCGACAGGCCCTGCGACGCGCTTCTCCGGCGATGCGACGATGACCTCTGTGGCAGCGTCTCGCTTCTCCGGTGATGCGCCGCGCTTCGGCGATGCGATGATGACAGCGGCAGCGGCGTCTCGCTTCCTCGGCGATGCGATGACCGCGGCTGCGGCGGCGACACGCTTCTCGTTGTTGCGTCGCGCTTCCAGCTCCCAGCGACACGCAGTCTCTCAGAAGGCCCAGCACAACAGCAGGCACTTCAATTCCCAGCAAGGGAATGCAGGGGGAGCTGGTTGGTGAAGTCTTGTATCCCTGAGACTTCAGGCAGGAGGCAAGCTCTAGTTCAAGCCCTTGGAGATTCTCTTCTTCAAGATGACAAAGCACAGCAAAGTCTTTTCTCCTGTCCTTGGCAGAAAGCAACCACTGCAGGCCAACCCCAATCAGCAAAACAGCACAGGGGCAGTACTCCTCCTTCAGCTTCTCCGGTTCTTCTCCTTGGCAACAGGTTTCTTGATTTCCCAGAAGTGATCTAATTTCCTAGGGGTCTGGGTCCCCTTTTTATACACAGTTTTCCTTTGTTCTCTGAAGGCAGAGAGGCCTCTGCCTAGTCCAAAACCAGTTCTGGTCAGTCCTGGAGCACTTTGTTTTTCTGACTCCTTCTTTCCTTTGAGAGTGAGGGGCAGAGCCATCAGACGCCCGGCAGGAGGTGGAGCCAGCATTGTGGAAGGCAGGCACAGCCCTATTCAGACCCAGGTGCAACTCCTCCCACCCATCCTCCTTCAGGCAGACCTATTCAGCCTAGTGCTGACTCACCCTGCCTCCTGGAATCCCCCAGCCCCTGTCACTCACAAACCCAGACATACAATACACAACCTGAGCAGAGGCAGCTGGATGAGTTTAGGCAAGAAAATACCTACTTTCTAAAAGTGGTATTTTCAAACAAAGAATGTTAAAACCAACTTCACTAAAAGATGTATTTTATCATCCTGAGTTCAGGCATACTAAATTCGTTTTTCTACCATGTTCTCTGGGTCAGTTAGGATTATAAGGTGTAATAATCAAACTGCCCATTCTGGCCTATGGAGAACAGGTAGCCTTGCAATAGTGAAAAACGAAAATGGCTGTAATTCACTATTAGGACATGCCACACACACCAGGGCATGTCCTACCTTATACTTACAATGCACCCTGCCCTTGGGCCTACCTTAGGGGTGTCTGATATGAAGATAAGGGAAGGTTTAGGGACTGGCAAGTGGGTGCACTTGCCAAGTCGACATGGCAGTCACAGACTGCACACAGGCTCTGCAATGGCAGGCCTGAGACACATTTTACAAGCCGCTTCTGTGGGTGGCACAACCAGTGCTGCAAGCCCACCAGCGGCATTGGATTTACAAGCCCTGGGCACCCTCAGTGCACTGTACTAGGGACTGACAAGTAAACCAATCATCCAATCATGGAGTCACTAATCCATACATCAATTTACAGTAGGGAGCACTTGCACTGTGGCACTGAACAGCAGTGGCACAGTGCCCAAAAGCATCTAAAACCAGCAAAACATAAGAGGCAACAGCAAAAAAATGGAAGGGAGACCCACGCCAATGGTGCCAAGTCTAACAGGTACCTAACAATTTTGAGTAGATTTTTGAATCCCCATTGATTAATGTGATTGGGCGATAGGAGCCAAGCTCCTAAACAGGTTTATTCTTTTTGGGGAAAACAATAATTTTAGCCAGAGCCCAAGATTTAGGCGGGTCAGCCCCATTAAAAATGTGTTCAAACAGAGCTGTAATTGCGTCTTTTATCTGATCCGCGAAGATTTTATAAAATTCGGTGGGAATTAGGTCTTTGCCGGCTGCTTTTCCTTCGGTCAAACTCGACATTGCCATAAGGATCTCATCCCAAGACAGAGACATCGAGCTGCTCTTGTTCTTTCCTAGTCAGTTGTGCCGACAAAGTAGATTCCAAATACCTACTGGTTAGGTCCTGTGCTTGATAGATCCTAATCTTGGGCCCCTCAGAATATAATGTTTGATAATAGTTCTGAAAAGCAGCCTGAATCTTAGATGGATCTGACACCAAGCCAAGTGTTGGATCTCTGATTGTGGCAATTTCATTGCAGGTAAGTTCCTGTCTAGTTTTCATTGCTAGGTGGTGTCCTATCTTTTCACTACATTCATATATCTTTTCCCGATGAGCTAGTAATTTATCTGCTGATTTTTTTAGCAAGGATTTCCCCAATTTGCAGCGCCGGCCCGACGAGGAGCACAGCCCAAATGATGAAGCATGACATCCTTCAGGGTGTGTGAGGGCAATTCATAAGAGACCTGTTCACTCCCCTCAGGAACTGCATATCCCTTTGATTTACGTTTTTCCCCCCCCAATTGTAGCCTTGGCTAATGCCACATCAGTTTGCGCCTCCTCTACCCCCATCTTCTGTTGCAGTGCTATAACTAGTTTTTCTTCAGCTCGTGCTAACTTCAGCCAGCTATCTTGCAAAATACATTTCTCATCTTTTCCCTAATAACTCCAAGATTAAAGGGTTATGATTGGATGAAAATCTATTCAACATTGCTCTCCTGTACAAACGAAGACGATACAAAAAAATAGTCCTATCTAACATACTCTTGATGTAAGGCTGAGTAGAAAGTAAACCCGTGTTCCATGGGTTTTAAATTAGACCACACATCCTGTAGCCCATGTGTCTGGCATAGATTCATTAAGGATTGGAATACCTTGGGTTTCCTCCCTGTGTATCCCTGGCTCATGACCCAGTTGCTTGGTAAATTAATATTTAAATCCCTACACAGAATAAGAGGCAGCGACCAGTGTGCTCATTCGTTAGATAACCACTCGAACACCTCCGGGTCATCTGCTGTACTGCCATACACTGAATATAATGTAAAGTAGGTAGAGCAAGAAAGCCTACACCCGGTGATAACTCATCAACCCAGTGGATCTGCCCGACTTTGGTTAAACTGCTGCGTATTATAACGGGCTAAAATTGCAACCCCACGTGTGCGAGTCCCTTGGGTTGGTCCCCCGAATAATCTATAGCCTAGGCTCCTCAATAAATCCTTTCGGACCTCCTCTATACGGTTTCTTGCAGACAGACAATGTCTGCTTGCAGCATTTGGAGCCCTTGGGAAACCTTTTGCCTTTTCCTAACATCATTTAGCCCACAGATAAATGAGAAGGTGTGCCTCGTGGAAATGAGTAGAAGGAGGCGGTTGAGGTCAAGATGTAGTTTATTGCAGGTAAGACATAAGTAGACCCCATCCAGCATCGAGTCAGGAGCAACTGCCGCAACACATTCGAGCAGTGCTTGGTAACCAACACCACGTTCCAGGTTCTGGAACTAGCAGCAGCTTACAAAGCATTTGCCATGCCCAGCTTAGGAATACTTGAGAACACCACATCACCTCCCCCTTTATAAACAAAACTGAACATTGTACATCACAGAAAACTTTGATAAAAACAAACAATGGATGAAAGCTTACATGTCTCAATCTTGGAGACGAAGAGTAACCCATTTCAACCGTACAGGCCTCGAACTGCAACTAGATAATTGAAGATCACTTTCTCTTGAACATCCCACAGAAGTCGTCCCACATTTAACAACCCTTTCCAAATTCCAAATTTTGTGATCACTTGTCCTCACCGCATTTCTAAACACCTTGACCACCTGAAATGGTCGACTGTATTTAGATATACCAGATGTTTTCTTTGGTAACCTGATCTTGACCCAGTCACCAACAGCAACAACGGTCCTTTTCACAGCCTTCCTTAGATCGTAGCTAATTTTCCTTTTCATCATACCAGTTCGTTCCTTGTCCTTCCACCCATCTACACAATCAAACTTCTCATCCACCAAAGCTCTTTTGCTGGAGATCCACGCTGGAGTTATCTCCACATTTGCTAACCTCCCTTTAAAAGGCGAAAAGGAGTCACCCCCGTAGAGGAGTGTGGAGTGAAACGATACTCTCTCACTTTCTTTTTACTGCCGCTTCCCAGCACGCTCCACACGACCTTGCTTGCTGTATAGCTTCCTTGAGGACGCGGTTAAACCTCTCAACCACGCCGTTACTTTGTGGATGATAAAGAGAGGTTGTTTTGTGCTTAATGCCCCTTGCAGACAGAAATTCCTCCACCGAATGTGAAGTAAACTGCACCCCGTTGTCGGATAGCACAGTAGAAGGAAACCCTTCACGCTCAAATAACTCATCTAGGAACTTGATAACAACATCGGATTCAACCGAATTGACAATCTTTATCTCTGGCCACCGTGAAAACATGTCAATACACACAAGGAGATAAAGAGTCTGTGCCTTCAGATTGATGGGACCTAAAATGTCTAAGGAGATGTCAGACCACGGGGCAACAGCTTGTTCTCTCACCACCATTGGTTGAGTTCTGCATTTGTAAGACTTATCACTATTGGCGCACTCAGCACACTCACGCACCAGCCTCTCTATTGAAACATCCATGGCGGGCCACCAAAATCCTTCTCTGACTCTTTCCTTAGTCTTTGCTATACCCATGTGTGAAGCGTGGGCACTCCCCACCAACTTTTCTCTCAGGGCCAGTGGGGGAATGAGCTTGCTCCCACGCATAAGCACGCCATCAACAACAGCCAAATCTTCTTTGACATGCCAAAAACCTCTCAGATCGACCTCGCAGTCTTTCTTTTCGCACCACCCATCCTTCACCATTACAATCACCTTTTGCAAGACCACATCATCCAAAAGGTGCTCTTTCCATTCAGATTCCGAAACGACACCTTCACTAATTGTACAAACGTTGACATCTTCTTCCAAATCTTCACCTCCAAAATTGTTAAACTCTTCAACCAGGTCGACATCATTACCCCCCAACCTTGACAAGCAATCTGCTAGAACATTGTTGGAACCAGGTATATACAAAAGATCAAAATCAAATTCTTGCAGCGCTACCACCCATTTACGAATTCTGTGTGACACAAAATCTATTCCCTTCTTTGTGAACACCTCTTTGAGTGGTTTATGATCTGATAAAATAGTGAACTTCTTCCCCCACAAAAATTTTCGTAGCTTGCGTACAGCCCAAAACACTGCCAACGCCTCCTTCTCAATTACAGAGCAGTTACACTCTGCACCCCTTAAAGGCCTGCTGACGAACAAAATCGTCTTTTCTACACCACTTGTTTTTTGTAAAAGCACAGCTCCTAAACCAGTGGCGCTTGCGTCAGTCATAAGAGTAGAAGGTTTGGATGGGTCAAAACTACTGAGGAAGGTAGCACGATTAAGTTAATCTTTTATACTGATGAACTCCTTTTCACAGCCCACCGACCATGAAAACTCTGACCCCTTTTTTAACAACAGTCTCATATGCGAAGTCTTTCCTGCAAAGTCTTGAATGAACTTGTGGTAAAACTCCGCCATTCCCAAAAATGTAATGAGCTCATCTTTACAGGACGGAGAACGCAGACTAAGAATACAATTCACTAGAGACTGCTTAGGCCTAATTCCTTCACCTGAGACTGTGTGCCCAAGATATTCAATTTCTAGCACATTAAATCTGCATTTATCGGCCCGTAGAGTTAGACCTGCTTTCTCTAGCTTACTTAAGACTGCTCTCAATCTCAGATTATGTTCGTCTGCATCACCTCCGAAAACTAGCACGTCGTCTTGGTAGACCTTCACTCCACCCAGGCCTCTGAGAATGCCCTCCATCACCCTCTGAAACACGAACGCTGCAGAGATAAGGCCAAAAGGCATCCTCAGGAACCTAAAGGTGCCAAACGGTGTGACAAACGCCGTGTAGTCTTGGGAAGAAGAGTGCAGCTTCACCTGGTGATATGCGGAGCTCAGATCTAGCGAGGAGAAGTGCCTGGCCCCTTCCAGGGAACACAACATCTCAGCGATGTTGGGCAATGGGAAATGATCCACAACTACTGATCTGTTGAGCTCTCTCAAGTCCACACAGAGGCGTGCCTCTCCGTTGGCCTTCCGTGCCATGACAACCGGAGAGACCCACTCTGTCGCTTCTACCTCTTCAATCACACCCTTCGCTAGTAGTTTGTCTAATTCCTTTTTCATATTATCTCTCACCAGGAGAGGTACAGATCTGACTTTAGCAACCTTGGGAACGACATTCTCTTTTAGTTTTATCTTGTGTACATAATCCTTACAACATCCTAACTCATTCGCAAACACAGCAGGGAATTCCTTAACTAAATCATTTTCAAAGCTATTGACCACTTTTACAGAGGTAACTTCTTTTAGATGGACTTGCGGAACTTCGTTGGGATCCAGAAAAACGTTAAGGTCCCTTTGGTGAAGCCAACTAATGAGAGAGTCCCCTTTCATAGATACATAAATCTTTCCAGAAACCACTCTCCCTTTGTAATTTATCACACCCCAAAAGTACCCAAACAGATCTATCGGAACCCCTCCATAACCTTTGGGCCTAATGTCGGGTTTCTCAAGAGCAACCTTGCCATGTAGGTGCTCAACATAAAACACCTTTGGAACCAACGTAATTTTAGCGCCCGAGTCAAACAGCATATTGACTACCGCATCGTTTATCATAACATCTTCATAGGGACCATCAGGTTCCATTCCCTTGACTTGACTAATTACAAACTCATCAGAGTCATATACATCAAAGTCAACTTCTTTCACAGTCTTGTTGACATTAAAGTTGCCAGAGTTGCAACATTTTGAAACATGACCCTTCTTCCCACAGAGTTTGCACGATGCTCTCCTTCCCGGGCAATTTTTGTAATCTGCCATGTGACCTGAGTCCCCACACCTATAGCACTTCCCATAGAATTGTTTCCTAGTCCATGGTTTTTGGTTGGCTTTACGATTGTCATAGGTGAACCTCTGAGGTTGAATATATTGTCTTTGATCAACATGACCCTTAGGCTTAATTGACTTCTCCGCCACAACTTTAACATCACTTTGATCACCTTTCACCAGAGTTGTGTCTTTCCTTATAGTGTCAATACACGCTTTGGAGTGTTCATGACTCTTGGCTATAGTGATGACTTCATGCAGCGAGGGATTATCTTTCTGCCAAAGAGAATCCCTTGTCTTATCTTGCGCACACCCTAACATAAACTGATCCCTGAGACGTTCCTCCAGGTTAGCCCCAAAGCTGCAAGTTGACGCCAATTTGGGTAAAGTTGTGACATATTGTTCAACGGATTCATCTTCTCTTTGCATCCTCCTTCCAAAGTTCCATCGCTCTAGCACAGTGCTGACTTTGGGTAAATAGTGAAGGTCAAGTTTTTTTAGACAAATTTCATACTCATTGAGGGAGGCTGCTTCACTATCCGCGAGATCTGGAAGGTGTTCGAATACTTCTTGTCCCTCAGACCCTAAACAATGCATAAGAAGAGAAGATTTTCGCTCGGCACTTAGAGAGGTCCCACATACACGTGCATAGTGATTGAAGACCTTTTTCCACTTCTGCCACAAGATTGGAGGGACACCTGGCGAAGAAAGGAAAAACGGTGGTGCCGGGACATTCTGCATTATTGGACGTTTAAATAAGGATTCTTATTCTTGTTAACACTAGTGAATTGCCTGTGTCAATTGCCTGCGTGAATTAACCAATATGTTACCAAACATACTTGTTAGCGCTTTAACCCAAACAATTTTTAAGGAGAGAACGATGTGCATACACTAGCGAACAATTGAACAGTAGTGTACCAAATGTGGGGAAAAGAACGAAGCTGTGTGCATCAGCGTGTGGTAGTCATTTGTGCACTGCCATTTGTGAATAACAGCACACTTACATTGTTGACAGGATTGCCCAGAGACAGAGGGAGAGGTGCGGGGCACCTCTACATAAATTATTTAAAGGCAAAGAAGAAAGCTGTGCGCATCAGCGCGTTGTCGACAGCTGACCCGCTGAATAAGGGCCGTGCGCAGCGGCGTAGAAAGCTGTGCGCGTCAGTGCGTTGTCAACAGCTGCATGAAATGGTTTCCTTAAGGAGGACCGTGCGCACAGGAGTCTTATGTTGCTAGGTAACGTGGCACCGACTAGCAACCATAAGGTATGAAAGAAAAATGGACGCACGCACGCAGCGTTCGTGTGCGTCACGTTGCGTCGTCGAAGGTCAGGCAGGACAGGCTGGGAAGGCGCGCGCCTGCACGCGATCTGCTGCAACGCAGCACGAGAGGGATCTCTTGCGAAAATGGAGGAAACTGCCACCACTACGGGACAGAATCAAGTGTCACCAGCACGGCCCCGGTTTGGGTAGACTACAGGAGAACTGGGCTGTAAAGACCGGTAGGAGTCCTCCTTCCCCCCTTTGCTCCTTACTTGACTCGGGTTGGCTGTGCTCAGTCCTCGACGACGACGAATCCCATCCTCGTCGCCAAAATGAGAAGGTGTGCCTCGTGGAAATGAATAGAAGGAGGCGCTTGAGGGGAAGATGTAGTTTATTGCAGGTAAGACATAAGTAGACCCCATCCAGCATCGAGTCAGGAGCAACTGCCGCAACACATTCGAGCAGTGCTTGGTAACCAACACCACGTTCCAGGTTCTGGAACTAGCAGCAGCTTACAAAGCATTTGCCATGCCCAGCTTAGGAATACTTGAGAACACCACAATATTCAATGTGGCTATCCGTAGTTTCCCCATTCCTGTCATCAAAACAGCCATAATCTCTTCGATCCCATACCACCCCTAAATCTGTTAAACAAGATACTGTTGATTAGTAGAAACAACAACCAATAACACAGATGTGACCATTCAGACTTAAGACATTCCTTGTGTGTGATCAACCCACCCTCCCACCCAACCCATCCCCTGCTCCCCCCAGTAAACAAGCAATCAGGAAAAGCCTGAACGATGAGCATTTGACCCATTGCCCCTCCACCCCCGCCCCCCATGACCAACAAAGATGATGACTATCTAAAAACCTCTGGTAACCCTCAGAGAATGAACGTTGGAGAAGACACCATTGTATATCTAATTTCGACAAATTACTGCTACCACGCCCTGGGCTAAGCTCTTTTAGGTATTCTTGGGCTTGAATCTTGGAAGTGAAGCTACGAGTTTGTCCTTTAAGTATAGTTTTTAGTCTGGTGAAATTTTGGAGATAGACTGCTGCCCCAATTTTTTGAAAAGGGCAAACAGCTGCTGAAGGCGCCATCTTCGCTTAACAGTTGCATGTGAAAAATCGGGTTTAACAAAAAACGACACCCTTTTCATGCAATTTTTTTGTTTTTTGTTTTTTTGGGCTTATGGGCGAGCCTGCTCATACACAAATTGCCTCAATAAAAAGGTACCAAAGTACACCAGCATTGCTCTGGGTTTTTCTGTTTCGTTCCTTGAGTGCTTCTTTCACATTAAAGGGAATCGGTGGGCTCGCTGAATTTCCAAGTCACAATCCCATTTGGACTGATCCGCAAATGCACCTTTCAGTAGCTTCACCATGAAAGCTCTGGGGATGCCCCCTTCAACTGCCTCTGGAATCTCGAGGAAACGTAAATTCCGCTGTTGATTTTCTTGGTCATCCAGCTTAAACATAACTTTAGACATGACTACTCCTTGAGAGGCACTTTGCGTTTTCATAGAGTCAACCTCTATGTCAAGGGTCTCCACTCGACATTCCACTGTTGTTAATCAGTCGGCAATCTCTGCACAGGTTTTATTCAATTTCCGGATCCCCCCCCTGTAACTTCTTAGAGGTGATTCTCGTCCCGTGGCTTTCATTCCGGCTTTCCTCCTGCATTTGTTTAATAGACAGAAAAATAGTAGTAAGGGAGGGTTCCTTTGTCCCAGAAGGAGTTCCAATATTCGGGGTATTGGCTTAGTTTAGATCTTGCTCATGATATGTTAACTGTGTGGCTTAAATAATCCCATTTCAATTGTTGACTGTCCCCCTTCTTATTCCCTTTTTTCCTTTTCTTTGAGGATTGTTTTTTTTGGCTTAATTGTAAATCCTCCATTGAGATGCTGCTATTTGAGTCCGAAATATCATTGTTACTTAAGGAGATGTTGCCTTGATTAGAAGAGTTCGAACAATTGGTTAATGAAAAAAAAATGTCCCCAAGCACATTGGGAGATAGGGCTCCCCCTTGTTGCCGGCTGACACCAAAAGGCACAGAGCTAATAGGCGTGGTCAATTTCATTGTACCGGTGTCCAATTTCTCTCCCCCCTCCACACCTCCCTCTGCTCCCTGAGGTGGGGGATCACCGGATGTCACTTCAGAGATACCTGTAAGTTCATTCTGGGCTATCCCGAATAACCCATGCTTCGGGGGGGGGGGCTGCTGGGGGAGGAGAATGCTCAAGGCTCGAGAAAGAGCTGCTGCAATTATTCCCTGCTCTTTCACTGACTTCCGGCAAGGGGAGCATGGTGCGACTATCAGCTCTGATCTTTGCGGTACCGTTTTGGGGGTCTATTACAAGCAAATAAAGATGCAATAGATGGTTGTTTGGACCCACCTGCCGACTGCACTGGATTATGCATTGTCCTCTGCGATGCTTTCTTCCCTCCGATCTTCCGTTTGATTTTACCAGGACACTTGCGTTGTTTGAGTTCCTTGGTCGGCTCAGACGCTATTATTGGCTGGTTCCCGTTGGAGGCCCCTGCAGAGGCGGCCGTAAAACCGGTGACAGGCAGGCCCACGGCATGCGTTTTCGCTGTCTTCCCCCTGACCCATCAGCATCACAGTGGGTGGGGTCTCCTGCTCCGTAGCGGCCACGATCCGAAACCAGCAGTGGAGTGAAACAACCACACAACGAAAGCGGCAATCTGGTGGGACCGCCTGGAGTATTCAGATTCTAGGAGCCAGGCAGCACAGCTCAGTCCGTGTAATCAAGATCTGTGAAGTCGAGTCATGGGCGGAGCGGTGAGTGATGCGGCCAGTTAGTCAAGCATCATCAGGAAATAGTAAATATAACACCTTTGTTGTCCCACACTTCCCTAGAATGGTTTAGATTCAAGTTGGAATAGTATATGTAACCCCTTTAGTGCCCAAAACCTTCAACAAACTGGTTTAGATTGGAGTGGAAATAGTAAATCAAACCCCTTTAGTGTCCAACATCTTCCCCAAAATGATTTAGATTAAAGTGGGAATAGTATAATTAAACCCTTTAGTGTCCAACATATTCCCCAAAATGGTTTAGATAGGGCTTGGTATTGCACTTCTCACATACATCATTAATAATTGTTTTTTCAATAATAAAGGTGCAGCACACAGTTTGTAATTTTTATCTTTTCCCACATTATACAATGTATAAGTATAGATTTTTATTTCATATATATTTTCATTGTTATATTAAAATATAATTTTAGTATATTTTAATATTAAAGAAAACATGCAGATAATTTTTTAACAGTGTTGTACATTTCTACATTTTTCTTTTAGTTGTTCAAGTGTGGTATATTTATTTTTCATACATCTATACACTTGTTTCACGTACACTTTTGCTAATTTTTAAATCCTTCTAGAAGTATATCTTAAATAATTCCATGTTTTTTATTTTTATAGTATTATTTATTTATAGCTTACATAATTGTTTCATATTTTCATATGACTTTTATTGACACGTTTTACATTATTTAAACATTTGTACATTTTTTAAGCATTTTGGAAACATTTCCTATTTAAAACCCCATTGTTTTCTATAGGGAGATAGTCTTTTTTTTAGTTTCATTTAGTGCCCATTTCTTTTACTAATAACAACTTTTGTAGACTATTTATGTCTTTTACATTCATATTCCTGGAAGTGAGTCTTGAGAAGGTGCTACTTTTCGTTAGATCAGCTAAGACCGTTTCTAAGTTTTTTATGGGATTTTAGGGGTAGGAAGGATGTAGGGAGTACTAGTAAATAGTATTTATAATGTCACTTTGTATGTTTTCGAAAGTTAATTTGTAGTTTGCGTTATTTTGTTTACTAGTCTTCTGTGTTAGGCTTAGTTAGTTTGGTAGTACTGTATCGTTATTTTATATAATGTTATGTGTTTTGTATAGTTAATTGCAATGCCTATGTTACATTTGAAGATAGTATTTTTTGCAGCTGGATATTGTATGTTTTTTACAGGTTTACAGATCCAAAGTTATCATAAGGACATTTAGATGTCATATTTTTATGTAAAGGAAATCATCTTGGTTTCTAGTAAACCAATATTTTAAATGTTTATTTCATTTGATGTTTCGGGTTTCCAGGAGTGTTTCTTTTTTTTACACTTTTTTTTATAGTTTCTTAAGAATTTGGATTGCTTTGTTGGATTTAAATTGGACCTCTTCTATTTTTGTATTTTTTGGTGCTTTTTGGAATATTTTTTCCCATTTTTGGTCAATTATATTTTTGACTACAGGGATACAGATGAAGATCTACAGCTACAGAACAGTAAGTTTTATTTAAGTTTTTTGGGTGGGAAATGATTTATTTTAATATGTATGTGTATTTGATATAATTGGTAGTTGTTATATTACATTTTTTGTGTTGTATGCAATTGATTCCATTTGATTTTGTTTGCAATTTAAGCTTTGTGGTTGGTGACTTTTTTGTTTTTAGCTAAGTAATATACATATTAATTTTATGCATCAGTGTTATTTGCTGTTTTAGTGTTTTTGACTGATGTATACAAATATTCTGTATAATATGTAGTTAAACATATTTTATTTCTCCTGGTTTCAATTTTGCCCTAGATATTTTGGTTACTGTGTAGATAGTTTGTTTATAGTAGGGTTTTGGCTATTGATTCTAAGTAGTGTACTCCCTTGTTAATAAAGAGTTTTACTTTACATTGTAGCATGTCATACATTCCATTGGTTTGTTTGCTAATTTTAGGTTTAATTTGGGTCAAATATTATTTTGTATGGGGAGTAGTTGTTTCAATTTAAATGTGGTTTAGTATTTCGTAGTAAGCGCTACTTTATTAGGTAACAGGGCGTATATGAATGGTTTATTAGTGTTTTGATATTCACCATGTATGCTGTATATCTGAGTGAATGGTTTGGGACTCATTTTGAATGTCCCATCCATCATCCATGTTTGACATTGGCTTAGTTTTAATATGTTTTCTGCTGTAGTAAATATTATGTGTTTTTCATTGTTAAAGTAATCATGTAAGAGAAAGGGTTCTCCATTATGTGCGGTGGTTAAGTGTTCAGCAAATTGGATATCTTGGTATCTTCTAGGGGCAGGAGGTGTATCTTTGGTGGCTTTTAAGTTTGTGCTTTTAAGGTGGGTATAGCTGGTAGCTATCCTGTGATGTGTTCAGGGACTTTCGAGAGTATATCTTTCAGTATTTTAGTTGTGGGCTATTGGGATCTGGTGCTTGCCTCTCCAGAATCTTGTAGTACATGCCTTACTTCAATTTCATTGACATTTGTGGGATGGTTGTTTTCTGTTACATTAATAGGAACATCATATTTTGTAGTCACAATCCCATACAAAGAATTAGAGTAATATTTAGTACATTTCCAATTGATAGTTTCTGTGCTTGTGAGCGAGTAATTGTTTCCCTTTCTGTGATGTGATGCATCTTGTTCTTTCTGTCATTATGCCTGAAAATAATGAAATAATTAAAATAATTGAGTGTTAAAAAATGTAGATTACATTTATTATTGACATTCAAAGGTATGATACTCATTTTTGAATTTTTAAACTTACATGTGTTCTTGCTGGTAATTGCAGTTTTTATTTTTTGGTTTTCCATTGGGGGTGTTGTAATGTGTGTCAAGTGGACCCTTTTCTGTTGGGGGAAAAAGTTGCTTTAGTTTTATTTTAAAGGTTTGTTTGTTAGTAGCTAGTGGGGACTAAGGAGTTACATATTATTTTTAGTGTTTCAGGGTGATTTGGTCTTTTGAAATATTTTTTTTATTTACTTTTTGTGTTCTCCAGGTATGTGATTGCTGTAGTTTTTTGGTAGATTAATAGTTTCTCAATGGTGTATTAATTTCTCTGTAGTATTTACAATTTAGGAGATAAAAGAAGTAGAGTGTATCAATTGTTATTTGTTATTTAACATTTTTAAATTAATTAAATTATAAGTTAGTTCAAAGAAATGTTTTACCTACTTTAGAAGGCAGTTGTATGTATTCTTCCACTTGTGTTTTCAGATTTGCTTTGGCAAATCTGGCAGAGTATCGTCATCTTGCAGCTTTCGTAGTTTTTGGTGCAGAAAGTAGTGTCATTTTGTATGCCTTTCATATGGTTAGTTTAATTGGTAATATAATTTTATTGGTTATGCTTAGTTTGAACTTTTTTTCAGATATTGGTTTTTATATTTTTCGCTAATTAGTGTTTATTTTGTAATATTGAATACATTTCAATTTTTTTTATTTCAGATGTCTATTTATGTGTATTGGTTCAGCACTCTTTTTCAATATGCAATATTAGTTCTTATTCATAAATATTCAGCACCAGACTCATAATATTATATGCACAATTTCAATAATTCATCTTCTCCAATAAATGTATTTTCAACAAAATTCTTTATTTTTGTTCATATTCTTCTTCTTTAAAATTAATAGATAGACTACTGTTCCCTTGAAAGTTGAGAGAGGTTGAACTTTTGGTTCAATGCACCTTTATAAGTATTCAAATACTCTCCCAGTGAGAAGGTCATGTGCGGTAGAAAATTGCCTCAACCTTGTTTGTATATCTGCTTTATATATTTATGTGTATATTTAAAATTATTTTTGTTTAATCCTTACGTAACTACTTGTTCCAAATATATTTTCTATAATAATATTGAGATGTATTGAATCATATACATTTTTTGGGGGCGGTTTATGGTTTTTAGTGTTATGAAATAATTATAATGTTGTTAAAATACTTTTTTTTAAACATTTTTATAGGCATGTAACATAATCACAGATGAGCAGATACAGTCATTGCTATCTTTTGTTCATCCATTTTACTACAGTACATCACATCAGCAGAGGACCTGGTTTCATTACACAGTATTCGGTCCCCTCATCTACCGTGCTCGGCTAGGATTCACAACACCAGCATCATATGCAGTAGTGTTTAACTTTCCTGGTTACTGCTGTACTGATAAAATTCGTTCTGCTACATTGTATTCTCATTTATCTATAAGTATCTGATGATCCAACCCATCTCGAGTAGGAGCTCCAACAGGGAAATCTCCCTTGTAATGTCTTTAAAACTTAACTATTGACGAATATATGCATGGTGGCATACTATCTTCCAGGATCTGAGAAAAACTAATCTGGGTGTGCATAATGCTTGTTGGGCAGGAACCAGGGAGCAGTCCAGTCATCAGGCTACAATCCCACTCACTCCGAGCACTACAAAATGTGGAGAGGCCCCAAAGAGTACCCACCATCTATGCCCCCATCTCTGTAATAACTCACCAAGCCCGCCCCCCAATCTCCGTCACTCTTGCTGCCTGTTATTATCCCTTATTAAGGGCTGTCCTTCTGATCTGACTCCCTGGCTACAGGTGCACATCCATCACCTGTCTGAGATCTGTCTCGGCTTCCATCTTCTGTATCGTGTTCCCGCTCTGGGTGCTCCCAGACTTCCAGGGTTTCACTTCATTGCTCCGCAATGCCGCGCCTCCGCAAGCCCCTTGCGTCCTCCCTGGCCAAGGCCCTCTCCTCCGCCCCAGCCCAATGTGTCACGTCTTGCTTCCAGGCCCCCACCACTGGACCGTTAGCAGACTTCCAAGCCATGGCTATCCTCCTCCTTGCAATGACCAGAGGCAAATCAATAAATCTGTTCCCGACCTTCCACTTAGGTGGGCGAGGGAAGAGCCCCAACAGGCAGACCCCTACAGTAGGGAGGAGCATTCGCCCCTGCGTTGCGCCCACCACCGCCTCCACTTCATCCAAATATGGCCACAGATCAGAGTGCACCCATGTCATGTGAACAAAATCTGCATCTTCACAATTACACCTCGGGCAACCACGGGCCTTGCCACCATAAGCAACTCTGAGCCTATGAGGTGTCATGTAGGCCATATGTAAGTAATTAAACTGTGTGTACTTCAACCTTGTAATATGAGAAACCATTCTAGGGTGCGCTAGAACCCTGTTCCATTACGGGTCTGAGAACTCCCTCTCCAGCGTCATCTCCCAGCGCATACACAAGCTTGTCAGAGGGTTACAAGTTGCTTCTGACCGTGAGCAGTATAACATTTCACCAAGTGGCCAGCCGATTCCAAGGTTAACAAGGAATGCAACACCTGGTGTGTTTTAGGCTCCTCTCTATCCCACCCCACAATTCCTTAAACATACGTATCAGGGCCTCGTATTGGAGGAATTGGCTTGGTGGGAGGCCAGCATCCTCCACCACGTCCTCGAAAGGAGTAAGAGTATTCTGTTGGTAGAAATCTCCCACTGTATCAAGTCCCACCCCAGTCCAAGCCGTCAGCTGTTCAGCTACTAATATAGTAAGCGGGTCCCCATTAGGCAATCCAATCAGGGGTAGAACCGGAGAGTACAAGGGGGTGCTCACAGTCCTAGCCACCCCTCGTCTCCAGCATCGCAGAGCCGTGACCAACAGTGGTGATTGACACGGGCTGTCCACTGCTGGGTTAAGCAATTTGGCCAGTAACCATGAAGAGCCCGTTTCCTTCTCTAGCCGCAATCCCTCCAATCATTGTGCACCCCACTGTAGTCTGGCACTCCTAGGCCATCCTCCCTCATGGGCCATTGTAAAGTTGCTAAGGACACTCTTTTTCCCTTTTCCCAAAGAAGGTCCCTCAATAATGAATCCAGTTGACGAAACCAGCAAGCAGGCACTGTAACCGTGAGATTAATAAAATAATATAATAAGCGTGGGAGCATAACCATTTTAGATGGGGAGATCCAAGCCATGATAGGTAACCGCAATGAGCACCAAAAGAGAGCACAAGATCTAAGGGACCGGAGTGCCCTCCCAAGATTACCTTCCGAGAGATCTTCAAGGGAGTGGTAAACATGTATCCCTAGGAATCTAAAGGTGGACTGCGACCAGTTAAACTCCACCGGGAGTTCCGGGGGTGGGGGGGGGAGCGAAGAGATTACAGGAAACAAATAGGTTTTACTCCTATTGACTTTTAAGCCTGATACGCGTTCAAACCTCCCAGTTAGCTCTAGGGCTGTAGCAGAGCCCGCCACTGCATCCGCCAGATAAATTAAAAGGTCATCCACGTACAGGGTGATAAAATGCTCTTGCCTTCGTACAGGCACCCCTATTTCCACTCCACCCAATCTATACAGAACAGTCAGTGGCTCAATCGCTAGGGCAAACAGGAGCGGCGATAAGGGACATCCCTGTCTGGTACCTCGGAAGATTCTGTATTGCTGGGCTATAGTAATGCCTGTCCGTACCCACGCAGTGGGGCCTCCATAAAGTAGTTTCATCCACCTCAGCCAATCGTCCCCAAGTCCAATTTGCCTAATGGTCTCAAACAAATGATCCCACTGTATGGTGTCAAAAGCCTACTCCAGGTCAAATGACAAAAGGCCGCTGTGGGAGGGCCTGGATCTCCGGGTGGAATAGCAGTGAGTATAGTCTCCACAAGTTAAGGGATGTATTCCGAGAGGGGATAAACCCGTTCTGGTCAGGGTGGAATGAAGAGACATGATCTTGCTGAGTAGTTTAAAATCCATGTTGAGCATGAAGAGCGGGCGGAAGTCTGCCATGCAAGCCCCCTTGGTAGTAGGCTTGGTGAGTGGAACCACTACCTCGTCACGCATAGAGTCCGGGAGTCACCCAAGCCGCAAGGATTCCGCATAGATGGCCACCAATAGAGGAGCCAGTGCTGGGACATAGGCAGTGTAGAATTCTGTAGGGAGGCCGCCTGTGCCCGGGGTTTTCACGTATTTTAATATTGTTTTTAAAACAGAATAGAGGAAAGGAACACTACAACATACCCACCCCAAACTGAATAACAAGTGTGTGAATTTTAACCTACTTCCATGCCCTCTTGCAATTTTGAATATATTAGGAATGTATTGGGAATGGCAGTCAATGAACACTGATGAGTGAGGGCAAGCCACGCTGGTGCTTGATCATGGGTCTGTAGTCTCAACTCACAGACCCAACAAAGGTTTAATGTTGTCATTTTTTTCCATTTTCAGAAACTTTGACAATCGACGACGTCACCATAGAAACACCCTGCACTGCCCTGCATTGAACCTGAATAGGGGTTGCATAATAGCATCACATTTTTATACACATCACATGCTCATTGGCATGTACATGGGCATTGTGACAATTATTACTTAATTATTCAAGCTGATGTGAGGGTCCAGTAAACCTCTCCTTGCTGCTCTTTTCAAACTTTGGAGTGGAGTAATGGAAGTGTTTTACCCTTCCTCTTGCTAGGGCTTCTGGGGGTTCAGAAGGACTGTGTTACCTAATTAACTTCTGATTTTCCCCTTGCACGCACTTCATTCTGACATTTCAGCCTTCATTAATAAAAGGCATGTGGGCAGCTTGAAATAGTCATCTTAACAAGGAGGATAAAATAGGGCAGGAAGGGTTCTTTGGACTGCTTGACTTTTTTAAGAGCCAGATGTACCCACCACGCCCTCCTATGTAGTTTCATAATTCCTACCCCATTCTCTAGGAGCTGGGTTGGATGGTCTAGAGTGGACTCTTTAGGCACCACTACCTCATCCACAACAATGTCTCTATTGACACTGGCCCCAACACCACATGTCTTACGTGCACTCCTTCTCGGATAGATTGAGTTTGCTTTGGCAGATTTTTGCATTTTCATCCATCCTCAAATTCAAGGAAGGAGGAGATAATCGATCCATGAACATCACTCCGATCTTAATCACTGACACTGTGTTCCCTGAGTCGGGGTATGAACATCACATCCTCCAACTCCTCATGATCCTGAAAGTGCTGTTACATCATTTCAAAATCAAAAACCCTTAACCAAACGCACCACAAAATGAAGAGTAAGAAATCCAAAATTAAAGAAAAAGGTGAAAATTAAAAAAAAATCCTACAAATAAAAAAATTAAAAACGTCAACCTCCCCAGAGGGTACACAATGAAACAAAAAAAATGCAACTGAAAACTGAAGCCAAAAATACACTAACCTGTCTCAAAATTCTATCCCCAAATTCCTTCATTTTGTGGACCTGCCTTTTCTCACCCTCCCATAGCAGGAAGCAGCAGCTTGGTAGGTTACTCTTGGATGCTATTATCATGAAAGCCCGCTGCATCTTGTGTGGGAAGTAAAACTTCATGTAAGCTTCTTAATCATGCCCAAACACTCATGTGAGTTGTTATACTGTCCTGCAAAAGCACCCAAACTTGCCTTTTGAGACTATGGACATTCACTGGTTAGAAAGTCTACAAATTCCAAGATTCTCTATAAGATTTTGAGGCACATGCATCAAGCATTATTGCCTTCACAACGTTTGTGAACTCAAAAAATTATTTTTAGATGCAGCAAACCCTAATTTGCGATTTGGTAACCTGTTACCGAATCGCAAAATGGGTTTGCGATTCGGTATTTGGAAGAGGCATGTTTAGGGCGTCCCTTCCAAATACCGAATCCTAACGGTATGCATGAATGTTTTGTGACCGTGAATGCGGTCGCAAAACATTTGCATATTACCACCTACTTCAAGTAGGTGGTAACCCATTTGTAAATGGGAAGGGGTCCCAAAGGGACCCCTTCCCCTTTGTGAATGATTGTAAAAGCATTTTTAAGAGCAGGCAGTGGTCCCACGGACCACTGCCTGGTCTTAAAAAATGAAAAGAAAACTTTTAATCTTACTTTTTAAAAAGCATCTCGTTTTCCTTTAAGGAAAATGGGCTGCTTTACATAAAAAATAGATTGCTTTATTTAAAAGCAATCACAGACATGGTGGTCTGCTGACCTCAGCAGGCCACCATCCCTGTGATGCCATAGATTCCTAATGGCTCGCAAATTGCGACCTACCTCATTAATATGCATGAGGTATGTCTCTTTGCGACCCATTAAGAATCACTAATGAAACTGAAAACAGTTTAATACATTAGGATTAGAGATTACCTAATTGCGATTCAGAGAAAATCGCAATTAGGTAATAGCTACTTGTAATAATGAAACATGTGGCCCATAGTTCTTTTTTAAAGCAAAGAAAGATTAAAATTTTGTAATTGTAATATGCAGATGTACTTTTCAATACAGATAATGTACTGTTCCCACTCATGTTTTTCTGTCTCGCCACGTTATGGGAGTCCTCATGTGAATACTTTAAAAATGAGAGATAGAGAGCAGGATTGTGGTTTGGGCCAGCCCCCGTCAGCCGTTGGCTCTCTCGTGTATTTTTCATGGTTTGCCATTGCTTCGTTGGGCTATCCATCAAACCAATGGAGTTTCAAATAAGGTTACATTGCTGCACTGCTGTTCACATTAGGAGTTGGTGATTGGCCTAAAGAACCAGTTCAGTACAATTCGTCCTACTTGCTTTCATTCTATGCATCATTCTGATGTTCCCTATTTGTTTCCCTATCTGTCCTTTGGTCTTTAATATCCTTCTCTGTCCTTGCTTGTTTTCCTTTTCTGGCCTTACAAACTGGTGGCTTCTTGCACAGTGTGCGCGAAATACCTTCTAGAACACAGCTAAGGTTCTGTTCTAATATAGCCTTATAGCCCGGGCTATACCGGCTATTAAAGGCCCGCTCCAGAGTTAAAGGCCCGAGCCGAAGGCGAGGGACTTTAACAAGGGAGCGGGACTTTAATAGCCGGTATAGCCCAGCTACGAAGGGCTATAAGGCTATTAGAACATTCTGCCACTAGAGGGCAGAATGTTCTAACAAATAAAACAAAGGTCTCTCGGAGTTCGAGGGGGTTTAAATCCCCTCGGGCTCCGAGAGGCCTTTGTGAAGACAACATTGGAATGTTGCTTTGCGGGCCTTTACCGGCCCATAGAAGCACAAAGCACTCCATTGTCTTCAATGGAGTGCTCCACATTCCAATGTTCTAATATAGCCTTATAGCCCACCGTAGCGGGCTATACCAGCTATTAAAGGTCCGCTGCAGCGTTAAAGGCCCGAGCCGAAGGCGAGGGCCTTTAACAAGGGAGCGGGACTTTAATAGCCGGTATAGCCCAGCTACGAAGGGCTATAAGGCTATTAGAACATTCTGCCACTAGAGGGCAGAATATTCTAACAAATAAAACAAAGGCTTCAGGGAGCGCGAGGGGATTGAAATCCCCTCAGGCTCCCTGAAGCCTTTGTTCACAGTCACAGCTGTGAACAAAGAAACATTGGAATGTTGGAGCTCCGGGCTTATACCAGCCATTATAAGCCCGGAGCTACTCCATTGTTTTCAATGGAGCTCCCAACATTCCAATGTTCTAATATAGCCTTATAGCCCGCCGTAGCGGGCTATACCGGCTATTAAAGGCCCGCTCCAGCGTTAAAGGCCCGAGCCGAAGGCGAGGGACTTTAACAAGGGAGCGGGACTTTAATAGCCGGTATAGCCCAGCTACGAAGGCCTATAAGGCTATTAGAACATTCTTCCACTAGAGGGCAGAATGTTCTAACAAATAAAACAAAAGTTTCAGGGAGCGCTAGGGGATTGAAATCCCCTCAGGCTCCCTGAAGCCTTTGTTCACAGCCACAGCTGTGAACAAAGAAACATTGGAATGTTGGAGCTCCGGGCTTATACCAGCCATTATAAGCCCGGAGCTACTCCATTGTTTTCAATGGAGCTCCCAACATTCCAATGTTCAAATACCTAGTAATACCTATCAATATAAAATTGACTTCCTATTGAACATTCAGGAGTTGCACTCAGGGCCTTATTAATTACTATCTCCATCATAACACAGTATTGGTATATTTATTTAGGATATAGAAAACAAACATCTTTAGAATCACAAAAGTGAATATGCATATTTATGTGTTAAAGCTTAGCTCACTGTGTGATCTTGCATGCTGAAAACAGAAGCAGTCATGTTTTCCCATTGTTTCTTTCCACTTGTAACAAAAGGAGACATTCAATGGCATCTGCTCCATTTATAATTCTGTGGTGTTCTGAGATTGATGGGGCAGCGGTGGATCACTGTGATACCTCTGGTAAAGGCCTCACGCACTACAACCTACTGGTAGCAAAGACTTGTCTCTGGCACAAGGGACCTCTAGTAGCAGCCTGGGGTACTGCAACCTGCTCTAGACAGAACTTGTGTTGGGTTCACAGGACCTTAAATACAGCATAAGGTGCTTCAGCCAGCTACAGCAAGGCCTCGTGACTCGAGTTTCCTTTAGCAACTATAGTGCTGCATCCTGAATCAGGAAAGTGCCAACTGCAGCTTTTGAAAACTCTGATTACATGCAAATACCGCATTTAGTAGAGGGTTTTTTGTGCTTTCTGTTTACATAAATTTTGTCCTTGACTGGTGCAGAGTACGTAAACAGCAATTAATGGGCTTGAGCATGCAACATGAGCAAGCTTTGCCAAAGCACGTGCCTGGTTTGCATTTTCACTTCCAAACCAGACTTATTGGCTTTGACAATGCTTGTTTAAAAAACACGGTTTATTGGTTTCACAAATGCTTTTTTTAAAATTACAATAAGGTGAAAGAACTATTCTAGAGAAATGGCGTACAAAACTCTTTGCTTACGAAATTGCTGATGCCTGCTGTACTGTTCATTTAAAAGGTTATAAGAAGCGAACAAAACTGCATTTTGATGAGTGTGCTCAGTATATTATACAAAGTAAATTTCTTTACTGTATTTTTTCAAAGTACCAGTATCCAAGAAGAAATGCGTAATAGCATGTGCACTGCACTGAAATAGATTTTGTAAATGAGTATGTGAATGCGAAAGAGGGCCCAGTCTTTTACTGTACTATGCATGATTAAATATCTCTTCCTGTTTGATGTTTCAGGAAAGGATGCAGATAGCCGTTTTTCTAGAGGTGAGATGTCTGAAGAAATCTATGAGTGTCTGCCCTGCAGGGAAGGATGCTCCCACTGCACAGATGACACCCCATGCTATGCACAAGAGGACACATATTTACGGGTCGCTATCATCTCATTCCAAGCCTTTTGTATGCTGTTGGACTTTATTAGCATGCTGCTTGTCTACCATTTTCGCAAAGCAAAGGTAACCAATATTGTTTTAATCTTGTTTATGCACATCATTTCCCATCATGCCCTGAAATGTTGATTCAGGTTTGGTTTTTAGGTTTGAATAGGGACTGGACGCCATATTGTTCATGAAACATCCTGAAGTAAAGATAACTTCGCATTGGTTATTATGACAAGCGTAACTGTTCTATCTGTGACTGGTGATAGAAACAATAGTGAGCGGAGGTGGGAACACTTCCCTTCTTTTTGAATGAAAATATAACACATCATCATTTTAATTGAAAGTTAATTTCACATACTTTATTTGCATAAATAGGGCCTTGACAGAGTGCTGGTATCATACATCCAAAATCTACTTTATATTTTTGAGCACCTTTGCCCACATTGCATTTGCCCATGCTGTGCTTCTCATGATAAAACGTCATTCTGTTGTCATCAGAGCAACATGATACTGCTTGCCATTTTTTCATCTATGGGTGTCTTGCTTATGTTTATGCTGGATGTTCTATGTAATACAAAAAAGTGATGGATGAAATGCTTGAATTAATCTGAGCCACTGGTAATTATTGGGCTGCACCCCAATCTATCGTTTTTTTCCCACCATGCCACCTCAGATTAGACCCAGCCATATGCAGATCAGCCTTGGTCCTGCTCTAGTTGCACAGACCTGCACTGATAAGGGTAAACTTGCAATTGTAAATTGATGGACGGATGCCCAATATGATTTGATACTACCAAGGGGCAGGGAATTCCCTTCCAAGGTGGGGAAAGTGTTTGAAGTTTGGGGGTACCCACAATCTTAAGAGTTTGTAGCAATTTGCAAACTTGTTCCCAACCCATCCGCGTCAATCAATCAGTAGATTTTTAGAGTGATACTTGACACCCGTAATGGTATCCAGGCACTGGCAGAGTCCAGTTAATTTGCCGAATAGCCAGGTCTTCAGGCACATTTGGAACTCTGGAAGATATGGGGGGGGGGGGTCTGTAAATAAAAGGGTAGCTCGTTCCATGTCTTCACTGCTAGGAGAGCAGGAGCAACCTCCACATCTGCTATGTCAGATGCGGGGTGTGAGGGTTAGAGCAAGGGAGGTGTCTAGTGGGCTGATGAAAGTTCAGGTGGTGGTTCAAAGAGGAGGTCCGCAGTTGTGTAGGGCCTTGTATGCATGGGTCAGGAACTTGAACTAGCATCTTTTCTGTGTAGGGAACTAGTGTAGTTCTCTGAGGTAGTGGGTGATGTGGGTTTATCTTGGGAGATCCAGGAAAAGTCTGGCTGTGGTGGTCTGTATTGTTTGTAGTTGTCGGAGGAGTGGAGTTGCAATCCCTGCATAGAGCGCTGCTATAGTCCAGTCGGCTGGAAATGAGGGCCTGGGTGATAGTGCATCTTGAGCTTTGGGGTAGCTATTTAAATAGCTCATGAAGAATGCAGAGGATGAAGAAGCAGAAGGAGCAGACAGTGTTGAGATGAGTCATCATGGTTAGCTTGTTTTCCAAAATGATGTCAAGGTTCCTAGCGTGGTCAGTGTGGGTAGAAGGTCCGAGTTCGGAGGGCCACCAGAATGCATCCCATGGGGAGCTTTTGTTTGCGAAAATCAGTACTTCTGTCTTGTCTGTGTTGAGCTTCAGGCAGTTGTCCTACATCCAGTTGGTGACGTCTGTCATGCAGTTGTGGAAGTTGGTCTTGGTGGTGTCATGAGAGATGAAGAAGATGAGTTGTATGTCGTTGGTGTAGGATATGATTTTGAGTCCGTGGGTTTTGGCATTGCTGACCAGAGATGTCATATAAGTGTTGAAGAGGGTGGGGCTGAGCAAGAATACTTGGGGTATTCCACAGATGATTTCCTTGGGTTCAGAGGTGAAGGGGGGAAGGCAAACTGTTTGCGTTCTTCCGGTGAGGAAAGAGGCGATACCATTGAGAGCAGCTCCTTGGATGCCTATGTTATGCAGCCTTGAAACAGGTAACAGGATGCCTATTCCAAGTAAGAGCTCAGTTAAGTTCCTTTCCACAGTGGAAATTGGGTTAGAACATCACCAGAACTGGTGTAGGTAATTTGCTTTCTCCACAGGTAAAACGTGAAAAGGTGTTATTGTATATCACAAATTATTATGCCTCAGAAAATTATTATGCCTGAGAAAACCCTTTGCAGAGTTGCATGTTGGAATTCACAAACGTTTTCCTGGAGTACTGGGAACCAGTCACTGGTTCGTGTTTTCTGTACTAATCTTGAAAAGCTTTATGGATTCCTCAAATTGGGAAATCTTCACCCTGGTGATGTTGCAAACCTGTGTGTTCAGATTTCTGACTTATTTTTAGTGCAGTTGTATATAACATTCTCTTATGTGAGGTTAAAGTAAGTCACTATTGTTTATTTCAGAATGCTCAAATCTGTTGATTAGTTTTGGGTGAGGACCGGAGGCTGATAAGTCTAGCTTAGAACATTTTTAAATAGGTCAAAGGAAGATGGGCCACACACTAAAAGTTTCCTTTGGCAGAGCTTTCTGAAACTCCACTGTTAGATATCAAAATGTTCCCGAGCTCTAAATTAGGTGGGGGGATTGCAAGTATGGCTGAGCGAACATCCTTCACTGTTCAGCAGAAAGTCAAGTCTTCCAAACCCTAAATGATCCTATGTATTTCTTCTTTTTATTGAATTTATAATTGAAACAAACAAATGTCAGAGACTTTCATATATGATTTCAAAAAACATTTTTACATGTTTCAAACATTTGTAAGAGTTTTTAGAGCCTTTTCTCTCAAGATCCAAATTTATCTTCTTGTTTTTGTCAAGCTTAACCTGCTTGTGGTTCTTACCATCAAATGTATTTCTAATTGTGATACAATGCAAAAAATCACTAAAAGGTAGTTTCATTGCTAGAGATTCAACTTTCTGTTTGAGTCACTACAGATGTTACATCATATGGGTGGGACTCAGACCCTCTTCTTCTTGAGTCTCTCCTACTAGCTATTAGCTCCTGTATATCTAGCAGAATTATTTTCCCTCTTCCCTTTCTATTAGCCTATGTTACCTAGTGCCATCCTATCTTGTATCAATTCCTAACCCATTTTCTTTTATTACCATAAAAAAGTTGCTCCTGTTCCATCCTATGTTCCTGAGTGCCCTTTTCCGGTTGTTGTTACTACTTTTCTTTGCTTTGGAAAAACAGACAGGATATCCTTAAAAAATAAGTGAAGTCAGTTGTCTCGTTGAGACATTTTGAGTGTATTGAATCCAACTTCTTCATTCAAAAAAATATTTTTGCAAATGTTTCCCCCTCTTGGTAAAGATATTTCTGTTTCTAAAACCTGAACATAGATGTTTGATTAATCTTGTGGCTGCATTGATTGAAGTGAATCCCGATTGATGATTTTACATTTCCATTATCTTATTACTCCTATATTCTGTATGTGTTGTCTTTGTTTTTCTCTCATTCTTTAATCAGAATGCACACTGTTACATGTGGTAAATTCCCTTAATGCAATCATTTTACTTGCCCTGGAATGGTGCATATCTTCCGCCATTTGTTTGTGTCACATACCAGTATAGTATTGTATTATTCAGTCAATTTTGTTTACAATTGGAAGAAATCAACTTTAATACTGTGAGGGCCAGGAGGGCAGTTAGAAAACATGACTCAGTAGACAGTCTATCCCTGCCGTTTCACCAAACCGGTGAGCTTGGTGAAGCGGCAGGTGTAGTCGGCCCACCAAGAGAGTCTTATTTTTATCTCTTACATTGTGCAAGCATCTACATAAATGTATTGCAATGAGTAATCCCCCTAGATGAAGGACACAATTGTCTGAAGTGCATTGGTGTTTTTGTACAATGAGGATTGATTACTTATTCACATACTTGGATATCAATCGGATTAGTGCTTAATTTGTAACAGAATGAGTGCTGGTGCCCAAAGCTCTGCTCAGAAATCAGTAGCCAATGCTTTCAAATGTCAGTGCAGTCTTAAATACAACTCGTGGTTCTTCAATCCACTACCATACACTCCCTGCACCTTTATTTCACTCTTGCTGGATCCTGCTTTCTCACTTTGCATCAGTATTTCCATCTTTCTCCGTCTTTCTCCTTTGTATGTTTTCCCTCTGTTGCTCACAATCCATGTCTGATGAGAAAAATTAAGTGCCGGTCACCAAAAATGAGTTTCGGTGGGCCCCACCAGCAACTATCACCTTAAATTAGCACTGGATGCATTATATTGACAAAATATTGAAAAAAACAGCATTACGCTAAACTTTGCAATCGTGTGATGAATAAACCTTCTTTGAAAAACATAGAATATACCGAGAATATTGCGTTAAATGTATGCAATTTTTTTAATAAACTGGAGCTACACTAAGTGCATACTGGAGACTAAATTGTCTCATGATATAGAACATATACAAAGTATTAAATCACAAGCCCCAATGACAGTGGGCTTATCAGCACTGCACACTGTTAATTGATAAACCCAGATTAATTTACTAACATTCATATGTATACATGGAGGGCCTTAAGGAATTTAGGTACCAGTGCTGATATTCCCATACTCACATATTGCACTTACACATATGACACATGCACACAGAATGTCAGCACAATGATCTGGGGTTCATGTAACAGTAGAAATGTATATGAAAGTGGTCATGAGACCACATTCTCTATGACACACAGAAAAAGGTCTGGTTGCACTAATAGTTCACAAAAACTTGGTATGCTACCACTACCAGTTTTTGCGATTGTCCCAGGATTTGGGAAGTAGTTGTATATCTACTATGAGGGCACACTTGTTGGGCATATCCATGTCGCTGAACAATTATGTGACAGGCAGGCTCTGAGGCTGCAAAACCCTGTGATCTATAAGACCCTTTGTGTCTGAAAACCTAAGTGTTCTTTACAGTGAAAAATCCTGCTCTTGCCTCCATATTTTGAAGTGAATTTGTAGTAAGTGATTGACCATCAAGGAATGAATGTTGTCTGTGGCAATCTCTTTTATTAATGAAGGCAGTGAGGTCAGGCAACATTTCTTTGAGAAGCATTTGAGTGAATTCTCAAGTTCTTCAATCATTTGATTCAGCATTCCTGCTTACACAGAATTGGCAATAGATAGTCTGTATTGATGATGGTAAGCAGAAAAGCAAACATTTTGGGAGCAGTTTCACTAGTGTTCTATTGGTCAAAAAGAACCAACAAATTACTTTGTAAGTAAGCCAAATGGATTAAGATGGATTGTTCTACTTTTCCAAGAAACAAATGTCTATAATTACTGAGAGGCAATTTGTATTTCTATAATTTTTATATTTATACAATATTTAAGTTCATAAGGCATATAAGTGCATTTTTGTATGATGAACATACAATGCTATGCTGTAATGTTAGATCTACAATGGAAAAGAAAACAGACTGTGTAGCCAAAATTGAACCATGAGGTTGGTGGATTTACCTCCATGTTTTGGTTTTTATTTAAAGGGATTTTGTAAATATTGGTTTTGTTCAAGATTAAAAAGAAATGCACTAAGCTATTATGAAGACATTCATCATATTTCAAGAATGCTATCAGTTGTAATGTGGAACTGATGGATACATTAGAGGGATATACATTAAAGTAAATGTTTAAAAAAAGAAAAATAATATTTCCAAACTGAACCTTAAGTGAGTTTACCGGTGGGTGGAGAACGGACTTGGTGTGAATGCATTTATTTGTTGAATGATTATACACATCTCTACAGTTGTGGGATAATTCACCTGACACAACAAGCATTTAAGTTGCTTAAAGATATATAGCAGTGTGGAGCATAACCTAATTACTAATCCATACTCAGTGCTGATGAGTGTTCTGCTTTCACCAGTAAACTGCTGCCTGCTTTACCGGATCAGGGGATCTACACCCTCAGCTTTTCCTGCTCCTTTGCAGCGCGTAGCTGCTATCGACATCGTTGTAGCACCAGGAGGCGCTACAAAAGCGGCCGCGGTCTCCCGCAGCGCCAGTCTGCGGCAGGACAAGGCTGGGATGGGCCACCCCCCTTGGTTCCAGGATCCGTAAAACATCGGTAAGGAGCCCTATCACATTCTAACAGCTTTCTGTGTTTCTAATAAATATTAGCGGTACCAATGGGGAAAAGGAAACTGCCACCTAGCGGAGGGAAGCCCTCTAAAAGCGTCCCCATCACGAAATTTTTGAAAAACGCAGTGGGGTTAATTAATAATGAAATATTCCAAGTTGAGGAGGAACTTGCGGCCACAAAAAATGCCCTGGACGCCGCAAGAAAAGACTTCCTACCAGAGGGTGGGATTGATCCCTCTTCTTCAGCGAATAATGGGAGAGTGAAGGACCTTGTGGTAGAGAGATCTAGCGTCAGTGAAAACAACACAGCCACTGCTCCGGATACGGTTAATCCCTGTGTTTTAACATCTTCCTTGGAGATCTCCAAGGTGCGCTCTTTTCGCACACTGGCAGCTAAACTGTGGAATGCCCTTCCTGTACATATCCGGAGTATGGATAACTATCTGACATTTCGGAAAGCACTGAAGACATATCTTTTCCCTTCTTTTTAGGTTTTGTAGTCCAAGTCCTTCTGTCTGTCTCTGTGGCTCTTAATGGCCCTCTGGCTTTTTCTTTCGCTCGTCATGATGGGCTCCTTGCTGTTTGCGGCCTTTACTGCTTTTAGCGCCGGGACGCCCCTTTGCTGGGGCAGCTGCGCGCTCTACAAGTCAGCCTAACATAACATAACATCTCGGTTTTATCTAACACTATGGATCTGGTCTCTCCTCCGGCCAAAAAACTAAAACAACTCCCCCAACTATCTAACGTACCCCCAACTAATCAGGCAGTAAATACAAAATCCAAGCCCAAGCTGAAAAAAGGAGGGAAAAATGTAGGGACAGTAAAAGACCTGGAGAGTACCCACGTGGAAATTCATGCTCAAAAATCACAAAATCTGGAGACTCTTTTTAAAAAATTGCATGGTAAAATTGACAGCATTGAACGTCGACTGATGTCAGAAATAAAATTAATTCAAAAGGACATTACGTACTTAACAGACTTGGTCTCGGAAATATTACCGTCTAAAATATTGAATAAAGTACCTAGAGTAAATATTGCAGTCGAAACACAAAAAGAAGGCTCAGGGATTTCCACCACAGCCGGCATAAACCACCCAAGTCCAACTAGTCCCGAGGCGTACCTAAGGACGCGCCAAAATACACAACCTGGATATGAAACTAGGGCAAATAAAGACATTAACGTTAACCCGCTAAGCACAGCAAAAGATAACCAACCAGACAAAGCAACTAGGACCCAGCAACTGATTGATAATTCTGCGGTTTCATTGCACCTCCCTCCACAGGTGACTCCATATGTCATCATCTTGAAAAACGTTCCAAAACTGTCGGACAACAAAAGGCAAACGTACGAGTCATTAAAGAACCAAGTTGTACATTGGATCTCCGCAAGGACTGATTTTAATGTCAACCTACTACAAGATAACATCATAATGTTGAGAAGAGTGAATTGGGTGGGGAGCTCCAGAAAAACATTCCAAGGAGACTGTGTGGTGGTAAATTTTTGTAGCAGGGAATTGGCAGGGAATTTGATTGATATTTTCTACAACCACTCTGTTGATCTTTTTTACAATAAGGAAGAATATCTTACCCCCGTCCCACTGGGTTATTTTTATAGGCCCAGATACGCGCAAAACTATAGCAAAACAAATACCATCCACAGGTACGACCCAAAAGAGATTATTCCCTCATATAATAAGTACGCCCCCTTAAGAAGTTGTAGCGATACAGATTGACAGAGGATGAACGCCGTTGGGTTACTTATTAGTAATAAGGATATTACCACCACCTGTAATAGACTAGAGGGTAGCGGGTTCCTAGATCGTGATAAGGTTAATACCCGTAACACAGCAGTGGTTGGCGTTAGCGAACGATCCCATGATATTTAATCCATTATGTCATGGAATGTGGCAGGGGTCAAAAATAAATTAAATGACGGGGAGTGGCTAAAAACGTTTAAGGATTGTGCTCTAGTTCTGTTACAGGAAACGTGGCACACTGGCCCTTTTTTCATCAATGGTTTTCAAACAATATGTACACAGGCCACCCCCTCTAGAATGGGGCGTGCAAAAGGTGGCCTCGCCACTGCAATTTCAATATCCTCTCCCCTAAAACTAAGACAAATATATACCATGTCACAATTCTACCAGTTAATTCATCTTTATATTGAGGGGAAACAGTCAATCATCGTAATTAATTTTTACAATAACATTTTTGATAATACAAGATTTAAGATAATTAAGTCTTTAGAAGAAGATCTGGATGGCTTTTTAAAGGGGGTGGGGGTGATTATATACTTATTTGGGCAGGTGATTTTAATAGTGAAAGATGCTGTATAGTAGCAGGAGAACAATGTGGTTACCTTAATCATTTTGGCGATCAAATCCCCCACTTTCCACATGATATTTATGGGGAAGCAATACATTTTGCTATCCATAAATATAACTTAGTAGCCATGGAATTGGAAGAATTCGATGGAGAGCCACTTACCCAAACTTTTGCAGGGGCCCGATCCTCCTCAGCTATCGACCATTTTATTGTGTCAGAGCACTGTGGGGAACTAGTTGAGAATTTTACAATTCATGTAAGCTTGATTAGCGATCATTACCCACTGATTATGACTTCGAAGCTTATTCTGCCACAGCAAAAAAGGGGGAGGGCAGCGGATATAAACATTGACACACAAGGTACTAATGGAGTATCAATAAAATAGACAGGTGTTAACCCAACCACCTTCATGGATAACCTTGTAGGGAAAAAACAAAATGACATTAACATCTGTTTAGATAGTACTTCAATCAATCTAGACGTTATAAGTGCCTTTTGTAATATCAGTAACAAAATAGCAGAATACCTAAAATTAAAACAGAAGAGAAAAAATTGTAACCAAAACCCCAGATGGTTCAATCAGGAGTGTACAAGGCTAAATAAGGAATTAAAAACGACCTTAAAAGCGAGACCTAGGGATAGTGCCAAAATAAGTATTTTAAGGAAAACCTATAAAGACTCCTTGAATCTAAGAAAAATAGAGATCCGTGAGGAGGCTTGGGAAAAGCTAATTCAAGCCGCAGCGACACAGGATACAACCCTATTCTGGAAAACGATAGATCATCCTTTTTTTAAAGATAGCTCTGCAGTGAAGATAGACGTTTTAGTCTCGCCGGAAGAATGGAGAACCCACTTTGAAAATATTTTTAACCCAAGAGCTGCTCTAATTAATAATAAGGAAAATAGCAACTTTATTATAGTGGAGCCCATGAGATTACCCCTGATAACCCTGGAAGAGATTAAAGCAGCCCTAAACAAAAGTGCGAATGGTAAAGCTGCAGGACCAGATGGGGTTCCTATTGATGTTTTTAAACATAATATTGATTTCTGGTCGCCTATTTTATTGAATGTTTTTAACGCCACCTTAGGAGGTACGTTACCAGCATCATGGGTAGAAAGTATAATAGTTCCCATTTTTAAAAAGGGGGATAGAGGGAAGGCTAAATGCTACCGTCCCATATCCCATCTTGACTCTACCTCGAAACTGATGGGCAGAGTGTTGCTAGGAAGACTAGAAAATTGGGCCTCTGAGAACAACATCTTAACCAAGGCCCAGTATGGTTTTAGAAGGGGTATTGGGACGGTGGAACAATGTGTAAATTTGGAATTATTGGTAGGGAAATAAACCCTAGCCAAGGAAGGGGCTCTACATCTCTGCTTTGTTGATCTCACCAGTGCGTTTGACATGGTTAACCATGTTAAACTATGGCAAACACTGGTTGAGTTAGGTGCCCCCAACGACATTGTTATCTATCTCTCCCAGATTTATACCTTTTTAACATCTAGAGTGCGGTTTGGTTTGAAGGGCGAATGTACCCGGGACTTTAGGGTAACCCGAGGGATACGACAGGGCTGTGTTTTAGCCGCTCTTTTATTTTCACTGTATATAAATAATGTTGATTCTTATCTACAAAAATTGGAGATAGATGCCCCAAAAGTAGGCATTCATCCCACCCTTGTACTTTTATACGCTGACGACGCTGTCCTAATCTCCAGGACAGCTAATGGTCTGCAATGCCTTATAGAAAAATTTACGCAATTCATGACTGAAAAAGATTTATTGTTGAATCTCACAAAAACTTTCGTCATGACGTGCTGCAAAAATAGAGCAAGGATTAGACAGCACCATGTGGGCGGCGTCAAAATCAACAGAGTCTCAAGTTTTACATACTTGGGGTCATTGTTTAATAGGAATGGTACTTGGGGTGCGCACATAGAAGTATCCAATTTGACATTTTTAAGAACAATTGAGGGCATTTTTAGATTCGCCTCAAAATTAGGAAATAAACCAACAAGGGAAATCCTAGCCCTATACAGGAGTAAATCCATCACAACCGCATGTTATGGGGCAGCCATATGGGGAAGATCCAATACTACCTCCCTACAAATTCAAGAGAACAAGTTTTTAAAACGTCTGTTATCAGTCCCAAGTTCCACATCTAACTATATAGTCCATAGAGAATTGTCCGTTCCTTATATCAGTGATCTCATAGGTATGGCAGGACTAACCCTATGGCACGGTATATGGACGAAAGAAGAGGCAAAATTTACCAAGGACATAATTCTGGATTGCTTGGCTCTCGATAACTGCAGGAAAATTCCTTGGCTAGAGTATATCTATACCCTCCTAAAAGGCTGTAAGGTAACTCTAGACCGAAAGGAGCCTTCACATATACAAGATTATAGTAAAAAGGAGCAGAAATCAAGGTTTATTTCCTCCATGGAGCTGGTGAGAGAGGTGAAATAGGTCAGAAAAAAAGTGTTACCTCTTATTGTGAGTAACCTCTGTCCACGGGCACACAACCGTATCTTATTATGGTAAGAAATACTCAGCAAAGGTTTTACCTAACGAGGCTTAGGTTTGGCACTCTACACTTTTTAATTGCATTCCCCAAGATGGGAGAGTGGTGCCATAAACTCCCGAATTGCCCATGCGATGGAAAGTCCCCCCAGTCCACGCTGCATTTTTTAATATTTTGTAATTTTTATAGGGATATAAGAAAATTTGTACTGAAACCACTCTTTTTAGCAAATACATTTTATCATTATAAACAAGCTTTTAACTTTATCTGTAGATTGGAGAGTGTTAAAATTACGAACGCCGTCATTAGCTTCATACAAATGTCCATTAGGAGAAGAAAGGACTATTCCTATTTAGAGGCTCTAGTCTATGAATAACATGATGACTGAATTTGGAGTCGCAAAGTTCCAATGATTTTGATGTATGTTTTAAATTTAGAATTATGATTTTGTGATACGTGAACAATAGGAGAACTCCTCTTATCTAAAAGGATGATCGGTTTAAGGCACAACTCCGCACTTTATATATTTTACCGAATTGCACTTTGCAGAAATTTCTAAATATATGGTCTAATCAGGTTCCTATTATTTTAAATCATGACTGATTTAACATCTTGTATGTCTGAACGGGAGCCTCAAGGTCTCTAGTGTTTGATGAACGCTAAAACATGGCACTGTATGCACTTTGAAAGAGCAAATTTTATTCAAAGGATGATCGGATTAAGGTATTACCCTGCATTTTATATATTTCTATTTGATATGCACTTTATCCAAATAATTATGATATATGTAGTATTTTTCATATGTTTTTATTAGGTTTTTATTAGCTTAAACCATGACTGACTTAATATCTTGAGTTATCGACTATAATTGAATTGTATGTATGAATGTAAAATATTTTATGATTGTACTGAAACTCAAATGATTCAACAGCTATGTAATTTGTTTTTATGATTAGAATGCTTTTATGGTCGTATCTAACGTACCGAATAAAGCTGTTTTGACTTGACTTGAGTGTTCTGTCATTATGTTTTGAGTATAGATTTGAACTCTGACTTGTTTGCATTCTCATTGAGGATGTGTTGCAATGATCAGTTTAGTATTTGGACTTGAATCTGTGGTTAAATGCACCATCTTTCATTCAGTGAGGAGGAATCCCAGAGCTTCCTAATAACTACTCCAGAAAAAGGCGGTTAACCGTGGTTTTGTGCAGTCCCCACATTGCTTTGGGTAATTAAAATCAGGTTTCTCGCTGAAACGTCAGTATTGTGGTGCATCCCGGATCTTCCAGTTTCATCCAGTTTTGATTATGCTCTTGACCCTGTAATGTAATGTGGCACACTTGCCGTGGACACACAAGGCAAAGGCCTGGCTTTACTATTCACCTTAGTTTAAATTTGTCATGGTAAAAGGAATCTTGATCATGGGCCAATAAAGTAATATTTTTCCTGTCAGTCCCACATGCTGATCTTAACCTGTCAAAAAGGGTTGCTAGTGTGTCTAAACTTGGTTAGGATAGATACAGGCATTGTGTTTAGTGCCTATTTTGGTCAATACCTTCTGAAATTTAAGGCACACTATGGCATGTGAAGTCCTGATCACTTCTCAGGCTTGACTATCCCATATTTAAGATATTCTCTTAACATTGCCTATTGTGAGTCTTCTTGGATTTGTTTGCTGTTAAAAATTCTATCTGTTTCAACATGGAGTATGGATGATAGCTTTTTAGCCGATTTTGGTGTGCTTACGTTTTCTCTTTGTCTCCATTTTCATTTTGCACCTTCTATGACACGATGGAAATTTTAACAGTGATGGTGAAATAACCCTTCCTCAAAGACAGTAACATTTTCTTATTACTTATTTTTCTCTGAAAGATGCATAGATGTTATTGCCATTGATCTCATGCACTTTTTTTTGGCTGTGTTGACGTCACAATATGTCTTCTTCCATTAATCTGCTTTTTCAAGATTTTTGTCAAAAAGCAAATGCTTTATATAAGTGCTTCCACAGATTCTCTATTTAAGGGAGTTAGTTCCTATATTTATAGTCTTATCATGTGGTATGTACAGGAGCAACTGCTGTGTCTTAGGTCATTACCTCTGAGGGTCAAATGATGATGCTTACTGCTCTAATTGATGTTAGTGCCATCAGAACTAGCTGGAAGCAAGTGTCACAACTGGCACAAGACTCTGGATCAACTTTTAGCAAGATAGTGGCAGTTGCCGTTTTGTATATACTAACCCCATTGATTGACACAAGTGATAGTCTATGTGCAGGGTCTGTTTTACACCGTTATTTCCGAGGTTTTGGACATAATCTTGTTAATAAAGTAACTCTTACAGTCATTATCATCCACAACACAAACTGTGTGAAATTGCAGTGAATTAGCAAAACAGTCATTATTTCTGTATTGCAATTTAGTTTGGGGTAATACTTGTTAAAGTTTTGCAATCCCTTATGTTGTCTAAATTGGAGTAGGGCAGCTCCCTTCTGGTAAGACATCTTAAGCAAAAACAACAATTGATGGACAGAATGCAGAACAATGTCATACATTCACCCCAGTACAGAGATCTGGGCCTAAATCCATCGTTTTTTTTGCTCACCATGCCATTCCAGTTTGAACCCAGCCATATGCAAATCAGTCTTGACTCTGTGACCATTGGGAACAGTCCAGCACGAACTGCCAGGCCAGGTCCTCCCTGGACTGGAAACGAGCATCCTAGGACCGGTTTCGGGGTTTCACCCCTCATCAGCCAGGATAGCTTGACTCCAGTGGCATGGAGAGCACGGGACCCACGTCTGGGCATACCCGTCCCACTCGGGGTGACAAGTGCAAAAACAACGATTGATGGACAGAATGCAGAACAATGTCATTCATTCACCCCAGTACAGAGATCTGGGCCTAAATCCATCGTTTTATTGCTCACCATGCCATTCCAGTTTGAACCCAGCCATATGCAAATCAGTCTTGATCCTGTGCCCATTGGGAACAGTCTAGCCCGAAGCTACACCTGGCAACTGTGAAGGCAACTATTTATATGATGTGTTAAGGTGTTGTATGTCTTTGTATTGTAATTCTTTGTTTTTATTTCCCTGTAGTTTGCCTGCATGTGTCTATAAACATTTTTATATGTCCTCATGTAACCTAGACTTGTGTAAAGCTCTCTGCACCAAATAAAATGTTAATAAATACATAAACAGCTAAGTGACAGTCAGCTTATATTTGGTGCACATGCACCACACTTATACAATCAATATGTAGGACAGACTAGGGCAGAGCCATCCTCTTTTTTGTATAAGAGCTATAAGAGGGAGAACTAAGTTAAAAGTTTACAACATCAGGCAACACTGGTAATATATCACAATATCCTGGAATGGATATGGCCAATATGAAAGTTCCCATGGATTCTCAAAGCAATTTTTTCAACCTAAGTTGCAAGAGGAATTGTCACAATAGCATTGGCTGAGAAGGATGCCACAGTGATTCTCTGTTACTACCCACTGAAGTAACAGTGTTAAATATGCTTTTGGACAATTCGGCTCTGATGGAATAGGACATACTTTTTAAAACGCCTGAGTGTTCTTCTCACATACAGCCCTTTTCTGCTTAAGAAAAATTACCAGGGTCCTTCAGATGTTGGTAGCATCACCCACTCAAGATCTTCTTTTTGGCCAGTGATTAAGTCCATATGAAAAGTATCAATACCGTACTATACCATGGGTATCTCACTTTCTTTTTGCTCCTATTACCTGATCATGGCATGCATTTCTAACTCCTTCAGGAGTCTATCGTATGTCTTCTTACTTCTGAATATTTTACCGGTGTTCTGTAACTCACCAATTTCACAGCCACTTAGCTAGGTGTAGGCCACATTCATTAACCAGTGGATATGATGGGCCTCTCATTTAACTTGCATTCCCCATGCTAGCTGTCAGCTCCTGTGGCTCCAGCGTAGAAGTTGCACTCATCCGGAGAATCTGTTGGGGTATCTTTGTATAGCTCTCTGTCATGCATTTATGTGGGATTGTCACATTGGCATCTACAGTTTCATGGTCTCTTTCCCCCTTATTGGGAGTGGGCTGTGGCACAGGCATGAAGGTCTGCCAATTCTTAGGCTATGATGCTTTTTGCTCTCTGCCCATACATGACTTTGACAAAAGACCCATCCGTCAAATTTGGTCTCATTGTAAAATTTGAAACAGCGGATGGAAAGTCTCTACAATGAAAAATCTATTAAACGAATGTAGCACATGCAACGTTGGTAGCAAAAACTTTCTCACATTGATCAAACCTCTGCTCTATCGTAGACAATGTATTGCTTGCATAAACAGTACTTTTAGTATTGCGCTCACATTTTTATGGAATTCTGTGACAAGATTCCAATCCATATTGAAAGTTCTTTGTTTTCATTAGCTAAGGTAAACAACGGCTTGAGAGAAACTAATTTTCAAGATTCCTATGGTTGCAACCTTCTCTGGCACCAGTGCCACTTCTCCTGTTTCCTTAAGAGATTATCAAGAGGCAGATTAATTTCTGAATAATTTTCTTTAATTTTACCAATAAAAAATGTCAGGCGCAAGAGGAATCTCATCACTTTAATGGCAGTGGGATCATTTAAGTATGGGTCCAATATTCTGCTGTTTGATGTTTACCCTTACAGCAATGATCTCACGTCAGAGAATTAAGACTCTCATTGTATCCTCTTTAGGTCTCTGAAAAGGAATTTGGCACCAGCTTGCGGAAGTTGACTCAACACAAGAAATAGTTTGATAATGTGTTCTTCTAATATTTTTGCATTTATCATCTCATTGCAGACGTAAGTTAGTGTACAGTGTTGTAATACATACATACATCAAGAAGAGCTTCAAATAGACTATATTAAACTCTTGCCTGATATTGATACATCCAAAAGGTGCTGCGATTCCAGTGAATTGTCTTAATGTATGTTGAGCTGACTGCAAAACTGGCACAGCCCTATGCTATTGGTACAAAGCTAAAAATATAATAGCCCCTTGACCCTGAGCCAGACCTTGGCATCTTGTGTGCATGAACGTCAATTCACAAAAAGGCCTGGGGCAGCGGGAGTGACATCACATGCAATTTGATCTTTATGTTCACTCACACACACAAGCTTACACATATACACACAATTAAACACTCTCTCTCACATACAAATTCTTTTACCTGCATGCATGCCCACAACATACATTAAAAGGCATTTTTTACTTATCTATGCCACCAGGCAGGGTCATATTCCAGCTAATTGTAGTCCATTTTTATTACACTAATAGTAAATATAATTGTATTATTCATTATTAGTGTAATACAAAAAAATGACAAAAAACAAGGATATTGGAACGCCAACCAATGCCCATAAGAGCAAGCTGCCCCTGTGTTCCTGGCACTGATTTTGCTTCCTCAGAGGCCAGGGATTGCAAATGCAGTGCCAGGGGTCGCATAGAGGAAGACAGGGATCACAACTACAACATTTGGCTACCCCTAAATGACGTTCATGCTTGTGTATAATGGGTCATACTAAAGTATAGTACTGGGCAAATAACCCTTGATCAAAATCATATAAAGATTGCACTTAACTCCAGCAGGACTACATTTAATGGACCCAATAGGCCAGGAAATTGTTGGCGAGTGTGGTGGAATAGTGCTAATATATCCCACATACTATGGTCTTGCCCAAAAATGAGGGATTTCTGGGAAAACATATTTAGAGTTGTCGACAAGGTCACAAGAAGCCAAATAGCTAAGTGCACTTAGGTGACTCTATTTGGGATTGTGTCAGAGGGAATTTACCCAGTACATACAAAAAGAGCAAGCTTTGTGCATGTTTGCTCCTCATAGCATAACAAGATTTACTAGTGATGTGGGGAAAGACAAAAATGCCAACCATAGAGACTTGGTGTGTGATGATAGGATGCCTGATGCACAGAGAGCCTGTTTGCAAAAAGTGGTTGCAAATTTTTCACAACGTTTTGTGAATGGTCTCTTATTTTGGTAACTGACCTATGGGATATTATGGCAGTTTGCAAAATCATCATTCTTACAGGGTCTCAGAGTGGCCTGCCCAATAAATATTAATTAGGCAAGTCACAATTTGCTTTTGTGATTGGATACAAACATAGAGATGGTGGTCTGGTTGAACATCACCATCGCCTATTGTTGTGTTTGCTCTGCCCAGCAGCAGTTCGATCTCAGTGTTCTGATTGGATAAATTGTACCCTTCCACTACTGACTTGAGGGGACTCTTTTATTCATTTGTATTCAGCCCTCCATGGCATGGGAAAGCATGAGTTTCCTTGCTCTGTCCACCACTTTTTCCTTTGCTCCCACCTGCTCGATCTCTGTTTACATATCTCCCCAATGCCCGCTGCCCTGCTCCCCCTGTTAAATTATTTTATTGTTTCATGAGAGCAGCTGGACAGATCTTCCTGGATCATCGCTTTCAATATTTTGTGCTAGTGCACACTTGTTTCCACTTTTTTACCTTTAAATTTACTGTTGAAACATGGCCATCCACCACATTAAAACGGTAAATTGAAAACGACAAAATGGCCACCATGCATCTCTACGCTCACACAAGCATCAGGATACATTCACACTTGCAGTAATGCATGCCTAAGCATCAGCATCCATATTGGAATTCATTTTCTTCAATAGAAAAGCCATTGCATGGTTGCTGGGCATGCTCACACATATCATAACGAGTGTGTTTGTATGCAAATGACAAGTAAAAAGGTTTTGACAAAGTCACAGCTCAGCCTTTTTAGGGCAGAGACCTAATGTGTTTGCCTATGATTGTTACTTCTGTGGTTTATTGTCAATTGTTGAGGAAGTGGTCACATCCATGCTTCCATGCCAAAATATAGTGCAAGTTGTGTGGGTGTGCTGTTCTATGACTTATTTTGAAGGTTGTGGGTATGTGTTTGTTGTTCATCAGTAATCACTGATGCTTTGTTGTGTTGTTTTCATCATTGCATGTAGTTCACATGAACCATGTTATTTTTGTGCTTGCTCAATGTCTTTGCTCACTTTTTGTCATTAGGTTGGTATTTGGTGAAGTTGAGATTCATGAGTTGTATTTTATTTAAGACTCTTTTTCATGACTTTGCTTGATTGGGTCTGAAGATTTCAAGATGAAAGTATTTATGGGGCAAAGGCTCTGGGCTGAGTCTGAGTTTGATCCCAAGAGCACCTAGCCCGCGTGCAGCTAATGTTGGACCTTGTGGAAAAATTGCCTTGACGCGTGCCTTCATACCACACCACTATTCTCTCAGGCAGTCCTCATGAAGGGCCTTGATGTAATGGCTCTTGGGTAGTACATTTGCTTTATGTGGAGACCCGGCTTATGGGTTAAAAAGCTAAATAGCAAGTCTGTTCATTAATGTATTAGAAGGACTGGTCCCCACAGTCCACTCAAAGTTAAATTTAATTAGAAACCGCACACCTTTTCTCAATTATAATGTGATTTGCTGAATATTACAAATATTTGTGGTTAGCTCATTTGGTGCAGCAATGACACGTTTTGGAAAATGAGCTAGATAAATAGAGAGGACTTATTTGACAAAAACATTTTGCATTGGTACGTTTAGATTATAACTTCAGAAAGTGGAATTAACATTCACAGTTTTCAGAAAGTAAATATTTCCTACTGCTGTAGAAAGTTTACATCTGGGGGACATCATAAGAGAGGAGATAAAACCCTGCAAAGTTGTGTCTCTAAGGGCATACTCAAACATCTAACTTGAATCAAGCTAAAAGATGGAGGAATTGTGCATATAGGGTTGAGAAGTGCTTTAATATCCCCATTGAATCAACAAACGCAAGGGAATAGTTCTCGGGATTCAAATGTTTTCCATGTGTCAAAATAAAGAGCAAAAAGTACGTTGTACCTGGGAGTAAAACTACACCTCAAAATCTATGTTTATCAATTGACCTCGGGTACAGAGGGATACTTTGTTGACTCACTAGCAGTGGAACAAGTGTGGCTAGGGAAAGTAGCTTGATGTCAGCCAGTGCATGTCACTTGACCTAGGATTTATGTCCCTAGGCATGCGTAGCTCGTTAGGACAAAGTATTCTGAAATCTGAGCTGCCCCCCCTCCCCCACCCCAATTACAAGATCACTGGAATTGGGTGCGGGGAATACCAGCACCCTAGAATTTCTCTTGCTTCTGTCCCTGCAGCAAATTCAAGCAATCAAACGTTTTATCCCTGGATTGGGGAATTAACACACGGGCCCAGAGATTCCAGCTCTTTTTTATGTGTTTTTCCCCAATTCGAGCGAGAAAACCGAAGACATTTTCTGCCTGCTCCGAGCATTTGGAAAATATCTGAAAAAGGGCTGTTGGGTTTAAGAGAGGGGGGGCAGGCAAGTATGTGTTCGGAAGGAGCGTTATTGCTCTTCCCGTATGAGTGCAGGGATTGGGCAGGGCCTGGGATGTGATACTTTCCACAACCCCTAACTGTGCAGGTGCGATGCCTCTGGGCCTGGAGACATTGGATCCCAAGTTTTCCGATTCTATCATTCTGGACCCAGAGAGATTTGGAATGCAGGTGGCAGAATTTCAACCGGATTTTTCGCACACATAATGAGGGAATAAATAGTTTAAAAAGAGAAAGGTACTTCTCAAACTCTGGGTCCTCCTTGCCTCACAGGCAGTGCCGGGAGTTTAAAGTCAAATTGTGCTATATGTAACCTATCTGACAAGCGCAGAACTATTCCAGTTTTCATTCAAATTAATGCCATTATAAAGTAAACCCTGTTGTGTTAAAATAGTTTTTCATGTTTGCTACCGCTGGGAATAGACAAGCATTGCTAAGCAACCATCCAGAAGTCTGCGGCAGTTCTGTGTGCAATAGCTGTGCAATTCCAACTTTGGATTTTTCTTAATGACAACTACAAAATCAAATAAAACATGCTTTATAGAAGAAATCATGAATACGCTTTAAGCAACAGAATGCCACGTTATTTTAGCTCTAAAAGATAACATTGCTTTTCATGCAAAGGCTTTAATAAAAGCACACTAAAACTGTATTAAATCAGCATCAGTAGTCCAGCTTATTCTACTTGTTGTTCTCTCTCAACTTTTTTTATACATTTTTTGCTTTGTTTTTAATACTATAGTATGAGTTTTTCACGTAAAAATAATGAAGTCTTGACTAGTAAAAAATCTTAACTGTCCCAATTCACAAACTGCATTTTGTAGTACATAAAGTAGTAGTACGGTAGTTCTAACAATGCTATTAAATGTAATTGTTAAACTTACAGCTGGAGACCTCAACTTCTCCTATCTTTTCTCCATGGAGATCTCCGCCCAGGTGGCGGAGTTTTCTGTGCACGTAAGTATACAATCAATCAATCAGGGAATTGTAAGCGCGCTACTCACCCGTGAGGGTCTCAAGGCGCTGAGGGGGGGTCCGCAGAACTGTTTAGCCGAAGAGCCAGGTCTTGAGGGTCTTCCTGAAGGTGTTCAGGAGGGGCGCATCTGCTGTCTGCCGGTAGCTCGTTCCAGGTCTTGGCTGCAATGTGAGAGAAGGATCTTCCGCCTGCTCTGGCTCTGTGGATGCGCAGGGTTTCGGCCAGTGCGAGGTTGGAAGATCGGAGGTTTCTTTGGGTACGTGGAAGTTGATTCTGTCGTTGAGGTATTTGGGTCCGTTGTTGTGTAGGCATTTGTAGGCGTGAGTGAGGATTTTGAAAGTGACTCTTTTCTCCACGGGGAGCCAGTGGAGACTTCGTAGGTGTTGGCTGATGTGTTCGTGTCGGGGGATGCCGAGGACGAGTCTGGCGGCGGTGTTCTGTACTGTCTGGAGTTTGTGGAGTAGGGACTTGTTGATGCCGGCGTAGAGTGCGTTTCCATAGTCCAGTCTGCTGGTGATGAGTGCGTGGGTGACTGTCTTCCTTGACTCAGGGGGGATCCACTTGAAGGTCTTGCGGAGGATGCAGAGGGTGTTGAAGCAGCTGGAGGTGATGGCGTTGACCTGTAGTAGTATATATAGAAGTGACCCAGGGAGTGGTCGGAAATTAATGAATAATTTCTACTACATGGTAGGAGTTTAGAGAAATTTAAGGAGGGGTTTGAGAGGGACATGCTAACACAAAACACACACCCACAAATGAGTAAGATAATGTCAAGTCACAAAATACACTTCTAAAGTTGCTGCAGTCCTACTATACGTTTGAAACCGGCTCAAATGTACTCCACTCACCCTTGGAGTAATTCATGCTACATGCATGACCAACCAATGGTACTGCAGCACACTTCCATTGAAAGCAGCAAATTAAGCTAACACCTCATTGGAACTAATGTTAAATTAGATTGACATTTAAAATTACATACATATATTTTTTAAGTGAATACAAATATATATATTATTTTATTAAATATAATTACAAACCTAAGTTAGGAAATACTTTTTTAAACTGAAAAACATTTTTAAATTAATTAAATTCTTGACTTTCAACCAGGGTTACTAAATATTAAATTAAAAAAATGATAGAGGGTGTGTATTTTTAAAGTAGTTGTTTTCAAATTAACATTTATAAATTAAACTTCTATATATAAAGTATTTTATTATTCAAGCACATTTAATTTGATGAGCTAATGTGCTGTAAATTCGTTTTTGTTATTTCCATGTTAATATTAAATATGCAAATACTTTTTTAAAATTGTATTATTCATTTATTTTATCAATTTCCCTATGTATTCCTCTGGGGAGACCTCCTTCCTGGTGGTGGTGGAGATCTAAACCAAAATGTGCAAAGTTACAACTAGTTTGGTTTTTAGAATTGATTTTCTACACCATTACAGCTGGAAAGGCGCTCTTGTATACCGGCCCCCAGGTCCCCTTCTGGATTTCTTGCTCCAACTGATGGAATTAATTGCCCCTCATAATATTTCCACTAAACATATCCTGCTATTGGGAGACCTCAATGTACATAGTGAGAACACTTCTAATCAGGGCGCCTTTACGCTTCTTGCCGACTTAGCCACTTTAGGACTAGGCAAGATCAACGAGGGTCCTACACATCTAGTGGGACACACGCTAGATCTTATCCTGACCAACTCTCCAAGCATCTCCTGTTAAGCTCCACGACCTCTTACATGGACAGATCACTCTTTAATTGACTTCCAAATCAGGGGTCCCAGGGTACACCATGCTCCTCCCTCAGCCCCCTATAGTCTCTGTAAACAGTGGCGTAAAATAACACAGACCATTTTATGAACACATTCCCGGCAACCATTAACCTAGAATCAGAGAACGTGGAGGAATGCCTGGCCAGTTACAACTCCATAGTAAAAACAACCATAGATCAGCTGGCCTCATTGAAACAATACCCTAATGCGGCCAGACGCCTGCAAGCAGCGTGGTTCTCTCTAGACCTGCAGAAGGAAAAATGTCTGTGTAAAAACCTGGAAAGGCGCTGGCGTCACTCCCATGATGTACAGGATAAAGAAAGGTATAAGACCTCTCTGGCTCAATACCACAAGAACTTAAAAAACGCATGCAGAGCCCATATCGCGTTGCAACTTAACCAGGCAGGGAGTGCCCCCAAAGTATTATACCAAATCCTTAATTCCTTTTCCAGCCCGAAGGCCTGCAACAATGAAGCTGCTCCATCCCAAGAATTCTGAGATAAAATAGCCATCCATTTTGTACAGAAAATCAAGCTTATTTACGACAAAATCACTAAAGAAAGGAACCCTCTGCATGACACTGCATGCTGCTGTCCCCCATTCTTGACCAATGTGCATCCGCTGGAAAACTTTTCCCTCCTCACAGTTGATAATGTAGAGACACTGTTGAACACAGTTAAATCAGGTTCCCCTTTGGACATTATTCAAGCTAAAATGTCCTCGTTACTTTCTAAACAGTTGTCCCCATCTATTTGCTCAATTCTCAATCTTTCAATGAGAGAGGGCAAACTACCACTTAAATGGAAGGCTGCACAAATAATTCCCATCCGTAAAAAAACAATGTTTCAATGGCGGACTTGTCCAACTATCGTCCGATTTCTCTTCTTCCTCTCCTGAGTAAGATATTGGAAAAGCATATTAATAAACGTCTCTCTGACCATGTCGAATCTACTGGATGCCTTGACCCATCTCAGTCTGGGTTTAGGCCATTGAACAGTACGGAGTCAGCATTATTAGCCGTTACCGACTGCGTAAGGCACTCCCTTGGCAACTGACAAGCAGTACTACTAGTGCTGCTGGATTTGTCAGCAGCTTTCGACACAGTCTCTCATCATATTCTGCTCAGAAGACTCAAAGAAATTTAATTCAAGGGCAAGCCTTTCAGTGGATTTCAAACTTTCCCTCCCACCGAACTCAGACCATCAATCTTGGCCCTTGCTGATCTCAGACCATGGAACTGACTAAAGGAGTACCTCAGGGATCCTGCCTCAGTCCCACCTTGTTCAACATTTATGTTGCTCTGCTAGCTGGACTACTTAAAAGCTGGGCTTCACACCAATCTCGTATGCTGATGACACCCAACTAACTATTACTGTCGATTGACAAAAATTCACACAATATTCAGACTGCCTTCTCGGAAGGCATGACTGCTATCGTGACCTGGATGAGGAATAATTTCCTACAGCTCAATGCCGGGAAAATCGAGATCATGCTAATCGGAGATGTGCCTCTGCTCTGGTCCCCAGAATGGTGGCCATCTGATCTAGGCGACACTCGGTCCCTAAGTCCGTGGTTAAGAACCTTGGCATACGTTTGGACCAGAAACTTGCAATGAAAGAGCAAGTTACAGCTACCATGGGCTCAGGTTTCCACATGTTAAGCCTTCTACGCAGGGTATTTCCCTTTCTCCCCTTAACTGCATGGAAAACACTCATTCAGGCACTGGTGATAAGCCGCCTGGGCTACTATAATGCTCTCCTGATTTCAGCAAGTGAGTCCTCTCTGAGTAGACTTCAGATAGTTCAAAACACTGTGGCTCACCTTGTCTCTAACTCTCCTGCCAGAACAGCCTCTCTCCCCCTTTTACAACGGTTACACTGGCTTCCAGTACGCAAATGGGTCAAATTTAAGATATGCTGCATTGTGCACAGAGCACTAAATGGTAAAAGTCCTGGCTATCTTGCAGGAAAACGTATTCAATATTAGCCACCCAGACCTTTACGCTCAGGAGCTAAATCTTTGCTCCTCGTACCGCGTTTCAAAAAATCCCGCTTGGGTGGGAAGGCATTCTCCCACCTAGCCCCCTATTTCTGGAATCAGCTCCCTATCCATCTTCGGAAATGCCCAGACTACCTTCTATTTAGAAGGCTGCTTAAAACTGAACTTTTTTAATTATCCTCTTCTCATCTGCCTTGTCTGTAGCACCTCCATAGCGCGCAGATACCCCTTTGGGGGTGATTCGGGCGCTTTACAAGTAAATGCAAAAAAAAAACCTTCATAAATTCTGTTTTAGGAAGCTCCACTCCCTCAATTGAGGTTTATTCAGGCATATAAAGTTGACACCTTGATGTACATCTCCACTCAGAAATGGTGAATAGCAAAAAGGTGGAGCATTACACCTCGGTGTAAGAGTAAATATGAAGTTGAGTAAATATGCATGTGTATATTTACCTTTGCAAATCAAGCCCATACTACCCCACTTTTCAGTAACATGGTGTCGATTTTACATAATATACCAGAAATATCTCATTTTTATTTACTTTTTTGTGAAGACACTGTACACTATAGAGGTAAACCTTTACATACGATTAACTGTTGTAGAGATATGGGCTCTGATTACTAGTAGCCTTGAATGGGTTGCAATATTTACTGAACATAATAAATACCATTACCATGGGATGAGATACTTACTGGGTGCAGTAAATATAACTTATTCTGAGTTTTCCCCACAATAATGGGGATTATCTGTAGAACTGGTGCCTTCTGTACAAAATTCTGCATTTACAGAATTTATTCTTCATTTTTCCCCCGATAACTTTTGCCAGGTTTGATATGCTGAAAGATAACTGGGAAAAATTGCATGAGGTGTGGTGTTTCCTGTGTAACTTTGAATTAATATAGAGTGGCAATAGTAGTTACCATACTCATTATTCATACTGATGCGAACATTTCTGAAAGAGATACACTTTCTGTTTCTTTGCTTGAATGTATTTTGATAGAACGTTTACAGTATTCTTTCTAAATACAATTTAACACAATTATAATGCCTTTTAGTGGGTACCTGACCTAACTATGCATAAAACTAATAGCGACAGTGAAGAATGCAGCTTACCAATAGTGCTTTTATTAGGAGTAAATGTCACATATTTTATCGTACTGTCGCACCATCTGTTTTCCCCAAGGCTCTACCATTTTCATGTGATGAAACAGAGCAGACGTTGCTTCAATTCTGAGGCAGTCTTTTCCTGATATTAGTGGAAGGGTAATAGCATGCCCATTCCCACTTGAAAAGATAGTTGGCCATATGTAAAGTCACTTTGCTCTAAAGTGTTCATAGACTTTGGTCAGCGCATTATTATAACATCAAAAAACACTGACAAAGCCAATTAGTCTCCCTTTGCCAATGCTTTGTGGTCGTCAACTGACTTTGACAGTGCTGGATGTTTTTAAAGTGCACACGTATTGTCAAAGCTAATAGCAGAGACTGTCCATCTGAAAAGTCTATTTGTTACACTTTCAAAATGGTCACCATTTTACTTACTCTACATCATATGACAAATCATGGAAGCCACATTGAAGGAATGAAAATAATAATTTCTATACTTTCGACATGGATGCCATGTTGCATTACATCACTGTGCATCACACAATTTGGCAGTCATCTTGATAGTATACAAAATTAGATTTTTGTATTCTTTCAAGATGGCTGTCAGGTTGCACCCATCTTAAAAGTATAGAAAATAACGTTTTGTATACTTTGAAAATGGCTGGCCACTGCTATTGGCTTTTTCCAATGTTTGTGGTATTTTGAAATACATCATGAAGTATAGGAATTTTTCTCAACTAGGGATAATAATATCAAAAGACCATTGTGACCTCTAGTCACCGTACTCAAAAAGTAATTTGAGAACAATTACCTATTTTATTCATTACCGCAATCCCTTTCTGGCCTCTGCATCAATCAATCAATCAGGAATTTGTAAAGCGCACTACTCACCTGTGAGGGTCTAAAGGTGCTGGGGAGGGGGGGGGAGGGGGGAATTTCAGGCAGCTCCGGCTCATCCAAAGAGCCAGGTCTTGAGGCTCTTCCTGAATGCTTGCAGTGGGGGGTTCATCGGATGCTGAGGGGGAGTTTGTTTCAGGTCTTGGCTGCGATGTAGGAGAAGAATCTTCCTCCCGTTCTGGCTCTGCGGATGCGGGGGATTTCGGCCAGTGCAAGGTCGGCGAAGCGGAGGTTTCTCTTGGAGTAGAAAGAAATTCTTTTGTGGCGGTATTGGGGTCCGGTGTTGTGGAGGGCTTTGTAGGCATGTGTGAGCAGCTTGAAAGTCACTCTTTTTTCGAAGGGGAGCCAGTGGAGGTCTCGTAGGTGCTGGGTGATGTGGACTAGTCTGACTGCGGTGTTCTGGATGGTCTGGAGTTTCTGGAGAAGGGAATTGTTGATTCCAGCGTAGAGGGCGTTCCCATAGTCCAGTCTGTTGGTTATGAGTGCGTGGGTTGCTACGTGATGGGTGATAAGACACCGTATGGAAGTGGCGCTCACTCTTTACAGGCACATCTAGCCTAAGTATCTAAGCGTGGTTCTCCGAGGGAGGGGCAACCACCCTACCCCTTAATGTGATCCAAAAAAGAGTCTGTTTCAATATTAATCAATCAATCAATCAGGGATTTGTGAAGCGCGCTACTCACCCGTGAGGGTCTCAAGGCGCTGGGGAGGGGTGGGGGTGTGCAGCTATGATTCAGCCAAAGAGTCAGGTCTTGAGGCTCTTCCTGAAAGTGTGCAGCATGGGGGAACGTCTGATGTGGAGCGGGAGCTCGTTCCAGGTCTTTGCCGCGATGTATGAGTAGCCTCTTTTGCCCGCTCTGGCTCTGCGGATGTGGGGGGTTTCGGCGAGGGCGAGGTCAGTGGAGCGGATGTTTCTCTTGGGTATGTCAAAGGAGAGTCTTTCGTTGAGGTATTGGGGTCTGGTGTTGTGGAGGGATTTGTAGGCATGCTCATGTATTCATACTTCATTACAGCTTTAATCAAACATTTAGTTAAATCTGAATTATTTTTCCAGCCCATCAGAAGCTTACAGTACTTCTTCATATTTCAAGCAACAAAACACTTCCATTCATTTGTGTATCCACATTGCCGATATGTGTATCAAAACTGATAAATAGAGACTTATTTTAAAAAATGGAGAGCAAACTTTTCAAGTTCTCTTCACTATACTTTTCTTAAGCCAATATTTCACTTTAACTATTGCCTCCCTTCATAATGTCAGTGCATTTTTGCCTACATTTGTTCGTAGGTCTCCACAGGACAAAGAAACACCTATGAATAAAACAATATTGCTGTTGATATATCAATATAGAAAACATACATACCAAATAGGACCCTTCTGCGCCTCATCTAACAAATTATTTTTACTTACCAATAAATATTTACAGCTTGAAAAAAAGTTAGTATCAGTCCTTTATGGTCTTCATATTTCCCCACCATGAAAAGGAATATCCTGCTCCTGTCATTATATTATTCTATTCCACAACAAAAACATACAACTTATGTTTTTGTAAAGGGAAACAAACATGTTGATCTGCACAGTGTATACATTTGTTAAGTCTGAAAGCTGAACTATCGAGTTGCATATTTCATCAAGGGCATTAAGCACCACTGTTGCTGTCCCTAATAGCTAAATCCATCTGGCCTTCATATTCTGAAGTCGACTTTCTATGTCACCACCTCTCACATCTTCTTTAGCCACAGCTCTTACATTCCATTCAAATTCCTTTGGCCAATGGTTCTATAAATTGAGTAAGCCGCTTTTACTGATCCTGAACCTTTGCACGAGATCCCTGCCAGTAACGGAGGCTGCACTTTAATTACAGCCCCTGGAGGGCTGCACCGGCTCGAAAGGGCGTCCGCGGCTCCCGCGGGGCGGGAAGCCGCTTTCACTGATCCTGAACCTTTGCCCGAGATCCCTGCCAGTAACGCACGCAGCACTTTAATTACAGCCCCTGGAGGGGCTGCACCGGCTCAAAAGGGCGTCTGCGGCTCCCGCGGGGCGGGAAGCCGCTTTTACTGATCCTGAACCTTTGCCCGAGATCCCTGCCAGTAACGCACGCAGCATTTTAATTACAGCCCCTGGAGGGGCTGCACCGGCTCAAAAGGGCGTCCGCGGCTCCCGCGGGAAGCCGCTTTCACTGATCCTGAACCTTTGCCCGAGATCCCTGCCAGTAACGCACGCAGCATTTTAATTACAGCCCCTGGAGGGGCTGCACCGGCTCAAAAGGGCGTCCGCGGCTCCCGCGGGGCGGGAAGCCGCTTTCACTGATCCTGAACCTTTGCCCGATATCCCTGCCAGTAACGCACGCAGCATTTTAATTACAGCCCCTGGAGGGGCTACACCGGCTCAAAAGGGTGTCCGCAGCTCCCGCGGGGCGGGAAGCCGCTTTCCCTGATCCTGAACCTTTGCCCGAGATCCCTGCCAGTAACGCACGCAGCATTTCAAATTACAGCCCCTGGAGGGGCTGCACCGGCTCAAAAGGGCGTCCGCGGCTCCCGCGGGGCGGGAAGCCGCTTTCACTGATCCTGAACCTTTGCCCGAGATCCCTGCCAGTAACGCACGCAGCATTTTAATTACAGCCCCTGGAGGGGCTGCACCGGCTCAAAAGGGCGTCCGCGGCTCCCGCAGGGCGGGAAGCCGCTTTCACTGATCCTGAACCTTTGCCCGAGATCCCTGCCAGTAACGCACGCAGCATTTTAATTACAGCCCCTGGAGGGGCTGCACCGGCTCAAAAGGGCGTCCGCGGCTCCCGCGGCACGGGACACGCGCGGGACGTGCCCGGGCGCGGCCCGGGCGAAGACCGGGCCAAGACGGGCCCGTCTTAGCCCGTCATAGACCGTTAAAGGCCGGGCCGGGCCACCCCCCTAAGGTTGGATTTAATCTGTACTTGTTTATTTGACTTTCTGATGTACTGATATACCCAGTGGAGGCCTCCGATTGCAGTGAGCAATCTAAGACTATATCCTATTTATTTGTGAAATTTTATTGTAGTGAGATATTGTCTGCTATATTTTTACTTATTACAAAATTTTGATTTCAGGAAATTATGGGAAAGAGGAAGACTGGTTATACAAGTATTAGCAAACATGGACATGGAAGTCAACAAACATTAATGAATTATCTTACTGGAGCAATGGGGGCAATTGAAGATCAAATAAACACAGTAGAGGAGACACTTTCACAAGGTGGATTGGGTGCGCAAAATTTGAGTAATACCATTCCAAAGGCTGATAATCATATTATAGATCATACCCCGGCTGACCAAATTAAACTAAGGTCATATAATGGCTGTATACAGGAGGTTACTGAGATTATCAGCGGTAGTGAATTGGACAATGATACCCAGCCCCCACTAAAAAGACAGAAAAATCCCGAAGTTCCTGGGGAGCTGAAAATAGCACATACTGATGATAAGGTAACATCACATATAGCAAAATCTAATACAAAAACGATAAGGAAAAAACGCAAATGCGTGTATACACAGCCCACAATAGGGGCAAAAAGAATGCCCTTAGGCCTAAGGAGACCTAATGAAAGCATACCTCCTGAGAGCCAAATAGCCGATAATGGTATCATTTTGAAAAAAATTGATTTATACAGCTATCTCAGGGATACATTGGGAAAATTGATGGAAAGGGTTGACGCAATAGAAAGACAGCTAAGAAAGGAAAATAGGCCTACTGCTATCGATGAGATTGAATTACCTAATAGGGTACATCAAAATAGTACCACTATAACTAGAGAAGGAGGGAAATGGTCTCTGAACCCTATAGTGGTAACGAAGGAAATAAGTGATCAAAAAGAAAAACTGTCATTAAGTAGAGATAGATCAGCTGTAGATGTTTTGGTAAAGCCTTCCAATACTATGGATTGTGGCACTAATGGTGGTATTAATGATAGATTAGGCATTGAGAGGGAGAATGTGAATAACATAGTTGTGCATAATACTAATACTACCAAGACAAATGGATATGGAAATAATGAGATGTATAGCCATCTTGATCTTCCTCCGGAGGCCACTCCACATATAGTAATTCTAACAAACGTACCCTGTTTAACTAAATCTGCACTTGAAACTTGGGATGGATTGCGTAATAAAGCACTTCATTGGTTGGGTAAAAATACTGGTCTTACCAATTCACTCTTCGAAAAGTTTAAAATGGTAAGAAGAGTTACCTGGGTGGGTAACGGGAAAAAAATGTTTCAGGGCGACTGTATTGTACTGACCCTCAGTGACCCTGGACTAGTACATGCAGTCCTGTCCAGGGTGGGGAATATATGGCTCAATCAAAGCGACATTAATGTATTACCACTTGTTTTTTTTTACCAGTCGCAAATTAGAGCAAATCCCAAAAAATATATGGGGGGCGAGAATGTACAGGCTTTGAGTAATATACCTACATACAATAGTTATGAAATATTAACCTCCCTTGAAGATATTGATTGACAAGTGGCCCGAGGCACTAGGGAGACCCTACTTATAGGGAATTTGTGCACATTGGGTTCTGAGAAAACAAAACAAGAAAACTTTATACCGCCGGGAATCATGAGTGTTGAGACACAAATTCAAGAAAAAAAAGATGAACAATGTATATTAGGTTTGGATATGGAGGTAGTGATGAGTCAAAGGGAGGAGAGTAGAAGGAATATTAATAATAAACCTAACCTACAAATATTAAGTATTAATACTCCAAATAATATTGTAGGTACTCAGATTGATGAATCAGATTATAATCGGTTCGGGATCCTATTTTGGAACATTGCAGGGTTAGTAGCGAAGGTAACAGATCCTCAGTGGTTAAGCATGATAGAAGATTACCCGATAATCTGCCTCCAAGAGACCTGGCTAAAAGCAGGAAAACATCTATTGGGATATCAAACAATTCATACCCCGGCGGTTAGTAGTGTACAAGGTCGCAATAAAGGAGGGTTATGTATTTATGTCTCAAATACATTGGGGGTTACTAAATTTAAACTTGAGAAGGAAACGGAATTTTATCAGGTGTTACTGATGTATTTTACAAGAAGTTTCTGTATAGTGCTGATTAATTTCTATAATAATATCCCCCAAGAACAAGTAGTATATGTGATGGAGTCGCTACGTACTGTTTTGAGTACATTAGAGGATGATAAGACAAGTGATAAATGTATTGTATGGGGGGGAGATTTTAATTGCTTTATGTGTCAATATTGCCAAAGTGGAATCTGTGGTCTGGGTACGGAAAATGATGAAACGCCAACACATTTTTCCCATACGTATATGGGGGACATGTTGAATGAAATTATATACCAATATGATCTCGGGTATGCCAATGAGATATGTACTCCTATGGTACCCTTCCAACCTACATTTATTGGTAGAAGGTGCAATTCCATAATTGACTTTGTTTTAATGTCAAATAGGTATGCCACAAAAATCGGGGATTTTAAAACTATAACTACCCCATGGAGTGATCATTATCCAAATAGTGTTACCGTAGTAATGGAAAGCACAAAAAAGAAAAAACAAAGGAAGGACTCGGAATATAATCATGAGATTACCTTGGCTGCTGTTGATGGTTACACCTTAAAATGGGCAAAGGTAGACCCTGATGTGTTTATTAAGAAATTAGAAAAAGGCTCTAGGGAAAGCTTAGAAATTTGCCTCTCTAAAGAAGGAGAAGATATAGTTGTCCTGAATGCTTTTTTAAAACTAACAGGAGACATACAGAAACTATTGACAAGGGAGTATAAACAGAGGGAGAATGAAACGCATGGTTGGTTTAACAAGGAAAGTACCAAGGCCAATATTCATCTAAAGAAAGTTCTACAAAAAGAGAATAGAGACAGGGAGGAGATCGGACGGGCTAGAAAGACATATCGACAAGCAATTAAGAACCGGAAGTCGCAGATGAGAAAAGAGGCCTGGGATAGTTTACATGAGGCAGCGATAAGTAAAAATAATACTGCCTTTTGGAAAGTGGTCAATTCACCTTTCCTCTGTACAAGAGATATAGATATCATTGATATTGCAATCAGGGAAGATGTTTGGTTACTTCATTTCACTGAACTTAACACAGATCATTTAAATGTAGACGAAAATATAATTGAAGAGCAGGAGCAGACCTCACTAGTTAGTACAGCCATAACTAACTCTGAATTGCCTTCAGTCTTTCCATTGGATATATGTCTCACCCTGGAGGATGTAAAATTGGCTATTAAAGAGAGTGCATCTGGTAAAGCTTCGGGCCCGGACGGTGTCCCGGTAGATATATACAAACATGATATTGAATTATGGGCCCCGCTTTTAACTAATATTTTGGCCAGATGTACACAACAAGGTTTTCCCTCAACATGGTCAGACGCAATAGTCATTCCAATCTTTAAAAAAGGAGATCGTTGTGATCCAAAGTGTTATCGCCCAATCTCATTGTTGGATTCACTTTTAAAGGTAGTTGGTAGGGTGCTGTTGAAAAAGCTACAAACGTGGGCACATGAAAAAGATCTTTTATCGAATTTACAATTTGGGTTTCGCGCTGGGTTAGGGACCATAGAGCGAAGGCTCAATTTAATGTTAATTTTAAATAAATATACGATAGTAAAAAAAGAAAGATTGTTTTTAACATTTGTTGATTTGAGTGCAGCTTTCGATTGCGTGAACCATGAGAAGTTATGGAAGACTCTTGAAGAGATGGAAGTGGATTTCTCATTGCTTAACTTCCTGAAAGAATTATATAGAGATGCAGGGGCAAGGGTGCGCTTTGGGAAACAGGGAGAGTGTACAAATAAATTTAGGATAAAAAAGGGAGTACGGCAGGGGTGTGTACTCGCCCCTTTTCTTTTTATGTTATATATTAACAATATTGGTCAATATTTAAAAACTTTTAAGAATGATTATCCAACTGTCAATAATATATCGATTCCAATACTTTTATACGCGGATGACACGGTTATAATGGCACGGACGCAAGTAGGGTTGCAGAGAGCAGTTGATAAGTTTGTGACTTTTATGTTCGATAGGGGTTTAAATGTGAATATAGGGAAAACCTTCACAATGCAATGTGGTAAAAAGGCGAAAAAGAAATGTAACATTTTCATCGACAATAAAAAGATTGAATGTATAAATAGCTTTTCCTATTTAGGAATAAACTTCGAACAATCGGGCAAATGGAAAGTGGCTATTCAATCAAGGAAATTATTATTTTCCAGAGCCATAGGTGCTCTGATTAGTTTTTCAAGAAAATTGGGTTGTAGACCTGTCCCTGAGCTACTTTCCATATATAAGTCAAAATGTCTTTCCACTGCTGTTTACAGGGCCGGTATTTGGGGGTGTGCAGATGCCCAACCGATACAAATCTGCGAGAACCATTTTATACGATATTTACTGGCCGTACCTAGCTCCACTGCTAATTTCATATGTCACACTGAGTTGCGATTACATTATATAACTGATATAATAAAAGTTAACCCCCTTCTATTATGGCATAAGGTTTGGGTGTTGGAAGAAACCAGTCTCAACCGTGAGATTATTAGGGACTGCCTAAAACTTGAGCAAGGTGGACGTATACCATGGCTTGGGTATATAAAAAGATTGACAAAGGAAATTGGCCGACCTGAATTATATGAGGATCCAGAAACTCTGGGCGATATTTCAAGAAAGATTTTAAAAACAGAATGTATGACATTTTTAGAAAATAACAGATGGTTGGAAGAAAGAATTAAAAAAACAGTTATGGAAAACCATTTAATGTTAATTACTCCAGGAATCCAACCTTATCTTAAAGTGGTTGAAAAAAGTTATGATCGCATGCTGTTAACACGTTTTCGCTTTGGAAATCTTTTTAGACTGTTTACGTTCCCTACAGTTAATGATTGGTGTATAAATTTACCCCTGTGTCCATGTGACGATAGATCATCTCAATCGACTATGCATATTATATTATTTTGCAAATTTTATACTATACCGAGGAAAACTTTTTTACTGCCAATTTTAAAAAGTATGAATCTGAGGCAATGTAGAACAGCCTATTTAAAGTTACAGAGATTGGATAATCAGACAGACATACTAAGCATTGTTGCATTCTTAAAAAGAGTTATGAAGTATAGATATACCATGTAAAATAGCAATAATCGTTTTTTTTCACTTAAATATTTTATTATCTGTTGATATATCTTTTTATGAGTATAATTAATTGTGATTATGATATGTGCTTTTATGATTTTTTAATGTGAAAATCGAATAAAGCTGATTTGATTTGATTTGAGTAAGCTTAGGGTCATATAATGTTTCAGAATTCAACCTTGATCTCGCTGTATTAGACACTTATTTACTTATTCTGCTGTCAAACCTGTGTAGATTTTATTCCATGGACACGTAATAGCATGGATTGCATTTTTACTGTTAGTTTGACAATCATGTTTGTAACTGTTTTCTCTCCAATTGTCTCTTTTGTGTTAGTTTTTTGTTTTCAAACAGTACATTGGCAATATTTATAATGCCCATACACTTTTGTGATATCCCAAATTTCTGTCACATTTTTCGCCTCTTTTGGTTTATTGAGCATCACCAGGGAATCTACTAAAACATTTTGCTGCAAGGAAACCAAACATTGGTTCTTATATTCCAAATGGTTTATGTATACTTCTTAATAATCCCTTTTTACCTATTAGCAGTTGGACTTTGTATTCACACATTGGTGGGAGCTCAGGTTTCTTTCTTTTGGTATGAATAAGCTTTATCTAAGAGTGAGCCAGGTTCTGTTATGGGCATTACCCACTTACCTTTAGCAGGACCTTAGGTCTAACAATTTTTTTGTCAAATATTAGCATTGGTAAAGTACTCCACCTTTTTGAAACAGTTTCACCTAATTCTGAGAAATTGCCCATACAGTATTTTTTTCTTTAGTTGGTTTAGTATAAATGACCTTATAACATTTAATTTCCTTGTTTTTTTTAAACATATGGCCTAGACATTGTATTCATGTCTTATTCTGATGGATTGTGAACGTGAGATCAGCAGATCTATAATCTAACCAGACATGAAAATCCTTTAAATCCTCCAAGGAGCCTCTCTAAATATCATCAATCAATCTAGATCACTTCGTATTGAGTCTTTCAAGGGATTTGGTTCCCCATGATGTTTTTTTTGTTCAAAATACAACATACAATGTGAAGTGATTAGCTATTTCTAGGGTGACAAACAAAAATACATTTTCTTTATGAATGAAAATATTTGTGTTGAGGCAATTGTTGCAAGTTTACTAGGAAGTCCACAGGGACACCTTGGGGTGGGTTTCTTCTGCCCATGTATGTCTTATTTATTTATTTATGTGTTTTATAGAGCGCGAACTTGACCCGTTAGGGTATCAGAGCGCTTTACAGGAAAACATAGCCATGTACAGAATAGGCATAGCATCATCCAGTTCCGGATCGAATGAGAGAGGACAGGGTGCAGGATACATAAGGGAGATAGGGCACGCATTTACAGATTAAATATCCAAATACTCAAGAACGAGATAACATATTTACAGATTACGTTAACCAATGTTCGCGACAAGGCCCCAAGTTTCTGATGGGGTGAGCTAGATAATCCGAAGGGAGGCAATAGATGGCCATAGATCAGGGCCGTAGTGGTGGTAGAGGCAAAGTTTAAACGAGAAATTTACCCATAAGGAATGTTTTGGCATCCTTTTTGAAGCGAGTCACAGAGGGGATTCTTCTGATGTCAGGTGGGAGAGAGTTCCATATTCTTGGAGCAGCCCCGAAGAAAGCCCGGTTGTAAGTTTTTTTTTTCCCAAAAGCGTGCAGGTTGGAGCAGGAGGTCTCTGGCAGATCGGGAGTTTCTGATTCCTCCGGAGATCACAAGTTTCTGCCTCAGATATGCAGGGGAGTTAGAATATAAGGCTTTGTGTGTGATGCATGCTACTTTGAGCTGTATTCTTGCCTCCAGGGGAAGCCAGTTGAGATCTTTCAAGTGCGGGGAAATATGGTCGTATTTCCTCGTGCCGGTGAGTAGTCTGGCGGCCGCATTGAGGCAGGCTTTTATAGGTGCCAGGGAGATCTTGGGTAGACCCGAGAGGGTAGAACAGCCATATTCCAGCTAGAGATGACAAGTGCTTGGACTGCCATTTTTAGGTTGGGAGCATCGAGGAAGGGTTTCAATTTCCTAAGGTAGCTCAGGTGGAATCTGGCTGATTGGCCATTGAATTGATGTAGTCCCGCATGTTCAGGTTGCTATCGAGGGTGATTCCCAGGGATTTGGCCGAATCCACGATGGTTGCTGAGCAATTCAAGGCTGTGATAGCCTTAATCCATGATTGAATCTCAAGGTTGGTATTGGGCGGGGCGATCAGGAGAAATTCAGTTATTTTTGCGTTGAGTTTGAGTTGATTGGATGCGAGCCATTGGACAGTGAGTTTCAAGGCTTCGTTCAGGGAGAGGATCTCTTCGAGAGATGAGGTTTTGATGTAGATCTGAGTGTCATCAGCGTACATATGATAGGAGATATTGGCAGTGCGTAGTACTTCGGTAAGCGGTTCCAGGTAAAGATTGAAGAGGGTGGGGGACAGTGTTGATCCTTGAGGGACTCCAACCGTGACCGGGGATGGTGCCGATAGGTTGCCGTTGACAAGGAATCTCTGGGACCGGTTTTGGAGGAAGGACCTGAACCATTCTAGAACAGTGCCATCCAAACCCATCCTGAATTTGAGGCATTCGAGTAGTTTTTCATGGTTGACCGTGTCGAAGGCCGAGGATAGGTCCAGGAGGATTAGGAGACAGGTTTTGCCTTGGTCAAGGGCTTGGAGAGCATCATCAACGATGTGGAGCATAGTGGTTTCGGTGCTGTGCCCTGGTCTAAATACGGATTGGAAGTCATCGAGCAGGTGGAAGTTGTTGATGTGTTGACTTAGCTGTTGCTGCACACATTTCTCCATCACTTTGGCTAAGAGGGGGATGTTGGAGATGGGTCTGAAGTTGTCAGGGGAGGCTGGATCCAGCGACGGCTTTTTCAGAATGGGGAGGACTTGGCTGGCTTTTAGAGAGTCGGGCATCATTCCCTGCCGGAGAGAGGCGTTAATTATTGTAGTCCAGCTAGGAATAATGGATTGGGCGATGGCAGCTAGGCAGTTGGAAGGGAGCGGGTCATTAAAATGGTTATTAGGGTTTAGGGAAGATAGGATTTTGGACACTGAGTCGTCGTCATAGAGTTTGAAGTCAGTCCAGTGAGCATGGTTTTTGGGTGGAGCCTGTGGGGGCGACGTGGCTGGAGGAGGCGGGTCGAGAGGTGTTTGAGGGTATGTGATGGAGTTGAGATGGAGTTGAGTTCGTTTCCAAGGGCTGAGATTTTGTCAGCGAAGAAGGAGGAGAATTCCTCTGAGACTTGGGGGTTTCTTTTGAAGTTTTGGCCAATTTATTAGATTGGTGTTTGACCAGTTCGAAGAGCTTGTGGGGCCTGTTCTTGGCCTTCTCTAGTGCAGTTCTGAAGAATTCTTTTTTAGACTTTAGTATGTTCCTGTTGTAGGCATTTCTGGCCTGGCGGAGGAGTTTTAGATGTGCGGCAGAGGGGTGCTGCCTCCAGGATCTTTCAGCTTGTCGGAGGACTCTCCTCTCATTGTTAAGGGATCCCGTGAACCAGGGGTTTCTGTCTTTGATCTGGGTTCTTTTCAGCTTTAGTGGGGCTAGATCATCCAGGATGTTCGAAATAGTTGCCGAGTAGTGATCTTTGAGGCCGCTGACTGTTGTGATATGCGAGGGGGGGGGGTCGGATTTGCAGCGAGCTTTGAGTTCCCTGCTGTCCAGGTTCTTAGTGTCTCTGATCCAGCGTTTAGGAATCACCGGTTGCGGTGCCCTTGTCTTGTGGGTGCCAGGTAGGAGGAAGGTGATGGCGTGGTGGTCAGACCAGTCGCATGGGTCTATAGAGATAAGCTTGACAGTTGATTCTTTGGATATAATCCAGTCAAGAGTGGCCCCTTTTGAGTGAGTTGGTAGTGAGCAGGCTTGGGTCAGGGCTTGATCGGCCAGGAGGTCCTTGATGGCGTTGACATGTGAATCCTTTGGATCGTTCCAGTGCAAGTTAAAGTCACCAAGGAAAATATCTTTGGCATTATTGGAACTCTTAGCTGTGATGATTTCCATGAGGTGGTCGGTGAAGGAGTCGTTCATGCCTGGGGGGTGGTAAAAGATGTGCAGGTTGCACAGTAGGGTGGAGTTGCTGTGAATAGCGAGGGCAAGGTATTCGCAGGATTCAGTGGTGTCCGCCAGAAGTTCCGTGATCAGAAGGTTAGAGCGGTAGATGCAGGCGATGCCTCCTCCTTTCTTGTTAGATTGTCTGTCTAGCCTTGCGATGTTGTAGTTAGGAGGGACTAGGAGGTCCAGGTGTGGAAATGAGGATTCGTTGAGCCATGATTCCGTAAGGATCGCTAAGTCGAAATTTTTGAAAAGGATGAGATCAGCAATATCCGCGGCGTGCTTAGCTGCCGACCGGCAATTAATTAAAAGACCAGATAGAGAGGATTTGGAAGGAGGTTCGGGAGTCTGGGCGGACAGGTGAACAGGCGCTAGATTACTCTTGACCACAATTCTGTTGCGGAGGGTAGCTGGTCTGTTGGGGTTGATAGTGACCGTGCAGATGGCGTGTTCGGCCTTTGCGTCTAAAGGATGAGGGATAGCTGGGGTAGAGTTGTAGTCTTGGAGGATGGCAAGGATTTCCATTTCAGTGAGATCTAGTGGACTTGGAGTGGCAAAGGTAGAGTTGTAGGATAGGACATGAGCACGGGTTTCTTCCTCTGAGAGGTGGCATGGGTGTTTGCGGGGGCGAAGATGTCTCAAGGATAGCGGAAGAGGTTGTTTAGAGAGCTCTGTCAAATGCGGGGGGTGGCGTTTGGCAGGGGCATAAGGTTGGCGAGGGAGAGTTCAGCGAGGTGGAGGAGGTTCATTAGCTCCAGGATGGAAATATGACTTATGACTTCCACCTCATCATATTGTAGTATATTTTTGTATAATGCTTCCAAATTGAAGTCTTTCTGGATTGTAGTAATGGGTTAGTAAGTGTAACATTTTATGGGCTCTTGTGTCACCTCTGATTTCATCTCTTTGGAGGTTATAAATTGCTTGCTGTGCATTTGTGTTGCTTAATCACTGAAAGATTATACCAATGATGATACTACTAAGATTCGCTTCACTGCAATACTAAAACTTGATAAGACGACCTGCACTTTTTAAACAGATTGCTGGTGTATGATTGAAAAGGATTTGTGCATGTTTGGGTTAATTATTAGCCATTCTGTACTGGCATAGAAATAAATACAGAATGATGGTGCACATGCAAACTAGATGGAAACTGATGAAATGTATTTAAAAAATTGCTTATACATTGACGCTTACCAATGCATTACTGTTTAAATTATATTACGTTCTTTACATCATATTGCTAAAATGCATGGACATCCTCGTATTTCTAGCACAAATGGTTTTAAAAAAAAAAAGCAATATAAAGTGAAATGGGTTCAATGACTGAACAAAAATCTAAGTCAGTTGACCATCCCAGAGGCATCTCCCTATTTTTAGGTACTTGAGCAGGTGCATTAACAACGGTACCCTAAGTCCTTCTTGTTAAGGAATCAAATTATTATTCACTTTACCTTCCACCATCTAAAGCTTCCTATGTGCTCCTTTTGTATAAGGCCTCCTAATTCTGATGTCGGGTCACTAGGCAATTTTGTGAAGTATGTCTTGTACTCCTAATGTCTTTCTATAACCTTCTTATTATCTTAAGTGTTCATCTGCTGGCTCCCTCTCCTACCAGTGCCATCATTAAAAAACAAAGACACCTTTTCTTCATCCTTATTTCTGTTGAAGACCATCGTAACTAACTGGCTAATAGTATGCCCACATGCTTTCCAGAAGTTCCTTGCCTGGCTTCCTCTGGAAAAGTTTAAAAGACAAAATCTATCCTTTTGTAAGAAACTCATCCTTGTCAGCTAGACTTGTTAACATTCAATTGTATGTCCCCTGCTGTAAAAACTGCAAAAGGAACAAATGATGGACGGAATGCTGAACAATGCAAACATTCACCCCCAGTCACAAAGATATGGGTTTAATCCATCGTTCTTTTGCTCACCAGGCTACCCCAGTTTGGACCCAGTGATATGCAAATCAGTCTTGACCCTGTACTTCATGGGAACAGTCTGGCCCGAACTGCCAAGCCAGGTCCCCGCTGGACCGGAAACAAGCATTCTGGGACCAGTTGCGGGGCATCACCCACAGCTTTCTGTTGTCACTAAAATCTGCTTTTTTTGGCGTTTTCCAGCTGAAACAGGTGAAAAAAATCTTTCCTCTCCTAGCTTTTCCCCATGGGGTTACAGTTACTAATGCCCTCATCCAAGCAAGCCTGAATTGTGATAATTCTCTTTACCCCGTCATTGTTCCCCCTCTTACCAGTCATCACAACGTCAGGCAGCTCCGCCCACCACAGGTCCTAAACCACACATAAAAACAAAAGTCCTACCTTTATGTCCATGACCTACATGGACTTTAGGCTTCTCCCCCCATGCCAGTTCTGTGTATTTTTCTGTCTACCGACAGGTAAGTGCTACTCTACACATGTTTGTCTCCAGGCTATTTATTGTTTGAATTTCTGTCTTCATGTCTGCTGACAACTTACTTTGTCAGGCTCAGCACTCGGCGGGGTTTCTGCATCGCTGCGGTCGCTCTCCACGTTCATGTACTTAGCTGGGGCAAGGAACCTCTTTCAGCGCGCCGCAGCAGGCTGCCTCAGGACCACCTAGGGGTTTCCTGACCCCTGCAGTGTGTGTGAGTGTGCGCATTTACAGGGAAGGCTGCAGGCCAGTTTTTCGGCAACTTTATTTCGTGTTTGTTGAGATTTGGTTGCTGGGAAATCAGTATAAATAGGTGATTTAGGGCTCACTTTTTCTTCCTGGGCAATGGAGTCTGCCGATTCTGGAAAGAGGGCGGAGAAGCTCTACAATATCGCTGATCTGGAGGAGGATACCCTCCAGATTTCTAAGGCTGACTTACAGAGGCTGATCAAGCAGGCAGTTGATGACGCTGCTATCTCGGTGTAGGGTTTTTAGTAAAAACAGGAAGATTGGTGCTCAGGCTAGTTCGTGACGTGTCTGCTATGCTAAGAGTGTGAACGGTGCTGCCAGGTCGGGGGAAATACCCTGTAACCCCCGTGAATGTGTGAGTCAAAAAACCCACACCAACAATGAGAACACTGTCCTGGGCACACGAAATGAGGATAAAACAATTTTAGAAATGTCTCGTATTGTACCAATTTCTGTGGTCGACACCAGTGTATTGTTCAAAAGTATTTAATAATGCAACAACGAAAAACAACCAGCCAACACATGTTTCGTCACATAAGGGAACTATCCCGTGACTTCTTCAGGGCTGAGTGGCGATGCAGAGTGACCAGACAATGTCGCGAGGCCGGTGATAATTCCAACCCGGCAAGGGGGTCAAAGAGGACCAACCGGTCCACGTCACAGTTCCTGCTGGGAGGGTAGCCCCAAGTGGTGGACCCCTATGGATGGGGCTGTAAGAAGGGCAGTATAGCTCTTAATTACAAGCGGACCTCTATATGGTTGTAACACGTATGAGTGTGATGTGTTAATGCGAGGGTGATAAAAACGAGGAAGAGTGGGACGCCTAGGGATTAGTATTCTCGTCCGTCCAGTGTCTGGAGGAGGTAAATGGGCGGGATAGCACTTTAAGGTTTCAGGAAGGGCAGCCGCAGCGCATTAAATACTCATATCACCACATTCCCAGATCAGGTTATGGATAGAGATAGGGTCGCATCAGAACTCTTTGATAACTTATCGAAGGGGATTTCGATTAGTTCAGCATCTACAAGTGGAAACCCCCCACGAAAGGGGAAGGTCTTAAGGAAAAATTCTTAAGACTAGAGAGATTGAAGAAAACTGAGAACTCCAGGTGGTGGGACAGTGCCACCTTGAAGCAGTACTTGAGACTCAACAGAGTCCCAAGAGGACTACGTTCCCAGATTTTCCCCACATTTGACGATCTGGATGATGACCTATTAGGCAAATGGGAAGAGACTCTCACTTCCAACTCAAACACACTAATCAACATACTAATAGAGAATGCTGAACGTAAGGTAGCAAAACTCCAAATTGAAATAGCTAACCTAGAAAAAGAGATCGCTGACTTAGACCTGAAGGAAGCCACAGAAAAAAATTACGTCATCCTTAATGACATCTTGACAAAACACCAGAACGAAATCAAAGATAGAAAGACACGACAACTGAAGAGGGACGAAGCTGATTACAGGGAGGGACGTGTTTTCACCTTCGCCAGAAAATACGACCAGTTAGTCCAGACCGCCCCACAGGGAGACAGACCGACCAGAACAGACACTTCCTCTGTTTCATCTAGTTCCACCTCTCTTAACACTATTCCAACTAGTGATAGTGAAACTGAAAACCAGTCAAGCAGTTTAATCAGACCAGGCCAGACTAAATCGTCTTTTTTAAGAGAGGTCCAAGCGATACGAAGGGAAAACAGGACGCAACAGAGACAAGGAGTCCAAGAAAGAAAACCCGTAGAGGGAAGAGGTCAGGACTCAGAAGACTACAAAAACTGAGGTCCGGGGACGGGAAGAGCAAATAGACCAGCTAGATCTGGGTATACAGGTAGTCAACCTCTCCTCCCAAATTCTCAACAGTGGGATGATTTCATTATTAAGCAGAGGCTTAAGTTTCAGCCCCCACGAACAAGTCGACATATGTAGACACAAGATAGACCTCTTCAAATGTGTTAGGGGCTTGAAAATTAAAAAACACTTCAGTGGTACTCCACCAACCACCAAGAACATCAAAAACATTTGCATTGACAACTCGTCAGGTGTGCAGAGTATAAAAGACATTCAAGATACGCATTTACTCCTGTCCCTCACGGATTCAGACGATCCTCCTATTAATATGGAGAATCTTCTCCAGGAACTCGATATAGAAACAGACCTGACCCTGAACAGTGGTCTTAAGACCAAGTCCTAAATACAACAGACTGATGGCAGTGATTAAACAACGCAGCCAGCACCTCTGACCTAGTTTGTAATTGTATCGGGCAAATCGTCCTCCGGCGTGCTCAATATCAATACCGTGCCACCCACAGCATTATGTCAGTGCATGGAAAACAAGTCCTCCATGTACAATAGTCATTATATTCGAGATAATATTCGAGCTACGTCCTGCTCGTTTCCAAAAAACGAGCAGGACGTAGCTCGAATATTATCGGTCTACGTTGCGGGTACAGCGTGTATAGGAGCCTTACCTTATGGCTTTCCTTCCGCCTATCATAGCGTTTTTTTGCTGTTTGGATCGATTCTGTTCCCGCTTTTAAACTGTCAAAAGGTCGAACTATAAAGACTCGTGGATACTGCTTACTTGTGCTATATACTTACAAGACGAAAGACACTTTTTTGATTCCATCTGACCATTCATATGATATTTGGCCTTGAGGAAGTCGCATAGCGACGAAACACGTGTCGGCTGTTTTCTGCTCACTACATCTACGTGTCAACATTATTACAACTCAGAATTGATTGTTTATTGTGGATGATATTTGACTGTATTGTTTAGCATTAAAAAACTTGTCCTGACGGATGTCAGGAATTTAATCTATTGTGCTGTGCTCTATCTCGAATATAAATATTAAGACCAAGTCCAAATGGACTCCTGTACTCCCAGGGGGCAACTCCGTCGACACCTTTTACAACCTAGTAATGGCTGACCTAGACAGACACGAACGCAAAGTACTGGGCATCAAACGTAGAACAAAGGATACCCTACGGAGAGAGGAACGGGTAGCTTTGAAAACCTTAGGATCAAACACAGACATCATAATCAAAGAGGCCGACAAAGGCGGTAATGTCGTGATAATGAATCGGATCGACTACCACAATGAAATCTTGTCTCAATTACAAGACACCTCCTGTTATGAGCGGCTCGCTCACAATCCCACGGGCACACTCATCACTAAGATCAACAAATGCTTATCCGAATGGCACTCATTGGGTCTCATTGACGATCAGGAGCTTCTTTATCTCAAGGTACACAGGCCTGCATTCCCCTGGTTGTACACTTTACCCAAGATACATAAGCCAGCACCATTTCCACCTGGTAGACCCATTGTGTCGGGTATTGGTGGTCCCACTGAGAGACTCGCACAATATGTAGATCTTTTCCTAGGTCCCATGGACAAAAACTTACCTTCTCATATCCAAGATACGAAACACATCCTGAGTATCTTGGCAGATGTCCAATGGCAACCTGGTATGACTTTAGCCACCTTAGATGTGGTTTCTCTCTACACCACCATTGAACCTGAGTTAGGACTTAAAGCTATCACCAGCCTGCTACTGAATAGGCCGGCCACCTTATGGCAACACACCAACATGCTTATTGCCATGATGGACATCATCTTGAATAACAATTTCTTCATATATGACAACGTTTGGTACAAACAAAACAAAGGTGTGGCCATGGGCTCTAAGTTTTCTCCCTCATTTGCTAACCTTTACATGGGTGTCTTAGAATCTAATTGGATTTGGAGCACCAAAGGGGCACCATGGGTTGATTCCATAATTTACTGGGGACGCTACATAGACGATTGTCTCTTACTATGGTCAGGGTCCCAAAGCAAACTTGAGGAATTCTGCAGACATCTTAACTCCAATGACATGAACATGAGATTCACGAGTGACTTCAGTACCTCTAGCATCACATTTCTTGATGTGGAACTCTACATTAAGTCAGACCCACTACACAGTCGATTGCATAGGAAGGAAACGGCATGTAATGCCATTTTACATGCTGAAAGCTCTCACCCGTTCCATCAGATTCAAGCGATCCCCTATGGGGAATTCGTCAGAGCTAGGAGGAACTGCAGCGAAGAACCGGAGTTTCAAAAATGCATGTCAAACATGAAGCACAGATTCAAGGCCAGAGGCTATAACGCACGCACCATTTGCAAAGCAGAAAAAAGAATCAACAATATAGAGAGGCAGGGAACATTACATGATAAAAAGACAATCCCTGAACAAGAGCAGCCTGTGAGACTAGTTACTGACTATAGCGACATGGGCTTAGCCATGAGGAAAAGCCTCAACAAACACTGGGGCATTTTGCTTGCGGACACAACTCTCAAAGAGGTCATCACTACGAAGCCTCAAATCACCTATAGACGGGGCAGAACACTCAGAACGAGACTAAGTCCTAGTGTACCATGCCCCCTGACTAGTCGCTCGTGGCTTACAGCCCACACGTTGGGGTTTTTAAAATGTGGTTGTTGTGGTGTTTGCAGGCGAGCCCAGAATGGTGTCAAAAATTTCACAGCAGTGAACAAGATACAGTACCAAATCAAGTGTAACATCAACTGCAACACAAAATTTGTCATATACATTCTGGAGTGCGCCTGTAAACGTTGGTACATCGGGAGCACCATCAGACCACTGAAAGAACGCATTGGTGAACACATCAGAGCACTCTAACATCAGGACACCAGATACCCTATGGCAGTACATGCGGCCACCTGCCCCAACCAAGGCGCAAAAAAGCGCTTTTCCTTCTTCGGATTTGATGTCGCAGCCGACAGCGCCAGAGGAGGCAACAGAGAACTGAGGCTCAGGCGTCTGGAGGCTACTTGGATCATGTGCCTACAAACAGTACAACACGGACCATGAGCTTCATTACTTTCTGGGCGAATAAACTCTCAATACTGAACTATCTTTGACCTGCTTCTGACATTTGAAAATGCATGTTTATCCCCCATGTCTTTCAGGACATAGAAGGCACACAGGTGCCCTGAAGAAGTCACGGGATAGTTCCCTTATGTGACGAAACACGTGTTGGCTGGTTGTTTTTCGTTGTTGCATTATTAAATACTTTTGAACAATACACTGGTGTCGACTACAGAAATTGGTACAATACGAGACATTTCTAAAATTGTTTTATCCTCATTTCGTGTGCCCAGGACAGTGTTCCAGTTGATGAAGCTGTCAATGACCCTCAGTTGAAACATCAGCGTTTGGATGCTGAGGATGATTTTGATGCTTCCCCTAAGGGGTAATATGTTCAAGGGAAAGCACTCGCTGACATGCTCTCTCACATCCGTGAGGTGCTGGGGCTCGAGAGGCATTATGTTGATGAGGATGGCTTTTTTGCCCAATACAGGGGTTCCCTGGAGGAGAATTTGCCTTTCCAAGGTGTTCTTCAAGATATTGTTGTAAAGGAATGGAAAGATGTGGACAAACAGAATATTCCCAGGTTCTTGAATAAAAGATACTTGTTAAAGGGTTTTGAGGAGAAATTCCCTCAAATGCCGAAGAATAATTCAATTTTATCCTCTATGGCTTCTTCCTATTCTTTGTCTTCAGAGGATTCCACCTTGTTGATCCTGTTGATAGGAAGGTTGAGTCTTCTTTGAAGCATTCTTATGCTGCTTCCAATTTTGGGATCCGTGCTAGTTTGTGTCCATCCCAGGTCCTTCTAAAGGATTTCCAGGTGTCTGTTTGATTGTCTCCAGGAGAATGCTGATCTGACTGCGCTGTTGGCCCAGATGGAGGTTCTTTCTCAATTTCTTTTGGATTTCACTTTTGATACTTTGCAGGCTTCGGCTGATGGGGCTGCTATATTAGGAAACTTACACTTTGGATGAAACTCTGGAAGTTGGAGTCCTCTTAGCAGTCTTTGGTGCAGAAGCTTTTGTTCCCTAGTTCTAAGCTGTTCAGGGAAGAGCTCAACATATGGTTGCGAAGTCCGCAGAGGAGAAGAAGATTTTGAAACCCTTCAAAATGTACCAGACGAAGAAGTAGTTTGCTCAAAAGCAAGCTCAGCAGTGGCCCGAAGTTCAACGTCCTTTTCCCTTTCGTGGCCGGGCTCGTGGTTGGGGTACTGCGTTGGCCAATAAAACGTGACCTCAAGGACAGTCCGACAGAGATTCTGGGCACAAGTGACTATGGGCCAGATGTAGGAAGCCAATTTGCGATCGCAAACGCTGAAATTTGCAGCGTTTGCGATCGCAAATTAGCTTTGTGCTATGTAGGTAAGTTTAAACCTACTCGCAAAATAAGGAATCGCAAAAATTGCAAATCCTTATTTTGCGAAGCATTTAGAGAATCGCATTTTGCGATTCTCTAAATGCTATGCAGGAAGGCATCACAAATTGCGATATTGCCTTAAGGAATCGCAAATTACCACCAACTTCAAGTTGGTGGTAATTTGTAATTTCCTTTAAAAAAGCACTTTTTTGCTTTTTTTAAGTGCCATGTGGCACACATACATGCCCTTAGGGCATGTATGTGCCCCACATGTGCGCACATGCACAATTCAGGGGTGCACCAGGGTGTCCTTCTGGAACCCTTGCACCCTTGAAATTGCACGCGCAATTTGCGAGTACCTACTGGGTACTCGCAAATTGCGCGCGCAATTCCCATTCATTCCTATGGGCCTCTTGGCCCATAGGAATGAATGGGAAGCCATTCCTTATTTGCGACTCGCAATTTGCGACTCGCAAATAAGGAATGTGTAGGAATCGCAAAAATTATTGCGATTCCTACCTACATAGCATTTTGCGAGTCCTTAATAGCGATTCCCTAAAAATCGCTATTAAGGACTCGCAAAATTCCTTTTACCTACATCTGGCCCTATATGGCAATTGGTGCCAGGTTGAGCCATTTCCTTCCTCAGTTTTGGGGATCGAGTAAAGGATCAGTGGGTGATTTCAGTTTTACATGAGGGCTACAGGATTCCTTTTCGAGACCTCCCTCCTCTTCCTCTGCTCTGTTTGACGCCTCTGCCCAATGACACTGTGAAAAGGGATGCTATGCTGTTATACATAGGAAAGGTGCTGCAAAGGAACGTGATAATTCCTGTCCCTCCTTGTCAGTTTGGAGAGGGTTTCTATTGCACCCTTTTTCTGGTGCCAAAGCCCGATGGATCTTTTTGGCCCATTTTCAGTCTAAAGCAGTTAACAATGTGGGTTGTGTTGGACAACTTCCGGATGATCTCCGTTGATCATTCCTTTGTTCAGATGGTAAATTATCTAGCAACTCTGGATTTAGAAGATGTGTACTTCCAAATGCACATTTACCCCGCCAGCTAGTCTTTTCCCCGGTTCTGTGTGCAGGGTCATCATTTCCAGTTTCAAGCAATGCCTTTCGGGTTATCAACTGCTCCAAGGACCTTCACAAAGGTATTGGCTCCGGTTGTCAGCTTTTTGCAGCTTCTTGGATTTTCTGTCTTCCCCTACATGGATGACTGGCTAATATGTGCTTCGTCTCTTTCAAAGGCTCAGGAGGCAGTACTGGCATCCACGGAGCTTCTCCGCATGATGGGACTGAAGTCGAACTTCCAGAAGTCGCATTTGGCCCCAGTCCAGGTCAGTACACAAAAGAAGGAAAGCCCCACAAATGATGAACACCTAACTTTTTCAGAGGTCAAATTAACTGGTCTCAATATATATCAAAGTGGAAAGGGATCTACACCCAGGTAAATTGGTGCAATCCTTGCATCACATGGATATATTAGTAAGATCCTCACCCACTAGTACCACCAGTGGCATGCTACATCATCGGATCCTCACCCACTGCACCTAGTGTGAGAAGGTGGGCTCAACGCGGCGTACAAGCAGAGCTCTTACTAAAACCTAAGTACAAGTTAAAAAAAGCCTTCAGGATCCTAATTCCTGTTCATTAATAAGGTCCTTTAGCTGGGATAAAAACAGTGTGATGCTCAGAGTGCAATGACCCTGTTAGACCTGGCACCATTGGCGTGGGTCTCCCTTCCATTTTTTGCTGTTGCCTCATGTGGTTTTGCTGGTTATAGATGCTTTGGGCACTGTGCCACTGCTATTCAGTGCCACAGTGCAAGTGCTCCCTATAGTAAATTGATGTATGGATTAGTGACTCCATGATTGGCCTATTTGATTCACTGTCAGACCCTAGTACAGTGCACTGGTTGTGCCCAGGGCTTGTGACTCAAATGCTGCTGGTGGGCTTGCAGCACTGGTTGTGCCACCCACAGAAGCAGCCTGTAAAGTGTGTCTCAGGCCTGCCATTGCAGAGCCTGTGTGCAGTCTGGTACTGCCATGTTGACTGGGCAAGTGCACCAACTTGCCAGTCCCTAAACCTTCCCTTGTCTTCATATCAGACACCCCTATGGTAGGCCCAAGGACAGGGTGCATTGTAAGTATAAGGTAGGACATGCCCTGGTGTGTGTGGCATGTCCTAATAGTGAATTACAGCCATTTTCGTTTTTCACTATTGCAAGGCTACCTGTTCCCCATAGGCCAGAATGGGCAGTTTGATTATAACATCTTATAATCCTAACTGACCCAGGGAACATGGTAGAAAAACGAATTTAGTATGCCTGAACTCAGAATGATAAAATACATCTTTTAGTGAAGTTGGTTTTAACATTCTGTGTTTGAAAATACCACTTTTAGAAAGTAGGTATTTTCTTGCCTAACTATCCAAGCCTGCCTCTGCTAGGTTGTGTATTCCTTGTCTGGAGTTTGAGTGACAGGGGCTGGGGGATTCCAGGAGGCAGGGTGAGTCAGCACAGGGCTGAATAGAGAGATCTCCATGTAGAGTGGTGGGAGGAGTTGCACCTGGGACCTGAATAGGGCTGTGCCTTCCCTCCACAATTCTGGCTCCACCTCCTGCGGCGTGTCTGATGTCCCTGGCCTACACTGTCAAAGGAAAGAAGGAGTCCTGTAAACAAAGTGCTCCAGGACTGACCAGAACTGGTTTGGACTAGGCAAAGGCCTCTCTGCCTTTAGAGAACAAAGAGAATATGAGTATAAAAGGGGGACCCAGACCCCAAGACTTTAGATCACTTTTGGGAAACAAGAAGAACCTTTGCTGAGGAGAGAACCAGAGAAACTGAGGAGGAGACTATCCCTAGCTGAGTGCTGTTTGGGGGATTGGCCTGCAGTGGTTGCCTGACTGCCAAAGAAAGGAGAAAGGAACTTTGTGCTTTTCAAATCAACTTGTAAAGGATCTCCAAGGGCTTGAGATAGAGCTTGCCTCCTGCTGAAGTCTCAGGGACAACAGACTTCACCAACCAGCTCCCCTGCCTTCCCTTGCTGGGAATTGAAGTGCCTGCTGTTTAGCCGGGCCTTCTGAGAGACTGCGTGTCGCTGGGAGCTGGAAGCGCGACTCAAGACGAAGAAGCGTGTCGCCGCCGCAGCCGTTCTCGTTGCATCACCGGAGAAGAGTGCCGCCGTCGCAGCAGACACCGTCGCATCACCGGAGAAGCGTGCCGCCGCTGCCGCTGTCACCATCGCATCACCCGAAGCGCCTCGCATCACCAGAGAAGAGTGTCGCCGTCGCCGCAGACGCCGTTGCATCACCAGAGAAGCGTGTCGCAGGGCCTGTCGCGGCTCAGAAGATTCGTTGAGTCGCCGCACGGCCGTTGGGCGTGCTCGCATTGTTGTCACATCAAGAAGAAGACGCCCTTTTGTTTCATTGCACCGGATCTTCATCGCATCACGGCGCTGTTGGTCGCATCGCCATGGAAGCGCAGTAAGAAACCGACGCATCACCTCCCCACGCCGAGAAGAACCGACGCATCACCGTCCCCTGCGCAGCAGTAGGGAACCGACGCATCACCGTTCTTGCGTGTAAGGAACCGACGCATCACCTTCCCTGCAACACTTTCGTTGTATAGCGTTACGCATCCAAAGGTACATTGAACTCAAAGTGTCGCATTTTACATCTAAAGAGAACTAAGCTATTTCTACCCTTTTTAAGTACAGTATTGTGGATTTTTGTCGTTTGTGGTCTTGTGTTAAGTCTATATAAAAATACTTATTTTTATACTACAACTTGTGTGGTGTCCATCTGTAGTGTTGTCACTATATTACTGTATGTGTTCACAAATGCTTTACACACTGCCTCTGAGATAAGCCTGCCTGCTCGTGCCAAGCTACCAAGGGGGTGAGCAGGGGTTATTTTAGTAGTGCATCCCCCTTACCCTGACTAGAAGCAAGGGTCCCTATTTGGACAAAGGTACTTACCTCTGCCAACTAGAGACCCCCAGTTCTAACATTGGTGGTCAGCGGTGGGGATTCTGGACTTGCATTTGTGACTCATATACAGTGATTGGTGAACACTACTAGTGAGTGCAGACCAAAACGCAACCACATACTTTTGGTAGATTGTTTTTCCTGGGATTTCTATTTTTGCCAAGAACTGCAAAGTTTAGTCACCATGAGTAAAGCAGCATCCATCGCATCTGTGGATTATGAATTTGAAGAGGAGAAACTAGAAAGCTACAATGTAAAACAGCTAAAGCACTTCTGCAGGAGATTTAAAGTTGCTATCACCGGTCTCTCCAAGAAGGATGAGTTCCAAATGGCGCTGAGGGCCTGGGTGGAAGCAAGGAGCATCCCTGAGCAAGTGGAGGGGGCTGAAAATGCAGATGAGCAGCTGGAAGGGCCATTGGGTCCAGGGGAGAGGAGAGTAGCTTCCCCAGCAGGTAGCAGTGTTACTGGCAAGGGCCTGTCCCCAGAAGAGCTGGAGGACAGGGACAAGAGTAGGATGCATGAGATGGAGCTGACCAAGCTCAAGTTGAGTGGGCAGTTAGAGAATAAGAAATTGGCCCTAGAGGAAAAGAGGATGCAAATGGAGCATGAGAGAAGTTTGAGGGAGTTAGAATTGAGAGCAAGGAGCTTAGAGATTGCTCCCTCTGGTGGCAGCACACCGTCCATGCCTGTTGAAGCAAGGGTGTATATACCTAAGGATGTGGTTAAAGAATTTTATAAGAATGATGATATTGGGCAGTGGTTCAAGCCCTATGAGGTAGCCATGTCCTCCCACCGGGTCCCTGAGAAGGATTGGGGAGCGGGGTTGTGGGGGTGGTTCCTTAGTGAGGGACGGAATACCTTGTTGAAGTTGCCTTCTGAGGTCCACAATTCTTATCACCACATGAAAGAAGCATTAATGTCCAGATATGGGTTGACTCCTGAACTGTATAGGCAGAGATTTAGGAATTGCAAAAAGTTGGAGTCAAGCACCTGGGTAGAGTATGTAACTTTTTTTTGCAGAGCATTGGATGGTTGGGTGAAGGGTAGCAAAGTGAATGATTTTGAGGTGCTCTTTGATTTAATTGCATGGGAGCACTTGTCAAGTAATTGTTTTCCAGAGCTACGCCAGCACCTGATTGATAGTAGGCTGACTAACCCTAGGAAGCTTGCTGAGGAGGCGGACCTCTGGGTGAGCACCCGGGTCCACAAGGGTCATGTGGGAGACTCCGCCAAGAGTGGGCAGGGTCCCCAGCAGAAGAGTGGGGGGGGACAAGGGTAAACAGAGGGAGTTCCAGAAAGGGCCCCAAAGTAATGCCCAAGGGAACCAAGGGAAAGGTTCCCTGCCTCCCCCTGAGAAGAAGCCCGGGGCCCCGACAGGTAGACCTGTTCCTAGGGGACCCCTGAGGTGCTTCAAGTGTGGTGAAGTGGGCCATAAGTCTATTGATCCCCAGTGCCCACAGTATGGGAAGACAGCACCCCCTGGTGCACCACCCCGGCAGATGGCGAGTGTAGCCCTGGGGGAGGAGATGGGTGTCCAAGGTGGGTGGGGTCCCACAGAGATGTCCCTTGTCTCTTTAGGAGACTGTGAGATGGTCCCCAGGACCCAGCTGCCTGATAACACTAAAAAGTACAGGCAGTGGGTGACCATCAATGGCCATAGAGTGGAGGCTCTGAGAGACACAGGAGCCAGTGTGACAGCTGTCAAGTGTCACCTGGTGTCTGAGGAGCAGGTGGTCCCCAATGCATTTCACCCAGTTGTTGCCGCTGACAACACAGAGAGCCACTGCAAGGTAGCTCAAGTTCCCTTTGAGTGGGGGGGGTCTCTGGTACTCTTCAAGTAGCTGTGAGGCCAGCCATGCCTGTTGATTGTCTGTTGAGTAACGATTTGGAGAGCTCCCCTTGGGCCAAGGTGGAGCGAAGTGCTCATTTGGAGATGTTGGGTTTGCCTGACTGGGCGTGTGTGACCACACGGTCATGGCAGCCAGTAAGGGTGTTCAAGAGGACCTGGAGCCTGAAAGAGTGGCCCAGGTGCCTGCCTTAAAGAGAAGAGGCAGGGGGCGCAGGAAACTGGCCCCCGAAGTTCCCACGGTCCAGGAGGAGGCAGACCTTGAGGGGGATGCCCTTGAGCCTACAGGGGAACAGGTAGCTGAACTGGGGGACCTGCCTGAGCTGACCCATTGGCAGCATGAAGGAGGACCCTCCAGGGAAGAGTTCTGCGAGGAGCAGAAGAAGTGCCCTTCTCTTGTGGGTTTGCGGCAGCAGGCTGGAAATCAGGCAGCAGGTGATCAGTCTGGATCACATTGGATCTACTGGGAGAATGGTCTCCTGTATAGTGAGCCTAAGGTTGCTGAGCCTGGGTCAGCCCGTGTGCTGATGGTACCCCAGCGCTTCAGAGCCTTCCTACTGGGGCTGGCTCATGATGTGCCATTAGCAGGACATTTGGGGCAGGACAAGACCTTTGAGAGGCTTGTCACCCACTTTTATTGGCCCCAAATGCGCAAGAGTTCAGACACTCATTGCAGGACCTGTCAGACTTGCCAGGCAAGTGGAAAGAGTGGGAGGAAGCAAAAGGCTCCTCTCCAGCCATTCCCTGTGGTCAGCACCCCCTTTGAACGGGTGGGTATTGACATTGTGGGTCCACTGGACCCCAAGACAGCCATGGGCAACAGGTTCATCCTGGTCTTGGTGGACCATGCCACCCGGTACCCGGAAACCATCCCTCTCAGGACAGTGACGGCCCCCGTGGTGGGACGGGCACTGATGGGAATTTTCTCCCGTGTGGGGTTCCCTCGTGAGGTGGTGTCTGACCAAGGTACAAACTTCATTTCCAAGTACATGAAGGCCCTGTGGCAGGAGTGCGGTGTAACCTACAAGTTCACCACTCCTTACCACTCCCAAGGTAATGGGCTGGTTGAAAGGTTCAACCGGACCCTCAAAGGCATGATTATGGGTCTTGAGGAACCCATGAGGCATAAGTGGGACGTCCTCTTACCATGCATTCTCTTTGCTTACCATGAGGTGCCACAGAAGTCTCTAGGGTTCAGACCCTTTGAGCTTCTCTATGGTCACCCAGTGAGAGGACCTCTGAGTTTGGTCAAGGAAGGCTGGGAGCAATCTCCCAGGAAACCTCCCCAGGATGTACATAGCTACATGCTGGCCTTCAGGAACCAGACTAGGCATTTCAGACAACTCGCTGAGGCAAATCTGGAAGCCAGCCAGGAGGAGATGAAGCGGTGGTACGACCAGAATGCCACTCTGGTTGAGCTTCAGCCTGGTCAGAAAGTGTGGGTCATGGCCCCAGTGGAGCCCTGCGCGCTCCAGGATAAGTGGACCGGACCATTTGAGGTGGTGGAGCGCAAAAGTCCTGTTACCTACTTGGTGGACTTGCGGTCTCCCAGGAACCCCTTGCGGGTCCTGCATGTCAACCGCCTGAAGCCGCACTTGGAGAGGTCCGAAGTGGGCATGCTCTTAGCGACAGATGCTGGAATGGAGGAGGAGACTGAGCCTCTTCCTGACCTCCTGTCGGCGACAGAGCGAGATGGGTCAGTGGATGGTGTGAACCTCTCTTCCACCCTGACCCCTGAGCAACAGAATGACTGTCACCAGTTTCTGGGACAGTTTTCTGATCTGTTCTCCCTTATTTCCAGTGTCACTGATTGGTCCTTCCATGATGTGGACACTGGAGACAGTCCTCCTGTTAAGCACAAAACTTACAGGGTAACTGACAGGGTGAGAGCTTGCATCAAGGAGGAGGTCTCCAAGATGCTTGCGTTAGGGGTGATTGAGTCCTCTAACAGTCCTTGGGCCAGCCCAGTGGTCTTGGTCCCAAAGGCTGCCGCACCGGGTGCCACGCCAGAACTCCGGTTCTGTGTGGACTACCGAGGGCTCAATTCAGTCACGAGGACTGACACGCACCCCATCCCCAGAGCTGATGAGCTCATCGATCGGTTAGGGGCTGCTCGGTACCTCAGCACGTTTGACTTAACGTCTGGGTACTGGCAGATCGCCTTGACTGATGGAGCAAGAGAGAGGTCAGCATTCTCCACACCAGATGGGCACTACCAGTTCATGGTTATGCCCTTTGGGATGAAGAATGCCCCTGCCACCTTTCAGAGGTTGGTCAACCAGGTGTTGGCTGGACTGGAAGAGTTCAGTGCCGTCTACCTGGATGACATTGCAGTGTTCAGCGCAAGTTGGGAAGAACATCTGCGACACCTCTGGGAAGTGTTGATGGCGCTGCGGAGGGCAGGCCTCACGATCAAGGCGAGTAAGTGCCAGATCGGGCAGGGTTCCGTGGTGTACTTGGGACACCAAGTTGGGAGCGGCCAGGTGGCGCCCCTACAGCCCAAGATTGAGACCATCCTGGCTTGGGAACCCCCCAAGACCCAGACAGAGGTGAGAGCCTTCTTAGGGCTCACTGGGTATTACAGGAGGTTTGTCAAGGGGTATGGCAGCATCGTTGCCCCCTTGACAGAGCTGACTTCCAGGAAGCAGCCCAAGAAAGTGATTTGGACTGACACCTGTCAGAAAGCTTTTGAGGCCCTGAAAACTGCCATGTGCACGGCGCCCGTGCTCCTGGCACCCAACTTCTCAAAAGAGTTTATCGTTCAAACAGACACTTCAGAGCATGGTGTGGGGGCTGTTTTGTCACAGATAAATGAGGCGGGCCTAGTCCAACCTGTAGCCTTCATCAGTAGGAGGTTACTTCCACGGGAACAGAGGTAGAGTGCGATTGAGCGTGAGGCATTTGCTGTGGTCTGGGCACTGAAGAAGTTGAGACCATACTTGTTTGGGACTCACTTCCGGGTTCAGACAGACCACAGGCCCTTCAGATGGTTGATGCAGATGAGGGGTGAGAATCCAAAGCTGTTGAGGTGGTCCATTTCCCTACAGGGGATGGATTTCACGGTGGAACACCGCCCTGGTACAGAACACGCCAATGCTGATGGCCTGTCCAGAATTTTCCGCCTTAGTAATGAGAACTCCCAGGAGGTAGGGTAGTTCTCCCCACATTTTCAGCTGGAGGGGACACGTGTTAGACCTGGCACCATTGGCGTGGGTCTCCCTTCCATTTTTTGCTGTTGCCTCATGTGTTTTTGCTGGTTATAGATGCTTTGGGCACTGTGCCACTGCTATTCAGTGCCACAGTGCAAGTGCTCCCTATGGTAAATTGATGTATGGATTAGTAACTCCATGATTGGCCTATTTGATTCACTGTCAGACCCTAGTACAGTGCACTGGTTGTGCCCAGGGCTTGTGACTCAAATGCTGCTGGTGGGCTTGCAGCACTGGTTGTGCCACCCACAGAAGCAGCCTGTAAAGTGTGTCTCAGGCCTGCCATTGCAGAGCCTGTGTGCAGTCTGGTACTGCCATGTTGACTGGGCAAGTGCACCCACTTGCCAGTCCCTAAACCTTCCCTTGTCTTCATATCAGACACCACTATGGTAGGCCCAAGGGCAGGGTGCATTGTAAGTATAAGGTAGGACATGCCCTGGTGTGTGTGGCATGTCCTAATAGTGAATTACAGCCATTTTCGTTTTTCACTATTGCAAGGCTACCTGTTCCCCATAGGCCAGAATGGGCAGTTTGATTATAACATCTTATAATCCTAACTGACCCAGGGAACATGGTAGAAAAACGAATTTATTATGCCTGAACTCAGAATGATAAAATACATCTTTTAGTGAAGTTGGTTTTAACATTCTGTGTTTGAAAATACCGCCTAACTATCCAAGCCTGCCTCTGCTAGGTTGTGTATTCCTTGTCTGGAGTTTGAGTGACAGGGGCTGGGGGATTCCAGGAGGCAGGGTGAGTCAGCACAGGGCTGAATAGAGAGATCTCCATGTAGAGTGGTGGGAGGAGTTGCACCTGGGACCTGAATAGGGCTGTGCCTTCCCTCCACAATGCTGGCTCCACCTCCTGCGGTGGGTCTGATGTCCCTGGCCTACACTGTCAAAGGAAAGAAGGAGTCCTGTAAACAAAGTGCTCCAGGACTGACCAGAACTGGTTTGGACTAGGCAAAGGCCTCTCTGCCTTCAGAGAACAAAGAGAATATGAGTATAAAAGGGGGACCCAGACCCCAAGACTTTAGATCACTTTTGGGAAATAAGAAGAACCTTTGCTGAGGAGAGGAACCAGAGAAACTGAGGAGGAGACTATCCCTAGCTGAGTGCTGTTTGGGGGATTGGCCTGCAGTGGTTGCCTGACTGCCAAAGAAAGGAGAAAGGAACTTTGTGCTTTTCAAATCAACTTGTAAAGGATCTCCAAGGGCTTGAGATAGAGCTTGCCTCCTGCTGAAGTCTCAGGGACAACAGACTTCACCAACCAGCTCCCCTGCCTTCCCTTGCTGGGAATTGAAGTGCCTGCTGTTGAGCTGGGCCTTCTGAGAGACTGCGTGTCGCTGGGAGCTGGAAGCGCGACTCAAGACGAAGAAGCGTGTCGCCGCCGCAGCCGTTGTCGTCGCATCACTGGAGAAGAGTGTCGCCGTCGCAGCAGACGCCGTCGCATCACCGGAGAAGCGTGCCGCCGCTGCCGCTGTCACCATCGCCATTAAAGATAATGGGGTAACCCAGTAACCCTCAGAACCTGGGTAAATGCGTTAAAGAAAACAATGGTTCTGTCGGGTGGATACACTGATTTGCACTAGGTATTTTATACGTTTAAAAGAAAATATGTCTCATTCATATATCCAAGCAACACACAAAGAAAAACAACTTTTTTATGCTCAATAAATGTTTTCTTTACTTTATATTAGTATAAATGCGAAATCAATAAAATGGCTGTCTGTGACATAAAACACATACGGTGAAGGAACCACTGGTTATGGTGTACATTTGGTGACTGGTGGTGATATGTGACAAAGTGCTATACAAAAGTGACATAAATAACATAAATAACGAAAACAGATGTTTTAGTTTGCAGGTCCAAAATAAAGTGCATAAATCCCAGCAGTAGTTATGATTTTTGTTCAAGTCAGGGAAGTTGCGTGGACTAATTGAGACAGTAACGTGCAGCAACTAAGCTGACTCGGACGCTAGAGGAGGTCCCTTATTCATTCACTTCAATTTATTGATCGCATTGGCGGCTCCTTAATAATCAATTTCACCGGCTGGTGAATACGGAAGTTATGTTTTAAACAGACCACAATCCCCGGATGTGAGTCGGAGGTGTCGGCTGACACCTCCCTGAAATTTGCTGCAAATTGAATGCCCACATACTAGGACCTAAAGTTATTGTCTGTCACTGTTCTCCCCCCTGTCCTGATGAAGACCCGCCTTTGATGCATAATCCATTGCACAATTGTCAAGGGTCGAAACGTCGACGTTACTGTCTCAATTAGTCCACGCAACTTCCCTGACTTGAACAAAAATCATAACTACTGCTGGGATTTATGCACTTTATTTTGGACCTGCAAACTAAAACATCTGTTTTCGTTATTTATGTTATTTATGTCACTTTTGTACAGCACTTTGTCACATATCACCACCAGTCACCAAATGTACACCATAACCAGTGGTTCCTTCACCGTATGTGTTTTATGTCACAGACAGCCATTTTATTGATTTCGCATTTATACTAATATAAAGTAAAGAAAACATTTATTGAGCATAAAAAAGTTGATTTTCTTTGTTGTTTGCTTGGATATATGAATGAGACATATTTTCCTTTAAACGTATAAAATACCTAGTGCAAATCAGTGTATCCAGCTGTCGCCATCGCATCACCCGAAGCGCCTCGCATCACCGGAGAAGAGTGTCGCCGTTGCCGCAGACGCCGTCGCATCACCGGAGAAGAGTGTCGCTGCCGCAGCTGCTGTCGTCGCATCGCTGAGAAAGCGTGCCGCCGCTGCCGTTGTCGCATCGCATCACCGAGGCGCCCCGCATCCCTGGAGAAGAGTGTCGCCGTTGCAGCAGACGCCGTCGCATCACCAGAGAAGCGTGTCGCAGGGCCTGTCGCGGCTCAGAAGATTTGTTGAGTCGCCGCCCGGCCGTCGGGCGTGCCTGCATCATTGTCGCATCAAGAAGAAGACGCCCTTTTGTTTCATTGCACCGGATCTTCATCGCATCACGGTGCTGCTGGTCGCATCGCCACGGAAGCGCAGTAAGAAACCGACGCATCACCTCCCCACGCCGAGAAGAACCGACGCATCACCGTCCCCTGTGCAGCAGTAGGGAACCGACGCATCACCGTTCTTGCGTGTAAGGAACCGACGCATCACCTTCCCTGCAACACTTTCGTTGTATAGCGTTACGCATCCAAAGGTACATTGAACTCAAAGTGTCGCATTTTACATCTAAAGAGAACTAAGCTATTTCTACCCTTTTTAAGTACAGTATTGTGGACTTTTGTCGTTTGTGGTCTTGTGTTAAGTCTATATAAAAATACTTATTTTTATACTACAACTTGTGTGGTGTCCATCTGTAGTGTTGTCACTATATTACTGTATGTGTTCACAAATGCTTTACACACTGCCTCTGAGATAAGCCTGCCTGCTCGTGCCAAGCTACCAAGGGGGTGAGCAGGGGTTATTTTAGTAGTGTATCCCCCTTACCCTGACTAGAAGCAAGGGTCCCTATTTGGACAAAGGTACCTACCTCTGCCAACTAGAGACCCCCAGTTCTAACAGACCCCTAACATCTATAGCTCAGTAAGGTCGACATGCTTCAACCTATTACAAATGCCACTCAGGGTCAGCAGGCTTTCTTCAGGACCGACTACATCGGTAGATTTTCTACAGATTGTGTTAAATACCAACTCCTAATGCTAGTTTACACAGTATGCTAAACATGGAGCATGCAGTCATACAGACCATATAGGACCTGTTCCCTCTAGTGGTTCATGACTCCTACAAATTTAGGCTCCATGAGGTAGTGGGGGTGGGGCGATCCCTGCCATAACACTTACACCAAGGGACATCATCCTCCCTTGCACCTATTCAGCTCCTCGCATTCCTCTGACCATCCCATTCCAGGTATTCCAGTTCTTTGTGGCTATCCTCGATACCCAGAGAGGGTCTGTGTTTCTCCCTCAAGAACAGATTGTGTCCCTGCAATTGCGTCTTCAGACACTATTGTCACATCCATCTGCCAGGTCATGGTTGAGGGTACAGGGCCTGATGGCCTCAACAATGGCATTGGTACCATGGTCCCGGTGCCCCCTGAAACCCTTGGTGAATCTCCTTCTAGGTCATTGGGATCCTGCATCTCTGAATTATGACACTCTGGTTCCAGTGACTCCGGAGGTGATTCGGTCCCTCGATTGGTGGTTGCATACTCCAAATCTGGAGAGAGGTGTCCCTTTCTGGTTGCCTCTTCCGTGTCTTCTGACAATGTATGCAAGTCTGTGGGGTTAGGGAGCTGCCCTTCTGGATTGGGAGTGCAGTAGGCAATAGTCAGAGGTGGACAGGGGTTGTTCCTCCAACTGGAGATAACTGGCTGCGGTGTTGAAAGCAGTCCATTTGTTTCAGCCTTGGTTGGAGGAGAAGTGCCTCATAGTCCGAACGGACGATCAAGTGGCTCGTTCCTACTTAAATTGCCAAGGGGGCACGAAGTGTACGCATCTGAATCTGCTGGTGATCGACATTTGTTCCTGGGCGGAAGCTCATTTGTTTTCTATGAAGGCAGTGTATATTCAAGGGGCTCTGAAATTTCAGGTAGACTGCCTGAGTCACAATCTTCCTTATTCAGTCCTGTTTCATCTGGCAGCTCCTCTGTTCCTCTAGATATGCAACCTCTTTGGCTTTTCCTGGATAGACTTATATCCGTCTCCCCAGAACTCCATGCTCCCGGTGTTTTGCATGGAGGTGGTTTACCCACAGGCCTGGGCGGTGAATGCCCTATTGGTTCCCTGGCCATGGGGTCTTCTATATGTCTTTCCCCCAATACCATTGCTTCCAAGGGTTCTTCAGAAGATTCGGGGGAAGGGCTCATCTGTGATCCTAGTCGCACCTTTTTGGCCCAGACAGCATTGGTTTGCTCTTCTGATGTCTCTCTCCAGGGGCTGGTTTTTGAAGTTCCTGTCGGTCCCGTCCCCCTTGCAGTTTCTAGTGATGTCTCAAACTCAGTTGGTCCACCTCAGTCTACCTGCTTGGAACTTGAGAAGTTGAGTTTGGTGTCCTTGGGCTGTTCTTCCCTGGTGGCGGAACAGATTCAGCACTCTAGGAAGGATTCTACCAGGGCTTCTTATAGGAAGCATTGGGTTTCTTTTTCTTGTTGGTGTTCCTCTAAATCCTTGGGAGTGATTAGTCTGCTGTTACTCCTTTGGTCTACTGTTTGTTGAAGAGTTTTAGGTTGCAAACCCCTGTTCCCTCGATTAGGGTTCCCTCTGGGGATTTGCCTATTGTGTTGAGGGGTTTGCAATGTGAGCCTTTTGAGCCTTTAGATACAGCCCAGTTGGTTTGGCTGTCCACTAAATTGGTGTTTCTTTTAGCCATCACTACGGCTAGGTAAATTGGGAAGTTGGGTTCTCTGGTCAGTACTTACCCATATCTGCGCATTTTGCCTGATAGAGTAATTCTCCGTCCTGGTTTGATTCCTAAAGTTAGTTCTAAATTTCATTCTGATCAAGAATTAATATTGCCTATGTTACAGGGTGATGATCTGCAACCAAATCTTTCCTCCCTTGATGCTAGACACACTCTTCTGTGTTATTTGCATCGCACTGAGTTCAGAGTTTCCACTTCCCTCTTTGTTGCTTTCGGGAGTGTTAACAAAGGGAAACAGGTGTCTGTTTCTACTTTGAGTCGATAGAATCGACAAGCTATTTCTCAGGCCTATAAGTCAGTTGGTAAGTCCCCTCCTCAGATTCAGGGTATTTGCACCAGGTCTGTCTCCTCTTCCTGCACTGAGTTTGGTGGGGTGTCTATTCAGGAAATTTGCTGGGCTGCTACCTGGGCATACCCTCACACGTTCATCAAACAATACAGGTTGGATGTTTTGACTGACACTTCTGATAATTTTGGATCGAATGTTGTGAAGACAGCAATACGGTTATTGTTCTGCCTGTATTAAACGTTTTTTGTATCATCGTTAAGTTGGTGCAGTGTGTTTTGTTCATGGCTTGTGACATCCTCATGTTGTGACGACTGGGACGAGGGGGTAATGACTACATTTCTTACCGGTAAACTTCATTACCCCGAATATGGACTCCTCATCCTAGTCAGAGCCCCTCCTTCCCTCCCTGGTGAGGGGTTCTGCACCTCCTTTCTCTAGCGACTTGTTACTAACAGAACAGGACTTGGGGGAGGAGCCTTAAGTCCATGTAGGTCATGGATATAAAGGTAGGACTTTTGTTTTTAAGCGTGGTATAGGACCTGTGGTTGGCAGGACTGCCTCAATTTGTGACGAGGGGGACCATATTGGGGGGAATGAGGTTACCGGTAAGTAATAGAGTCATTACCTTGCATTAACTGACGAAAGTATAGACAACCTTCTAAAACTTCAGAAATGATCAGTCAGACTTGTTATCAATCTTAAGAAGTAGCAATACCCAATCTGTTTTCTTTACATTTTTGTTTGCAGGTTTTTGTTTGAATAATTGTCTGCCCCTCCTAGAAAGAGGAAAAGGCAGTGTCCCATGGGTAAAGTTTAATGTAAATCTACATAGAAGCAGTTTGGATAAGAAGTTCTATTCAGTCAGAAAACAAAAATCAGCAAGCTATGAATTCTAAATAAGAGCTATGCAAAATCTATAGACAATTCACTCCAAGTAACAGTGACTGTGGCTGCACACGTTTTATCCAGGCTTTTTGCAGAACACATGCAGAGTTTTTTTGCAAAAATTTCAAATATTGCAATACAAATTATGAATCCCAAGCAACTAAAACTAGCAATAATACAGGCACTTCTACAGAAGGGAAATGTGGCCCCAGTTATTTTGGCAATTTATTTGACAATCACTAGCTAATTTATATTAGCCAATCTCACAGAGGCTGGATTATATGGAAAACCGTGAGACTAAGGAGAAGGGGAGAAACCTGATTGAGCATGATTTTTTAATAAGCATTTTTAGAAAAATAAAAAAATAAAAACAGCAGTCTATATGATTGCCTAATTCAGTTAGGCAATACCAGTATAAATATACACTCCTAAGCCGAATCTAAACTTTTTATTCGAAAGGCTATCTGGTACGCTCTATTGGCCATTTATTCAAGGTTGCTGCAGCAAATTATGGAACGGATTAGTGTATTTTTTAGTCAATAACGATCTAAGCCATTTTTACGTGCAAATAAAGAGAATTCTAAAAGCAGAATCCAACTTCGAGTAGTGGTCAAGGCATGATTGCTGATGGTTCGCGTTTGAGCATTCTCTGCTTTGGTTCTAATTTTGTCTGGTTTAGGATGTAAGGTATATAAAGTTATATGATCTGATGGACACAGAACATTTGACTGCCTTAGAGATAAACTATTGAAGTAGAAGGAAGTCTTGTATTTAAATAGGGAATTTTGCGCTGATGGAAATCTGAGATCCCATTGCAAGGCCCTTAAAGTTTTTGTTTCTGAACTTTTCCAGTTAAGCTATTCTTGCACAATAAAAAAAATGGTTCCAGTTGCCATTAATTTTTTGTGTGCACCTACCGAAAAGTCAATTTTCCATCAGTCTGACATGATAGATGGAGCCTATAAGTCTGGTTTATTGTCGTGTTCAATTGAAAAGTTTGCTAAATGAACCAGCAAGCGACCTGCTGGAGAAACCTACACGCCTTACTGATTGTAGTCTGTGTTGTAATGTTTCTGATTTTTCCGCAGCCTTTCCTTATTGTGGTTTACCCATTGATTTCCTAAATGACAAACAATTATGACACAATTGTTGCTTTAAAATAGCCCTGCAATTGAATTCGCATTTCGATGTTCAGCAGAATGGTTGGTTAAATATTCAATAAGATATGTAACTCTAGCATAGACATAAATAAATGATTCACCTGATGGGACTTGAAATTGAAAGTCCATCCATCTTGCTGCACTGAAGAATTTTCCTTTTCCGACCTGTCTTTTTAGCTGCACAGAATATAAGAGAATTTCGCAGTAAATTAAACTGAATAGCCTGGTTGGCTAATTACTCAGTTTTTGATTAATGGCCGCTCACAGTTTTCTTGGGCGAGCGCCGGGTGGGCTGTGCAGTGCTCCAGTTCAATTATGGTGGACTGAGAATACCCTCGCACATCTCCACCCCCTCGCAGGCCGCTAATCTGCCTCTGCGGTTTAGAGTTTGAAGATGCAGCATGGCCTGGATTTCATTTCTTTATAACTCATTTGTGAGGTTTGAAGTATTAGTTAAACAGACTGCAGGGATAAAGAAACCCTTTCTAGCCTCGCAGCCAAGCGCACCTAAGGAAGGCAGAGACAGATACTGTAATGGATTTGCAATAGGCAATATTTAAATCTGCGACCCAGTGTATTTTTATCACTTTGTGCTGTTCACAAAGTCCGATTGTAATCGGCACGAAAAGCTGCGCCTGACATAACTTTCAAGAGGATTACACGAAAAAAAGCATGATTTTCCAATCATGATCCCATTCCTTCTTTAGGAAGTTCTCCGTTGCAGGGAATGTGAGTAGTTTGTGAATGCTCACTGACAAAAGTGTTTGTGGACGTTCACAAACTTCCAAGGCTAACACCCTTTAGAACACTCAGGAATCCCCTGAAACCATCCTTTACGTTTACAGTCAAATTTACCTTTGGAATATACCCCTCGGTTTTTACCCCATAACAAATGAACCATTTCGCTTTAAAAAAAAACACTTGGGCTGTCCTTAAAATGAATAGGATATGTATCCAGAAAAAAGATAAGGATTTATCAAACTGATTTAAGATAGACATGTTGGATGAAAAATATTCACATTTGCCCAGAGGCTCCTGACTGGCAAATAAACTAGGTTAGCATACAACTGAAAATATTATTCAAAAAGATTGCAATTTGATTGAAATTGAGTAGTTTTATATATTTGCATTGATTGTGTTGGTGTAGTGGAAATTGATCTGTTTAGAACTCTACTGTGACTAACTCATTGAGTGTGCATGATCAAGCAGTCTCCCAGTTGTTAAGGATTATTGACAGCCGAGAACATAGACTGCACTTAAACTGACATCATAGCTATAAGGCCCTGTACCCTTTGTTGAACTTGTTGGTCTTTGTAGAAGCCTGAGTCTGTCTTTCCCACTGGCCCTTTTTTAAACTCTCCTCTCAGAGTGTAGCGTTTATCTTTCACTCGCACTGCAATATTGGAATCACCCCTCACAATTAACAGATCCAGAAACAGGCAAGCCTAGAAGAAGCTCCTCTAAAACGTGTAGATGTCTGCTATTGGACCATAGTAACTACTCATAGTATTTCCTGACCTTTACTGAATCTTAAAATGATCAGTCTCCCGATGTGTCAATCGGCTCCTTTATGATAGATAATGTTCTGTTTTTCCTCAGCTAAACGGGGACACAACTAACTGTAGTTGAAGCAAAGGAATGCTAGTTTTTCTGTACGCTTGAATATTTAATTGGAAGCTTCTATTTGGCTCTGGTAATGTATGTTTAATGTAACAAAACATTGGCTTTAGTTTCGTTTGGAATCATCTTGATCATGTTTCATTTCCTATGTACTAACAGGTCAAACACATTCACTGAAAACATCATTATAATCTCTACTTTATGCATTTTCCTTGTTTACTTTTATGTGCTCTCTCACATGCTCACCAACTTATCACTCTTCTCAATCCCATTCTAGTTCAGACCTCCTGGTTTCCAGGAAAACTGTGAATGGAGCCCACACCCACCTTGCATAGTGAGTGTGCTGCTTGACACTGTTGAAGATGTGAGGCTAGCAATGAGTCATCTGCAAATCTCCTGACTACCAAAACACCAGAAGTTGAAGAGGGCAGGGAACTCACAAACTTAAATTATTACTTCTCAATGGTAAAATAATAATAACCAGACCTTTCTGCAAGTTTTTGTAGAAAGGACTTCCGCCTCTAAAGTGTTGTCATTGTGTAAAGTTGTATAATGTGGCACTGTTCACCAGCAGACTTAAATTCAGGTTTCTGTCATCTTATTATTTTCCCTCTTTGAGTGGTCTCAGAGAAGTCAAAAAAGACCCCAAAGAAAAATCCAATGGTGTCCTTGATGGATACAACTGATTGGGTCTTTTCTACTGTTCTAGAATTGGTTCTTTTACCTGGTAGTCTTTAAAGAAAGCTATAATCGTATGTGTAGGCACCTCGACCTGTGATTTTCAAAATGGTGTTCTATGGGCTCTGGTGAAATTTAGATCCCTGATAATTTTTGGCAGGGCTGTAAGTTATGATACCTTAATTTGGATGGAGAACAAGGATTTGACTTTTTTGAGTGCCTTCAGGGCTCTCTATGTTCTCAACGTGCTGGAGGTTCAACCTTTTCAAACGGCTTGGAACAGCTTCATTTTTTCACCCGAGAAGCGATTCTGACTTCTCCGAAGATGATATCACGGCAAACATGGTTTCAGACTCCACATACCATTCAAGGTTTGCCTCCATGACTGTGCTGAACCCAGAGTCTCATGCAAGGAGCATCCTTGCTTTTTCACTTCTTTTTATCTTTTACTGGTGTGTATCGGCTCTGCAGAGAAATCTTACAGCTTGTAAGATTTCATCAGGAGCTACTTTGATTGAGCTGCAGTTGCTGTTGAGCTCTGTTTACTTGTTCCACAACCCTGAATCTTAGCTTTCTGCCCTGGTTCACACTTGTCCAAGGCGCTGGTCCTCAGGATGAGATTTCCTCAATGGTGAAGTTTGCCCCTCGGAGGCTGAGGGTGAGGATGACTTCTGTGTGAGCTCAGATTTCCCTTGTTTTGAGAGATGTTGCCACATTTGATTTTTCTACCTCTTCTTGCTCTCATGCTTTTCCATCTTCTACTTTGTGGGCCTTCTTCCTCATGATTTCCACAGAAAGGACCTACTCCGGGCTATTTTCCTTGGTCTGCAAACCATTCTTTGGTTTTCTTAAGTGCTCTCTTGTGATGCTGCAGATGGCTTTGTTCTTTGTTCCAATGCCAAGGCATCCTGTAATTATCCTGCAGCCTCTTTAAACTCTCCGCATTTTAGAGAAGTATTCCTGATTTTAGGATAATTGGGAATAGTCATGGAATCAAACTGACACAGGTTTGTGGGTTCTCTATGATGTTTGCAGAAAATAACGACACATCAGACTGGGGCTTAAGTGGCCACGGGGATTGTGCAGAAATATCTAGCAGGGAACATTTCTCCTTATGTCTGAGTTATGTTATTTGTTCAGGCTGCACAGTCAAGCTCACCATCTCTTGTGGTTCTCAGCACACTTGCAGCCTGGACATCATCAGAGTGCAGGCCAAGAAGCATAAGAAAAACAAGGCAGCAGACCCCTTCCCTCTATCCACCAAGGACCTGAAACAAAATCTGTATATCCTTTAGGACCTCCCCAATGCGGCTCCAATTTAGGAAATAGTTGAAGACTAACCTCTTTACAGAACACTACATCACAGTGCATGACAGTGCATTAACTGCACACAACCCAGCTACCTCTTCGATCACCTGTGGACTTTACGCTTGTTTTTGACACTGTACAGCACTCCGCTGCCTTTTGACTATGTTTGCACCATAGAAATAAAATACTGCTGTTAGTGCTGTTTCTGCTAGGAGGCGTTTCAGATTTGTTTTGTCAGTGTTGCATCTTTGTTGCCATCAGCATCTGCTGCAAAAGAATTGCATTTGCTCAGTGGTTGCTTCTTGCTCTCTTCTCCTGTAGTGGCTTATCCTGCAACCATCACATCTAATGTGGTCTATGCCTTGAAGCCCTCCATGCAGCTTCACCTCACACTCCTCTCTGTGCGGGCCCTTGCTTTATTCCCTCCTTGCCAGTCTCTAAACTCTACTCCTGTTCTGCCTGAATTTTTATCATCCTCAGTATCAATGTTTTTGTTAAGTTCTTTCCTGCTTGGTCTTGACCCCTGAGCCAGCACAAACAGTTCCGGAATATGTTCTATTTTTGGTTATCTTGTTTTACTCTTCGATTTTCACATTCTATTTGCAGAGGCAATAGTACCAATCTAAGCACTGTGCAGGAGGCTGCAGCCACATCCTCGAGCATAGATCAGTCAGCCTGCTGCCTCCTGGTAAGCTCCACAGCCACCAATGTCTAGTTTGTCCAAGATAAGCTCAAATAGTTACTGTTCAGCCACATCACCCCACCATCAGTAGAGCTCTCATTGCCAGGGATTAAACCTATGAATCTTCCCAAAGTCATCCTGTCATCAAGAAAAACAAAAGTTTACAATATTTGAAGTGAACTGTGTGCTGTATCAGTCATGAAGGAATATGTTGATGAACTTTCCACAGGCATCATGGATATGGTCAATCCTTTAATGTACTGATCCTGGTGCTCTAAGGCAAGCCAAAGTCTCACTCCACCCGACTGAATAACCTCTGCTGGAACCAAATTACCTAGCAAAGTACTATGCTGTTGTCAACATCCTGTTCCTGAAAGGTCATTGAAGGAGGTCAGGGTACACAACAATGTCAATCCTCTAAGAAGAGGTGCACCATGCTTCACAGTACACCATCTATTTTTAGGCCATGCCTGGGCACAGGATTGGTCTTGTCAGATATAAGGAAAGATCATCTGAGTGAATTTGATGCAAATAAACCAATTGCTCCAATACTGCCTACTTAATATGACACAGTAGACTATGAGCTCCTCATTTACCACTTGGAAAAGTGGGCCACATTAATGAACATTGCCTTGCAATGGTTCTGGTTCATGTTTAGAGGGTAAAGTATTCTCTATCCGGCCAGCTCCAGTGAATCTGGAGCGGGAATAAACCTATTCAGCTTTTAATTCAGCCAGTTTTGAGATTGAACCCAGCATAGTGTGCTCGATTAGAAATACCTCTATGGGTGTAGAGCAATATTGCAATCGAAGCAGCATGTCACTGGGCAAATTGCCCACCTCTTTCTTTTATGCCTTTTCTTCATGGACTATTTCACCAAGGAAAAATGACATAAATCCCACTGCGTAGCCAGTGAAGGTAATGTAATGTTTTGTAGCCTAGTGTCCTAGGGCTATATCCTGGTCAACATTTTATGTTCTAACCAAAATGATACCTCAATATTTAAATAGTTTTTTTAACCTTTACATATATTCCTCTATTATTGTCATGCACTATCTTGCTTGTATTCTTTTATTGCTGATATACTTTAAAAAGTGTATGTTCCCTTCTTAGGCATTCAGCTAACCCATTCTTTATATTTTTGAATTTATAAATCTACAAGTAATAATGCGCTTCTGCTACTGGATCCCCTATTTCTTCTCAAAGGAATTTTTGAGAGGACCCTGCTCTCTTCTACAATTGGTTGATTTGAGCCTCATTTGGCAGGAATCCTAAGAAAGGTCTAACCAAGTACTCCAAATTCTATTGTTGACAGATGGTAGATAAACATAATCAAAGCCACTGAGTTAACTGATTTGTGATGCTCTCCTTACCCGGTTCGATAAGGGCTTCACACTGCTACTGCACAACATACAAAATAGCTGTGTAACCAACATTTGGACTGAGATGCAATGTGGCTAAACATTATAAACATATAGATTTGTTGGCTCAATGTGATGTTAGGGTTAACCTGTTAAGAAATATTCCCTAGCAATATTTTGTAATAAAAATAGCTATATAAATTGGAAATCTCTTTGGCAGGGGATTTCTTTTCATCAGATTGTTCTAATTTATTTAAAATAATAATACATTGGTCAATGTATGCATAGCTCCAAGTAAGAGGGTATCAAGATTCAAATCTTAATCATGTTCTGACAAAAATGTATCAGTGTAACATAAAATGATGTCTGCTGCAGACTCCATACAATTAGCAAGGACTGTAACCCACAAATCTCAGGGTATTACATGTCTGCAATACTGAAAAACAGACACATGAAATATTACCTGAGGAAAACATGGGTGGCAAAAGAGTCTGAAATCTGCACATAGTAAAAGTAAAGGCAACTTGTGCCCTTGTCCATTGCTATTTCATTCTGAAAACTAGCTTATATGTTTTTACCTGTTGTTTTTTCAAACCTTGTTCTCTGAGTGGAAAGCTTACCTTGAAAGGATATGTCCAATTTTTATTATTCAAATTGCGAATAATATTTTTGGCATACTTGAGATTATTTTTTTTTACAGTGGGCCTAATGTGTAGCTTTCTATAACTACGTCTTGATATGCCTAGAGATGTGTGCCAGATGCATGTATTCAATGACTCTCTAACATTCCAGAGCTGTTCACAATCCCTCTTCTAAGACCCTGCATCTGCAACATTCTGATTCCCATTTTCACACCTTGCACTGAAGATATCGCATTCATTCCAGCATTGTCATATGGCATCAAACCCAAATCAGAAACCATCAACTGATTCCTACAGTTTCTCTCGAACTGTTTCTCTCCCCTCAACTGTTCAACATATATATGGAACCCCTCACCACCTTACTCAAAAAAACCAATATCCCCTTCCACCTATATGCAGATGACACCCAGATTTATCTGGAAACCTCCTCCATTGAAGACATCCAGAGACTCAATGACACTCTTAAAGAAGTCCAACTCTGGCTATCAATAAACCACCTTAAACTCAACCAAGACAAAACAGAAATCCTCCTCATCTCCAACAAAGAAGAAAACCTTCAAATCACTGAATGGCTAAAAACTATCGATGCTCTCAATGGTAATCTCACTCTGGCTAACTCTGTAAAATCATTAGGAATCACCCTAGACCCAAAACTTGACATGGCCAAACACATTAAGAACTCCGCAAAGAGTGCCTTCCTCAATCTGAAGCTACTCAACAAAATAAAACCATTCATCCCACCCAAGGACCTCAAACAAGCCACTCAATCACTGGTGCTATCTAGACTCGACTATGGGAATGCAGTCCTCACCGGTACAGCAAAATCCCACCTAGCTCCCCTCAAAACAACTCTCAATGCAGCAGCCAGAATGGTCACCGGGGTTAAGAAATACGACCACATCTCACCCGCACTCAGAGAACTAAAATGGCTCCCAGTAGAAATGCGTGCAGGTTTCAGAACTGCCTGCCTCACGCACAAAGCCCTGCACACAGGGAAACCTGACTACCTGGCCTCCAAACTCAAGAAGGCCGGTCAGACAAGGAACCTCAGGAGCTCCAACACCCTACTACTCATCCCTATGAAAACACGCAAACAAAAAACCGCTGCACGATCCTTCGCTGGAAACGCACCAAAAATCTGGAACTCCATTCCAGTCCATATCAGGACTATCACCTCCTTTGTAAAATTTAAAAAACTCCTAAAAGACCTCTTCCTCAATCGTGCCATCCCGAACTGATAGTCGCCGCCGAAGCGCACAAGCCTGCACTCTGCAGCACTCTGACACTGTCTCATGAAGACCTACCTCCTCCCAGCTCCCCGACCCCCTCCTCGTTCCCCCCTCCCTGAAAGAGGTTCAGCCCAAGACAACGGGCACTCATCGAGGTTACCTCAGGACTTCCACACCTCAATGTGGCACTGCACCCTGGGACTTCCGAGCCAATATGTAAACCTATGCCTTACTATGTGACTTCTGCATTATAACTGTTGTAAAGCGCTCCGATACCCTCGGGTCTGGCCAGCGCTATATAAAACTTCTTAATAAATAATAAATAAAAAAGTTTCTTCTGAGCAACCAGCATTTTCTTTTTGATCCTTCTCTGTTTTGCATCAAACTAATCACTACTGTAGTTGGCAAATTTCAAGATTTCATCTACACTCTATCATCACATCAGCACATCTCACTTTGCTGAATATGAGAACTAAGCTAAGGACGTAAACCCCTAACAAAAGCAAACAGTAAACCACTAGCACCATCTTTCTCTGGATCTTCAACTCCACTGTGTTCCTTAACAGTCTCTGCATAAGCCTCTCATAATGGGCATGCAATGACTCTCTCCACTCTTGTGAAGATCTTAAAATCTTTGACCAGTTGATATATTTTTCAAATGCTCTATCACCTCTTTGTATTTGTCAGCAACTACTTCAGAAGGAGCCCTATTAGAAGCAACCCTAGCTGGTTCTTCAGTTGGCCAAGCAACAGCAGTCTTACACTCAGACCACAAATCACTAATATGACAATAGTCTGTTCAGGCCAATTGTCCAACATTAATAACCCTCTCTTTGGGAGGTTCTTCAATAACAACAATAGCAACAGGCATGTCATTTGAAACTGGGGAGAGAGTTGTAGTGTCTCTGCTAGTACTCGCCAATGACATCAATGTATTCTTGGGGGGGGGGGAACTCACTGTTACATTTGCAACTGTAAGAGCATTCCATCCCTTTGATTGGAAGAGGTGTGGCGCAGCTGCCAGGGTGCCTGACTCCGGACCACAGGGTTCACGGTTCAATCCCCGGTGCCGGCGGCAGGTTAGCCCAGCACCATGTGGCTCTGGGCAATAGCTCGCTTAATCTTCCCGAGGGCCCCCAGCGCCGGGACACCTCTCCGGAGGTAGCTGTGCACTTTACAAATGCTGGTATTTCATTTCATTTCATTTCATTTACACCCATACCATCTACCGCTGCACCTGTATCTGGTATTACAGGACCAGCACCCTGTCTCTGTACCCAGTCTGTATATGGAGATGATTTGGAATTAAAAAGATGAATTTAAAAGTTTTCTTCCTCAACTGAGTCTTGTTTTGTTTCTCTTTCTCTCCCCCATCAGTTTTCTTTTTGTCTGTTGTCTCTTAACTATTTCAGGGAAAACTTGCACTCCCTCCGTTATGTCCTTCGTCCAGCATCTCTGCTGTCCATCCCATTTGCCCTCAAGCCATTGTCTAAATAAACCATTCACCTGCTTCCACGTTTTCTTTTATCTCCTTCTATTGTTTAATGCATTGAACCATGTAGGTCTAGGTAAGGGCTTTCTATCTTTTATTGTTTGTCTAGGAAATCTAGCTTTCTAATTTTAAAGGTATCCTCAAAAGGAAATTACAAGCCCTTCTCAGAAGCGGGATATTCATGCCATTCAGAAACCCAATTACATGTATAAAACTCAATGTCTATTATTAGCTCACAAGCAGGCGTTCCTTCAGCAGGCAATTTCTGACCCTCTGTAACAGGTACTCTAGGAGCTTTAGGCTTTTTCAATACAGCACCCATTATTTTTGCTCAAAATAAACTCGAAAGCCTCACAATGTAAGCTAGTAAACAACAACCAATCTCAGTTCAGCTATGCCGAAAGTCAACCAATGACAGAGTGGCTCTGCCAGCAACCAACCAATGAGAGCCCAACTCTGTGGTACCATCTCTCCAGTCCCAGCACGGCTCCACGTCTGACTAACCAATCACAGCACAACTTCTCCGTGAATGAGGAAAATCAATTGTACAGCCTTTCTCAATTAACATATACTAAGTAAAACAGAGGCAATACCATAAAGGCTCTCAATGGGAAGTAGTACAGAAAAATGCAAAATCTGAAATTATTCTAAGTCCCAAGTAGGCATCAAAATTAGGTGAGTAAATGATAGCATCTCTGGTAGAACAGGAAAGTCTTGTGGCTTACCCTCAAAATCAAGAGGTTTTAGACATTATTTCCGCATTTGAAATTACAGAATTTGCAGTCTCACTATGGTGTGAGCAAATGTATAATTTCATAAAGCAAATCAGAACACAACAAACGTAAACGTCATATTGCCTTAGTGCCTAAGCACTATCCCACTACTTGAGTAATAGTTCACCTCCCTCTATGCTAATGCCGCCTGGAGCTGCTACACCAAACAAGATACCTTAACAATAGCGTGTTATATGGATGAACAGAGCACAGTGAACTAGCGGAAGGACCTTGATGTAAATGTATCAGTTTGTAACTGAGCAGGGGTAAGTTCACAGAGAGCAGCATAAACAATGACAGTGGAAATTAACAAGTAGATTTCAAATCAACTGTGTGCTGCAGAAATTGTGAGGAGAAGTATATTTGGGGGGGGACATGGGTGACACGGGTGACTTTCTTCTTGAAGAAGATGGTAATTATACTGAAACTGAGGCCTAATTAACAAGAATCTGAAAAATGAACTATGACACATAGAACATTCGTTTCAAAAGCAACTGTACTATATTAATATTTATCTGTGTAATAAAGTGTAAAAACACTGTCTACTGGTTATTAATGATGCCCAAAAATATTAACACATGAAAATCTTTCACAAATGCAACAATAAAAGCACAACACAAACACAACAAAACAATACAAAATACTTACAAAATTCAACACATCAACACAGTCACAAAACAATAACCGATACAAAACACTATTAAAACCAATACAACATGCCAACACAATAACAAAACAACATTAAAACACATGAACAACCATATTGCAACACACTGCCAACACAATAACAAAGCAGTAAAGCTACACAAGACAAGATTACACTAAAACAACAGCAGAGCATAACACGACAGAGCACAAAGAGGCAAACAAGAAATTATTTTTCTTTTTCCACATACCATGTGTTACAATAACATGCTATCCTGAAAAAGAACACAAAAGACTCGTGTCCTTGCTGTTGAATGTTGTCTGAAGGGTCTATTTATGTCCACGATGACAGAACAGCAGAAATGAGAACTTGCATCTCGCAGAATCTGTGACCGGCATGTGTGGGTTAATGGAGTACTGACTCTATGTAACCTCGAAAGACGTTCAATAGCACTAAGGGGAGGTGGAGGCAGCCATGCTTTTAGAAACAATACTTCAGGTCTGACTGAATGTAAAGCCTTTTTAAACGAGGCGGCGGAATGTGATGGTCTAGGAGAAACTGCACATAAGATCCTCTGCATATCCATTACTGGAACATTAGCTGTATTTACTGCAGGCAGCTGCTGACTCGATCAGATGCTAAATGATATGAAAGCACTTGTCATGCAGAAGCGCTGGCCAGGGCAGCGTTATTGCTGATGTTAATCCCGCCCAATAACACTCTCTGATACACAGGAAAGAGGAGAGCGCGCCATAGAAATGTCAAGAGGCAGGACGCTTTAGTAACTGCTGACATTTGGAAGTATTGACCATCCTTTTCACTGTCCATACCATAAGCCACATTCATTAGGAACGCTATATATTGATTTAAAATCCTATAATTCGCTTTAGCATAATAAGCATCACTTAGCCTATTTACGTATGCAGTTTCTGCGCGTGAGTTGGTAGGAATTCAGGAAAGATTCGAAGTTTTGGAAGCATTTGATACCGTGAACGCAGCAAAGAGTTTGGTATGTGGTCAAGATGGAACCAAAAGGTGCCAAACAATTCGGAAGCTTGAAGCCTTAAAAGTTTCCCACAGTACAATCCGTGATCACTTGTGCAGTTCTTACCCTAAAATGGAGAATGAAAAAAATTGTGAAGACGTCATTTTTTAATTTGTTTGTTGATTTTCTACTATTAAAGAACACAAAAGTACAGCCAAAGATATACAGGTTCAGGCAGCAGCACACATTACAGCGTGGATAGAGCTGAAAGCGCAAAGGGGGAATGTCCTAGTGTTCGAGCAGTGGTAATTCACTGTGCTTCGATGCAGTTCCTTATGATGTGATAAAAACACTTACATGCTGCTGAGCAATTAACACATAATCAGGGATACCAGGAGAGTCGACAGCGAAGCTACAGACTGGCCTCGATGGGTTATTATCGATTAACTTGGATCTGGTTGAGTGTTCCTAGATACCAGGTAGGTCTTTAGTTGCTCCCATATATCTCTTGACCTGGAAGTAATTGGCATGAGCTTTGCAAATAATTCAAGCTGCTTGTTACAGTATACAGTAGAAGTGACTCTAGCCAGTGCCTATGGTTTGGTGCCCTCCCTCTGGCCCGGGAGCACGCCACTCGTCTCTTGGCCAACAAGAGCAACAGTGCAGTAAATTTCTTTTGAGTAGTGGGGATCCCCTCCACCCATCCGCACAATCTTGGGGTCTATTTGCACTGCACAGCTGATCATTGTCAACATTGTGGACATGACCCTACTCCAATACTGCTGTAACTATTGCAAGACCAAGCTAGGGGGAGGAAGTCTGCTTAACAGGCCCCGCATCTAACAAAAGTTTAGCCTGTATTTCCACAAGCACTTGAGGCTGTAGTAAGCTCTCTGTCAGAACTTGAAGTGGATTGTGCGAAACCTGCTACTCTGGGAGAGAAGTCCTGTTTGAGTGCAGCAGTACTTCCACACCTCTTCTGCAATCTCCTCACCAAGGTCCTCTCTCCATCTGGCCTAGGCATGATGACCGGTAATGAGGGTCTCTTCCTGCATAAATTGGTAAATAACCTTGATATTACGTGTTCAGTGGATGTGGCTGATAAAAGTTTGTCTATTGTTTTAAGAATGCCCGGTTCAGATGGAAATGCCAATCCACGCATTCCACTGAGATGATAGTATAGAAAAATATCTAAAGGGGAATGGGATGAACTGCCAGTAATATCTGTAAGCTACCATTTTTATAAAGATCTCCACACCTCAGGAGGTAGAGGGAGTGAAATTGCTTAGTCGTCTTTCTTTCATGCGTCACAGTTCACCTCAGGGATGGGATAAGGGGACCAGATGGGAATATATGATATACTAACCAGCTCTTTCTCTTAACTTGTCCCAGGCTCGGGCTGTACAGACATTGGTGTCTATGGACGCCAAAAACCGGAGAGGCTGTATCCCCAGTCTGGTGTGAATTTAGTAATATCACTGGTAAGGGAGGGAACATCTCAGATTTATTCCAGTTTGTGGTGACTTCTCAGGGGGTGCAAAATGTTATGAATTCATGCGTTATTGAATTAAAGCACACCTCCAGCTGTCTCAGATGTAGGGTCAGATCGTCTGTGTAGAGAGATCATGAGGTGGTAACTAGTGTGTCTAAGGCCAAGACTTGAATAATGCTAGGGAAGCTTAGCAACGAGTGGCTCGAGGGCTGTTGCAAGAAGGATGAGCAATAGGGGACAACCCTGCCAAGTTCCTCAGAAGATACACACAATAGATTGATTTATATTGTTAATTTGGACTTGGTCTACAGGGCAGTGGTTTAGCAATCTGATCCAATCTATGAAGCCACTAGGCATGCCGAGTCTGCCAGAATAGCAAATAGATATACCAAGTCTAAGGAGTTGAATGCCTTAGAGGCATCAAAAAACACAGCCACTGCATCAAGACCCTGTTCCAGACCATCCAGAAGGGTAAAGAGAGGATGCAGTTGATCAACCTAGGATAAACCCTTTCTGGTCATGCAGCATGAGGTCTGGAAGGAGAAGAGATAGATGGTTAGCAATAAGTTTAGCCAGGAGTTCAGAGTTGCAGTTTAAAATTGAGAGTTGGTTATATAACTCGCACTTGTTCGCAGGCTTCCCAGGATTTAATGGAGAAATCAAAAGAGCCTCTCTTTCAGTGTTGGGAGGAGCATACGTTTAGATGTGGCTTCTTCATAGACAGCAGGTTGGGGTAAGAATATCAGCAAACGTTTTTGTAGAACTCATCGAGGATCCCATGAGAGCCAGGGGCCTTGCTTGATGGGAGCCCACTTCTTTTAGTTCATCTAATGTGAACGGCTGGTCAAAGTACTGCTGATGGGCATCACTCAGCCAGGTTAGGGCAGTGTTCTCTAAATAATCTGCAACCCGAAATGGTGAGAGCATCCCCACAGTGGAATATAATTTAGGAAAATATGATAAAAATATGGCCAGAATCTGAGTTGTCTTATGTTAAGGGGCCCACAGAAGGATGTCAATCTCTGGTAAGTTGTTGGCAGCCCAAGGCCATCTGACTATATTGGCCAGCAATCTGCCAGGGTGTTCACCCTCTCTGTAAGCATGTGCTTATGTATATATTCCACAATGCTTCCGCTCCCTATTTAAAACATCTGAGTACTCAGATAGCTTATGCCTGATTTTGCCTGGAGTGGACGCATAGGTTCTTTCTGTTAGCATCTGTTCCAATTGCCTGATTTCGCAATCCATGCATGGCAGACTATTTCTAAGAGATCTTAGTACTCCATCTTCTTTGGCTTTGCACTTCCCCTTGTCCACCACCTTAAGCGCCTCGCAGACCGTACATGCACTATCCACTGACCCTAATTTGAGCTAAAAGTACTGTAATATTTGGACCTCAGTTTATATCAAAACAGCTGGTCTGTCAGCCCCTCTTTGCCAAAGAGCCTGTGGCCAATAGAGAGGTATAGCCCAGGGATTTTGAGTCTCAGCAGCAGTGAAGCATGGTCAGAAAGAGTCCAGGGCCAGGCGTTTCACCTCCCGCACCCAGGAGCTGACGTCCTGTATTGAGAACCAAAAATCTAACCCGGACCACATGTTGTGTACTGCAAAGACAAAGGTGCCTTCTCTTGCTCAGGGGTGTCAATGCTGTCAGATGTCCAGCAATTTATGTTCTAACAAAATAACCCTTAAGGATTTGGCGGCCACTGACCTGTAGCCAGCTGGGCTAGAGGATCTATGAATTTACTTGAGCAAAGTCCAATTAAAGTTGCCACCCCAGGTCAGATCGTGTGGTTTAGTGGCCAGTACTTAGCCCCATAACTTATTAAAGAAACTAGAATTATCTATATTGGGACCTCTTAGTATTTGCCACAGAATAACACATATGCATGTTCATCTGTTTTGTTGCCAAGTAGATTGAATTTTACCCCTTTTGATCAAAATTACCACCTCCCGAGCATCAGAGGAGTAAGATGAAGCAATGCAGCAAAAGCTGATTCTGAGTTTTCGATAAGGGGCGTATCCTGTAGGAGGGCAATACTAATTTGATGTATATAGAGATAAGCAAGCCCTCTTATGTTCCACGTTATAAAGGACAGGGACTTGTTCCTTGTACTCTTCCCACAAAGAGAAATATTCAAATTGATAAGTATATCAGAGCTGTTACCTGCAAAATTTCACTGGTTAAGTTACTCCAGGCATTGGACCATCGTATTATGTCAGCTGTTCTATGAAACAGAACAACAAGGTCCAACCATAACCCTCCCACTCTGATAGCTCAGTTTTAACAGGACACATTCTCATGCATCCCCCAACTCTTGCCACCCTCCCTAACTAACTTTGAATGTATACCAATGTTGACTATGCTAAAAACTCTTGGAAGGGTATTACCCCTGGGTGGCATCATGAGGCCGAGCTCCAACCCCTCTTGAATGAAAAGAGGGGGGCAGTCATTTTTGTGCGATGTCTATTTAGGGTATGCAGAAGTTGGTATGGCAGCAGTGTTCCAGCCCAACTGTAGGTGCCTAGTGGATCACACAGGGATTGCGCAGGCCCCCAAGACAGATACACAGCAGGATGCTCATAAGAGGTTTCACAATTACAATATCACATGCATTAATATTACACATACTGTAAAATGATATACTGCCCAAATTTTACCACACTACTCTGTGCGACTAAGTCTTAATGAAGACAACTGGGGGCTTGTCGTGGTCACAGCGCTAGGATCCAATGTGTGATAGATCTTTCAAGAATCCAGTTGCCTGTTGAGTTGTCTGAAAGATGTGTTGCTTGCCTGGATGCAATATCTTCATTGGAGCCGGATGAAGCATGACATATTGGATTCTGTCCTTCAGCAGTTGTTTCTTGACCAGGAGGAATTTCCTTCTTGCCATTTGTACTGCAAGAGTGAAGTATGAAAACAGGGAGATTAAGTGACGATCAAAGGACAGAGAATGTTTCTTGCTGGCCAGGCATAGGGCAGTGTTCTGTCTCAAAAGTTAAAAAGTTTAGCAATTATGGAGCAGGCCGGAGCACCAGAGGGGCCTCAAGGAAAGACATCTATGGGCCCTCTCCACCATCAGGAGGTGTGAAAATGCTTCAGACCCAAATATCACCAGCAGCAGTCTTTCTACATTGTCTTCCAGCCTGCGAGTGTTTGAAGATTTTGCCCAGTATGTGGATATTAATATGTCTGGACCTCACATCAAAGTCTTGATCCATGACAGGGTTAAAATTTTAGTTTGGGCTATTTTGCATCTACCTTACCCATATTTGATTAAGGTCGTTGCCTCTGGGCCAAAGGCTTGTTGTCACCTCGTCTCTGGCTTTCACAGTTGTATATCTGGCTAGGGGCTCCGCCTGTTAAATCCATAGAGGCAAAAACGTATGAGTAAGAGCAATGGAAAAAACACAAGCACATTCAGGCAACTAATCATCATTCTTATGCCCAGCTTCCCTGCCACTATATCTTTGATCGAGGTGTGGACACAAGCAGAACCCTCTCTTCCAAGGAGCACACAGTCGACAGAGGAGGAGAGGCAAATGTTACAGTGAAGCTGGAGCCCAATTTCCCCATTTTCACAGGGCCCCAGCACTGCCTCACAAGATCCAGGAGGGGCTCAGAGTCCCTGCCATGCTCTACAACTAAAGTGCATAACTCATTGGGGGATCGCCAACCGCAGGAACCCGCAGGCCCAAAGTATGGCCCCGCCACCTCTCGTACCACCGCCCTGGCATACTTCTAAGACAATAGCATATCCTCTTGCCCCAGGCCACACAAGGGGGGCTGTGGGCAATTGAAAGGTGCCTCAGCTGTGTGGCTTTCCCCCCCACCCCACCCCTCCAGTTCCAGGAATGCCAACACCGAGGGGGCGAAGGCCGTGACACTCCCACGGCCACTATATTCGCTCCCAGGTGGCTAACCAGATACAAGATGAGTTGCTGTATTTCTTGCCCAACCCATCTAAAGATTTTTAGGTCAGCAAATGCCAGGGGTTGAAGGGAGCCCAGAAAGATTGTTTTGGCTGCTGCAATAGGTTATTTAAGAATGGATTGTAGTGAATTTAACACTCCCAAAGCAAGAGCCTCATGGCAGTGCAGCCATTTTTCTGGCCGGCGCTCTGCCTCTCCCAGAGATACCATTTTTTTTTCTTTTAAAGGAGTGCACTGTCCACTGACGGTACCACTCATGGTCACTGCTGGAACCACTCACTTTCAAGACTTGTGAAACTCACTGTATAACTAAGTCTTAAGGTTTAGGGGCACTTTTTAAGAAGAAGTTTGATGTGGCATCGGTTTGATAGTATCAGTGCAGTTTAGAAAGGTATATGACAGTCACAGGGCACACATTGGAGAGAGTTAGTTGCAACGTAACACACACACAAAAGAAACAAGCATTGACAAAAGCAGCAGTTTGACTTATTGGCTTTGTCAAAGCTTTTGCAAATGCTGTTTAGCATCAGTAAAAAGAAAAAGAAAAGAGTGAGTACCAAGACTGAAATGTGTCATGATGCTTGCACGTGTACATGTCATGATACTACAGTGGGCCAACTTGATAAAGTATTCTTGTGCGTGCATCAGCAGGCATGCACATACATACGCCATGATGTGGCTACTATTCTATCATTTTTTGTTTTATTTACTATTTCAACATGCGGTCCAGCGTCAAAAGGGAGCTGGAGGACCTTCCAAATGTAAAAAAAAAGGTAAATGTAAAAAAGATTTTTTTTCCAAAGGTTGCAATGGGAGGGGTAGTGGGAGCAACATAAGAGTGATTTGGGGAAAGATAAACATGGAGTGGGTAAAGCAAATGAGATGGGAGAGCAAAGAAAGCACCTGAGGCAGAGGAGGGGGGACTTTTAAAAAAAACTATTTTTAAGTCAAAACAAAAGCCAAAGACGGGTGTGGGAAGCAATGGACCACCTGGGGATTGTGAGAGAAGGGGGCAACATAGCACACATGGGACAATATTTGAGGAAGGGAAGTAGCACACACAGGAGAGAGCAAGAAAGCACACCTCTGCAACGGTGTCCTTATTACAGATGTGCATGCACTGTCCTTGAAAGAGGGCACTATTAGCCAGGGTGGTGTGGCTACTAAAAAGACTGGAGTGCTGACCAAAATGAGCTATCCAGCCAAGAATAGCCAAAAGTAAAAACGAATTGGAGCTCAGTTGCTTCTCTATCGACCAGAACACTCTTTTCCTGGTGATATTGACTAAGAAATTAAATATAACTAAAATAAAGGTGAGAAAGTCTTTTAAAACATAAAAGCAGTGCTAGGTATTCATTTATTAGTTGAGGGGGTTGAGGGCAACACCCAGATAATAAACACAATCCTTGTCAGAGTGAACCACAAAAGTCACTAAATAAACCTATGCTTAACCCTCTAGTAGCTTGCCAGTAGCTTGCCACAAAAGCAGTCAGGCTTAACTTAGAGGCAATGTGTAAAGTATTAATGCAGCACTCAAACAGTAATAGAGTGGACATGCAACACAATAACTATTACTAACCAATTTACAACACTAGATTACAATTTGATAAATAAGATGACAAAAATCCAATCAGTAGTACTGGAATTTTGAATTTTTAAAGTTGTAAATGGAAATAGCAACAAAAAAGACCAAAATGCCATTTGTGGGTATCTGGTCATGCCTTATAGGGTCAAAGTCAAAAGTTCAGACTGACCCTGAAGATGCAGGGAAAATACAGGGACCAGGTTTGCAGGGGCAGCTGGCAGGTACATATATCGGTGGGGTGGGCAAATAGATGGTGGGTGGGTCCGTGCATGCAGGCAAGGTGAGTGGCTACGAATTAAAAATAATGAAGTCACTTGCCTTGCTCGCTGCACGTCCGATGTCCTCCTCGCTCCGGTCCCTCGGCTCTGAGTGCTGCTGCTCCAGCCAATTCCATTAACCAATCCTGGCGCTACTCTCATGCTGGTAACCAGCATAAGAGAAGTGCCAGGTTTGGATGGAGCGGGCTGGCTGGACGCACCTTCAGGCTCTGGAGGCCGGTGCTTTGTCTCCATCCAGCTGTCTAAAAAAGCTGGGTGGAGAGATGCAAAGCACGCATGTCACTTTGGCCAGCGCAAGAGAGCTGGCCAAAGCAAGTAGCGCTTCGAGGTTACTTGAGGTCGCGCTGGGTCGACCAGGGTGAATCCAAAGTTTAGGCTGACCACGATAGAGGGCAGGCTGGCTACAGGACTCATGTAGGTCCCGCTGAAAAAGAGGCGACGTCGAAGACTCGATGCATTGGTTCTGATCCACGCAGGCGATGAAGGCTTCAGCGACGAACCCCTTTACCATGCTGGTGCTGTGTCCTCGTCGAGCCACGCTTTCCATCGTCATTGAGCTGCACAGTCTGTCGAAGCAATGTTGTTGACAGGCTCCTGCATTGGTTCCGATTGGCACAAATTCGTCACTGCATTGATTTTGATGGATCAGCACAGTTGAAATCCCCTTTCAAGAGCCCAGGACTGTATTGGCACCACATGGCAAGGTGGGGCTCACAGATGGCAGAGTCCAGGTGCTGTTGCAGAGTTGAAGGAAAGCTTTGATGGCCCTGAGACTTCAGAACAGGGGGCAAGCCAGCAAGCCTTTGGACTCACTCTGGGTTCAAATGAGATGGGTCCAGTCCTTGTCCTCAGCAGTGCAGAGATCAGAAGGCAGCAGGGCAGCACAGCAGAAAAGCAGTTCTTCCACAGCAGCAGTCAAGCAGAGTGGCAATCTTTGTAGCACAGTAGTCTTTACTCCTGGCAGAATTCTTCACAGGTACAGTAGTGTATTGTCTTGGTAGGATCAGAGGCCCAGTGATTATACCCAGTTGTGTCTTTGAAGTGGGGGTGAATTCAAAGCAGGCCTTTGAAGTGCACAGGTCCCCCTTTCTTCACAGCCCTGGCTCCAAACTGCTAGTAGGGGGTAATCAGCCCTTTGTGTGGGAAACAGGACACTGCCTATCCAGGTGTAAGTGTCAGCTCCCTTCCCTCTCTTCCTGCCCAGGAAGATCTATCATAATGCAGATGAGTTCACTGTCACACCCACCCTTCCTCTGTTTGTGGTTGTCTGTAGAGATTGCACAAAGTGCAGCTGTCACCAACCCCAGACGTGTATTGGAGACAGGCTGCAAGGCACACAGAGCAGTAAGAGCAGAGACATGTCCACTTTCTAAAAGTGGCATTTCTAAAATAGTAATGTTAAATCCAATTGACCAGATAAAAAGATTTATCATTACCAGTCCAAAGATATGAAACATGCTGCAGCTACTCCTTTCTAATCCGCAATTACAGCTTAAAAGTGTTTTAAGGAATTTCCAATGTTAGCCTATGAGAGGATTAGGCCTCACAGTAGTGAAAAATGAATTTAGCTGTTTGTCACTACTAGGACATGCAAAACGTGTCAATACATGTCATACCTTTTACTTACAGAACACCCTGCCCTTAGGGCAGCCTATGGTGTGTTAGGGGTGTCTTATGTGCAAGAAAAGATGAATTTAAGGCTTGGCAAGTGGTTTTAAATGCCAAGTCGGAGTGGCAGTAAACTGCACAAGCAGGCCCTGCAATTGGAGGCCTGAGACAGGATTGAAAGGCTGCTTGCGTGGGTGGCACAATCAGTGCTGCAGGCCCACTTGTAGCATTTAGATTACAGGCCCTGGGTATACCATTTTACAAGGGACTTAAAGTAAACTAAATATGCCAATTGAGTATATACCAATATCACCATGTACAGGGGAGAAGCACATGCACTTTAGCACTTGTCAGTAGTGGTAAAGTGCTCAGACCAACAAAAAGATACAGCAAAAAGAGGAGTTAAGCAGGCAAAAAGTTTGAGGGAGGACCACCCTAAAGATGACAGGTCTAACAACTAGACACTCATAAGGCAGAGCAGCTGAGACACAGAGGCGAGGCGGAGCAGCTGAGACACAGAGGTGAGGCGGAGCAGCTGAGACTCAGCTGAGCGGAGCATCGGCGGTGCGGGAAACGCGGACGGAGCGAGCAAGGCATCAGGCGAGGCAACAGAGGCACCGTGCAGGGGGCCAGTAACCAGTAACCCGCAGCCCCCGCGGCCCCTGCAGAGAGCGGCTACAGCTATATGCTGTAAGCGCAAGGTTGTGGTTGCGAGCAGCCCCCCATCATCACTGCGCCACGATTACTGCGGGAGCCAGCAGCCAGCAACCAGCCAGCCAGTGACTAGACCCCCGCAACCCCATAACCCTGCAACCTGTCAGCCAGTCTGCAGCAAACGCAGATAAAGGTGGGAAGCAGTGTGCTGCATGTTGGGAAGCTGTTGGTAAAAGCTGCGACACTAAGGAAAGGCGCCCAGCCATAGCGAAAGTTTCCCAAGTTCCCCAGGTTAAACAACACCTAATAATACCAATACGACGAGGGTGCGCAGAATGAAGCGGAGTGAAGCGAGCGTGGCTGCCATTAGGCGCGGTCACGGAGTGCGAGCCCAGTGAGCCCGCGGAAGCGGCCCAACTAGGTTGGGTGCAGCTTGCGGTCCGCCAGTGTGCCCTGCTCGCTATCTCTCAAACCACCAGCGCCCCATTGCCTGCACCTTGCCTGCACTTTTGTCTGCACTTGCCGGCATTTGGACTGCAGCCTGTATCTATCCTGCATTTAGTCCTCCTCAAGAAGTCCACCCGCCTGTCTCCTTGTAATTTGTCTACAATCTCCCGCCCTTCTAGCACCAAAGTCCACAGCCCAGGGAGGCAGTAGCAGGAGGCAGTGACTCCTCGACTCGCACGGTGGGTCACGGCAGCACAGAGGGCGGGGGTGCGCACCCTGCCCTGCGCTTTGAGCCTCTTGCTCTGCCTTCCCTGCTATCCCTGCTGCCCTTTCTAAATTACCACCTCGGTGGCGGCCACCTTTAACAGCCACCTTTAACAGCAGATGAGGCAATCCACCCAACATCAATTGCTTGACAGAACACCTTAATCTTAAACTGCACTTCAATCTGCTCCTAGCCTACACCGAGCTTATATTTACCACGCACTGTCATCCGAGCAGTCCGAACAGCTCAAGAAAGCATAAGGAAGTATTTGAAGGAGGGACACAGGACACAGGACATAGCATACAGGTCAACTGCATCTGGGGCTCTGAGGCTCACAGGACAACTGCATTTGGGGCTCTGAGGCTCACAAAGGTGACAGGCTCACAAGGGCACTTGGACCCACAGGGAGCCGGACTAAAAAGAGCACCCAAACAGCAGAGTGCGTAACACGCTAACACGCTATCAACGCTCGAAGCAGGGAGGCGCACAGAGAGCGAAGGACTCAGAGGAGTCGGAGGAACTCGCAACACTTAAGGAAGGTCCAGGAGTAAAAGAAGCAAGAGGCAGCTAACAGGAGATCTTGGGCCAAGGGGAAATGAGATCGGGCAGGGTCAGAGGGTGCCTGCCCAGGACAAAAACAAACAAACACAAAAGAGGGTCCCTTTCGCCAAAGGGTTGCATAATTGAGCCCTACCCAAAAACCAGAGTAGGCGACACCTCTCCTGGCATGGACCCCGCCATGGGGGACAAACAACACGAGGCAAGACCCACCCAGAGCGGCCACAAACTGACACAGCCTAAGATCTACACAAAATTTCAGTTCCTAAGAAACGCGGGGGATGCTCTCCTATCAAGCTCAATTGCAGCACAAGGTCTAAGCACACCGCTTACACCGCTCAAGTCGCTAGACTGTGGGAACGGTAGCAGTCAGAAGACTAAAAAGGCACCCCCCTAGAAATATCTACTTTAGAGGTCTGGGAGAAGGGGAAAAAGGACCAAAGTTTCAAAACAAACTCCCTCGTGACCTATATTGCTTTACTACTGGCTTTCACAAGCTCTAAAATGGGGCATCAACAATGTTAATCTCCACACAACAACTTTTATTAATATTTTTTCATATTTTATTTTGTTTTTCTTCTTTCATATGTATCAAAATTAACATTTAGACATTACATTTCTTTTCAACATTTTATCTATACTTGATGTAGATCAATTTTTTATCTGAAAATAAATACTCAATGTATTGCATTTACTTTAGAATTGTAACTTCTGTTGTAATGATTAAAATTAAACAATGAGACAAAAAGACAATCCCCCACATTTACACCTCATTCATGTGACCCACATCCATATCACTAGCATACTGCACACTTTCATGCCATGCCCCAGACCAACACTGCATGCACAGATGGACCAAAAACGGGGTGATCACATCAACCCTCTATTGCTGTGCTGATATCTGGGGTGTCACTCTCTCTGGCCGACGTACGTTTCAATGGACAATATCAATAATCTCCATCTTCATCAGGACCTGCTATTTGCATTATTTGTAATGGGTGAGGAATTGGGGAGTCTGTAAAGGCTATGCCTGTGATTCTGTCAAGATAACACTCCAGCCGGAATGTTAGGAAACGAGTAGGGCCTCCAAATGTTTTATCTCTTTTGTCGCGTCTAAAGACTACCAAAATCTCTGCCAAGGAGTTGGGCAGAAACCAGGGAATCGAGGCCCTATCTCCGAGGTCGGACTTTGAAAATCCAACCGAGCACCATCAAAAACTGGACTCAGAAAGTGCCTGGGCCAGTTTACTCAAAACAGTGCAACTCCTGGTGGAAGCCCTCCAGTACCAATCAGAAAAAATGGACACACAGTTGACCTTACTAAATACGCTGGCAGTGTTCGTGGTGGCAATTGATGGGAAACTTGGAGCCTTAAACACTCTCTTCCAGAACTCCCTTGGAAAACTACAAGACAGGGAGCTAAACTGTGGGTGTGGCCCAGTAGTTGACAAACTAGCCTCCCTCCCCTCAGTACTGAGGACCCTGTGTTCACAAATAAAAGACTCTGCATGGAACTCCACCGACCTCAAGCCAAAAGGAATTCCCGCAATCGAGGATCAAACCGGAACAAATGCACATGGTGCGGAAAGTTTGGCTCATAGGCCTTCCACCCTAAAACCATCAACAAGAGGCAAAGCCAAAAATGACGGACGCAATAAGACTCAGGTACCAGCAACCGAACCCACCCGGAGGTCAGTGTCAGAGTCGGCTGACCAAGGAACAATATCAAGAGACAATCTGAATGCTAAACAACGACGTGCCCAAAGGAGAAAGCGCCGGAACCAAAAGCTCATCTCTAAAAAGGATGATTTTGCCCGCCTCTTCAGATTGACACCGCCCGAAAAGTCCGATCTCCCAAATCAACCATCTCTAGTGGAAACGGGCGCAAGTCACACAACTCCTATGCATGTCGAAAAAGGAGCGGCCCCCAATCCCAACCAACAACCTACCACCATAGGTTTTTCATGGCAGTTAACGCAAGCTGAAGACGAAGAAAATCACTCCCCTAAATACAACAAATTGGGAAGGGAGGCAGGTGCACGTCAACAATTGCTATGTAGCATGAAGGCGGAAGCAATCACACCACATTGCCGCCCTCCCACTCCAATAGTAGGATTACCTGCCGACAAAGGCGCTAAGCCTCCTCAGATTGCCTGGGACATCTCTACTACCCAACTCAAATACCAAACAGAAAGGGACCTCCAATGCCCATCCATCACAGTTTCCGGACGAGCGATCAGCAAACATTATAGATTTAAAACATGACTGTTTAAGCACTAGGGCCGCCCCGGCGGAAGACATGGAGCACCTGCTCTGCACTGGGTTAGCTGCAAATTAAACCCATAGCGACCAGAGCAGGGCTGAAGGATTATTAACATCAGTCAAACTAGGAATGAATAACTACCAGCCCATTAACAGTCATCAATTAGCCAATCAAGGGGACAACCCTAACAAGAACGGGAAAATACTGGAGTTTACACCAGTATATAGATCAAGAGGAGCAACAGAATATAAATAAATATCTAGGAGTGATCATAGATAAAGGCGGGCATTTCATAGCCCAAAGGGACTCAATCAAAAGGAAGGGAACAGCCCTGGCAGTCTCGATAAGAAATCTTAACTCTAAACTGAACGGCCCCTCACTCGCCCCACTTGCCGAAGTATTACGAGCACAACTCCTACCCACAATAACTTATGGGAGCGAGGCACAGAGGGGCAGGGACTCTAAACTCCTAGATGGTGTGGTTGCAAAAGTGTACAGAATAATTTTCGGCCTACCAACAAGAGTCTCACCAGCACAGATCAGGCTCGAGTTCGGTGTCCAGAAACAGACCCTTGCAAGACAAGGGGCGACAGTCATCTTTTGGGACAAAGTACGAAAATCGAAACCAGGAACATTAAATTGGTACTTGTGGTTAGAACTACAATATAAAAAAACATCACCTGCCGCAAAACATCTACTAACAAGTCTGACCACCTTGGGTCTCATCGAACTCTGGGAAACACCTATCAGTCACTGTCTTCTCAAAGGTCGCACGGTTGGATGACTTTGAGCACCTACTCCTCCCCCGCTGCCCAAAAATACCTAGCCTTGGGGTTTGCTAGATCTACCATAATCCAATTCCTAAAGCACCGACTTGGCCTGCTACCATGCACAAAGCACTTTCCGCACTGGCTGAAAAACCAATTCGAGTCCACCTGCCGCTTGTGCAGCACGGCGCAGGAGGACATGCTGCACCTTCTCTGCATCTGTAAAGAACTGATACAAGAACGGAAACAGCTTTTAAAGCCACTTTTTAATCACAGAGGCATTCGCACACGGAGACAAGCGGTGCTGGTGTGCTTTGCATCTGAGGACATGCAGCTGAACTGTCGCCTGGTAAAGTTTTTGAGACAGGTGGAGAAGAAAATGCCACAATAGCGGCAGGCAGATCTCAGCACCATCTTCGGACAGAACAATTTTACTGCCAAAATGAAAAAAGTCAAAAGCTGCTAAGTTAATGAACTAATTATAATGTCTTGTATAGATCTACTGGCTTGAACTGATTTTAACTGATTTTTAGCTAATTCTTTTTTTACCTTACTTTTAAAATTGCAATTCATAATGGAAATTTATTGAGATACTGTGTAGCAATGGTTTTAAGTAACTATGCTAATAAAATAAACTTGACAGATGACTAGGCACTCATAAGTAAATTGAATGTGGCAATTAGGTGTAGGGCAATTTTATCATGTTTAAGGGAGAGAGCACAAGCACTTTACCACAAATTAGCAAGGATAAAGTACACAAAGTCTTAAAGCCAAAAAAAAACAAATTCAGTAAAAATAGGAATGAAGGCAAAAAGTCTGGGAGAATACTATGCCAATGATGTAAGGTCTAACACTCAGTAAAACAAGTCTAGCCAGTGCAAGAGCATTGTGAGCAAAAGACCTCTTTTAGTGGAGCCAGGTATCTCCGTCACAAAAGTACAAGGAAAGCAAAATGAGATATATTGTGGGAGATAGAGCATCCAGGAGCAGAGAAGGACCCTGCAAGTCCATCCTCTTTGCATTTTCTATGCACCGATCTAGTAGGTTGACTGATAAATAAACAAACAATTTAATGACTTTGGGCCAAGTGTAAAAGTGATTGCGAAAATCTCAGCAGGGGCTGAACTGTTACCTGTCCCAGCGCTTTTCTAAGCATCGGCTGCACACCAGGCTCATGTTTGAATATTAGTTGTTTTTTTTTAAATTCTTTTTATCAAAAATATATCCAGCAGCATAAAGGTGATCATACATTAGAATTTAACAACACTGAATACAGGGGATCCCACCTCAACATTAGCGCCCAAAACTGTAGGTATGGTTAGAAAATCACAGTATTGTTGCCAACATCTACAACCCTATCTAATGTAGCTAATCCTTAGTACCCCGGCCAATCCACTTCTCCTTAACAACAGGGCCCTTAATAACCCCTGTACATCAACCACTGATCCCATACTGTATCCCATTTCCTTGGGAAACCCTGGCTCTGGAATACTACTTTTTCTGCTGCACAACACCAGTCCAGATCTGTCTTCCAATCTACCACCCGTGGCGGTTGCTCCGCTCCCCCAGGCCCTAGCTATATTCCTTTTTGCTACTGTGGCCACAACCATCAGCCATGTTTTAAATTATTTCGGCCATACTGCCTCCCCAGTCACACAGAGTATGTGCCATCGAGCCTCCAGGGGAATGGTCTGGCCTACTACCTCCGACATGATTCGTGTTATCTTTCCCCAATATTGCTGAATCTTTGGGCAGGCCCATAAAATGTGGAAAAATGACCCCACCTCCTCACACCCCCTGGCGCATTGGTCAGTGCCACAATGGCCCAGTCGATGCATTAGGGTTCTAGAGGAATATGATCTATGGAGAACATGGAGTTGAATGAGGCGGAACCGTGCCCTTATGGCAACCTCCCTAGGGCTCTGTATTGCCGCTACCCAATCATCGTCCTCAAGCAATCTCACATCAGTCTCCCACGCTTCTAGCAAGGAGCTCCGTGGGTCATGCGTGTTATTCCTAATCTTTCGATAAATCAAGGATGTGGCCTTCTCTGTCATTGAGTCCAGCAAAAGCCTATCTTCTAAAGGTGCATAGTCTGGCAGCTGCCCACCCTCGAGAATGTGAGCCCACAGCACATGTCCTGCCTGTAGATAGCGGAACCTTTCGGCTGCAGACATCTGGTATTCCGCGTGTAAGTCTTCAAAGGAAATAATGGCTTGACCTCTCCAAATGTCCCCAAGATGATCAATTCCCAGCTGGCCCCTTTAACTGAATCCCTTCAAGTTCCCCACCTCCTTCAAGGGATCACTATCCCACAGTGGAGTCCCCCCCGTCACCTTGTCTCCCCATCCGAGTAATTTTGTGGCATCTCTCCAAGCACGAACTACCATTAATGGGTGTGGCGGCAATTGTCTTTCTAACTGTTTGCTATATAACACTGCTGGGTATCCCCGCCGTCCCCGCCGTCCCATAGAATGTTGGTCTACCCTCTAGGCTGGTTCTTCCTGTCCAGTAAACGCGCAGTCATTAATTTTGACCAGTTGGGCAGCCCAGTAGTATTTTTTTATATCCAGGATCGCCAGGCCCCTTCAAATAATCCTCTCTGTAACTTATGCAGTACTATCCTGGAGCTGCCTCCATACCATAACAGTGGTTCCCAAAATGTTTCGACCCCTGGCTCCCTTGACCTTTTGGCCATGGGCTGCGGCTCCCAATTATTTTGTTTTTTGGGTGGGGGGTTGTAAGCCCAGCCTTGGGAGTACTTCTATTTTTCTCCCTGTAAATTATTCGGGATTGAAGCAGATGAAGGTATTATGATCATATGGCTTCCCTCTTGCCTGCAGCCCCCGTAGTGGCAGCAGTGTGCACATTCACGATGCATGTGCTAGCTAGGCCCTTCTCTGCAGCCTTTGCTGGACACTGTGTGCCAGTGGTGTTCCTACAGCATCTCAGAGACAATGTATTTACCTTTGGCCTCCTCTCAGTATGTCTGCAGGGTGCACACTGTGTGCATGTTGAGCAGTCGCCATGATGGGCCTGCTCTCACTTCTCCACTAAAGCTCACACAGTATGCCAGCAGCCCTCATTCTACATCCCAGTGTGGAGGTATTCCCCTTATGCCTGCTGGCCCATCAGTTTGTCCAGGGAAGAAGGTGATGACCTTGGAATTGCTGCTAGTGTATTCTCTATCCTCCTCACAGTGCCAGTAGCACTATCTCAATGCTGAAGCAGCAGAGGCTTACCTTGGGTCTGCTGTCCCTCTACTATTATTCCATTATAATTCCATTTGTTGAGTCCCTTATTTGAATAGCCAGTAGCCTATCCGTTCCAATTTTCTTTTAACAGCTTTTATGATTCTAGCTTGTTTTATGCTGATAAAGTGATCATATTTTATTGTAACTGACCTATACTTTGTATTATTAACAGTGCAAAATTCCATCTATGTATGCATTACATGGATAAAGCAATTTACCGGTGACATACTCAAAAATTCATACAAACGCAGACATACAAAAAGAAATCCCAAACCACATTCACCCACTCTCCACCTATTACAAACCATCTGTTAAAAAAACATGTAAGACCTATTTGCTTAGAATATGTTCATTATTAATAGCAGATCCAATGCACGCTCTTGAGTCTGAGCAGGGCAATGTGATTGTGTGTTTTAAAAAAACGTAAAGGAGACAGCATACAAAGATACGTCAAGTGTCACTAACTGGGAGCAAGCCTAACATCTTGGAGCGCAGTATCATTCTGCAATAATCTGAACGACTCCAACTGCGTGTGCACTTGTACAGTGCTAAAATTCCACCGGACATCTGATAGCCATTGGCATAAAAATGTATTTTAATTACGAGAATCTAAAATTTGGATTGCTACAGGTAGTTGGTTTCAAGGTGTATCTTCAAATAACGGACAGGTTACAAACTGGTTATATGCTGATCGGAAGCACTCCACTGATGCAAGAGACTCTTAATTCTCGCACTTGGAAAAATGTGTTTTCTAACTCTCAGATCTCGTTCCTGGGATCTCTTTGTTTAGGACTGCAGAGCAAGTACACAATTCTTCAGAAAGTACTAAAAATATATTCCATTTTAATTGCTAATAACACAGGATGAGATGAAGCCGCTTGCATTTACAGTATCACAGCCTGCAGGCTCCGCGCACGTAGTAAAACAAGCCCGCACCAAGTAAAGGGCTTCCACACTGATCTTTTCCAGCAGACTAATGAAACAGCGAGGCACCTTTCACCACACGCACGCTTACCTATGCAAGTCAGCTGCCCGGGCCGTGCTACCCACACTTGGCATGGCCACTAAGTCGACCTTTGTGGAGTGCCTGTGGCTGATGCCGACAGTGGCTTTCCTGCTGGTGCAAATGCTACATTACAGCATCAGCACTGCCTACTTTCCTCACGCCCTGAACTCTCTTTGATGTAGTCATTCATAGCGCAAGCGCGGGTGGGAAGGGCAGCGCTTCGCCTGGATGTGCCATTGTAACCAAAGAGGTGAGTACACCGGATGGGAACGTTCAGCCAGAATTGAACTGTCCGCATCAGCACGAGGTACAAGTTATGACATAAAGCAAAGTAAAGCGATGCTAAAGGAAGGGAATAGTGCAGTGGTTTCCAAACTGTTGTGAATACATTTGCGGCGCCCCTGGCTAGTTTTAACTGCGCACCGGGGTGCCGCGACACACAGATTGGGAACCACTGACCTACACCATCCCAGTTAGAGAAAAACAGATCGAACATAAAAGATGGTAATTCATAAAATAGGCAACTCTAAGTTGGTATCAAAATCAGATCTATTGTTCCCAACTCAAGCATAGGTTAGACGTAACTCCCCCTCCCCTAAAAAACTCAATTGGTGAAAGAGCAGTTTTTCTTTGCTGCAGGCTAGTTCTGTCCCTGCAATATCAGTATTTTTAACTCATATTTACTACTGTGTTTATCTATAGCAGAGTGGTAGATGCAAACAATGATTTTTCCCCTGCCAAGTACCATCGTCAGTATTTATCACAAGTGTTAATGCAATGCCCTCGCTCGGTATACATTTCATTAGTGAAATAATTTCTGCTGAGGCGAGCAGTAGTCTCAGTTGAGAAGTAGTTTACCGCTTATAGTATTTCTTCCAGAACCACGTCCTTATTTTTCTACCACCATATTTCCAGATCCTTTTTTTTTTTTGCTTCAGTGCAAGCACCTATTTATCTCACTCCAGTTATTTAGGCTCAACGGTGCAATCTATTGCGACAGACATTGTGATGGCCACTCTGATAATGCAGCATACAGTATTTTTAAGAACGTTCGTTTCTATGGCGACCTAAAATAAAACATGAATTTTCACTAACTCAAATAGAGAGTTCAAATTTTATAATGATCTAGCATGCCCTATTATGAAAAACATCAGTTGATGAAAATGCTTGATGGTGTGTTTTTTTTATGAGTGCTACAGCTCAATTATATATCTGGTCTCTTCTCCGTCCGTTTAAATTGCACTATAAAAATCAATAAATAATGCTAGGCTTGCAGTACTGCTTCTCGCAGAGTGCGAACACATTTCTACTGTAATTCAATACAACAACCAAATAAGCTGGAACTAGATTTTAATATGGCCAATTATGAGGTCATTAAATGGAGTGTTTCCAGCTTATTTAATTAAAATCACTATAATTAGGCATTCAGTATTCAAGTATGGTCTGTACGGCTTAAACTGAAAACACAGAATGTTTTGATTGTTGATTCCAAAACTGGGCAAATGTAACTATTTACATTTTTTTTTTTCCGCAAAGATCATGGACGATAAAGCAGATTTCCAAACATGCGCACATATAATCTGCATTTTTTTAATGCAGGCATTAAGCATTATGTGATTTCTGAAAATTACCATATCATAATAAACTGTAAGGGATAATTGTGGTGTTTATGTGGAAGCAAGAATAAAGACTCGCCAAAACATGCAGCTTATAATAATGTGATATCTGGGCCATATCTTCATTTATCAAGTAGTCAACTGAAACAAAACTATATAGCACTTTTCCATGTATATAAATGCAATAGTTAAAATGGCATTCTCAACTGAAAATAGTGTTATTTTAATAGAAGGTTCTGAGCTCATATTATTTACAACACACAAGTATCTTTGCTACAAGAGTGAAGATAATATTGGGGCACCAAAATTCCGATCTCTGGTTATAAAGAAGGTGAACGTCATGTAATAATTTTAAAAGGAACAACTGATCATTAAACCTTATTCTATGCGAGGCTGGAATATAAATGGCATTAAGGTAATATTGAATAAGCAAAATAAAAACAAATTGTAAAGAAAGTATTAACTAAGAATATTAAATTGGCCTCCTGCTCATAGATTTCTTTTTCATAACCCAGATATGTCAGCTCGCATTTTTCACCATCTGGTGTATTAGGCCATTTATGCTTTTGCACATTATTGGCATAGCGTGCCGCTGTATGGGTATAACAGGTTCTTATTAAAAAAATGAGATCATGTAAATTTGATTAGGTAGATTTAGAGGGATAGCTAGCCCCTGCTCATTTAAAGTTTGAGTCTAATCCGATAACTGAGCAGCCAAAATAAACCTCAGACCCTAATTCAGAGATGTCTTGTCTCTCCTCTGTGAGCGCCAACGATTATGCAGGAATTGTTGGCCCTAAAAAGTATGTTTCAGAAACAGTTTCAAGTAATGATGACAAATTAACCATGCTGAGCGAGCTAGAAGATCTTTACAGCCATGGACATCAATCAGGTCTCTGCTCCTATTTTTAAAGTGGACATATTTGATTAACATTATAATGTGTGATTCCAAATTTATCACATCAGCATCCAAGATACTTTGGACCAGGAACAGTGATGTATTAACTCATCAAGTTAAACAAATTGCGAGTTACTTTTCTCTCCAGAGTGCTGATCTGTCAGCGAATTGGAAAGAAGCCGTACATACTGATTTACAAAAATATGCTGTAATTATGAGAATCACAATGCATGCAAAATATAGGCTATACCTCCCGAAATCTCAGATTCTAATTCAGAAAAGCAGGACTAGCATATATTCCATGTAGATTTTGGATTTATGACTAATAAAATTCTGAAAGATGTGCACTTATCCACATTCCTAAGTGTGCCTATGGTGTGAGAGTTGGTAATACAAAAGGAATTAATTACCACCAACAAATTTGTTACTTAGTGAGTAGCCACAATTTTTTACAAGAGACTTCCTGCATTTACTGCTCTGCTTAATGTACTTATATCTAAATGATGTAAGTGCAAGTGGTGTGTAAAAGCAAGAAAGTAAACATAACAACTACATTAGTTAAGTCGTATATGGGATGGAATAGTCTCCTCGTATGAAGAAAATTAGGGAAAAGTTGTGCAAACAGACATTTTCCCTAAACCTACCCCTCAATAGCAGTGTTAAGGTACACAATGTATATATGAAAATGTTAAGTCAGGCATTTCTCTGGCATACACTTTACTCAGAGTATGGAAAAGGTGTAAACATGTACAGATGTAAATCTACAAATGGGCATTTAAACATTTTCTTAAGAGTCATCCACTCAATAGCCACTAAATAGAATAAGCCGGACTCATTAAGAAAATCATAAATGTTAATGCGTAGACTTGGGTCTACAAATTAAGGGTACTGTCTCTATCACTGGAGAATGTTATGAAGATATGTGAGAAACTTTACACAAACTATAGAGCCTAACTCGATTGGATCAATAAAAGATCCCTCCCTTCGACTGAAGAGAAAAAAATCCTTTTGCTTTTAATAATTCTCACCCACCAGAAGAACCCCCTGGTGGCATGCCTCATCATAGAGTTTGTTCTCATTCCATTCCAAACGGGCTGTGCTACAACCTATGAGATGTACTGGAGCACTTTGTTGGAAAAAGAATAGGGTAGTGAGTGGGGGTAGCGTTGCTCTTTAAAAATACCTGCCTGGTAGCCCTAACATTTGAATCTGGGTGCCAGCCAGTATGATTGTTGGAAGGTGGATTATTAGTAGGGGTAAGTATGCACCTACCACTAGCAATAGGGCCACCAATGCAATATAAGGTCCAGTCAAGGTCTCAGTACATTAGCCCCTGGCTCTACACATTGTAGCTGGTTGTGAGCAGGAAGGCTTAACTCAGGAGACAGGTATGTAAAGCATTTTTTCCAAAAACTATTTATTAAATAAATCAGATGCAACATACAATAAAAGCCCACACCAATCTATAAAAATAGGAGATATTGTTATCATTAAAATGACAGAAAAATGAAAAAAATCCAATATTGGGAACTGGAGATGTGATTTTTTAAAGATTAAACACTTTCTAGTGCCTAAAAACATATAGCACCAACTTGGGACATGTGGTCGCGCTTGACCGGGACAAAGTCAAAGTTTGAGGCCACCTGCGATAGAGCCCTGGTCTGAAACACTTGGGGCCTAATTACAAGTATAGCGGTCTTGGACCGCCAGACTCGTGGTGGGGTGGCAGTGGCAGTCTTACAACCGTCACATTACGACCCTAGTGGTCGTGCTGCCGTGGGACCGCCAACACCTTAAGGAACCGCCATTCCCCACGCGGTGGCATCGTGGTCCAGAAGCATCCATATGCTTGGCAGGATCGCTGTGGTCCCGCCAAGCATATTACGAGTTTCCTCTCCACCAGGGTTTTCATGGCAGTTCTTCCTCCATGAAAACCCTGGCAGAGAGGAAACAAAGGGGGACCTACAGGGCCCTCACAGGGCCCCCTTGTGCCTCACGACCTGTGGATGTAAACAGGGGGGGGCACAACATGTGCCCCCCTGTGTGCATGCACAGAAGTTACAGAACAACATGGACGTTTGAGTCCATGCCGTGCTGGAACTGTTTTTGACTATAAAATAGGCACCGCAATGGGAACGTCAAAGGAATTGCCTGCCAATGACTAAAAAAGTCATTATACGGTGGGCGGATCTCACGCGGGTTTGGCAGTGCGGTGGGGCAGTCCTACCGCCGCACTGTAAAACTCTTAATCTGCCCTTAAGCGGGAGGCTTGGGTCAAACATTTACCTTCAGACTTAGAAACTTTTCGGGAGGATTTTCTCTTGAAGTCATGCGGTCCCCTCCAGCAGGCCGAATTTGATGCAATGTCATTGGATTGCTTCTCCCCGAGGCCCCAATCAAATCCTGGCGTCTCAAGATTTCTGCGGGATGAAATGAAATCCAGGCTGGGTCATGGTTGAAGGTAGCCGGTTTGACTCTTAACGTCGAGTCGGTCCCTTTATGGAGCTTTTTCCAAAAATTGCTCCAAACCTTTCCAAACTTCTGGAACTTCTTCCTGAAGTTCCCCTTGAGGGTTCAAAGTGTCCAAAACTAACCCTGGGCATAGTTCGCGTAGTAGCGCTACGCGTAGCTACACGTAGCACTACGCAAACTGCGTAGTGCGGTAGGAAATGCTGTTCGCAATGATTGCACAGTGCCGGATGCTTGTCCGCACTGTGCAATCATTGCAAACGGCATCTTGCACAGTGCAAGCGGTTGTTTTCTGCCGCTCAAGTAGATTTGTACTCGAGCGGCAGTTTTCTCAACGCGGACTGGTAGTTTCTCATCGCGAGCGGTCGCGAGCATACGCGACCACTCGCAATGAGAAACCTGACCTCCCCGCGTTGAGAATCTCGCCGGGAGGTTTATTTTCCACGCTCGCGATCGGCAACTTGATGTTGCTGATCGCGAACGAGGAAAAAGTCTCACCGGGATGTCATTTTGCTCGCTCGCGGTGCCAACTTGACGTTGAGGACCGCGAGCAAGCAAAAAATGCCCGCTACGCGTTTTTGCACTGTGCTACATGCAATTCGCGTAGCTCGTAGTTGCGCAAACTACGCAAACTACGCGAGCGTAGCGTAGTTTTCCACCCAGGCCTATCCAAAACGACACATCCAAGTGACTAAAAGCTCTGAGATCGTCCTTGGAAGTTTGGGACTACAATTCCCACAATACATCTGGCCAAGACCTTAAAAGTCCACTAGACGCACTCCAGGCTGGAGACGTCTTGAAGGAGATGGTGCAGAGAAGCTCTGTCTGTTGACCAGTTGCTTTCAGGAAGTCCACTCCTTAATCCTTTTTGAAGCAAGGCAAAGTCCTCAGGGCTGTAGTTCAAGTGTGTAGCAGGAGTAGTCCTACATATTTTGGGGTACAGACGAGGGGTCCATCAGGGCAGTCTTTCTTCTCCTTGTAGTTTCAGGCAGCAAATCAGAGTTGCTATGCAGCTCTCACATATTTATTCAATGATCTGGGCGACAAGCAGGGGGGCACCCCTGTCCATTGAGGTGCAGGGCGCCACCCAAAAGCATGAAAGCTTCCGCCAAAGTGTGGAATATTCTTGTCCCACAAAGCACTGTACTTTAAAATTTAAGATGGAGAATTCTACAGGAGAGTAAGACTTGGCTAAACCCACCTACTGGTGTGGATCATTTCCATTAACACTCCCCCTCCAGACCTTCTGCAAATTCCATTCTTGGGCCTGCCATTTGGCGGGGGTACAGGAAGAGGGGGTAGGCCTGGCATTCCTCACTGTCCTGCTCTCTTTGAAGCCCAGTTTGATTTACCCAGCCCCCATCCTGGCCTGTTCTCTGCAGCTGTAGAGCTCCCCTATCAGATAACCTCAGCTCTATGCAGGCCACTTACTATCTCATCAAAGTAGCTTGGCTAAGCCTGTTAAGACGGATCAATCAGGTGAGGCTGCTAGAAGGCTAGAGTTTGGTTCACAGAAGAGAAAGTACTATAGCTTCTCTTCTGTATTAGTTATGATACATTCAACTGTGGCAAGTTGTTGGATTTATCATTACAAATCTGTAAGTCCTTGAATGCTATTTGTAGCCCCTTCCTAGCAATATGTATACTTAAATAAAATATTCAAATTTTAGCCTATGGAGCTAATTATCTACAATTGGGAACAATACAATTAGCAGTTATTCCCTCACCAGGGCATATAAAACATATTTTATAATGTCCCTGTTTATAGTTACATGGCACCCCACCCCTGGGGCACCTGGGGAGACCTTAAAGGTGACATATGTAAAACATAAGGTAGATTACCACTTTGGAAGTACCTTTAATTCCAGAGTCGAATTTGCATAAAATTTACTTTTAAAGACAATCTGCAAAGCAGGGCTGCCTTTAAAAATGATAGCAGGCAACACAGCAGTGTACACTCCAGTGTAGGAAATTTACTGGGCCTGTAAACCTCCCTGCCCTACTAAATACAAGGGACCTATAGGTGGTTTGAATACCCCTTGCCTTATTATATACTAGGGACTTACAGGGGTCTGCCATTGCCAATTGTAAGTATACCTAATTACCATATACATTTTTAATCAGAGCACTGACCCTGGGCCTGGTTAGCAGAGCCCAGGGCACAGTCAGATTCAGTTACCACCAGTACCAGTAAAATAAAATTGATGGGTGATCAGGGCAAAAAGGATGACTTTCTCACAATGATTAAAAATGGGAGACATTAGGAAGATCCAGGGCTCTAGTTAACTCTACTTTCTCTTAGGGTCAGCATGATTCTGCCACTTATGTTCCCAAAAGCTGCAAGGGCAAAACTGGTTACTAGCTCCCCAGAAGTCTGACATTTGTCAGAAATGTTATGTGAGTTGGTGAGAGCACTGTGTGACTTGATGAGAAGATTCCTGAGGGAAGGTTTATCTGTGAAAGAATTAATCTTTTTAATTTCTTTCTGCAGTTCACAGCAAAAGCTATTCAAGTCTGGGCTCTGTCAATTTGTTGGGGGTTCTCAGTGTTGAGGTCATCCCTGTTTTACATTTCTGTAGGAAATCTTTTTAACATTTTCTCTAGAATTGTTGGCTGTAATATTTGCCATATTTTACTTATTTGTCAGCAGTCATAAGCATTCACAAACTGTGCAGGCTACACAAAAGTTAACTTCCACACATGAACACCAGTGAAGATTTTAAAACCCACATGTGGAGCAAAATTCTGGCATATGGGCTAGCAGCCATAACACACAACAGGCCATGCATTTGTGTTAAAATGAAAGTGAACCAATTTTTGGATTCACATTTTTTGGAACTATATATATATCAGTTACCTTGAAAAGTTAAAGCTTACCTGATTAGTGCTCACATTTTAAAATGTAAACTGTCCCTTCTTAGTTGTTTAAGAGGTAACTTAGGCTAAAATGGGATTATCATGTTGGCACAGTGTCAAAAGGCTATTTCTATCCAACTTCAGCTTGGAAAAGAGAAGAATGTCAACCTAATGGAATATTACCAATTAATGAAGTTACAATTTTTAACACAGATCTTTAGGCTATATGCCACAAGAATTATTTTCATTAAGGTTGCAATGTTCTTGTTAGTACGCTAAAATGCTTATGTCTAGGTGCTGTAATCCTCTGGTTAGGCTCCAAGCAAGATATTAAAAATTATTTTCGAGAAAGGATTGATAGGGAGCCCGCTGTTAGAACTAGGAGTACTGTGGTGAGTTTAAGTCATGCAAAAGTCTGCTCTATGCGCCCTGTACCTTACCGCCTTCCCCCAAATTGACGCTCTGAGGTGGAGGAACCAAAACAGTCAGTCCGGGTGAGCATTCAACTTCTCCATCTTCTCTGCTTTACTGGAGGTTGCTCTCCCAGCTGCTGGTTTCTTACCCATTGTGCTGCGTGTACTCAAATAGTGTCCAGTAGTGGCTGGATCAGCCCCACCTCTAGCAGCCATCCCTGAAGCCATCCTGGCAGGGGTTAACTGCCACACTACTGACAAAACCCAGGAGAAAGCCACCGCATACAAGGCAGCCAGTACTCGACCTTCTCTGGTCATGACTTCAACCAAACTTCAAAACACGCAAAAGTCAGATGTGCCAATAATTGCCGGTTCGTGGCTTTGAGAGGAGCAGTGGAGGCTTTGGTTTCTCTTACCCTCTGAGGAAGAGGTGGAGGCTAAGTACAGGCCTGCCTGAAATTTCCCAGTTGTCTTGCGCCTGTGCTGATACCACCCAACATGCCTTCTGCAAACCTCACCACTCTACTCTGAACACAGCACTTTCAATGGCTCCACCAGGAAGGAGAGCATTGGCGCTACTGACTCACACCGCTGCCACCCGCCGCTTTCCTCTCTTCTCTGATCTCTTCTCTCCACTGCCGAATGGGGCCTCCTCAGTGCCTCCACAGTCTCAAACCACAGTCCATCACTGCCCAAGGAATTCACAGGTAAAGCTCGGGAGGGCTCAGCGTCCACATGACGTTAATCTTGCCTCGCTACCTTCTCCCAGTTATAAACTATTGACCAGTACATACAACAATCTAACTCCATGCTAGTGGCAGATTTTGGCAGGCTAGAGTCTCAAGTTAACCAATCTAGCAGTGCAGGCACTAGTGACCCCGGGGTTGTGGCTACAAACACTACACTCATACATGCCCTTGCACCTATATCAGGATCTTCTACCACTAATATGTTTGTGGTACAGGAGCTTCCCTCCTGTAAAATAGATCTGAGCTATAAGGTGCTCATTGGGATTATTGAAGGTAGTGGGAGTCTGGCTGAAGAGGATTATCTCAGATCGATTAAAAGAGCTAATGTAGGGGAGGGTGTACCCAAATCTGAGATCTGGGCAGATGTCAAGCGGGGCCCTGCAGTATTTGGGGGGTGTGATATGTGCAGCAGGGCAAGTATTTTTACAAGTACGATTTGGTGACCTGTATTGCTCAGCACCCTGTCCTTAGCCCACAGGAACCTGCTGAGGCCTTTTATTAACTTTCTGGTTCTGGAAGTTTGTATGAGGTTGATGATGGACAGCCCGGCTTTGACAGTCCAGATGATAAATCTAAAATGGCCCTAAGGGAGTTGTTGTATTCTGACTTCTAGGGGGCTGTTGGCAATTAAGCGGTGGTAGCAATCCAGCAGAAGCTGTGGTCAGACCCCTAACAGCGCTGGATTACTTGGTTACTAAAGTCTTTGCTCAGGAAGATCTGGACCCCTTTATCTCCAAAGCTTAGGAGGAGCTGCTATGGGACCCTGAGGGTCTGGAGTTTATACCAGCAAACTATTTTCTTCCCTCACAAGATACTTCCCCCCCCCTGAAACCGCAAAGTCCACGAGGTCAGCACTGGTCAGGCTCAGTCCAACGGAGGCAAAAGTATTGAGCCTCAAAATTTGCCTCCGCTTAAGTGCCTACACTGTCTGCTATCTACAATCTTCCCTGCCTTTATAGGGAGGATTATAGGAAGGACTCTCTCTCGCTCTTTCAAAACAGTACAGCTGAAGACACAGGGTGTCTAGAAATATGGATATTCTTCACACCCTATTGGGGGACTTCGAGTCATGTCAGGACACTCTTCAGGAAACGGTAAGAGAGAACAAGTCTGTTACTCAGAAGCATGATTCAGTTGGAAGGACTCTCCTCCAAATTAGAAGATCTGGAGAACTGATCTTGGAGGAATAATCTCAAAGTCTTATGTTTTCCTAAGAGTAGCGAGGGGGATGACCCAAGAGGTTATAATGTTCATCTCTTCAGAGAAGCCTTTCCGACATCAAACAACTGGGATCTGGACCATCCAAAATATGAATTGCTTCTCTTTTCAGCAACCTAGGAAGGTAGGAGCCACCCATTATCCTCGGGCTATCTTAATATATGTTGTGACTTTCATCTTGCAGCAGGCGATTTTCCAGGTGAAACGTCCTTGGTCTCCAGTCAGAACCTTTGGTGTGGAGTTTTTTGTTCGTTCAGACTTTTGTTACGAGACAGTTGTGCACCGCTGGCAGCTTCACGAACATATTCTGGCATCACAGAATATAGGGGCACCAGGGCAAGTATGCCAACCTGAGGATCAATTATGAAGTACATAAGAATTTTTGTCTAGATGCAGCTAAAGTTGAAGAACTGCTAAATAAATGGCAATCAGTAAAATGACTTGTTTGCTTCTGAGAGGCTTGGAGCAGCTCAAGTTGAACGCTAATATCTGTTCTTTATCTAAAGCTGCTCCTTCTCTTCAGTTTTGGCAACCTGATCTGCTCTTGTATGAGTAATGGGTTGACTTCCTCAGTGTGGGGAAAATGATTTGTTTCTTTTTACCCTTTTTTCTTTCTTTACTTTTCTTCTCTTTCTCTGCTTTACTCACTGGGTGCATCAGATCTATCAGCCCATCTTGATCACTGACCATTTTGATACACCTTATAAGGGAGGAATCTGAGGTGTCTAACCTGTTGGTTAAGATCAGCCCATAAGCAAAGGTGAGCAATGGCCCAGGGTTTAGGCATAAAAGTTGGGGGGTGGGCTAGTTCTTTTGAGGGTGGGGGTCGCATATTTAAACAAAAATATTGCCCAATAGGTTAACTGCAGTGATTTTTGGTCTGGTTGACCCAAATCAATGTGGCTTCATCCCAGGACCCTATACGACCTCATATGTCAATACGGCTATAACAGCTTTGCAAGTTGCATCAGTGGAAGAGATCCCTGTTGGGTTGATCATGTTCGATGCTGAATAGGTATTTGACAGGGTCTCCTGACAGTTCCCCTGGGCCATTATGGACACCTCAGGTTTTTTTGGTCTAGGGTTTACTTCATGGGCCATTCTGCTGTATCGGGATGAAAGGTAAGGGTTTCATGTGGTAGCAACTTATCTGACCCTCTTGAAATCCCCAGAGGTACTCTGCAGGGATGTCCTCTCTCACCACACCTTTTTGCATTATATCTTGAGCCTTATATTCAGGCTCTGCAGCTAGTGGATGCCATTGGCGCATTGTGTTTGCATCGCTTAGATCTTAAAATGCTCACCTATAAGGATGACGTGGTAATTTTGGCATCCACTCCGACCGCCACATTGATGGCAGTAGAATCATTAGCGATGGAATTTGGTCAGGCCTTGAGATATAAGCTCAATCCTAATAAGACCCAGGTTATTACACTCCACATTGGCTCAAAATAAGAGGAAGGTACATTCTGCAACAAATCTGGGCTTAGAATTGACTATGAGGGCAGAGATTGACTTAAATCACGACAAAGTCTATAATCAATCTATAAAGGTCTTTAATAAATGGAACAGACTGCATTGTGGTCTTATTGGGAGGTGCAATCTTATAAAAATGGTCACACTGCCACAGTATTTGTACTTATTTAGGTGTGTACCTCTTTTTCTCCACAAAATTGTTTTCAACAAAATTGAAGCTTGCTGGCAGATGTTTATATGAGGTTATAAGGAAAGCCTTGCTGCTTGTGCCAAGATAAAAATGGTGAGCCTGGTATTCATCAGAGAAGCCACATCTCATATGAAGCCTGTGGCTTCTCTGTACTCCATAGTCTTAACAATCCTCTATCTTTTTCTGTACATCCTACCAAAGAGCTGGGTGTGGGAAAGGTGGATATCCCAATTAGGAGTCACCTTCGGGAAAGAGTTGCCCCTTTCACTGCTCAGGTCACGTTCACTTTCATCCATCTACAGTAAATCTTGGTGAGGTGTATTTCACAATTTGTGGTAATATATTGTGAGCATGAAACGATACTCTATTGCCTAAGTTCTGGGTCAAAATTCTTGTTTCCGCCTTTGGCAGGTATAATTTGTGCACCTGCAGATCTAATAAAACTAACTTGTGCAAATACAATTGGGAAAAAGGAGCAAGCAACATCATTTGCATGACTCTTGCACCAAAAAAGAGCCGTGGGAGTAAATGTTTATATAATTTTTGTATATGGCAAATATGCTAATTCCGAAAGGAGCAGTTCACTTCATCTTACTTGTAGAACTGATGATTCAAGTGCACACTCAACTCAGGTGGACACACCATGGCTTCCTAGTGAAATATGAACATATTCACATTCTTGTCACCTTTCAAAACACATTTGTAATATATTTCTTTTAGCTGGATAAGAAGATGGAACTCCTAGCTCAGCAATTGCCCGGTTTGTGGAGAAGAATACAGAACTGCTCCCTCTGTGAGGCCTCCATAGATTAATTTCTGCCTTCACCTTGCTTGAAGGCCTACAAATATTCAAACATGGGGGGCGTGGCTTGGCGCCGAGCCGGTCGCACACTGCAGGAGCTCTGGGCACAGCTCGCCAAAAATAACCCACAACATCCGATAATCATCTGACCCTGCGCAACACACGCTGTGCAGGACGAAGCAGAGAAGGTGACTGAACACGCTGGTGCAATCCCAGCCACTTCCCGGTGCGTAGAGGACCCTCTGGCTGCCGCCGCGAAGTGGGGCCTAGCTACGGGCCTAGTGGGTGGGGAGAGCTGATCGGGACCATGCCAAGACTGCCCGGGAGGCTGATCGCGGTCTCTTGAGAAGCGTAGAGGGCAGCGGCGCATACCTCAGTTGGTGCAGGACGGAGTGTTGACTGGATTGCCGGTGGCACGGATTCCGCTACAACAACGAAGCCGGAGACACACTCAGAACTGCGGCCTGCGAAGCAGTGATAGGGGAGTGGCCGCCAGGCTTGCTGCATCAGGAGCAAGCCGACAACCAGTGGGGACGCGGGGTGGCCGAACAGACTTTGGCCGTGCTCTCCTTCCCCCGGGGGCAATAAGATGAACTTTCTGAAAGCACACCCGGCAAGAAAGTAGGCCCAGAGTGACGGGGCGGGGGAGACTTGTCATCAGCTATAGTGATCGGTCGGGGTTTCACCAACTGCTGTAGACCTGCAAGAGTGCATGATGAAGCCAAAAGGTACGGGCCCCACTCAGACTAACAAAATGGACAAGTATGCTGTGTCTAGGGTGGGACCAGAGGTGCAAAGTCAGCAGGTTGATTTGGCGGAACCGGCGGAGCCGTCGCTTAGTGCCATCATGGCGGCCATAACTGATTTGAAAGGGACTATTGAATTGAAGCTAGATGCAGGTACGATAGACGTGTCACCTACTAAGAGCGGATTTCTGTAAAATCTCCGCTAAAGTCTCTACAGCTGAAACAAATATCATCCGGCCGCAACTCATGAAACAACAGGCCGACATGGTGGCCAGACTGGAGGACCAGAAAGGACGCGCCCAAAGGAATAACATTAGGGTGGTGGGGGTCTCTGAAGCATCTGAGGGGCTGAGCGTCGACCAGTTTCTGGAGGACCTTATACTCAATCAGCTGCGCCCCAAATTCCTCACAAATTACTTCACGGTGTAACGTTCACATAGGGCGCCTGTCCCAAAACCGGGCACGCCACCGCATACAGTAATAGCCAGGATCTTGAAATTGGGGCAGTGACTCCAGTTTACAGGCTGCCCGCTCACACAACGATCTCCAATACAAAAACACTGTGGTGCGTTTTTTCCCAGACTTCACGCTGAAGGTCCAGCACCAACGTTGGAGCTTTGAAGGGGTAAAGCGGGAACTGCGAAACCAAAATGTCAAATACATGATGTTGTATCCGGCAAGACTCAGAGTGGTATCCGACGGGAGATCATAGAAATTCAACACCCCTGAGGAAGCCTGGGAGTGGTTGGAAGGTTGGCGCACAAATGGAAGAACATCTCCACGGGTCAAGCGACAGGGACGGCCAAGAGATCGCAGGGGGCGATGATACGGAGGAGGCAACCCCACAGACTGAAGATGGGGCCAGTGGAGGAGAATGAACTGGATTGTCTCATACTCTGCACTACACACAAAAGCGAACTGAACTCGAACTGCTGCATACATGTCAATGATGCGTGAGACTTCTGATTATATCCTTTATAAATTGCCTTGTGCTTGAGAGAGGAGGAACTGATTGAGGGATTGAGTTGATAACTTGGGAGACATAGCAATAGTTGTAAGAATGGGGGGATTTGATACTAGTAATGATTGCGGGGCCTACTCGACGGCGCCAGCCCACTCTTCGGATGATGTTGTTTTTGGGTCGACAGGCACTATGCAAGTTAGGGCAGTGGGAGGTTTTGAGCCCACAGAGCAGGGTAGCATGGAGGGGGTTATTCTACAATTGGGGTTCTTGTTTTAGTTTTCTGCACACTCTCTTGTTTTACCCAGCACCACTAGCTACACAGGAACAGACACTGGAGATGGGGGAGATAAGGGAACTGCTCTCCATTCATTGTGCTAACCAGCACCACCAAGATTGGTACCATGATCAGCTCACTTAACGGGGAAAACCCAGGCGGAACACACTATGATAGATCCCATGATGGCAGCACCCTAAGAGTCATGACATGGAATGTCAATGAGCTTGGCAATAAGATAAAACTTCAGCATTTATGAAGGCATGCTCCAGATACAGTGCTTTTACAGGAGACACACTTAAATGGCCTTCACTATAAAGCGGTAGACAGATATGGATACACTCTACTTGCACACGCTGGATTTACATCGGACTACAGGGGTAGGGATGCTGGTTAGGTCCTCCCTTCCATTTGTCCCGGGTAAACTCTGGCATGACCAATCAGGCAGATTCGTCGCAATGACTGGTACGTGGGAGGGCATGCTCCTTAACATCAGTTCGGTATATATACCACCGAAGCTTCATGCTGACAGCCTACCTGCGTTAAGTGCATTACTACTGGAATTACCACCAGGCGGTCTCCTAATGGTGGGGACATGATCGCTACCATTTACCCGGGATGGGATAGAGCATCATGGTCAGACAGGGGACCAGGAACAGAGCCTTTACGAGTCTTTGTGGATGCAATGGGACTGGTAGACATATGGTGTGAACACAATCCTGGGGTGAAACAATTCACCTTCTACTTGGCAGCTCATGGAGGGTACTCCTGTTTAGATCATCTCCTGACACACACCACAAGCGCCAGTTTATTCCGAAATGCTCCAGGGGCCTGGCAGAGGCACTATGCTACCTCCCAGATTAGACCCCTGGCTCTTTCAGGATAAACAAGTTAGGGAAAAGATACGAGAGCGTACAGAACAATACAAGATAATGTAGAAACGGTCGACTTGGACTGTACCTTATGAGAGGCCTATAAAACAGTGATAAGGTGTTATGTCCAGGCTTTAGCGGGGGAGGCGGAAGGAACACACAGTACAATATGAGACCCTAGAAAGAGAGATCAGAGGGCTCAAAGCAACGGTGTTGAATAATAATGTCCCTGACCCACTTGTTAGCCATCAACTCCGGTAAAACAGCAAGAAATGAGGGGCATGGTGGAAGATAGTGCACGAGCGCAGGCAAAAGCTACGCAAAGATGACTCTATGATGTGAGGGATAAGGCCAATAAAATGATAGCCTGGTTGGAAAAAAGAGACTGAGAAAGGAACTGGGTCCATGAGATTTGCACGCCACTTGGGGCGGTTCATAAAACAAGGCAGGAGATTTCAGCCACATTCGCTGATCACTATGAAGCCTTATACGCCTCTGCTCCCGTTAGAAGCAGAAATGACTGTACCAAACTCCTTAGAGATATCCGCATCCCCACACTGCCAGCTGATGTATGTAACGACCTGGAGAAAGACTTAACAGTCAATGAAATAGAACAGGCCATCCATGAGCTACAGTCTGGCAAAGCCGCTGGGCCAAATGGCCTACAGGCCAAAATGTATAAGGGTATGGCTGCTACGGTGGCACAACATATGCTGAATATGTTCCAGGAGTCGGGCGGTGGACAGACTCCAAGAAGATCAACGGCTGGCCACGATAGTGGTTATTCCCAAGAAAGGTAAACACCCTGAGGACTGCCACTCGTACAGACCGATCTCACTCCTAAATACGGAAGTTAAGGTAATGGCGAAGGCCATTGCGACCCGGCTCCGTGGAGTGATAACCTCCATAATACACCTTGATCAGTCAGGATTCATGCCCCATAGAAGTACCAGATTGAACTTGAAACGCTTATACGGAGTCTTGCATATAACCACGGACGGGAGAGAGGGGGACGCTGTACTGCTATCACTGGATGCACAGATGGCGTTCAACAGTATTGAATGGCACTATCTATTCCATGTATTGGAGAGGTTCGGGTTCGGTCCGAGGTTCTGTGCCTGGATTAGGCTCCTATATACGGATCCTCTGGCGCTGGTACAGGTGAATGGGGCAGTATCCCGCCCCTTCGCCCTCCATAAGGGCACGAGACAGGGATGCCTGCTGTCCCCTATGCTTTTTGCGCTGGCGTTGGAGCCACTAGCTGCATGGGTCGGACACGACCCATTTGTGGGGGTCATAATGCGAGAGGGTGGCTGGGAGGAAAAAATCTCATTGTATGCCGATGACATATTACTATACGCCACGCGCCCCCGTTTCACTGTGGGAAGGTTGCGCCACATTTTTCAACTGTTCAGCAGTTACTCGGGATACCAAATTAACTGGGACAAATCCCTCCTGTTTGTTTTGTCCAGCTCTGCTCCATCCCTTCTGACGAGTGAGAAATCCCTTCTAGTAAAGGATAAGTTTAAATAGCTTGGTATACAAATATCGAGGAATGAAAACGTAGTCCTAGCAGATAACCTACTGCCGCAGTTAGATAGATTGGGGAAAGGTGTAACACATTGTCGGCAGTTGCCAGTGTCCCTGACGGAAAGGGCTGCCCTGTTTAAAATGCTGACATTTCCTCGTTTATTATATGTCCTACAGAATACCCCCTACAGAATACCAGCCGACTTTTTTTGTAAGGTAGATGGTGAAATTCGAAAACTGTTATGGCAGTGGTTCCCAATCTGTGCTTTGCTGCACCTTGGTGCGTCATTAAAACTAGCCAGGGGCGCCGCAACGTATTCACAACAGTTTGGAAACCACTGAGCTAATCCCTTCCTTTAGCATCGCTTTACTTTGCTTTATGTCATAACTTGAACCTCGTGCTGATGCGGACAGTTCAATACTGGCTGAACTTTCCCGTCCGGTGTACTCACCTCTTTGGTTACAATGGCACATCCAGGCGAAGCGCTGCCCTTCCCACCCGCTCTTGGGCTATGAATGACATCATCAAAGAGAGTTCAGGGTGTGAGGAAAGTAGGCAGTGCTGATGCTGTAATGTAGCATTTGCACCAGCAGGAAAGCCACTGTCGGCATCAGCCACAGGCACTCCACAAAGGTCGACTTAGTGGCCATGCCCAGTGTGGGTAGCACGGCCCGGGCAGCTGACTTGCATAGGTAAGCGTGCGTGTGGTGAAAGGTGCCTCGCTGTTTCATTAGTCTGCTGGAAAAGATCAGTGTGGAAGCCCTTTACTTGGTGCGGGCTTGTTTTATTATGTACGCGGAGCCTGCAGGCTATGATACTGTAAATACAAGCGGCTTCATCTCATCCTGTGTTATTAGCAATTAAAATGGAATATATTTTTAGTACTTTCTTAAGAATTGTGTACTTGCTCTGCAGTCCTAAAGTGAAGAGATCCCATGAACCAGATCTGAGAGTTAGAAAACACATTTTTTCAAGTGCGAGAATTAAGAGTCTCTTGCATCAGTGGAGTGCTTCCGATCAGCATATAACCAGTTAGTAACCTGTCCGTTATTTGCAGATACACCTTGAAACCAACTACCTGTAGCAATCCAAATTTTAGATTCTCGTAATTAAAATACATTTTTATGTCAGTGGCTATTAGATGTCTGGTGGAATTTTAGCACTGTACAAGTGCACACGCAGTTGGAGTCGTTCAGATTATTGCAGAGTGATACTGCGCTCCAAGATGTTAGGCTTGCTCCCAGTTAGTGACACTTGACGTATCTTTGCATGCTGTTTCCTTTACGTTTCTTTAAAACACACAATCATATTGCTCTGCTCAGACTCAAGCGCGTGCATTGGATCTGCTATTAATAATGAACATATTCTAAGAAAATAGGTCTTACCTGTTTTTTTAACAGATGGTTTGTAATACGTGGAGAGTGGGTGAATGTGGTTTGGGATTTCTTTTTGTATGTCTGCGTTTGTATGGATTTTTGAGTATGTCCCAGGTAAATTGCTTTATCCATGTAATGCATACATAGTTGGAATTTTGCACTGATAATAATACAGTTAAGTATAGGTCAGTTAAAATAAAATATGATCACTTTATCAGCATAAAACAAGCTAGAATCATAAAAGCTGTTAAAAGAAAATTGGAGCGGATAGGCTACTGGCTATTCAAATAAGGGACTCAACAAATGGAATTATAATGGAATAATAGTAGAGGGACAGCAGACCCAAGGTAAGCCTCTGCTGCTGCAGCCTTGAGCTACTGGCACTGTGAGGAGGATAGAGAATACACTGGCAGCAATTCGAAGGTGATCACCTTCTTCCCTGGACAAACTGATGGGGCAGCAGGCTAAGGGGAATACCTCCACACTGGGATGTAGAATGAGGGCTACTGGCATACTGTGTGAGCTTTAGTGGAGAAGCGAGAGCAGGCCCATCATGGCGACTGCTCAACATACACACAGTGTGCACCCTGCAGACATACCGAGAGGAGGCTAAAGGTAAATACATTGTCTCTGAGATGCCGTAGGAACACTACTGGCACACAGTGTCCAGCAATGGCTGCAGAGAAGGGCCTAGCTAGCACATGCATCGTGAATGTGCACACCGCTGCCACTATGGGGGCTGCAGGCGAGAGGGAAGCCATATGATCATATTACCTTCATCGGCTTATATCCCAATTATTTACAGGGAGAAAAATAGAAGTACTCCCAAGGCCGGGCTTACAACCCCCACCCACAATTTGTTTTTAACATAATTGGGAGCCGCAACCCATGGCCAATAGGTCAAGGGAGCCAGGAGTCGAAAAAGTTTGGGAACCACTGCCCTAGACCGTTTTCCTGACCTAGAGATGCCAATTTAGATGCTTTGGGTACTTTGCCACTGCTGATCAGTGTCAAAGTACAGGAGTTCCCTGTGTAAAATGTATGGTGATTGGTTGGCCATGATTGGTATGTTTGCCTTACTAGTAAAAGTCCCTAGTGATGTGCACTGTGTGTGCAAGGGCTAGTAATGCAAGGGTGCGCAGAGAAGGGAACTCAGGCCTTCAGTGTAGGGCCTGCGCGCAGAATGCTAAGTTAGCATGTTGTCCTGACAAGTGCAACCACTTGTCAGGCCTGACTTTCCCTTTTACATACACATGGGGCACCCCTGTGGTAGATCTCAGGTAACCCCTGGGCAGGGTGCAGTGTAGGTAAAAGGCAGAACATAAACTGAGGTGTGTGTTGTGTTCTGGCAGTGAAAAACTCTCCATTTCGTTTTTCACTGCTGAAAGGCCATTCTGCCCATAGGACAGAATGGGGGAGGCTAGGTGTTGTATTTGTTAGCCTAGTGTCCTGTCAGTTTATAATGGAGAGGTGAAGTTTGGTATGTGTGAACGCACAGTGTCATAATGCATCTTTCTGTAAGGGTGGTTTTGTCACTGTGAGTTTATAAACCACTCTTTTAAAAGTGGCTGAGTTTTGTGCTCTGAGCATTTCTGTGTGTCTCTGAAATGTGGATTGTCTGTCTGGAATTGAAAGGTGAGAGGAGCTGGGAGAGGTCTTGACCCAGGGAGGGGTTGAGATGGCACCAGGTAGCCCTGCATCTGGAGAGTAGGGGGAGGAGAAGCCCGGGAGGTGAAAAGGCCTGGGCTGGTGCTATAAACCAATTGACCCATCTCCTGCTGAGTGATTAAGGATCCAGACCCCCAGTATCAAAGGGAGAGAGGTAACACTGGGAGGGAGACACCCAGAACTGATTTAGGGAGGGGTCAGGGACCTCTGAGCACATACAAACTTCAAAGACAGTAAGGGGTATAACTATGAGAGCTGAAACCCCTGAACGTTGGAATGAAACGGATATGGATTGAGACTGAAAAGGCTTGGACCCATTCTGTGGTCAAGAGGAACCTCTGCTAAAGAAGGAACAACTGAAGAGACTGTGGTGGATAGACCAATCCTTGCTTCGTGATCTGGGGCTGGTCTGTAGTTTGCTGTTCTAAATAAGGAAGAGGCTGTTGGGACTGTGCTTGGAGGTGCTGGGTCCCCCTGCTTGAAGAAGACTGTGCTTTGTGCTGTGTCTTGTAAAACCCCGAGGTGAGCTGGCTCCCTGTTTGGAAATACAGGATCATAAAAGTTTCCGGAGAAGTCCCAAGCAACGCGGTGTGCGCCTGCTTTGTGCCACTTGAGACCCTCAGAAGTTGTGCTGTGTCATCATGGCCACGCAGGAGTAAGCTAAGTCTAAGACGCGCAGAGTGCGTGTCGTGGTGCAGGCCAAGGCGTTGGTGAGGAGCGTCTGGTCGTGGAGTGCACAGGGAGACGAGGCTCGGCTCGGACGTGCAAGTGTACGTGTCGTGGTGCAGCCCCAGTGCTAGTGAAGAGCGCCTGGGCCTCGTGTGCACCAAAGGAAGCAGCGAGACTCGGACGCGCAGTGTGCGTGTCGTGGTGCAGTCAGGGCACTGGTGAGGAGCGCCTGGACATCGTGTGCACCAGCGGAAGGAGTGAGTCTCGGACGCGCTGGGTGCATGTCGTGGTGCAGCCCGGGTGTTGGTGAGGAGCGCCTGGGCCTCGTAGGCACCAAAAGAAGAAGTGAGTCTCCGACGTGCAAGGGTGCGTGTCGTGGTGCAGCCAGGGTGTGAGGAAGAGCACCTGGACATCGTGTGCACCGGGCGAAGAGGTGAGACTCGGACGCGCAGGAGTGCGTGTCGTGGTGCAGCCAGGGCGTGAGGAAGAGCGCCTGGACATCGTGCGCACTGGGAGAAGAGGCGAGGCTCGAATGCGCAGGGTGCGTGTTGAGGTGCAAGCGGAGCGTTGGTGAAGAGCGCCGGATCGTCGTGAGCACCAGAGAAGAGGCAAGTCTCGGACGCGCGGTGTGCGTGTCGAAGTACAACCTGAGGTGCTGGTGAGGAGTGCCGGGTTAGGTTGTGCACCAAACTGAAGTAAAGTCTCCACAGTGCTGAGGGCGGGTCTCGGTGTGGACCGAGTCCGCCGGAGTGAGGGCCAAGTCATCGGGGCCCTCGGAGTCCATCAGTAGCGGCCCGGACCGGCAGGCACGGAAGAGCTGAGCTGCCGGCCCGAGTCCGCCAAAACCTGTGACGGAGTTCTGGATCAAGGCTCAAGTCGCTGATGTCGGGGAGGAGAGTGGGATCGCGCCCCCCCAGGTAACGTGGATCAACACCTGGGGTGGGGTGCGGGCCCGGAGGGACACTCTTTCGGCCTCCCGCTCAGTCAGCTGCGCGAGCCGTTACTTCAGCTCGGATCCCGGCCCGTGCTGACCCAGGACGGGGCAGTACTGGGGCCGGAGTGGGAAGCAGTACTTTGTGTGTCATCATTTGATCCATAACGGGGGCACTGTTACTGGAGCACGTAAAACTGTCGTATTACACAATTGCATTATTGCTGCTAACGAACTATCGAACTGTCGTATGATGCCTGACCTCATTTGTGCCTAACGAACTTTATGCTTGGTGCGCTATGCACTGCGTTATTTCTCCCATGCATATTATTTGATTGTAACGTAGCGCATTGTATGATTTCGTCCGTGCACAGTATCTGAGTATAACGTGGCGCAGTGTATTATGTCTTTATTGCACCGCACAGGATTGTAGCGTGACGCATTGCTTTGTTTCTTCCTGGTACAGGGCATGATGGTGGTGATACGCATTGCATTATTCCTTCAATTGTAAAGTACATGACTGTGGCACTACGTATGGTATTATTTCTCTGTTGCATAAGAGAATATCGTTACGCATTGCAGTATTGTTTCCTTATGCAACGTGTGTGTTTCTAGCAATACGACTGGTCTAACCTATGGGGAAACGGTTAGAGAAGAGCTTAACTGTTGGTTAGACGCGGTGGTTGGGATTAGAACCTACCAACCCACCGGAAAGAATACTACCCGTTCTTATATGTTGATTTTGTATCGTGTGGTCGTATCGTATAATTTCTTATATAAAGATTATACTCTTTTTATCAATACTCGTGTGGAGTCTATTTGTGATGACATCATGGGGTTATTGTGAGCGTGTTTGCACATACTGAACACTCGTGCCTTGGAGATAAGCCTGGCTGCTCGTGCCAAGCTACTAAGGGGGTGAGCAGGGCTATCTCAGATGGTGTCCTTACTTAGCCTAACGGTGAAGTGAGGGGTCGAGGGCGCCCGCCTACAGCATTTGGTGGCGGCGGTAAGCGACAGGGACCTCCACTTCCAACATTTGGTGGCAGAGCGGTGGGATTCGATCCTAATAGAAAGTAAACGCGTATGTGCAAAACCACTCACAGTAATTGGTGTTCATCATAAATTGATTGTAGACCGCGATACAACAACATATTGTTTTTTGATTTGGTGGTTCTAAGTTTAATCCACACATCATGTCTCAGGGGGAGAGCCAGATAGCCGGTGAGGCTGAGATTGCAGAATTGGAATTTGACATTGAGGCACTGTTTACCTACAAGGTTGATCAGTTGAGGAAATTCTGCAAGGCTTTGGGATGTCCCATGAAGAGTAGCGCCAAGAAGGAGGAGCTGCAGGTGGCCTTGAGGGCCTGGTGGGAAGCCAAAGAGGCTCAGGAGACAGGTGATGGTGAGGTGGATGAGGATGACCCAGGGAATGGATTTGTTCCACAGGATTTGCCGGTGGAGGGGCCAGCCGGAGGGGCTGGTAGTAGCCATTCAGGGAAGTTTTTCACCAGAGGAGTTGGAGGAAAACCAAAGGGTCAGGCTGCATGAGTTGGAGGTGTTAAAGCTTAAAACTCAAGCAGAGGAGAGCAGGAACGCTCTCGCGTTGGAAGAGAAATGGCTTCTCTTCGCTCATGAGTTAAGCATGAGGGAACTGGACATTAAGGGTAGACAAGCAGAGTCCAGTGGGATTGGTGGCAGCGCACAGCCAGTGCCAAGTGTGGATGAGTACAAGAGTGCACTGGAGGATTGGGTAGTGGTCAACATGGTAAATGATTTGGAGGGGTTATCAGATTTGGCCCCAGGGGAGCCTAGGCTCAGAAATTATTTTCCAGGATTGCGCCACCCCAGGTTAGGGTGTGGGTTCCTTGATTCCCGGGAGCCTGCAAGAGAACCGGACCCCTGGTCATGGGTCCAGGGGCCTGAAGGGGCCCCAGAGAGGGAAGGAGGCCAGGTGGCGCGAGGAGATCCCAGAGTAGGGAGGAGGGGTTGCTGGCTTGCCCCTTGTCTCCAAAGGGGAGGAGGCAGAGTGAGCAGCACCCCCAGGGATCAGCAGCACCACCCAGGAAACTGGGGGGGCCGTAGGAGAGCCCCCGGGTGGAGGCCTTGTGCCTGGGTGCCAGCAGTGTGGGGAAGAACACCTAACATCAGGAGGGCGTGGGGAGTCTGTAGCCAGAGCTCCTGCCGTTCTGAAGTTTGTGGGTGCCATTCCTAAGTGGCAGGCCCAGAAAACTAAATGGAAGATTAAGAAAGGGTTGTGTTCCTTGGTGGGGACACTGAGGGGACATGGTCCAGCCAGTAGGGCTGGGTCCCCTAGGAGTGACCAAGGTAGACCCACTCTCAATCTAGAGGGCAGGCAAATTGGAGGTAGTATCCTGCCCGATGGGTCTCCCCAGGGTACCACTCCAGGGAGGGGTTGGCATGGGTCCAGCACCCCTGGAGGGGTCCCCCTGGCGGGGGGGATCCATGGAACAGCATTGTTGGCTCAGGGGGTGGTGATCAAGAAGTCCCCCTGGGGGTAGGAAGGCGAGGAACAGGAGGGTGTCCCTGTGGTAGAGGGCCTGCGTCCTGGTTCTATCGCCCAAAGCCGGGAAGTCCATCAAAGTAATGATTGGTCTCCCTGGCTTTTGGCTGGGAGGGGTTGTGTAGGACTTGGCCTTTTTGGTTAAAGTTCCCTAAACTTTTGCTTTCCCCTAGACCGTTTTCCTGACCTAGAGATGCCAATTTAGATGCTTTGGGTACTTTGCCACTGCTGATCAGTGTCAAAGTACAGGAGTTCCCTGTGTAAAATGTATGGTGATTGGTTGGCCATGATTGGTATGTTTGCCTTACTAGTAAAAGTCCCTAGTGATGTGCACTGTGTGTGCAAGGGCTAGTAATGCAAGGGCGCGCAGAGAAGGAACTCAGGCCTTCAGTGTAGGGCCTGCACGCAGAATGCTAAGTTAGCATGTTGTCCTGACAAGTGCAACCACTTGTCAGGCCTGACTTTCCCTTTTACATACACATGGGGCACCCCTGTGGTAGGTCTGAGGTAACCCCTGGGCAGGGTGCAGTGTAGGTAAAAGGCAGAACATAAACTGAGGTGTGTGTTGTGTTCTGGCAGTGAAAAACTCTCCATTTCGTTTTTCACTGCTGAAAAGCCATTCTGCCCGTAGCACAGAATGGGGGAGGCTAGGTGTTGTATTTGTTAGCCTAGTTTCCTGTCAGTTTATAATGGAGAGGTGAAGTTTGGTATGTGTGAACTCAGTGTCATAATGCATCTTTCTGTAAGGGTGGTTTTGTCACTGTGAGTTTATAAACCACTCTTTTAGAAGTGGCTGTGTTTTGTGCTCTGAGCATTTCTGTGTGTCTCTGAAATGTGGATTGTCTGTCTGGAATTGAAAGGTGAGAGGAGCTGGGAGAGGTCTTGACCTAGGGAGGGGTTGAGATGGCACCAGGCTGCCCTGCATCTGGAGAATAGGGGGAGGAGAAGCCCGGGAGGTGAAAAGGCCTGGGATGGTGCTATAAAACAATTGACCCATCTCCTGCTGAGTGATTAAGGATCCAGACCCCCAGTATCAAAGGGAGAGAGGTGACACTGGGAGGGAGACACCCAGAACTGATTTAGGGAGGGGTCATGGACCCCTGAGCACATACAAACTTTAAAGACAGTAAGGGGTTGTTGCAAAGTAATCCTGTGCCCTGGGCACCCCCCAACTTTTTGCTGACTGATACTGGTGGTAACTGACTCTGACTGACCCTGGGCTCTGCCTAACCAGGCCCAGGGCCAGTGCAAGGCTGAAAGAGACACATTAGAATACAGTTAAAACACCTACATACACTAGGGTACACAATGGTATGGTGAGGTACCCCTGTGATTGGCATGACCTACCTTATAAGCCTCTAGTATATAATAGGGCAGGGGGATTGAAACTACCTAGAAGTCCCTAGTACCCTAGGGCATGGCAGTTTACGAGGCCAGCAGCCTTTCTGCACTTGCATGTGTGCACTGCTGATGCCTGAGGTCAGTTTTAAAAGCAGCCCTGGGTGCCACGACTGCTTTTAAAAAGTAAATTGTGCCCAAACTCGACTTTTGGGTTTGGGGCACTTAAAAATGGATAACCTACAATGTTTTGGCATATTAGGGACCCCCAGGGTCTCCCTAAGTATCCCAGGGGTGGGGGTCAGGTATCTATAAGGTAGACCCTTATAAAATGAGTTTTTATATGCCTGGGTAAAGTGAAATTTCACATTTCACTCCCACATTGTGGTAAAGTGCTGCCCAAATTCGACTTTGATGCTAGGGGCACTGTGAAGTGAGGATCTGCAATATTTTACAGATTCAGAACCCTAAAGTCTCCCTAGTTGTCCTATGGGGTGGGGGTCCTGTAGATATAAGCAAAGTACTTATAAAATATGTTTTTGTAAGTCCTGGTGCTGGAAAAATGGCCCAAGTCATTTTTCCCATTGCAAATACCCTGTTACATAGGTTAACATGGTAGGAAGTTATTAATTAATAACTCTTGATAGGAGAGGGCTAGAGAGGCCATTCAAAGATTTCCCGAATGATATTAATAAATCCAACAATATGATATTGTTGAATTTCTCCTAAAGTGTACATACAAGAAGTTATAAGACTTTCTTGTTTGTAAGTCCAGATTCAGCCTTCCAGTGGTCTGCCCTGATTGGTCAGAGTTAAGTGGATTAGCCAGCCTGCCTGGAGAGGTGATAAAGAGCCCCTGGGGATATGCAGCTGGGCTGGGAGGGCAGTGTGCTGGTCCACAGGAATGCCAGGCCAGGGGAGGGGTTGTAAACCATGGGCTTCAAAGAGAAAAGCAGAACCCAGGGACATTTACAACTCTGAACTTTCTACCTCAGGCAGATGGGGGGATTAAGGAAGGTATGAGCAGATGCAGGGGGGAGAGTCTAAGTAAATTAGACATCCTAGGGGTGTGTTTAGCCAGCTCTTGCCTCCTTGCTGGAAATTCTGCCATTATGGATTTGGAAGATTTGATGCACTCTGGGACAAAATAATGCCACACTCTACAGAAAGTGGTCATATCTTTGAGGAGTTACCCTGCTCCCATTGGTCAGGAGTGACCTCCTGTCTGACCCAGAGAACATAGAATAAGTATCTGAGAGGGGCAGAGCCCTCCAGTTCTGCTGCTTGAAACTTACTGAAGCAAGACATTGCCAAGCTGAGAAGATTTTGCTGTGCAAAGATTTCTAAGGCCTGACCTCTGAAAACTGCACCATCTGAAACTACAGCCCTGTGGATTATTTTGCTGAAAAGGAACTAAAGAGTGGACTCCTGAAAGCTACAGGTTAAAAGAGCTCATCTGGAACATCACCAACTAAATCTGCAGCTTGGGGAACTACCAGTGGATTTGTAAGGGTGACGTCCCAGTGGATTGTGGGAACTGAAGTCCTCAACTTTCAAGGACCATCTTGGAGCTTCCAGACCCTTGGAGTGAGTTTGAGACACTTTGGGACCCTTTGAGGAACTTCAGGAAGAAGTTCAAGAAGTTTGGAGAACTTTGGAGGAACTTTGAAAAAAGCTCCATAGAGGGACCGACTCAACCTGGTCAGCCAAGCCGCCTGCCTTCAACCGCGAGTCGGCCAAGCCATCCAGGTTCGTCCCGCTAAAAGCTCCGTCGGTCCGACTTCTAGAGTTTGACCGGGAGTAGAAGAAATCTGAAGCCGGCGAACCCTCACCGGATCCGGCTACATGAGGAGCATCGAGAGACGCCGCGAGAAAAAGCTCCAGAAAAGTTTCTAAGTCCGCTCGTAGAAAAGGTGACCGGAAGTAACTGCGAGAGCCAAGCCGCCTGTCTTCCATCGCGTGTCGGCCTGGGCTCCTGGGTTGCCCCGCTGAAGCTCTAAAGAAAAAGTTTCTAGGTCCGCTCCAGTGAAGTTGACCGGGAGTTTGTCAAAAGGCAAGCCGGCGAACCCTCACCGGATCCGGACTGGCTGGGAGCTTCGAGGGACCTCGCGAGAAAAAGCTCCAGAAAAGTTTCTAAGTGTGAAGGTAGAAACTGAGACCGGGACCTGCCGCAAGCTGTAGCCGCCCAGGGCTCCATCGCGGTCGGCCTGAAACTTTGACTTTGCCCCGGTCTATCGCGAGCAGGTATCCCAATATGGTGCTATAAACTTCTAAGTGCTATATTTTATTAAATCTTTGAAAATTCATATCTCCGGTTCCCTATATTGGATTTTTGTCGTTTTGGTGTCATTTTAAAGATAAACATATTTCCTATTTTTATAAATTGGTGTTGGATTTTTATTATGTGTTGTGTCTTAATTATGCACTGAATTGGTGTTTTTAAATGCTTTACATACCTGTCTTTGAAGTTAAGCCTGTCTGCTCGCAGCCACGTTACCAAGGGTTGAGCATAGGAATAATTTTCTAAGACCTATGCTGAGTCCTATCATGTGTTAGTGGCCTTATTGCCAGTGCCAGACCTACATTTGCCCCTACCAATAATCCACTTTCCAACATTTGGTGGCAGCGGTGGGATGAGGAATTGTGTTTAAAAGTACACCTTTCAGTAAAGTGAATTAAGATTATAAAAATCCTCTAAATTGCCTTAGAACAAAACTTTTGAGTTTGATTTTTGGAATTTGGACTAAACTGTTTTTAATCCATTGTTTTGATTTTTCCAAATTGTTCTAAGTCTGTTGTGCCTAGTTTTTGTGACCCAGAACTAGGGAACCATGGAGCTGGACCTGGCTAAACTGTCCCAGTTTAAGATGGCTGATCTTAGGGAACAGTGTAGGCTTAGGGGCTGCCTGCTTGCAGGAAACTTAGGAAGGTAGGGTTGCTTGAGTCCCTAAAAGCCTGGGCTAGGGTAGCTGAGGAAAGTCAAGGGGGGATAGAGGGTGTCCCCCCCAACCTCCTCCCAGAGGAGGTTGAGGATGATGCCTCTTCCATTTTAACTAGTGTTAGCCAATTGAATCCAGATGGTGGGAGTGGGGAAGGGTCCCTTACTCAGGGACCACCACTGTCCCTTGCAGAGAGACAGCTTAAGGCTGAATTAGCTTTGATAGCTTTGGAGCAAAGGAAACTGGACTTGGCTGAGAACAGATGGGAGAGGGAGGAGGCGTTGAAAAGAAATGGTGGCAGTGAAAATGATGAAGATTTTGATATGTCCAGGGGTGGTGCATTTGATCACAAACTTCCCAAGGGCATAGTACCCAAGTACACTGAGGGGGATGACATTGACAAGTGGCTAGCAGCTTTTGAGAGGGCCCTTAGAATGAGTAGGGTCCACTCTAAGTATTGGGGTGCACTCCTGTGGGAGTTGATTCCAGTAGCTGGGAGGGATAGGCTCCTGACCCTGAAGGGAGAGGATGCAGAATCATACCAGCAGATGAAGGCATGCTTAGTCAAGAGGTTTGTTCTGACTCCAGAGCAGTACAGGGTGAAGTTTAGAGGCACCCAGAAATTGAGTTCAAAGTCTTGGGTAGACTTTGTGGACGTTTCAGTGAAGGCACTGGAAGGCTGGATTGTTGTTAACAAAGTTGACACATATGAGGGATTGTATAATTTGTTTCTGAAAGAACATATTTTGACTCATTGTGCAGAGGAGAAGTTACGCCAGTATCTAGTGGACTCTAAGCTGACAGACCCCAGAGAGCTGGGTGAAGCAGCTGATGAGTGGGTGAGAACCCGGGTTTCCATACAGCACCTGGGGGGGTGACCAGAAGAAAGGAGGACAGGTCCCTCCCCAGGGGCAAGCCCAAGGGAAAGAAGGTCAAAACCAGAAGGAGTCCTCCAAAGACCCACAAAAACCTGCACAAGGAGGGGGGGCCCCGAGCCAACCCAAATCCAAAGGGAGGTGGACTCAGGGAAAGAATGGTAGGTTCTTTGATCCCTCAAAAGTGGGTAAGTGCTTTGACTGTAACCAGCCAGGGCACAAGCAGGGAGATGCTGTCTGCGCCAAGAAGCTCCCCCCAAAGGGGCCATCCACAGGGATTGCCAGTGTCAGTGTAGGGGTGGAGAGTGGTGCCCCAGTGAGGAGTAGTCAGGTGGTGGAAGCAACCTTAGTGTCCCTGGGTGGGGTGAATATTGCAACCCTTACTGCCTTAGCTCCAAACATGGACAAGTACAGGCAGAGGCCTAAAGTGAATGGGACTGAGGTTGATGCTATCAGAGACACTGGGGCTAGTGTAACTATGGTCCTGGATGAGCTGGTGCCTCCAGAGAGGTTGTTACCTGGTGAGTTTCACCAGGTGACGTATGCAGACAGCACTATCAAACTCCATCCTATGGCTGTGGTGGATTTGGAATGGGAAGGTGTGACAGGCCCTATGAAGGTAGCTGTGTCAAAGGTGCTCCCAGTCCAGTGTTTACTGGGCAATGATCTTGAAGCCTCTGTGTGGTCAGAGGTGGAGAGAGGACTCCATATGAAAATATTGGAGCTCCCTGAGTGGGTATGTGCTGTGACTAGGTCACAGACTAGCCAGAAGGGAGGGGCTGGATACTTGGACCCTGGAACAAAGGGCCAAGCATCTAAGGACAAGGGTACTGGGCCTGGTGAGCCAGCCCAGGGAACTCCAGAGGTACATGCAGAATCTAACCCGGATGGGGAGGATCTGGCCTCTGAGGGAGGGACTCCATCCCTGCCAGAGCTGTCAGATTTGGCAGAACTGACAGGAGGACCCTCCAGAGAGGAGTTCAGTAAGGGACATCGTGACTGTCCCACCCTTGAGAGCTTGAGGCGGATTGCTTCTAAGCAAGAGGAGGGGGATGACGGTTGGGTTTCACAAACTCTACTGGGAAGATAGACTGCTTTATACTGAGGCCAGAAACCTCAAGGAGGGGGCCACCAGGAGGTTGGTGGTGCCCCAGAGGTACAGAGAGTTCATCCTGACTTTGGGTCATGATATCCCCTTGGCAAGACATTTGGGACAGACAAAGACATGGAACCGGTTGGTGAACCATTTCTACTGGCCCCATATGTCTGAGAAGGTAAAGGAGTTTTGCAGCTCATGTATCACCTGTCAGGCCAGTGGCAAGGCAGGGGGCAAGACAAAGGCTCCCCTAATACCACTGCCAGTGGTGGGGGTTCCTTTTGAAAGGGTGGGAATGGACATTGTTGGTCCCCTGGACCCACCCACTGCATCAGGGAATAGGTATATCTTAGTGGTAGTTGACCATGCCACTAGGTACCCTGAAGCCATACCTCTTAGAACCATTGATGCTCCTGCAGTGGCTAGAGCACTGCTTGGTGTGTTCACCAGAGTGGGTTTTCCAAAAGAGGTAGTGTCAGATAGGGGCACGAATTTCCTGTCCAGCTATCTGACTGCTATGTGGGATGAATGTGGTGTCAACTACAAGTTCACCACCCCCTATCACCCACAAGCAAATGGTCTTGTTGAGAGATTCAACAAAACCCTGAAGGGCATGATAAATGGGTTGTCAGAGAAACTCAGGAGGAGATGGGATGTTCTCCTCCCATGTTTACTGTTTGCCTACAGGGAGGTGCCACAGAAAGGGGTTGGTATCAGTCCCTTTGAGTTGTTGTTTGGACACCCTGTGAGGGGGCCATTGAGCCTGCTGAGAGAGTCTTTAGAGAAGCCTCTTAAAGAAGCAAAGGACAATGTGCTTAACTATGTGCTAGGCCTGAGATCTAGAATGGCAGAGTACATGTACAAGGCAAACAGGAAACTGGAGGCCAGCCAGGAGCTCATGAAGCACTGGTATGATCAAAAGGCTACTATGCCTGAGTATACTCCAGGACAATTGGTGTGGGTGTTGGAGCCTGTGGCTCCCAGGGCCCTCCATGACAAGTGGAGTGGGCCCTATCCAATCTTAGAAAAGAGGGGTGAGGTTACCTATTTGGTTGACCTTGGCACCCCCAGGAACCCTCATAGGGTCCTGCATGTGAATAGATTGAAACCCCACCATGACAGGGCAGGCATGACCATGTTACTGCACACTGATGAGGGTGTGGAGGAGGAAACTGAGCCTGTGCCTGGCCTCCTCTCCACTAATGTGCAAGATGGGTCAGTGGAGGGGGTGATACTCTTTCCCAAGTTGACAGACCAGCAGCACAGAGACTGTAAGCAAGTGCTGGAGCAGTTTGCTGGCCTGTTTTCTTTGACCCCAGGCATCACTGAGTGGTGTGTGCACCACATTGACACTGGTGACAGCCTACCTGTCAAAAATAAACTGTACAGGTTGTCTGACCATGTCAGAGCCAGCATTAAAGCTGAGGTTGCTAAGATGCTGGAACTGGGGGTAATTGAACCATCTGAGAGTCCATGGGCCAGTCCAATTGTGCTGGTACCTAAACCTAATCCTCAGGGGGGACCCAAGGAGTTAAGGTTCTGTGTGGACTACAGAGGATTGAATGCAGTCACAAAGACTGACGCTCACCCTATACCTAGAGCTGATGAGCTCATTGACAGGTTAGGGGCTGCTAAGTACCTGAGTACTTTTGATTTGACTTCAGGTTACTGGCAGATTGCCCTCACTGATGGCGCAAAGGAGAGGTCAGAATTCTCCACACCAGAGGGACATTATCAGTTCAAGGTAATGCCCTTTGGATTAAAGAATGCACCTGCCACCTTCCAAAGGTTGGTGAACAGGGTCTTGTCTGGGTTGGAACAGTTCAGTACAGCTTACCTGGATGATATAGCTGTATACAGTTCTTCCTGGGGGGATCACTTAAGCCACCTAAGGGAAGTGCTTCAGGCCATGCAGCAGGCAGGCCTGACTAAGGCAAGCAAGTGCCAAATAGGGCAGAGTTCTGTGGTGTACCTGGGCCACCTGGTAGGTGGGGGCCATGTACAGCCTCTCCAAGCTAAAATCCAAACTATTTTGGATTGGGCAGCCCCTGTTACCCAGACTCAGGTCAGGGCATTCCTTGGACTGACAGGGTAATATAGAAGGTTTGTTCAAAATTATGGGACCATTGTGGGGCCCCTAACAGAACTCACTTCTAAAAAGAGGCCCAAGAAGGTGATTTGGACCCCAGAGTATCAGAAGGCTTTTGACACTCTGAAAGCTGCTATGTGTTCAGCACCAGTGCTACTGGCCCCTGACTACACAAAACTTAGCTGATGAGGACTACCAGGGTGTAGGTTAGTAACCCATCACCTTTCGTTTGGGGGGGCTATGTTGCAAAGTCATCCTGTGCCCTGGGCACCCCCCAACTTTTTGCTGACTGATACTGGTGGTAACTGACTCTGACTGACCCTGGGTTCTGCCTAACCAGGCCCAGGGTCAGTGCAAGGCTGAAAGAGACACATTAGAATACAGTTAAAACACCTACATACACTAGGGTACACAATGGTATGGTGGGGTACCCCTGTGATTGGCATGACCTACCCCATAAGCCCCTAGTATATAATAGGGCAGGGGGATTGAAACTACCTAGAAGTCCCTAGTACCCTAGGGCATGGCAGTTTAAGAGGCCAGCAGCCTTTCTGCACTTGCATGTGTGCACTGCTGATGCCTGAGGTCAGTTTTAAAAGCAGCCCTGGGTGCCATGACTGCTTTTAAAAAGTAAATTGTGCCCAAACTCGACTTTTGGGTTTGGGGCACTTAAAAATGGATAACCTACAATTTTTTGGCATATTAGGGACCCCCAGGGTCTCCCCTAAGTATCCCAGGGGTGGGGGGTCAGGTATCTATAAGGTAGACCCTTATAAAATGAGTTTTTATATGCCTGGGTAAAGTGAAATTTCACATTTCACTCCCACATTGTGGTAAAGTGCTGCCCAAATTCGACTTTGATGCTAGGAGCACTGTGAAGTGAGGATCTGCAATATGTTTACAGATTCAGAACCCCTAAAGTCTCCCCTATTTGTCCTATGGGGTGGGGGTCCTGTAGATATAAGCAAAGTACTTATAAAATATGTTTTTGTAAGTCCTGGTGCTGGAAAAATGGCCCACGTCATTTTTTCCATTGCAAATACCCTGTTACATAGGTTAACATGGTAGGAAGTATTTAATTAATAACTCTTGATAGGAGAGGGCTAGAGAGGCCATTCAAAGATTTCCCGAATGGTATTAATAAATCCAACAATATGATATTGTTGAATTTCTCCTAAAGTGTACATACAAGAAGTTATAAGACTTTCTTGTTTGTAAGTCCAGATTCAGCCTTCCAGTGGTCTGCCCTGATTGGTCAGAGTTAAGTGGATTAGCCAGCCTGCCTGGAGAGGTGATAAAGAGCCCCTGGGGTTATGCAGCTGGGCTGGGAGGGCAGTGTGCTGGTCCACAGGAATGCCAGGCCATGGGGAGGGGTTGTAAACCATGGGCTTCAAAGAGAAAAGCAGAACCCAGGGACATTTACAACTCTGAACTTTCTACCTCAGGCAGATGGGGGGATTAAGGAAGGTATGAGCAGATGCAGGGGGGAGAGTCTAAGTAAATTAACCATCCCAGGGGTGTTTTTAGCCAGCTCTTGCCTCCTTCCTGGAAATTCTGCCATTATGGATTTGGAAGATTTGATGCTCTCTGGCACAAAATAATGCCACACTCTACAGGAAGTGGTCATATCTTTGAGGAGTTACCCTGCTCCCATTGGTCAGGAGTGACCTCCTGTCTGACCCAGAGAACATGGAATAAGTATCTGAGAGGGGCAGAGCCCTCCAGTTCTGCTGCTTGAAACTTACTGAAGCAAGACATTGCCAAGCTGAGAAGATTTTGCTGTGCAGAGATTTCTAAGGCCTGACCTCTGAAAACTGCACCATCTGAAACTACAGCCCTGTGGATTATTTTGCTGAAAAGGAACTAAAGAGTGGACTCCCTGAAAGCTACAGGTTAAAAGAGCTCATCTGGAACATCACCAACAAAATCTGCACCTTGGGGAACTACCAGTGGATTTGTAAGGGTGACGTCCCAGTGGATTGTGGGAACTGAAGTCCTCAACTTTCAAGGACCATCTTGGAGCTTCCAGACCCTTGGAGTGAGTTTGAGACACTTTGGGACCCTTTGAGGAACTTCAGGCAGAAGTTCAAGAAGTTTGGAGAACTTTGGAGGAACTTTGAAAAAAAGCTCCATAGAGGGACCGACTCAACCTGGTCAGCCAAGCCACCTGCCTTCAACCGCGAGTCGGCCAAGCCATCCAGGTTCGTCCTGCTAAAAGCTCTGTCGGTCCGACTTCCAGAGTTTGACCGGGAGTAGAAGAAATCTGAAGCCGGCGAACCCTCACCGGATCCGGCTACATGAGGAGCATCGAGAGACCCCGCGAGAAAAAGCTCCAGAAAAGTTTCTAAGTCCGCTCGTAGAAAAGGTGACCGGGAGCAACCACGAGAGCCAAGCTGCCTGTCTTCCATCGCGTGTCGGCCTGGGCTGCCCCACTGAAGCGCTAAAGAAAAAGTTTCTAGGTCCGCTCCAGGGAAGTTGACCGGGAGTTCGTCGAAAGGCAAGCCGGCGAACCCTCACCGGATCCGGACTGGCTGGGAGCTTCGAGGGACCTCGCGAGAAAAGCTCCAGAAAAGTTTCTAAGTGTGAAGGTAGAAACTGAGACCGGGACCTGCCGCAAGCTGTAGCCGCCCAGGGCTCCATCGCGGTCAGCCTGAAACTTTGACTTTGCCCCGGTCTATTGCGAGCATGTATCCCAATATGGTGCTATAAACTTCTAAGTGCTATATTTTATTAAATCTTTGAAAATTCATATCTCCGGTTCCCTACATTGGATTTTTGTCATTTTGGTGTCATTTTAAAGATAAAAATATTTCCTATTTTTATAAATTGGTGTTGGATTTTTATTATGTGTTGTGTCTTAATTATTTACTGAATTGGTGTTTTTAAATGCTCTACATACCTGTCTTTGAAGTTAAGCCTGTCTGCTCGCAGCCACGTTACCAAGGGTTGAGCATAGGAATAATTTTCTAAGACCTATGCTGAGTCCTATCATGTGTTAGTGGCCTTATTGCCAGTGTCAGACCTACATTTGCCCCTACCAATAATCCACTTTCCAACAGGGGTATAACTATGAGAGCTGAAACCCCTGAACGTTGGAATGAAACAGATATGGATTGAGACTGAAAAGGCTTGGGCCCATTCTGTGGTCAGGAGGAACCTCTGCTAAAGAAGGAACAACTGAAGAGACTGTGGTGGATAGACCAATCCTTGCTTCGTGATCTGGGGCTGGTCTGCAGTTTGCTGTTCTAACTAAGGAAGAGGCTGTTGGGACTGTGCTTGGAGGCGCTGGGTCCCCCTGCTTGAAGAAGACTATGCTTTGTGCTGTGTCTTGTAACCCCAAGGGCCGGAGGTGAGCTGGCTCCCTGTTTGGAAATACAGGATCATAAAAATTTCCGGAAAAGTCCCAAGCAACGGGGTGTGCGCATGCTTTGTGCTGCTTGAGACCCTCAGAAGTTGTGCTGTGTGATTGTGGGCAAGCAGGAGTAAGCTAAGTCTAAGACGCGCAGAATGCATGTCGTGGTGCAGGCCAAGGCGTTGGTGAGGAGCGTCTGGTCGTGGAGTGCACAGGGAGAAGAGGCGAGGCTCGGACACGCAAGTGTGCATGTCGTGGTGCAGCCCGGGTGCTAGTGAAGAGCGCCTGGGCCTCGTGTGCACCAAAGGAAGCAGAGAGACTCGGACGCGCAGTGTGCGTGTCGTGGTGCAGTCAGGGCGTTGGTGATGAGCGCCTGGACATCGTGTGCACCAGCGGAAGGAGTGAGTCTCGGACGCGCTGGGTGCATGTCGTGGTGCAGCCCGGGTGTTGGTGAGGAGCGCCTGGGCCTCGTAGGCACCAAAAGAAGAAGTGAGTCTCCGACGTGCAAGGGTGCGTGTCGTGGTGCAGCCAGGGCATGAGGAAGAGCTCCTGGACATCGTGTGCACCGGGAGAAGAGGTGAGACTCGGACACGCAGGAGTGCTTGTCGTGGTGCAGCCAGGGCGTGAGGAAGAGCGCCTGGACATCGTGTGCACCAGGAGAAGAGGCGAGGCTCGAACGCGCAGGGTGCGTGTTGAGGTGCAAGCGGAGCGTTGGTGAAGAGCGCCGGATCGTCGTGAGCACCAGAGAAGAGGCAAGTCTCGGACGCGCGGTGTGCGGTGTGCGTGTCGAAGTACAACCTGAGGTGCTGGTGAGGAGTGCTGGGTTAGGTTGTGCACCAAACTGAAGTAAAGTCTCCACAGTGCTGAGGGCGGGTCTCGGTGTGGACCGAGTCCGCCGGAGTGAGGGCCAAGTCATCGGGGCCCTCGGAGTCCATCAGTAGCGGCCCGGACCGGCAGCCACGGAAGAGCTGAGCCGCCGGCCCAAGTCCGCCAAAACCCGTGACGGAGTTCTGGATCAAGACCCAAGTCGCTGACGTCGGGGAGGAGAGTGGGATCGCTCCCCCCCAGGTAATATGGATCAACACCTGGGGTGGCGTGCGGGCCCGGAGGGACACTCTCTCAGCCTCCCGCTCAGTCAGCTGCACGAGCCGTTGCTTCGGCTCGGATCCCGGCCCGTGCTGACCCAGGACGGGGCAGTACTGGGGCCGGAGTGGGAAGCAGTACTTTGTGTGTCATCATTTGATCCATAATGGAGGCACTGTTACTGGAGCACGTAAAACTGTCGTATTACACAATTGCATTATTGCTGCTAACGAACTATCGAACTGTCGTATGATGCCTGACCTCATTTGTGCCTAACAAACTTTATGCTTGGTGCGCTACGCACTACGCTATTTCTCCCATGCATATTATTTGATTGTAACGTAGCGCATTGTATGATTTCGTCAGTGCACAGTATCTGAGTATAACGTGGCGCAGTGTATTATGTCTTTATTGCACCGCACAGGATTGTAGCGTGACGCATTGCTTTGTTTCTTCCTGGTACAGGGCATGCTGGTGGTGAAACGCATTGCATTATTCCTTCAATTGCAAAGTACATGACTGTGGCGCTATGTATGGCATTATTTCTCTGTTGCACAGTATAAGAGAATATTGTTACGCATTGCAGTATTGTTTCCTTATGCAACGTGTGTGTTTCTAGCAATACGACTGGTCTAACCTATGGGGAAACGGTTAGAGAAGAGCTTAACTGTTGGTTAGACGCGGTGGTTGGGATTAGAACCTACCAACCCACCGGAAAGAATACTACCCATTCTTATATGTGGATTTTGTATCGTGTGGTCGTATCGTATAATTTCTTATATAAAGATTATACTCTTTTTATCAATACTCGTGTGGAGTCTATATGTGATGACATCATGGGGTTATTGTGAGCATGGTTGCACATACTGAACACTCGTGCCTTGGAGATAAGCCTGGCTGCTCGTGCCAAGCTACTAAGGGGGTGAGCAGGGCTATCTCAGACTGTGTCCTTACTTAGCCTAACGTTGAAGCGAGGGGTCGAGGGCGCCCGCCTACAGCATTTGGTGGCGGCGTTAAGCGACAGGGACTTCCACTTCCAACAAAGTCCAACTTATAATGGGAAAGAAATGTATGAAAACTGGCCCATGTTGAAGCTCGACAAATTTCCTTAACCAAAACACTTCCAGCCTCTGTCCATGAAGCTGCAGCGTTTATAGTGGTGCTTGCCATTACACTTCCAGGATCCACCTTGCCCACTGAATCATAAGTTTGGGAAATAGCTTGCTTGACCCACTTCCTAAGAGTAGGAATAGAAACCTTCTTACCCTTATTAGTGGACCCATAGGACACAAAAAGTGATTGGGAAACTCAAAAATCTTTTGTCTTGTCTAGATATATCAAAAGGGCCCCTCTAACATCCAAAGGAGGGGGAACCTGATCCCTTGTCTGAAAAATCTGTAAAATAATCACCTGAGAAGTATAAAAACAGATTGTGCATTTGGTCTGAACTTCGGATCAGGCCTAAGAACTACCCTATCCGGAAAAAAACCTAAAATAGGGAAAAGATATTAAGAGAACTTAATTTTCCCAATCTCCTAGCTGACATGATGGCAATAAGGAAGGCCACCTTAGCTAAAATCCAAGAGATGTTGGCAACTTCCAAAGTTCAAAGGGAGGTTTAACCAAACCTTCCAAAAGTGTGGTTACAAGAGGGAATTGAAGGATTTACCTCTGGTTTGCGAAGGATGAAGCTTTTGAGAAGCTTTCTGACCAAAGGAAAAATGGTTTGTAAATCACCTCATGACTCCCAAGAAGATTTAGTATCGGCCCATTGAGATGATAAAGTAGATGGAGCCAAACCTTTTGCAAACCCATAACAAACAGAATCCAATATCTTAAATGGATCCCCTGCTACTGGGTCCAACCCAGATAGCGAACACTAAGAAGAAAAAATATTCTAGTGCTTGGCATAAACATGAAGAGTAGAGTCTTTTTTCAAGGCCTGAATATCTGCAGCAACACCACTAGAACCCTTCCCTCTCAATTTCCAAACTGGCAGATGTATTTGACGTATCTGCCTGAGCGACAGAATTGGAAACCGAAGAGGACTGGAACTGTAAGAAAGAGTCAATGAAGGAACAGTGGCCAACTCTCTAACAGCGAAAAAACAAATCAGACATGACCAAAATGGAGCAATCATGATCACTGTTGCATATTCCCTCTGAATACTCAGAAGCAGCTTCTGGAGGAGGGGAAACGGAAGGAAGGCATACTATGTCTCCTGGGGCCAAGGTATTGATAGTCTGTCTATCCCCCAAGCGTCTGGGCAAGCAGTCTCCGTACAAAAACAAGGAAGCAGAGCATTCTCCGGGGATGCAAATAGATCCAGTCTTGGGCAACCAATTCATCTACCCCTCACTGATAAGCCTGTTGACTGAGATGGAAATTGAGTGACAAAGGAATGTTTTGACTTCAACTGTCTGCCTGAACATTGATTACCCCTGGGATGTACATAGCTTTTAGAGAGTATAAATTTGCCTCTCCCCAATTCAAGATCTCTGATGCCAATCTCGCTAATGTTTGAGACTTTGTGCCCCCCTGTCTGTTGTTGATGTATGACTTTGCCACCTGAATGTCCATGCTGATCAAATCTGCTTTCACTAACAAAGCAGGTGCAAAATGGCAAAGGGCACTCCCTATAGCTGCCAACCCCCTCCAATTGATGAATTGATGGACTCCGTATCGGACCAACTGCCTTGTGACTCTTGGTTCTCCAAAGCTGCCCCCCAGCCCCACTGACTGGCATCTTTCATCAGAACTTCTGACTGGGGATCCAACATGTGAGTGCCCTCATCTAAATTTGGAGGGGACAGCCACCACGGCAATTGCAGCATTAGCAAGGGTCACACAGGAATCATTGCTCATAGTTAATAGTGTCTGGTGACCAGTGGCAGAGAACGTGTTGAACCAAGGATTTTAAATGGAGGCATGACCAGGGGACTAATGCTGTACAAAAAGCCATCAACTGATTCACTCTCAACCAATCTCTGGCTGTCGCTGATGTCTTCTGACACAAATTGGAGATAACTGACTGAAGAGAAGTCTTCCTGTCCTGAGGAAGAAATACCATTGCCAGATCCATGTCGAACAGTGTCCCTTTATATTGCTTCTGGCGAGTTGGTGCCAGGCATGATTTTTCCTTGTTCAACATGAATCCCAAGGACATCAGGGCTGTCCATAACTCCATGACATCGTGGTGAGCCTTAGAAAGAGAAGTTGCCACAATTAGCCTATCATCAAGATACAAATATATATGCATACCCTGTAAATGAAAATGGGCTACCACAGGTGCCAGTACCTTCGTAAATACTCTTGGTGATGATGTCAGGCCAAAAGGAAATACTCTCAATTGATAATGTTCGCTGTTCAATGCAAAATGCAGATACTGTTGGCTTTCTCAATGCACTGGGACGTGAAAATAAGCATCCTGCAAATCCATGGTCATTAAATAATTTTCTTCTGCAATCAAATGGATTATTTGTTGAAGTATCGACATCTTGAAGGGGCTCTTGAAGATGTATTTCTTGAGAGTTTTCAGATCCAAAACTAGTTGGAACTTGCCTCCTTATTTCGGTACTAAGAAGAGTAGAGAATAGAAACCCAGTTGTTTTTCTGCTGGAGCCACTGGTCTGATGTCTCCTTTCTGAAGGAGAGATTGAAGTCCTTGTAACAGAGCTGCTCTTTTCACCACATTTTTTGACATGGGAGTGCTCCTGAAACGTGACTCCGGGAGATGAGAAAGAAACTCTAGTCTGTATCCTTGTTCGACAATGTCCAGAACCCATTGGTCCTTGACGAGTTACTACCATAGTTCCAAAAAGTGGCTGATTGTTCTGCCCACTGTAATTGACTGATTGTCAGCTATTTTGATGCTGGGACTGTTGTGACTGCAACAACTGAGGTCAGGATTTCCCTACCGCCATAGCTGCTTGGCCTTGAAAAGGCTATTTACTAGAGAATGTCTGCACATAATGTTTCTGCACAAAGGACTTTTTTGCATTAAAAGGATGAAAAGGCTGCAAGACCTTCTTGTCTGCTGTCTTAATCAATTCATACAACTGAGATGAAAACAATTTCCCCCGTAGAAGGCAAATGAAGAACCAAAGATTTCTGGGCATGTTCCAATTTCCAAGACTTTAGCCACAATTGTCAATGACTTGCAATTGAAGCCCCAGAAGCCGTAGCCAAAGACAGTAAAATAATTAAAGGAGGCATCTGAAAATAACTGTGCCAATACCTCCATGTTGGCTAAAATGTCAGTTGGGTCATTTTGATCTTGCAAGCAATCATATAACTGAAAATGCTTGAGCATTGTCTGAGCTGCATATGCACCATAGGTGGCGGTCCGAAAGGCGAAACTGGAAGCTGCATATGACCTTTTGATTGAAGCTTCCACCTTTTTATCCACCGGATCAGACAATGAAGCTTTCTCAGATGCAAATGAAGCAGGGGTTGCAATACTTGCGAAAATAGTATTAACTTTTGAGAATTGTGGAAACTTTTCTTAAAACGTACGGAAAGGATATCTCTTTGCCAGAAAGAGCGGAAAGTTAGCCTTCTCTATCTCTTTCCATTCCATCGAATAAAAGGACTCAAAAACTTCATGGACTGACAAATCATCTAATTCAGGAGTTTTGCATTGCGCAATAAACTCCTCATTCTGCCCCTCCTTCTGTTCAAACCCCAACATAGTTCTGAAATGCTTCAGCATATTCTGAAAAGAAATGCCCTGCACATATCTTCCTCTTTGAGAGGAGTCTGCATCATCTCTTGCAGGCATTTAAGCTGCCCAAAGCTGAGGCTACTGCCTCATCAACCAGGACTTGTAACTCAGTCCTTGATACTGAGATATTGCTCTGTTCAGCCCCTGCATCCTCCGCCATGAGTGCTGCCAACATGCCTGGCTGTTCCTCCATTATTACCATAGTCGTGCTCAGCAGCGACTTCATATTTATAATGGAAACCTAGCAACTCATTCTCCTCTTGCGAGAGTAGACTGAGAGTTAAATTTCGTGTGGACGCCTACTACGTTAGGCGCACCCCCGAGGGCACCATAAGGTAGCGAGACACAATTCTGATGGAATCCGCTCATCGGCACAGCCGTACATGCCCATGTTTGCCCCGGCCCCAGCTGAAGCACCTGAGTGCCGCCGCATGCACTGCTGTAGCACCTTCTGGAGGCTGTTAAAGCACTCCTCCATAACAATGTACATTTAAGGTAAATGTTCTAATATGCCACTTACCTTTAAATGCAAGTAACACTGAAGATGAACAGGGGCACTGATTTTGTGTGCTGATACTTGCTGCCACCAGCTCCCATACCCGGCATTGATCTTCGGTAGTGTTGTCTTCCAATAGAAAGAAAAGCAGGGAGTGTGGGAGGAGGGAGGGTCCTTTAGTTTGATGCTACTCATTTTGTGTAGACAAAAAGAAAGGATTAGGTAGTGTTTGTCAGAGCCAGGGAAGCCTCAGTTCGTTATTACTATAACGAGGAGGACTGCATGGGGGTAATGTTTAATCCACTAGATTGGATTTTATCACCTGCTGATGTTTAGCTTACTTGTAAGAGGTTTGTACTTACCACTGACATTGGTATCAAATACCACTAGTGGACATTCCCATTTCCTTGATGATCCTCAAAATGTTAAAACAAATCTATATTTTCAACGGTATAGTTGGTAAAAGCGAATTTATGTTGCATGATTGAAATAGATAGCAGTATTTCAAAAAGCTTCAAAGGCTTAATTTTACTTCTGATCAGTTTGTGGAAAGATGTGGGAATCAATTTTTTTTACAAACAGCGTATAAAACATTGATGTAAGAAAAAAGGCATTGATTTCAATATTTTATTTCTAGACATTTTAAGAACATTCTGGACATAGTTGTGAGTAGCGAGCAAACAATATTTACTTCTCATTATCTTATTGCTACACATACCCACAAGTACCGTCATGATATCTGATATATTCATGAAGCTTAATGGCAGCTTTGATACAGCCCTTAGATCTTTATAATCAACATTGATACAATGTATTTACCCTAACTACGCAACAGAGTGCTCCACTGTGGTGAAGCAGCATGGGTGCCACTGATTTCGAAGGATCCTGTGTGAATGAATTAAGAGAGAAACCTGTCTGTGCTAGTGGTGGCAGTAAACGGGGTCACTGCACCAGAAGTAGCCCAGGGGTATTGATGAGAACAGCAGGCACTCAACAATTGAACGTTTGCTAATTCCCCTGCCGCAGGGTGAGAGGAAGGTTAAAAAACCCACACACTGGGTACACAGATACCATTCAGCACCTTTGCACTCTTTACTGGGGCGTGCAGGTTCCACAGCTCCCTGCTAGCTATGAATAAGTCCACTGAATTGGTGGTGCATTCATTAAAGAGTATGGGGTTTCCAAAGTTTTTGTGATCTGTTGAATGATTGCATGACGATAATGATGGAGGATGTTACCGAATTACATAAGGGCTGTACTATGCACTCTGGTTGGACAGGCAACGAGAGTATCATTGCAGTGTGAATGCACCACAAGTCAGCCAACCTCATCTCCACATGGCCACTATATAAAAAAACACACACGGCCATATGAAAAGGCAGGAGAGGACAGCTCGCTAGTCATCATTCATGTGAGAGTGCTTGTGCAGTGCGGAGGTGTCTGGTTGAGTCGCTGGTCTAGCAGGCATCTCAGCGGCTTTAATTGGCTTCTCTGGACTAATTGGAGCACCCAACCTGACCTTCTCCATGTCCCCATTAGTATTCAACTTGCTGTGAACAGCATTGGACCTGCGGTTTGCAAAGCCACCTAAGCCCCACCCAGACAGCCCAGCCTGCCACCAGAGACCAGACCAGACTAGCAACCTCAGTCACCAAGCTCCAAGACCTGGGTTTTACTTTGAGGTGACAGACCTCATGCTGGGTGACAGCCATGAAGAGATAAACATCTGGTTATCAGAGCCGGGGGCGGGGCACAGCAAGAGAGAGGGTTCAGCGTGTGACATGGGGCTATGCGGGAATAGAAGAAGCCTGGCATGGGATTTGGTAATGGGCATGAAGGAGAGGTATAAAGAGAAGAAGTATAGGGCACAGAACACCCTGAGCACCGGGATTGCTGGAGGGATAGGATGCAACAGAGGATTTTCAGGTAGCCCCAGAAGAGCCAAACAGCAACTAAGCACAACACGAAGCAACAAAATTGATGGGCATGTTGCAATGTCATTTCATCCCTGCTTCACCACCCTGTGCTATAAACATTGCTGCTAGCCTTGATGCTAGTTTTGCCCACCAAACATGATTCCAAACATTTTACAGTACTTTGTATGCCATCTACCCCCACACTGCCACCTCTGGACACCAAGGATGAAAGAAAGTATAGCCAGACTGTGCGGCACCTTGCTGCTTCATCATTCTGTAAGACCAGCGGTTGTATGGAGCAATAGAGATACCCAGATAGCACAAATTACTATAGGCCTAGATTCTCTGTTATGTCACTAACTTCAGGGGGGCCCCAATGGACAAATACCCCGGTGCACACTGGGGTTGCACCCAAGAGACAATCGAAAACATATGAAAGGCCACAGGTTCTAAGAGGGAAATCTGTTGGGTTGAAGATGGATAAGAAGAGGAAGGCTAGCTTCACCTCTTTACCGTCAGTCAACATGACAGACATAAAAGTTGGAGAAAACCAACTGTAGAAACAAAGGCTGAGGTGAACAAAATCTGATTCACATCTGGATGGTAAACATTGCGACCCAGATATGTCTGCTGACACGTGTTCTGACACATTAATGGATAGTATGGTCTTTCATGTTTTAAAGCAATAAATGGCACACACTTAGGAAAATTAAGTTTTACCGACCTTACCCAAGGAAGGGACATTATATGAAAGATAGTCACGATAGCAACAAAGTAATTTTTTAGCAAAACAACCTACACCATGGTAGGTGCTGCGAACCATTCTCATGGCTACCCTCTTGACCTACTTTCTTTACCCTTTGTCCTCAAAAAACCTATTCCAAAACCCCAGCAAAACCTGGACCCAGCTTTGCTTGACCTGTCCACCTCCCACCTCCCACACACCACAAACACAGGGTGAAGCAATCATGAGGGTTATGCCAGGTAGTAAAGGAAAATAAAGCACACTGATAACAATGACGAAGAACTTCCACCCTGGGGTAGTATACCCTGCTCTTTCCAAAAAGGTGAATAAATTCAAATTTAAATTCTCTTCAATGTCACATCTGTATTCACTTTGAGAAAATAACTACATTTTGTGTCTATTTATTTTAGTTAAAAACCTATTTACATATAGCTTACAGTTTTACAAATACTGGTGGATTTATTTTTATTTGAAAGTTTTATAAAGTGCTAACATGACCCAAAGGTATCAGAGAGCTGTATAGAGCAAGGGTGGTTTCTATTACAAACATAAGTGAAAAAGGGAACATCTTACAAACAACAACAGGAGTAACTTATTGACATGAATGATAACTTTGCCTCCCACGCTTTATGGAAAATACATTGTATCAACGCTAATAGGTTCGTTGTCACGACGGTTCACCTGCGATGTTGTTGGCTTGTGATGTAGAGTACCAAGTGTTGTCGTGTGGTTACATTGCTGACTCAAGGTCTTATTCAGCCCAAGAGGAATATATTAAATAATATCCTTTTGACCTCCCTTTTGAAAACCCTTGTCGGTGGGTTCAGCCGAGTCTCCAGTGGTAGAGAGTTCCATATTTTGGAGGCCGAGCCGAGAAGGCACAAGCTTTTGTCAGTGATTTCCTAAATCTCACCAGATCTAGTAAGAGGGATCTCGCACTTCTAAGAGAGCGACTAACTCCTGATAAGGTGAGATTGTGGGCCAGGTACTCAGGTGCACCATAGTGCAGGGCTTTGTGCACCAGGCAAGCTATCTTAAGGATGATCCTAGCTCTGACTGGAAGTCATTTTAGGGACTTTAGTGAGAGTGTGATATGGTAAAAGTGTCTCAATCCTGTTAACAGTCTTGCTGCAGCACTTAGGGTTGCCTTTAGCAGTGTGAGTTGTGATTTGAGAATTCCTGACAGGGTCACATGTCCATAGTCAAACCTAGATAATACTAAGGATTGTATTGCTATTTTGAGGTCGGAAGCTGGTATGAATGGTTTCATTTTCTTCAGGAGACTGAGATGTAGGAGTACACTGTGTGTGACTACACTAATATGAGCTTGCAAGTTGAGATTTCTGTTGCGTGTTATGCCAAGTGATTTTGTGGATTCGACTATTGTGGGATTACAGCCTAACACATCCAGGTGTGTGAGCCATTCTTGTAGGGGAGGGGAGCTGTGTGGGGGAGAGATGAGTAGGAATTTGGTCTTGAGAGAATTACATTTTAGGTGATTTAGCACTATCCATGTTGGGTTAGCCCAGTGTATCATTGAGATGTATAATGTTTTCTAGTGGGGATATCTTAAGGAAAATCTGAGTATCATCAGCATACATGAGGTAGGAGAGGTGAGCTTGTTTCAGGATCTCTGTTAGCGGTTCCATAATATAGGTTGAAGAGTGTTAGGGAGATAGTGGAGACTTATTGGACTTCTAACCGGGGAGAGGTTGGAGGAGAGCAAGCTTCCCAATTTGATAAGTTGTGAATAGTTTTCTTGATAGGAGGTGAACCATTTTAGGTCATTTCCAGATAGCCCCATTCTGCATTCAAACAGTTTGAGGAGGTTGGTGTGGTTGACTGTGTTGAATGCATAGGAAAGGTCAAGAAGGATGAGCAGACAGGAGTTATTTTGGTGCAGGAATTTGAGTGCGTCATCCATGATATGTGTGATGGCTGTTTCTGTGCTGTGTCCTGATGTGTCCTGGGCAAAAACCCAAACGGAACTCGTCAAATAAATTGAAGTTATAAATGTGTTGGCACAGTTGGTTGTGTACACATTTCTCCATTAATTTCATTAGAAAAGGGATGTTTGTGACTGGTCGGAAGTTATTCAAATCAGTTGGGTAAGCCATCTTGTTTTTTCATTAGGGATGTCACTTGGCCAGTTTACAGGCAGTCTGGGATGGTTCCTTGAGTAAGGGATGAGTTTACGATGAGTTTACAATCCTTGTCCAAAGGGGAGCGAAAAGATGGCTGAGATCATTTATCAGTGTTGATGGCAAGGGGTTGCTGAAATGTGAGGTTAGTTTCATAGAGGCTGCTATTTGTAGCACCTCAAACTCACTATAGGTTATGAACTCACACCAGGTGGCTTCATTTTTGGGCATCTAAAGTTGGAGTCCATTTGAGCACTATTGAAAATTGTGATATTTCAGGGGGGAGTAGGAATGAGTTTGAACCTCTTTCTATAATCATTGTTTAGTCAACATTGATTGAATCTTCAATTTTCCCAATTTTCTTTTTGAAGAAGGTGAAGAATGTTTCGCAGTCCTCAACTGAGGAATTGGTAATGGCTGCAGAGTCCTCGATGCTGGACTGTTGTTTCACTATTCCAAAGAGTTTGCCTGGCTGTTTTTTTGTGTTATCTAGTTGCGATCTAAATTGTGATGTTTTGGCATTCCAAATTTTCTCCTTGTATTTGTTTTTTCTCTGATGTAGCTCCCGTAGCCATCAATCAGTTCATGTTACATGTAAATATATTTTAATGTGACAAAAAATTTGTTGTGTTTAGATGCAATTAAATTGAGATTTCTAAAGCTAGTAAGCATTAACTGCCATTATTTTTCAACGGATATGTGTACAGTCACCTCCCTAGTATGTTGTTTTTAGGCCAGTAGTATAATTCTGGTAGAATAAGCCTCAAACATAATCACAACCCATGTTCACAGTATGTGATAGAAGTTGACACAGTGTTGCGACACTGATTGCCTGGCTGAATAAGAGTTACCCAATATAATACATCTCCACTAAGAGTAGCAAATTAAAAGTCAATGGTAGCCTAATCACTTGGAATTATTCTAGAGTGCTTAGTCTGTAGAGAAATTGAGAGTACCATGGCACAACCAGTATTTGGTTGGGCTCAAAATTCCTTAAGTGAAATTCTAGTAAAGAAGTCATGCTCAGATTATGCAGTAATGAATCATAGACTGCCCATTTCTGACCACAGATATGAGGTGATTTCAAATACTTCCAATTCCTGACTTGCTCTTTTTTATGGTGACAAGTACACTAATTTTGTTCATGTAATGATTGCTGGTTACTAAAAGAATGTGATTGAAATCTGTGTTTGTTTCCCACTTAATTCTGCTAACCTGATTGCATAATTACCCATAAATAAATCTTAGGGCTAATGCCCAACATATCCCTTGAGATCAGTTTCGGCAAACTGGCTAGTGGTTCAAAATCTCAAGACTATTTACTTGGGAACAGTAGCTTTTCTAGTTCAAGTGGCTAAACAATGCAACATGATGCTCATGGATGCCCTTAATGTTCTGGATCATCATAATTTCTCACAAATAATTGAACGTGATTTTTCACCTTGTAGCCTTTCAAGACACTGATTCTCATGCGAATGGAACTGGATGCATCACTGTGTTTAGTCAAGTCAGCTACCCGGAGAAGAAGAAACAATATGCTTTATAGAAACTACCCATCATTACATTACATATGGTAAAGAGCTCTGGATGTTACCACTGTTAGGCACCATTTTGCACAGTGAGTTTAAAACGAAACCTTGAGCCCTGAATACAATGAAATGCTAGAGTAATACATTGTGGCCTCATTTAGAGAATGGCAATGAGCTCTCCAGCCTGTTGGTCCGGTGAAGATTAGATCATCTCCTCTTATTCCCCTGGTAAAAGACTCTAGAGATCCCTACCTGTCTAGGGAAGAGGTGTATCTGCTGGTGTGGTGGAATACTGAGTGGGCATCCATGTTAATGCAATCTTTTTTCTTTTTTGCTGTTGAGAAGGAAAAACAATATACCAAACGCACAATTATTTTTTTCCTCCCTGTGCATTAGGGGGTTGTTCATGTTCTGCTACTCTAGACCGCCATGTATCACATGTTGGTCCCAGTCAAGAAAAAACAATGTCCAAAGCCCTGCACTATACAGGATGGGTCGTTGAACATAGTGAATGGGCTACGCAGTGGCAGATGGGCTACCATGCTAAGGGCTTCCAAAGTCAAAAACAGCTGAGGCTCCGATAAAAGCAGTGTGGTGGTTCCCTCGCCTCTAAATAGGGTGAAGGTACATAGGCTTGGGGATGTCGGAACCCCACCAGTGGAGGCAGGGCTCCATCATCAAATGTCTGGTGGTTTCCCAAGCTCTAAATAAGGTGGGGAAACCGCAGGTTTGGCATTGTGAGAACCTCTTGGATTTACAGCAGGACTCCTGCTCCGCCAAACCCATATAACTCCTTATTCATTGAATATTTTTTCACACATTTATGTTATTAGGAGTTCAAAATAGAATCAGAAACATAGCTTATGTTGTCTTTATAGTAAATTTTCAGCAAGCGACCATGTGTGTTACATTGAAGAAGTCTTGTTTTGGCTGAATGTCCTTACATTTTGCTAAATTACGCTAGGAATGGATTGGAAACAGAGCCTTAGGAATAGTTATGTGTAAACTTTTAGGCTCTGTTCTCACTTCTAGGGAAGTGTTAAAGGCTCATTGAGAGACACCTTCCGAGGCAGAGGAACAAATCCCAAGATGGAAGGCCTCTTCTGGCTATTCACAGTCAACAGAGCGTAGGCAGGACTATAGGAGATCACGGCCTTCAGTCTAGCCACCAGTCACCAAGGGTCGATTGGGCTGGGCTGTCAAAACAGTGCATGTTGAAGCTACTGCCCCAGCCCTGGAGCATACAAATAGAATACTTCACACACGGGAGGTGTGGTGGAGTACGAAATGTATTCTCCAACCTTCATTCACACGCTGCACTTACCTCATACTTCCCATAACCACACCCTAACATCTCCCCCGCATCTCTCGTAGTTCCTGTTCAGAGTCCGCCCAGACTACGAGGGCCCTAGTCCGTAAAACATCAATATGCTACACATGCGAAGAGGAAGTAGCTGAGTGAAGATTGAAACCTTACAACAGGGAGTTTCACTGGAGAGGGTCTTAGCTGGGACTGACAATGGCTCATTGGGATCAGGCTAGTTTAGGAGGCAAGCCTTTACGTTGTCTAGCCCCTTATCTGGTGGCTGAGAAATAGAATGAAAATAATAATACAGAGAGATGGATAGATAGTAGTTGAGTTCGGAAATTAACTAGAGCAAATATCTTACAGTTAGAAAGGGTTAGGCACCTTTTTTATCATGGAAGAAAATGCCAAGGCTTTTACCAGAACATAACAGAAAATGTATGTACGTAAATGACAATAATTACGCAAATTAATATACAAGAACATTTTTCTCGCGTTTTACACTTCGTGTTTGTTCATGTAGGAGATGTTCTCTGTGCTAATTAACGCTACCGTGTAATCTTATGCAGCCTAATCCCGGATTCCTGAATGCGCAGGCAATCTGTTGTTTTTTCACACTTCCAAAGAGTTGTCTTTAAAATTGTATATCTCATAAATTATTGGCGCATAAAAAGGAAAAGGTACGAAAAATGACGTTTTAGATCATGAATAATGAACGCTGGAAACAGCCACACTTCCCTCCTACGCACAATTTTTAAATAATGAAAATGCAAACTTTCAAAGCATTTAGAGCACATTTCTTCACTTTAAAACATGCTTCCTTGTTATTGGGGAAGTTGTCACCCAGCACGGATTGACTTTGTTCTATTTGTGTGTTGACTGGCCGGCTTGTCTTCCCCCCTCTATGCTGGGCACAAAGAAACTCTCTCTTGCTTTTATTTGAAACATTCCTACTTTTCTCTAAGCGTTTGTTAAGATGACTATGTGCCTGGTATGCCACTTCAACCTGCTATGTTCTGCTTTTGGTCATACTCAGAGTTATGCTTCAAGTTCCTTCATTATAATTCAATAATAATGGACCCCTTCATCCCTCTGAAAGGTTTTCCATAGGTTCTTTCGTTTTTTAAACAGAATTATTCTTTTGGAAGTTAATGTACATATTTATACATAAGGAATGTATCAGTGACATGTACCACTCAGACCTTTTTGTACGCAGGTGAGAAATACAACTGGAATTTGCTAAATTTTGTGTAGTGTGAGCGTCTGCCAAACTCAGCACTGGTTGGTCTTTCTTTAACCATCACTCTGACCTCAGATATGATTCTCCATTTGTATAGCACGCCCAAACTCATAAGGGTTTCTGTTCAGAGATACAGTACGACACATTTTGGCATGCACCTATGAAGAAAGGGAAGGGTTCTGTGAGCTTCCAGGCCCTGGCCCATGATAATGTGTAACTTTATTTTCTCTCACGCGAAAGAAATGGCACTGTCTGTAGCAAGCGGACCAGTGTATAAGTTTCTTGGTATGGGACCAGCTTTTCGACAACCACCAAATTAAATTTACTTTTGTATAATTCCATTTAACAGCAAGATACAGGTACCGACATTAGTGCATCAAATGGGTGTGCAATAAAAATAGGTAATTCTAAATTGAACTTTGAAAAAAACACCATCACCCGCTGTACCCCAAATATTATTTTCTGTGATATCTTTTTCAATGCCAGCTTGGATTCTTGCCCTCTGAAAAATATGTAGAATTATATATGTTTCAGTTCAATCATAAATTCAGATACCTTTTATCGTTTTTCGCACAAAGAAGCATAGAGTGTCTCTCAGTTTTCAGGTCTTGGCACAGGATAATGTGTAACACTTATTTTGTCAAGTGAGAATTTGAAAATGTATTGTTAATTTCTCCTCTGTGTGCCTTGCCTAGTTCCGGCATATCATAGTAAACTTGTTTTGGTATTATCCCCACCTCGTCCTCTTTTCTTGCCCAACTCTTAATGTGTGAAGTGAACTCTTACCGAGAGAGAGATAATCGTATATACCATAATGGTGCAGAAGACTGTTTTACCTTTTTCACAATGTCGGTGAACTTTTCTTCCATTTTTATATTATGTCCCTATCCACAGCAACCATTATTTACTCCATCAAATTCATTTTCTGCGTTTTTCGTTCCATTCGGAAACGATGACGCAGCCCTATAGAAAGCGTTTAAGTGTGAATTATGATAGAAACTGCATATGTTATGCTTGTACGTTGTTTTACATTTCTGTGTCCGTGCTGCTTTGCTCCGATGGTGGTATTTTTTTTCAGCAAATACAGCAACACAAAAAATTTTTTGGGGGGAAATAAATAATATCAAATCCCCAAATCCTTAATTTATTTTCTGGGAAGTGTGGGGCTGAGGTGCACCCTCTTATTTGCTTTAGCTAGAACATGGATGGTGCTGTTGGACCTTGCAGCAGGTTTTGCCCTTCTCTAGCAGGCTTCATTCATCCTTGCCCTTATCTTTGGCACTTCGCTGCCCGACCTGTAGGAATGTTTTGGAACATCACTGATGATCAGGTGGGTGTGTTGTTTGCCTGACCTTGACATGTCAGTGTCACACAAAATGGCCTGCTTTGTCCAGTTGTTATACCCTTGTTTTACTGGACTCCCTTTTCTAGTGGATTGTTTCTGCAGGTGCCTTGTAAGCTAATCAGGGCCTCCACACAGCATGTTGACTTGTGGTAAGTTATTTATGATTTCCCACTGCATAGCATGACATGACCGCTCTAGTGATATTGGTCGATTGGATTACCTGGCTAACTCGACCACCTCATACCAATGGTTGTGGGGCAGCTAGTACTGATGCTGCAGTTCCCTTGCTGTAGTGGCACTGGATTCCTGGACAGGATTTGCTGGTTGCAGTGTCTTGCTTGTTTCTATCAGGATTTCATGTCTCTCTGAGAAATGGATCTGGGTTGATTTCCCGGTGCAGCTGGCCTTGACTTTGGACTTGTTCACCATTTATGCTGGAGTATATCCTATTGTTCATGGTGATTGTTTAGGTGAGTGTGCGATTCAGCATTTCGGACACCACCTTGGTTGTGAGCTCTGCTTACTTGCTTTTCTGTGTCTTTAATGAATTCAACCACTTGCCCATATGTTTTCACAGGGGCTCTGCTCAGCATGTGATTTGGAGACCTGAGGGGCTTCTACAGAGGACTGAGACGTAGACTCCAAGAGGAATTTGTCAGACTGTCTGTGTAGCTACAGGGACTCAATACCCACACAGGAGGTCAGCCAACTGACACATGGAGAGTACTTCTTAGTCCTGGGTGCAAGTAGGAGTAGGTGCAGCATTCCAGGTTGCAACACAGGTTTCAAACAGGAAATGAAGCCGCCTAATGGACATCTACTGTTCTGGAGTGTTTTCTGATGAGCTGTGGGTGAGGTGCCACTTTTGTAGAATTCTGTAGCCGGTGGGTTAGGATGACTCCTGCACCCTTCCTAACTAATGAGAAACCAGTTCCCTTTCAGACCATCCTGTTTGCCTTACAGCAAATTATCCCACAGTGCACTCTCCTGGTGCAAATCCAAGATGGCAGCATCTTTCTACCCTTAGAGACTGCTGTTGTGCCAGCTATGGCTGTGTTCAGGAAAATGAGCAGTCCCCTTCTCCTCAAGAACACCAAACTGGTTCTGGGACCACCTCCCACTTCACTGGGCTGGTGCAAAACTGACTACATATAGCCCATGTAGCAAAGGCTCCTCTTTGCCAGGTTCCCTTTACACTGAACTATGAATGGACGAGCCTCACTCTTTCAAGTTAATTAAGTTCCTGAACTCTCCCCATCTGTACTCCCTGAGCTGGCAGGAGTCACATACCTTACACCGAGGTCTTCCTGCCAAAAGACCTACCATTGTTTCTGCTCTGGGAGCAGTTTTCAAACCTCATTAACAGGAAGCATTAAGAGGCACCAGCTGCTGGCAGGGCTAATTAGCCAACTGAGGTTGAGACAGACAAAGATTTACATTTTTCGAAAGTTACTTTTCCTAAATATATGTGTAAAATTCTACTTCACCATTGAATTTAAATTTTAATCAACATTAAAAATAGTGGTTGGATTATTTTGGTCGCTTGTCCCAAACCAGACATAGCAGAGTTATGATTTTATTCTTACTCCAGTTTTTTCACAGAGGATAGCTATAGCCCCTTGGCTAGGGTTCTTTCCTGTCAAAATGGGATATTATTACAGGTTCACTTGCAGGGCGAATAGCTGCACCAGTCAGGCTACACAAGTAGGCCTTGGGCCATGATTTCTTTATAAACCTAGTAAATGGGACCTGCAGTCTACAGGTGATATTTAACTTTTTTCTTCCATTGGGATTAAAGTTTTTTTTTATTGTAAAGTTTATTTGGTAATACCTGTGTCATAGCACCACAGGTACAACACAAACATATTATAAAAGAAATAAAGTGTTCCTTCACATTTTCTCACTTGCGGACTAAGTCTGTCTCTGTTTTAACCCATATAACTCATAATAACAATGAGGGCTGAAAAGGAGGAGTACACTTATAACCAAGGGTCAGCAGATCATAGTCCAGCCTCAGAAATCTGGAAGGTAGCATTTAGTTGGTGAACGCGGTATCCCAAACCGCCCCCCTAAAAAATAATCACTGTATAACAAAAGGAACATAAATGTTATCTTGTTATCTTTCTTACTGTGGCATTTCTGTGGATTGTGCGTCATTTTCGTATTATGTTTGAGTAAGTTACTTCCGCAACAGGCCCCAAATTTCTCTGGGTCTGGAAGTCAGAGGTTGAAGGGTGGCAAATGTTTCTGACCTTTTGTTACATAATTATAAGTCTGTGAACCAATCTGTTTTGTGCACGGTGTTCGTCGCGCTCCAACTCATAGCAGTCCGTCTGTTGGCTGGAAGGATATCTATCGCTCCCAGGCGGCGCACAGCAAATTAAATATTCTTAACATATCCAAGCAATAGTACTATTAGCTGCATTTCTACTTTCCTTCTGATCATTTCAGACATCACAGTAGTGACTTGTCTCAACGGAAAGATAAATATATCAACTAGAAGTAAGACAATGTTGTCATGATGTAGAGGTCAGAGCACACACACTGGGGACTGGACAGCAGTGCCTCCGTGTGCAGAGTTAAAAAACCAGTAGCATCAGTCCACGATAATTGGGAGTGACCAGACAAAAAATGCACTTTCTCACACCATTAAAATATTTTTTACCTTTTTTTAAGAACAGTAAACTTTATTACTTTTCCCCATACTTTACTATAGAGAGATGTCTGCCCTGGCAGCTGAGATCTCCGCCTACCTCTGAAATTTACTAGTAGTACCTTTATATTTGTAAATGTATTCATACATGCCTCCACCCCGGGCTTTAGGGGTGGAGATATGTAGTCTACACTCGGGCATCAATCTACACTTTAAAATGGTGAATACTTCAATACTTCGAAAGTGTAGATTTACACCTAATTGCAAGAGTAAATTTGCGAGTGAGTAAATCTAAATGTGTAAATTTGCCTTTGTGAATAGGGTCCTAAGATTCAGCAGCTATCCTTTCCTACAGTTTATTCAGGTTCTGCCTCGAACGACAAGGTTTGTGAACATGGTGAGCTATCAGTTAGGCCCTGCTATGTATCAGCTTACTTTTTGGTCTCCTATTAACACAAATATTTGGATTTATTGAATATGAACTTCTTTGGGAGATAAATTGCATACTACAATCAGCCTCCCTATTCTTTGAAAAAAACACAAAATTATTTTTGAGGCTGAACATTTAAGCATCATTACATATCAAACACAACAGAGGTTTCACTTATTGTTAGTTAGAGCATAATTCTGGGTTTTGAAGCAGGAAAACTATCTTAATTAGGCGACCAAAGTTAAAGGCAAGGAAATATTTTTTCAGGGAATCCAATTCCTGAAAGTGACACTTGGAAACTGTCGGAGGGGGAGAAAAACCATCAGTCTATTTTTAGAGCCAGGAGCCTGTTGAGAAGTGAACATTCGTCTGCTCCTGCTGTCTTGTTATTCTTTTTATAAGCTTCAAATTTTGCTTCAAAAGAGCACATATATCTGAGCGCCAAGTGCCTGTCAGTGGGGAGCATGCACCTTTGGCAACCAGGAAAGGCATTTCAAGGTGATATACCTTCACAGCATTTTATGGATTAAAGGAAGGAAGCGTGCTAATATTAAGAATAGGCTTTGAAACGAATAAAATGCTTTGTTTTGCTAACCTGTGGGAGCCATGACAAATGTCCAGAGACAGCTGTACTCCTTTATTAAAGGTATTGAATAAGTCCCAGGAGGAAGAGAATGGGCGCTTCGTTTTGATACCATGCAGAGAAGATAATTCCCATCAGAAATCAAGCACTGGAGCTTGGTGTAAGATGGCTATCCTTTTGGGACTGTGTTCCAGGCGTGTGTTTCTTTTAAACATAAAATCGCACACTGGTGCTTTGCTATAACCAATTACAATTGTTCATTTATGCACTGATAGCAATGTTAGAGAAAAACTGAATAGAGGCAGGAATTGTATATATTGAAATGGAAATATGCTTTCCATTTACAACATTGGGAACAGGTATGTGTATTCACGTGTGCATTTTAAAGGCAAGCACTGAAAACACAGAAACCTGCACAACATTCACCCCAGGTTTCAACATAGATTGTAGATTTCAGCAATAATTCTAACTCCATATGAGTTGAGGGAAGCATACACAAAGCATACTGCAAAAGGTGTTTGAGTGTTTCGCAGGGTGGTTGGGAGGGCCACATCCTGGTGGTAAACTTCCTCTGGCATTACTGTGAAATGGAGTTTCTCCAGGATTACCGGTTTATCCTTAAACATAATGAAATCTTTCACAGATCAATCTTGTTTTGTTTAAGGTTACAGTATTAATTATCTATGTGCTTCTAAATGGCATATATTCTTCCTTAACATGATCTATCCTCTTATGCTCAATAGTGTCTTCTCATTCCTATGCATCCAACACATCAATGTCTGTCGATAGAATATTAATGTGTGATATCTTTGAAATGGATGCCGATTGTTTATTACTTAACAGTTCCATTGAATCACCAGAAATGTAGGCCAATGGCAGGTAATTTTTTTCCATTTAAAACACTGTTTTTAAAATATAATTTTACTGTGAGATGAAGTTTTTTACAGTGCAAATTTTTTTATTTCATAAATTTGCTGGTTGGGTATTGGTTTTGGGCTATTGGGAAAGGGAATTGTTTCCTGCTGAAGACGAATTGCACTGCACTCTGTTTACCATAGAGTCGCTAATACAGGTCAGCGCTCTAGTGGTTGACTGTAGGGATAAAAAGATGGTGGGGTAGTGGGCGCGCAGCGGGTAAGAGGCTGCACCATGAGGCAGTTGTTTTTTCCATTTAAAACATTGTTTTTAAAATATAAATGTACTGTGCGATGAAGCTTTTTAAAGTGCTAATGTTCCAATTTATTTTACTTTGCTTGTTATGAAATTGGTTTTGGGCAATTGGGAAATGGAATTGTTTCCTGTTGAAGGGGGATTGTAATGCACTTTGTTTACCATAGAGTCAACCATTCCATAGAGTTGCTAATACAGGTAAGCGCTCTAGTGGTTGACTCTGTAGGGATAAAAAGATTGTGGGTCGGCGAGCACCCCAAAGGCGCACCAAAGACAAGCCCGTCTGCACCCATCCGTGCCTGAATGGGACCAGGGACCCTGCCTTGTCAATCCCCAACATAAGAACCTATTCTAGAGACTCATTGATTAAGTTAAGAGGAGCGCTCAGCGTGGGCTGGCGTCATGCAATGGATCTGCTTGAGGGGGACAAAACGTTTAAGCACTGTGACTACAATCTGTCTGCTGAAGCGCCAGCCAGGAAATCCTTACCCAAGCTGGGAGGGAATATGTATTTGCTACACTGCAGGTCACTCCCATGCCATAAGCTGGACATCTATTCTTTTGTGGAAGATGCTAAATCAGATGATCTTTTCCTTGCATGGACTTCACTTCATGGGGAATTGGGTCCTGACATTGTTCAAGCTCTTCCCCCAACCTATCACATAATACATAGGGATAGAGAAAATAAAAAGGTGGAGGTTTGGCCATCATTTTGAGGTTTAGTCTTAATTGACTCCTCTGCAATCCCTGAGTGTGAAAGTCTTGAGTTCGCCATTTTAATGTCTTCTACAACTTCTATCGCAGGAGTGTTAGTCTTTCGACCCCAGGCCCTTCTAGTCAATTTATTCAATCTTTTCCGGAAACTGTCTCAAAAAAGATTGCGGAAGGATCATGAAGGAAGGATTATGGTGAAAAGAAAAAAACATTGTATAGGGAGAAAGTGAGGACCTACCACACATAAATCTGACAAACCCAGGCTTCCTTCTTTGAAACTAAGATTAACCATGCGACAAACTCCCCCAGAGAGATGTTCAGAATCACAAAGTCCCTGTTGGGGCCTACCAGGAATGCCCTGGTGTCTGAACCATCCATCGATAGGTGTAATGCTCTGGCCGATCACTTTAACTCTACAATTTTGAACATCTATCAATCATTCCAAAAGGCGAATGAAACTAATAACTCCATCCTACCGAAAGTTAGCGAGAATGGATGTTTGCCCCCCCTCTCCAACCCCCCCTCCCCCGTCTCTCTGGAGCAGTTTCCAGGTCTTTTTTGGAAAATTAAGTCTGGATCCCCTCTTAACCGTGCACTGATGAGAATTCTTGTGCTGGGGCCGGAGATTCTTTCCCAGTTTGTTAGAATTGGTCAATCTTTCCCTGGAAACAGGCATGGTGCCTTTACCATGGAAGCATGGAATGGTCAGAACTGACTTAAAGAAACCAAATCTTATCGCGTCCTGCCTGGATAATTTACGTCCAATCTCCCTGCTCCCAGGTCTAAGCAAAGTGGGAGAAAAGTTTGTGAATAGATGTCTGTTGAACTTTCTGGAAGCTAATTCAATCTTACATTATACACAAACTGGCTTTGGCCCAAGTATAGCACAGAGACTGCTCCACTGGCAGTGGTAGAAGAGGTAAAAAGGGGAATGGATCATAGGGCAACAGTTTATATTGTGCTCCTTGATCTTAGTGCCGCCTTTGATACTGTTGACCACTCTATACTTTTAGATAGAGTTGGTAGGGCTAGTATCACAGGGACAGCCCTGGAGTGGGTTGGTTCCTTTTTTAAAGGAACAAGCATTCCAAGTTTTTGACAGAGACTGCATCTCGGTTACCTTGCCTGTGGCAATAAGGGCTCCCACAGGGGCCCTCTCTCAGCCCCATGCTCTTCAATATATACCTTCAAACTTTGACAGATATTGTGACTCCTTTTGGGATCTCTATAGTCCTGTATGCAGACGACACCAAGCTGTTGTTCTCTTTAGCTCCAGACTCCGATACTTTAACATCTAATCCTGGACCCTGTCTGGAGCAGGTAGCCAGCTGGATGAATGTCTTGCTTGAAACTGAATGGATTAAAAACATAATTAATGATTCTTGTGAATAATTCCAGCATCCAACAAGGTATGGGCTGGCCTACCAGCCTTGGTCCCTCTCCAACCCCTAAGGATGTTATAAAAAATCTTAGGGATGTGGCTGGAAGACCCCTTGACCATGGAAGCCCAGGCCACAAAAATGGCGGCCAATTGCTTTGGAATGATACGGTTGCTACACAAGATTTTACCCTTGCTCCCCCAGACCCCGAGATAAGTGGTGGTTCAAGCCCTGGTGCTGTCTCTTTTGGACTACGGTAAGTCCTTATACAAGGGATCCCAAAAGGAGTTTTCTGGGAACTGTTGGTTGTTCAGAATGCGGCCGCAATCACATTACTTGCACTTCCTAGATCACAGTAAGTTAGGCAGGGCCTGATACACCTTCACTTGCTTCCTATTTCCCAAAGAGTGGAATTTAAATCACTGTGCATTGCTCACCAGGCTCTGCAAGGTCATGGCCCGCCTATCCTACATCAATCAATTGGTTACCCTGTATACTCCAAATAGATCACTTCAGTCTTCGAATTTACACCTGGCTTCCACCCTGACTATTAAAAAAGCAAAACAAGATGGTCGTTCCTTCAGCTTTAATGTAGCAAAACTTTGGAACTCTTTGCCATTGGCCATTTGAGTGACTGAAAATGAGCTACACTTCAGGGAAGTGATCAAAACTTGCCTCTTTAAATGCTCAGTCTTTAAGGTGCTCTTCCCGTTCTATTATGATGCTGCCTCTTACTCTGAGCTGGGATGCCGCTGGGTCGCCATACGCTTTACAAGTAATGAAAATAGAAATTCAGTATTGGGTTACTATCCAAGTCCAATCTTAAGCACCCTAATGATGTATATTTTAGATGCACAAATGTAGTTCATAAAAAGTGGGTCCTGTCTTCCACATTTTTGTGATGCTCTACTATGTCGTCATTATTAGATTGCCAATGTAACAGCAGTTAGAGCTCTAATTTCATGGTCTTACTGCAGCCTAAACATGGTGACCTCTAGATTCTTACTGAATTTTATTATTGCACTATTGCCATTATTCAGACCAAGTTGGCTGTTTATGATCTGTGTACTCTAGATTAGGCTGCACATACAGCACACTACCAAGGAGTTGTAACAAATCATTTCTGCAGTGTTCTATTCTGCAGTTTAAAATGGTGCTTTCATGGTGGGTGTTTCCTTAAAGCGTAACCTTGGTTTTCTTAACATTAATTTAAAATGTTTTGTGTTAGCTGTATCTTTGAAATGTTTGATTAACCACAGCAGGAGGTTCTCTATATGAGTGGGAACTACACCATTGTGTGCAAATAGTTTTTTTGTTACACAAATATACGCTGAAGAAATTAAAGATGTTTGGGGTTAATTTAGAGTATGGCGTATGATCAACAAACTCCTTAGTGCAACAGAGCTCCTCCTCTCCACCTAACTAGCACTAAACCATTGTCTATAAATCGAGAACCCCACCCGCTTTTTGTAGATTATTTTGGTGACAGTACTTCCAGCTGCACCAAAGGAGCACTTTTGTCAAGTCTGTAATGTTGGCCACTATCAGGGAATGGCATTTGTTTCTGTAATACACACAAGGGATGAGCCTACCATGCAGTGAGCTTCCTACCTGCTTGTGTGGGCAAATGATAATTTTTCCTGCCCAGGTCCATGGCAGTCCTTGGCAGATAAACAAAATGTGTTAGAAGACCCCCTTAAATGTAGTGGCTCTGTGACACATTGATGGGCCTTAGGTGAATGGGCCTCTTGGTCATAGTTTTCCAAAGGCTGAGCCTGTTGGTGTTCTGTCTTTGGATACCTCATTGTTCCCTCAACTCTCTTGTCTAATTTCCAATAACGTCACACATTTAAGACGTGTACATTGCAGGAAATCTTTTGTAAAACCATTAAATATTTCTATTATGAGCACACTAAACAGAATAATATTTATTCCCACAATTGATGGCAGAAATGGACTTGCCTTACTCAGATTTTGTCTAGAACCTGAGTGCAGACAAAAAAATATGAGCTGATGTGAAAATTACAGCAATAATCAATTTTGAGGAGAATCTAAATTGACCCCAGCTGTAGGTGTTGAAGGTGAAGACTTCTCCCTACGGTGTGTGAACTGAGTGAACCACTCTACTTTACTTTTTTTTTTTTTTTTATTACTTTATTTACGTTTTCAGACATTACAAAGATTAAACAAAGTGAAACCAATAAAGTAAATCAGACATAACAAAAAACGCAGGTCACATATGTTATAAGTATCCTGGCATCTGATTGGGGAATCCAGGTAGGCTTTGGGCAAGGAGGAATCCAGTTCACGTATCACATATAAAGTTCAGGTGGCTCCTGGCAGAGTTCGAACCACAATGTAGATCAGCATTTATCTAATCTTAGGTACATTAATCAACAATACAGCAACAGTAGCATGGTAAAAAACAGGCCAAGTGACACAGTACATACACTGATTATTCTTCCTGTACCACAGCGTCATCCTGACGCGAGATTTGGTATTGTGCAAATAGGCCCCAGAAACTCAATGGACGGGAACAGGGAGGGAGCAATTCATTATAGATGTCCGATTGTGTATTACAATATACCATGTCTTTTTCCCACTCAGCAATTGTAGGTACAGGCCCTCTCATCCACCTCATTGCCAGTCTACGCTTTGCCAAAAGCAAGCCCATAGCGATCAGTTTACGTACACTCTTCTGCAAAGGTTTTGTGTAACCCAGCAGCGCAAGTAATGGATCAGGTGTTAGTGTTAGACCCACAATCTCATTTAATGTAGCAAAAATATGGTTCCAAAAAGCAGCAACCGGAGGGCACTGCCAAGCCAGGTGGAAGAAGTCAGCCTGCGGCACACCACAGCGCTTGCAACAATCCTTCTCGCGCAGGCCGTATCTACATAGGCGTTCTGGCGTGTAATACACCCGATTAAGAAATTTAAAATGTGTCAGTCTGTGTCGGCCGTTCAGAGAGATCTTACGGGTAACTCAACAACAATAAGACCAGACATCGTCCGAGAGTTGCGCCCCCGTGTCATTCTGCCAGGCCAGCCTTGCCTTCGAGTATGGAGAAACCTTGGTTTGAATGGCCGTGGCGTACAGTGTAGAGACCAACTTGACAGGAGATTTTGAGCGAAGCAAGATGGTCAGGGGAAGGATCTCCAAGGGCTCGACGAGCTCGTCTCCAAGAACCGCCCGCAGAGCATGTTTAGTTCTAAAGAAATGGAATTGCGTTAGCGCTGAGGGTGTCTCCCCGTTAGCTACTACATCACCCCAGGAGACCATATTGCCGTTCTTGAAGAGGTCGCCCATCTCAGACATTCCCAAACTATTCAATGGGCAAAGCGTGCCACGCTCTGCACTGAGCGTGAACCAGTGACACCATTCGATCCGCAAGCGAGGCGAGTACAGTTTTGCCCCAGCAAACCTTCCCAGCAGGACATGCCAAGCATGCACCATGGAGTTCACAGAGTCAATAATTCCACATCGCCTAATTGGCGCCCCAGTCAAAAACCTAAGCAGCGGGTCAGGCGCGGCCGTAACTTTCTCAATCTGGAGGTGCGGCAGACTCGGAGGGCCGTGAACCCAACTATGGGCGTGCGAGGCCTGCGCCACCCGATAGTAGAGTTCCAGATCTGGTGCGCCCAATCCCCCGCCGAACAAGGTAGCATAAGTATGTTCAGAGCAATCCGAGGTGTCTTGCCCGCCCAAGCCAGTCTGGTCATCAGTGTGCGTAATTCCTTAAACAAGTGCCGGGGTACTACTATAGGGATATTAACAAAAAGGAAGAGAAAGCGGGGGAGAACCACCATTTTCATTAAGGAGACCCTTCCCACCAGGAAGAGGGGCAAACAAATCCAGCGGTCAAGGTCATCGCTTAACTTAGCTATTGCTTTGCCATAATTCGCGCGAATCACCAAGTCAGCATCCGAATGGACCTGAACGCCCAGATAGCGGACCGGCTCAGCAGTCCACTGCAGAGGGAAATTGAGCTGCGCGGGAGACGTGCACGGCATCAGTGGGAAGATTAGAGATTTTTCCAATTAATTTTCAAGCCAGATAATCCACCATATCGCAGTATCTCGCGAATTACAGGGGGGAGATGTAGTTCCGGGTCCTTAATATACAAAAGCATATCGTCAGCATAAGCCGACACTATTAGATTATAGGCTGGGAAGCGAAGACCTCTATGCCCATGATACTCTTGCAACGCCCTAAGCAAGGGTTCCGCAGCTAAGGCGTATAAGAGCGGCGATAGGGGGCATCCTGGCCGAGTGCCCCTTAAAATGAGAATGGGATCGGAGACCATATCACCAGCTCGGACTCGAGCCACTAGGGAGTTATAGAGAACCGACACCAACTGTAAGAATACCTCCCCACCCCCACGCGGCGGAGCACGGCATAAAGAAAAGGCCACTCGATAGAATCGAAGGCCTTCTCAGCGTCTAAAAACACCGCAGCCGCCTGAATTTCCGGTCGGATATGCTGAAGGGCTCCAAACACCGTGCGGAGGTTGAGCGAAAGCGTTCGACCTGGGATAAAACCAGCTTGCTCTGGGCCTATCAGCTGGGGCAGAAGCAGGGACAAACGATTAGCTAGAATTTTGGCGAATATTTTCGTGTCCACATTTAGGAGGGAGAGTGGAGGATATGAGGAGCACTTTTGAGGGTCCTTGTCCGGTTTCAACAGAGTAGCTATCAGAGCTTACCGCATGGTCGGGGGCATAATACCATCCGCCCCCATCTCCTGGAACAGGGTGGCCAAGTGAGGAAGCAATAGATCACTAAAGCCTTTATAAAATGCCACCGTAAGTCCATCCTGTCCAGGCGCACTGCCCTCCCTCATCGAGTTCAGGGCCAATCGTATCTCTGCAAGTTCTAATGGCCGCTGCAAGAACTCACGGTGCCAGTTCTGCAACCAGGGCATCTCTATATATTCCAAGTATTGCAATATATCCGCCTCACATGGGGAGACTTTAGACCTATAAAGCTCTTGATAAAAAGCGCGAAACTGATTTGTAATATCTGACTGCTCCGTCCAGGCAGCACCCGCATCATCTATCAGAGTGAACACGCCCCCAGTCTCACGTCTGTGCTTAGCCATTGCGGCGAGAATGGAGCCCGGCCTTTCCGCTTCGCCATAGAATCTAGCAGTGGCGTATTTTCCCATGTGTTTGACTTCAATGTCTGCTTCTGCATTAAATTCGGCTATTTTGGATTTCAGGAATTCCCGCAGCTGGGGAGAGGACCCCCGCGCCAGTTCCCCCTCCAAACTAGCCATCTGGGATTCCAGTAACGCCAGTCGGTCTCTTATAGAGCGTAGGACCCCTGCGTGTTTACTGATGGCTATGCCCCTAATGTAGGCCTTAAACGACTCCCAAATCGTGGTGAAAGACTCCACCGAGCCGATGTTAATCCTGAAAAATTCCGAGATAGTCTCATGCATTTCCGACTTGAAAACTGTGTCCAGCAGCGAGTAGGGCGGGAACCGCCATAAGAAGGGAGGAGGACCACGCGGAGGGAGTGAGAGAGTCAATAGAATAGGGGAGTGATCAGAGAGCGTCCGGGCAAGCACCGCACATTCCTGCACCCTGGGAATAAGTGCTTGCGATAGGAACCAATAGTCGATGCGCTTGTGTATGTCGTGTTGTGCCGAATAGTGTGTGAAACCTCCCTTAGCACTGGATCTAGCCCTCCACACATCGACCACCTGCAATTGCACAGAGATATCGCCCACAGCGCGGGCTGCAGCCGATGGGAGTCTCAAGGGCCCCCTGGAACGATCAAGTGCCGGGTCTAGGACACAATTGAAGTCCCCACCCCAAACCACCGAAAGAGGAGAGTGAGTTTTGATACTTTGAAAAATTGAGTGAAAAAACTGCGGATCATCATAATTCGGGCCATAGGAGTTAACCAGCAACAGATCCGTGACATCGTTATAGCAGCGAGTTATGGTATAACGACCAGACGAATCCGTCTCCAAACATTCGATTCGAAGCTTCGACTTCGGATTGACCCAGGTAATCACACCCCGAGAATGAGAAGTAAAGTTGGCCGCATGGAAAGTCCCCAACAGCCTACTGCCGGTTAGCAATTTACAGCTCGGGTGAAGGTGTGTCTCCTGCAATAATGCAATATCAATCTCTTTCCTCTTTAAGTAAGCAAGGACTTTGCGCACCTTTCTATGATCGTTAAGACCCCTGACATTCCATGTCAAGAGTCTCAACTGCTTCCTATGGGCCATATTGCAATGCAAACTTCAGATAGAGCATGTAACAATCTGTACCGCACCCACCCTCCGGCCGCCCAACCTTTATCGTTATCCAGAACCTAAGAATACTATGTGTGACCTGCAAAAACAATTTAGCACATAGAAACAAAATCCCCGCAACACCACCCCACTCCCACGCCCTGCATACCCCAACTGTGCAAAGGCGAATAGTAGCCCCCCCTGCCACATCAAATGCATATAAACAACACATTCAAAAACACCAAATGCGACATATACCAAAGTTGTAGCAAAAACAACGGGTAACGCTTTGGGGCAGATGTTACCCAGCGATCTCAAACAACTACTCCCACCACCATCAAACAAATATTAAAGCTTCATCACAGATAATACTGAGTACAGCGTGGGCCCCACCGAGCATTATTCAAGGGCCTACAATAACAGCACAGCGGGCCCCTCCACCTCCGACTCGTGGCTCTCAGTCATTATCATCAAGGCAGCCAGATGCATCAACCTCTTCAGGGCTGCCACCCTGTCCCTTCTTGCGTTTGGTGACCTTTTCCCAGTCTGTAAGAACTCTCTGGAGAGACTGCGGGTCGGAGAAGAATTGAGCTTTCCCATCCAACAGTACCCTAAGACGTGCAGGGTATAGCATAGCATATTCAATTTTTTGGTCGCGCAGCTTACGTTTCAGGGGAGCGAACTGCCTCCGAGCTTCCTGAACCTTGATGGTAAAGTCAGGGTAGATGGAAAGGGTAGACCCCTCATAGTGCAAGCTGCCCATATCCCTTGCTCGACGCAACGCAACGTCCCTGTCACGGTAATTAAGCAGTTTGGCGATGATGGGCCGTGGAGGGGCACCAGGTTGGGGCTGGGGGCCCAGAGATCGGAGCGCCCGCTCCACAGCAAACATAGGCGAGAAGGTGTCAGCTCCCAGTAATGTCGTGAGCAGTTTCTCCACAAAGGACTCCATATTGCCTGTTGCAGTGGATTCAGGCAGCCCCGTAATGCGGAGGGTGCTACGTCTTGAACGAGCCTCCAAATCCTCTGCCCGGTCCTGTAGGGCCGCTAGGGCCCTCTCCATTCGCATCTGAGTGCTGTTGGAGTCAGTCTGGGCCTCTTCAGTATCCGCGATGCGGTGCTCCGCCATATCCAGGTGCTCTGCGTGCTTGTCTACCCTCTCCGACATTCTGTCCATCCTGTAGGCAAGGGTGTCAATCTTTGCATCGATAGCCGTCAGGCCCCTCTGCATGGATGCAATGATCTGTTTTATATCGCCTACAGGGTCGTCCACTGGGTTATCAGGCTCCGCCATCGCAGACTCAGCAGCGTCATCACCTCGCCTGGACTTTCACTGCTCAAAGGTGATCTTCGGCTGGGACTTATCTGGCTTGCCCATTGTGGTCCCACCAGCGCGCAGGCCCCCCAGGTGCACGCGCCCTGGACTCAGATGGCCGGGGGTAGCTAGCGCTATGCAAGCAGGCGGCCTCTGCCACGTGCAGCAGGCAGAGGCCACAGCACACCGAGGCAAGCAACCCCAGTCGTGGGTGGGGGAGGGGCGAAGCCACCACCGGCTCCCCCCGCCGAGCAGAAGCCGGACGTGCGACTCCTCACCACGTCAGGAGCCCCCACGGAGGGATGACCAGCGCGCCGCAGGCCCAAACAAGTGTCCCCCGGCAAGGCGACCCAGGCCGCAGAGATCTACATCCAGATGGGTGCCAGGCGTGGGGAGCGAAGCAAAAAACCCAGCGGGGGCCAAGGCAGACAGCAATCACAAGTCACACGGGGGAGCCAGCGGGATCAAGCCGAATGCGCTAGGGGCCAGGCGCCAGGGCAGAGCAGCACGTCCGGAGCACCAATGCGGCCCCCACCAGGCAGGCCCGTACTGCACCAGCCAGCAGGACGCAGGACTCACCCAGCGCTGCCCCGTCCCCAGGTCCACGGCTACAGCAGTGTCGCAGGCTCTCGTACGAGGGTCGCACCTGGGTAGGGTCCGGCTCCGCTCCGTCTCAGCTCCCCATCAAGGCCCGGGCCGACGCCGCTCACAGCATCACCCACGTCGGGCAAGCAACAGGCCTCACGCCGGCGGGCACACTGCAGGCTCCAGCTCTGGCTGTGTCGGGGCGATCCGGGTCGGAGGCACGCCGGTCAGGACAGCATCGGAGGGACAACCCCCGCCTGAAGTCCCCGCCGGGTTAGAAGATCAATGAAGCCGAATATTCCTGACGGATCGGACTGGTGGCTGGCGGAGAACAATCACAGTGCGGCCATCTTTTAGCCAGGCAAGCTCCGCCCCCCCAACCACTCTACTTTACTCCACTGTACTCTGTTCTACTACTCCTAGAGGCACTAACTGTCCAGCACTTACATCATCAAATTAAAAGTAAATAATGTTCATAAATTGCATACATATTCACAGTGGTATCTCTCATCTGTTCTTCATGTACTACAATTGAAGAGGTGCGGAAAGTCCAAATCACTTGTCTAATAGGTGCAATCAAACAGTACTCCACAATGCTGAATCATTTGAGTGGAATCGGTGACAGCTTACATAAAATCTCAGAGCAGGAAGATGCTGGAGAGAGCATCTTCTATTTCCCAGACTGAGACATGCTGGCTGGACCACCCATTCAGTTCTTGGAAAGATCTTCCAGATGAGTCACCAGAGGCTTAGTCTTCACCGCACAGCTCTGGGAGTGCCTCAGTTGATATGCTGTTAGGTCTTCCTTGGTCTAATTTGGAAATGTGGTTTCTTGGTACTTTGGAAATTTTCTGCCGAGCTCTTTTTAAACCCCAAGCTACTGTTTTGAATGGGATCAAGGCTTTTGGAAAATCAGCTGTTGTCCTGGCAGCCTGATGTGCCAGATATAGACTGTTCCCAAAGTTCTTAAATAGTCTTCTGGTTAACAGAAAGGAGTCCAGTAAATAACCTCGCAAATTAAAATCTGACTATTTCATTGGTGTCAATCTGCAGCGCCTATGTGGACAATAGTGATTAACCTGCCAATCCTTTTTCGTGTACTTTCATATCATTCTAAAGTAAAAAGCGATGATTAAAGGCAGTGGAAGTCTTACTAGAGATTTTCAACCTGAGCCAAGATGGCTTTTTGTTAAAGGAGGGATGATGGACCACTGTTGCCTGATCCTACTGTACCTAACAAAGGTGAATCAGTAGGCCTCTCTCTATTTGACTTTCTCTCTGGGCTGCCACATTTGTTCTGCTGCAGTAGGAGTATAGATCTTAGGCTGGACAAAAACCCAAATCAGCTTTACAGGCATTGTTTGAAGATAGGCTGTGCCATAGAAGAGAGTGCATCCTAAAGTCACTTTTGGCAAAAGATTTTTTAAAACATCCAAACATAACTTTTCCACTTTTAGCAATGCCTTCTCATTCGAAAACATAACTTCTTAAATGTTGACAATTGCTGCCACCTTTTTAATGTGTGTTTAGGGTGTTGTAATATGTCACTGTGCAATGGGGCTGCAGCATTGCATTGCTAAACTGCCCTGCTTCAGATTTGTGTTTGTAAGTTTTATGATTTTTATAAGTTTAGTATTGTTGTACACCAATGCTGGAAACATGCCTAGACAAGATTAAAAGAGCAGAGTGCTTCACATGTATGTAAATAAAAATGACTTTTAAATTACTTAGAGACACTTGACCGAGGAATATTGCATGTGGTACCCACGCTTAGCCAACGAAACGATCAATGACAAGGCCTCATATGTTCCCTGGTATGCCCACTGTGGTACAGTGGAAGTTGCATTATTGTTTGCAATTTTGACTGCCTCTAGATAGAGGTGGAACTGCAGTGGCCTTTAGATTTTTGCCACTGCAGTTTCACATCATATATAGCCAATGCTGCAACTGCCACAGTGTGCATACAACTCAACATATGAGGCCTGTTCCTTGATTTGATGCTAAAATGAGAGCAAAATCAGGCAAAGTGTTGCTGAGTTCTTACCTTGCAAAATGATCCCACACACCTCATCCTTATTCCCCCTTTTCTTGTCTGTCCTTCTTTCTTCCTCACCTACCAATTTTTCTTTGTCTTTCAGCTCTCTTTTGGTCTTTCCCCTCATTAAGTCCACCATCTTGTCGGCTCCTCCTATATGTATAGTCAACCAAATTCTCCCTTGTATCACTCTTTCCCTTCTTTTTCATTTTACTCCAATCTCTTCTTTCCTCCTCCTCTATTCTCTCTTTTCTATACTTCGTTATAGCTTCCCTTTCCAACCTGCTTTATTCATCTTCTTCCCCAACCTGACCCATTTTTTGCCCCACTTACTTTTCTCTTATTATAGTGTGTAGAAAAAGCTACAACTAGGTATTTTGTACTGTGTGAGAATGATAACCTTGTTACCATTTACAATAATATATAGTTGACTGAAGTGATTTGACTGATTTCCAAAATCGCAATGCTGAGGGACACCTCCCCACTAGCATTGAATGTATCATAATTGTTGGTAACTGCATTTCCTCATTACAGAAAAAGAACTATGAGACAGGGTGGAATTTTGAGCCCAAAATAACATCTCCTTTGAGTTGGTCTTAATTTGGGAAGAACCCACAGTCAACATCTGCAACATAAAGCATTGGTTACATTTTATCACCAAAAACTCTGAAAATGACTCCGATAATGATGCAAGGTATTTAGATAATAAAATAATCCAGAGAATTAGAAGGGTGGCTACCCAAGTAGATTGATATGGACAACATATATTAAAATCTCATAAAAGAGTTCCTAATTTTTTATAGTAGGTAGAATGGGGGGGCCATCCAAAATCATATGGTTTATTAATCTGAGCTACTTTCACTGAGGTCTTTCAGAAATGACCCTGAAAGGTGTGATATAGATAATAACCCCCAAGTGGTGGTGTTCTGAGAATGTGGGGAAGCAATAATAGCCAGGGTACGTTTTTAGGAAGCACCTGTGGAAATACAAAAATAAGTACTGCAGGTTCAATAAAGGGTACTCACATTACCGAATGAACTGGGAGACTCAAAGAGCCAGCAGCCAACCTTTTCCTTTCTTTTTTGTTCTTCTCATTCAAACTGCATAGAGTGGAAACAAGCATCTATGCAACTGTATGGTGTTGCAAAAATTGACTATAATTAGATTGTGAGGGAAAGACAGGTGAGGGAAGCTGGGATTGCTCTCCAATGTTTTTCTAGTTGCCCATTGGAGCATGTGTGTTAGTCAAGCTATCTAATTGAATTCAGAATTCTAGAGGAAGAAAGTGTAATAAATTAATTGATCTCCAATTACTCCTATAAATGTCCTCATGCTTGAAGGATCAATAACTGAACTGAATATTGTATTTATCAAGAACCATGAGCAAGCAAATGTAAAAATGTTAAAGTAACATCCCTGTGCTGGTGATCAAGACCCAAACAAATAAAAATAATTTACACAGTGTGCAGGGCCGTAGTGAGAATATCAAACTGAAATATGCCAATAAATAACCTTGCTGAAAATGTCTGTGCATTACTGCCATTAGACTTGCATTTATTGTGTTCCATAATTTGAGGCCCTGATTTCAAATTTCCAAGGTCTTCCCCCTGTGTTTGATCTGGTTAAATGCTCTGTGAGTAATTCAATGTGGAGATATGGAGCAAAGCATCCCGTTAGGAATGTAGCGGGTGAGTCTTTGTAGACTGTTGGACTTGGCTCTTTTTGCAGGGTCATCCCTGAACTTTTTGCCTTCCTCCTGTATTGTTTCTAACCAGTTTTTGTTGGTTTTAGGACTCTGGGCACTTTACTACTGCTGATCAGTGCTAAAATGCATATGCTCTCTGTGTAAATTGTTATGGTATTTGGTTGTCCATAATTGGTATGTTTGTCTTACTAGTAAAGTCCCTAGTAAAGTGCACTATGTGTGCCAGGGCTGGTAATGCAAATGCTACTAGTGGGCCTGCAGCACTAATTGTGCCACCCACACAAGTAGCCCTAAAAAGAGATCTCAGGCCTGCCACTGCAGTGCCTGCGCACAGTTGATAACTGCCTTGTTGTCCTGACAAGTGCACCCACTTGCCAGGCCTTACTCTTCCCTTTTTATGCACTTTAGACACCCCTATAGTAGGCCCAAGGTACCCCCCTGGGCAGGGTGCAGTGTATGTGAAAGGTAGGACATGTACTGAGGTGTGTACCATGTCCTGACAGTGAAAGACTGCCAAATTCGTTTTTCACTGTTGCAAGGCCATCTTGCCCATAGGACAGAATGGGGAATGCTGGGTCCCATGTTTCCAGCATATCTTCCCATAAGCATAAGATGGAGGGATGAAGTTTAGTGTGCCTGACTTCAGAATTTGATAACACATCTTTCTATGAAGATGGTTTTTAAATTGTGTGTTTAAAAACCACACTTTTAGAAGTGGCTGGTTTCTTGTCCTAACCATCCTGTGTGTCTCTGCCTGGTTGTGTATTGCCTGTCTGGGTTTGGATGTGACAGGGTTTGGGGAGTGTCCTGACACCAGAGAGGGGTAGGCGAGATAGCACAGGCTGGCCTGCATTTGGTGTAGGGGGAGGAGTACCCCCTTTGATGCGAAGAGGCCTGTGCTGCTGCCACAAAGGAATGGCTCCACCTCCTGCAGAGTGTCTGAGGCCCAGACCCCACTATCAAAGAAAGATGAGGTGCACTGGCAGGAAGGTTCCCAGAACTGGTTTGGACTGGGCTCAGAGCCCCCTTGAACACAAAGACTTCAAAGGCATTTAGGGGTATAAATGTAAGAGCTGAAACCCCTGAACTCAAGACTGCAATCCAGACTGAAAAAGGATTGAAACTACTTCATGATCAAGAGGAACCTCTGCCAAGGAAGAACAGCTGAAGAGACTGAAGAGAAGGACTGCCCTTGCTGTGTGTTCTGGGGCTGGCCTGCAGTTTGCTGATCTGACTAAGGAGAGGACAAGGGACTTTGCTGTGTGCTGTGTCCCCCTGCTTGAAAGGACTTTGCTGTGTGCTGTGTCCTGAAGTAACTTGTCTCCAAGGGCCCGAGAGGAGCTGGCTTCCTGTTGTGGAAACTCAGGAACATAAAAGTTTCCAAGTGTGTCTCAGCGACGCTGTGTGCGTGTGCTTCTTGCAGCCTGAGACCTTCGTGAGATTTGCCCCGTGACTGTGTGCCCCGGAGCAGTCTTGCGCTCTGCTTCGATCGACAGCGTGACCAGAAGTGCTGTGATCGTTATCACCATCGGCCCGGACCATCGTCCCAAGGGGGAGCCGTGAGGTGAAAGTTTCCAAGTGTGTCTCAGCGACGCTGTGTGCGTGTGCTTCTTGCAGCCTGCGACCTTCGTGAGACTTGCCCCGTGACTGTGCCCCACGATTCACTTCTACATAGACTCCAGGACTGCGGCATCGGGGGAACGGTCCTTAGATGGTTCTCCTCCTTCCTGGAAAGTTGCCAGCAAACAGTATGGTCCCCCCTTTCTCCTCCCCTATCCCCCCTATGATGGTTGGAGTGCCACAGGGCTCTGTTTTGAGCCCTACTTTGTTCAATCTATACATGGCCCCCTTGGCACTCCTGGCAGAGTAATATGGGGCAAAGGTCATATCTTATGCTGACGACACGCAGCTGTTGTTTACCTGCAAGAAGGACGCTGTGCTGAGAGGAGGTGAAATTAACAACTTCCTGACCAAGGTGTTTGCCTGGTTCAGGCAAAACCAACTATTATGTAATTCAGAAAAGTCCGAAATCATCTTTTTCGGCCATAGTCCGGGTGAGAAATGACCTGCCCAGTTACCACCGTGAAAAATCTTGGGGTAAAATGGATGCGGACATGTCTATGAAGTCCCAGGTCCAATCTGTGGCCGGCACCTGTTTTGGACTATTGAAAATGATGAGAAATTTCCTCCCCCTACTCCCAGTCCCGCACAGAAAAACCGTGGTCCAGGCCCTAATAACGTCCAGGCTGGACTACGTCAATGTTCTGTATTTAGGCCTCCCTGACTACCTACTCGGCCGCCTGCAGGTAGTACAAAATGCGGCAACTAGGGCCGTCCTGATGGTTGACCTTAGGACTCACATGTCGCCTCTTCTGATGTCCCTGCATTGGCTCCTGGTGCGACAGAGGGTGAATTTCAAGGCCCTGATACTGGCCTTTAAGGCCTTTCACAACATAGGGGCTCCCTACATCAGGAGTAGAATACAGCCCTATGCTCCATCCAGGACCATGCGGTCTTCAACTCAGAGGCTGTCGATCATGCCAAAGTTCGCCCGTTCACGTATAGGCGGATGCTCATTCCAGGTGGCTGCCGCTAGGCTATGGAATAGCTAACCGCCTCCCCTGAGGCAGGTGCAGGATCTCCTTAGCTTTAGAAAAAAGCTAAAAACTTGGCTCTTTCAACAATAGAGGAGACATTTGCTGTTGGGCTCCAACTGTTCTGTCAATAGGGTTAAGGCTAGCGTCGGGACACTCTCCGGAGTAGCCGTGCGCTTTACAAATACCCTATAACATAACATAACTGTGTGCCCCGGAGCAGTCTTGCGCCCTGCTTTGATCGACAGCATGACCAGAAGTGCTGTGATCGTTATCACCATCGGCCCGGACCGTCGTCCCAAGGGGGAGCCGTGAGGTGAAAGTTTCCAAGTGTGTCTCAGCGACGCTGTGTGCGTGTGCTTTTTGCAGCCTGAGACCTTTGTGAGACTTGCCCCCTGACTGTGTGCCCCGAAGCAGTCTTGCGCCCTGCTTCGATCGACAGCGTGACCAGAAGTGCTGTGATCGTTATCGCCATTGGCCCGGACCGCTGTCCCAAGGGGGAGCCGTGAGGAATCACCGCCGCCGGCCCGACCCTGCCTTTGCCCAAGATCAACGGAGCTGCGCCGGGAGCCGATCAGCTGCGAGGCCGTCGCCTGGTAGCCCGACTCTCACTGCAGGGAGCAGCCGCCGCCAACCCGAAGCCGCACAGCGTGACGCCCAAGCCGCGAGGAGAGAGAGACTGCACCCCCCCAGGTAACGCTCAGCGAGCGTGCGTGTGTCGCCGCCTGGGGCGGAGTGCGTGCTAAGAGAGACTGCTCTCGGCCTTTCCCATCTTTGCAGCGCAAGCCTCCGCTCAAGTCAGTATCGCGGCCCGTACTCGCCGAGGAGTGGCAGTACCGGGGTCGGATTGTGGAGCTGCACGTTGTTTCCTCCGTAACAGTATTGGGGGCATATTTTGGCAGCCGCTGACCGCGAGTCAGCCAAGAGTGCCATAGAGACCTTCCCAAGCACCGCGATCTGTGCCGAACTGCATTGGTACTTGTTTTATGATTCGCATTAGTACTTGCATTACGAACTGCATTATTACTTGCTTTACGATCCGCATTAATACTTGCATTATGAACTGCCTTATTACTTGTTTTACGATTCGCATTAGTACTTGCATGACGAACTGCATTATTACTTGCTTTACGATCCGCATTAGTACTTGCATTATGAACTGCATTATTACGTGCTTCTACGATTCGCATTAGTACTTGCTTTAAGGACTGTCTTATTTCTACATTACGAACTGCTTGACGAACTGCATAGCATTGAATTATAGTCTAGTCAAATTAGTTCAAAAATGGGCTAACCTATAACTAATTGTAATACAATTTCTGTGAGTGGATTGTTATTGAAATTTTTCTGTAGAAAACGATGGTGAAAAGTCTACCACTCTATCATGACGCGTTAATCCAATATGGCGGATTTTTCAAAATGGCTGCCCATTATTTGACATATAGGGTATAACTGTTTATATGCCCATGTGTGGTATCATTTTATATGTTTTTAGGGACGGGAAAGTCAAAAATAACATCAAAAATTGTTTCTGATGACTATAACATCAAATTGGTATTAATACAATAAACAACGATAATTATATGTTAATATGCCAAACATAGTTTTGACATTATTTTTTATTTACATTTTTTTAACATCATTTGAAAAGGATAAACAAATTTCAACTAGATAATATAGCACTTCTCAATATGACACTGACAAAAGAAAATTGTTAAAGAGAAAAATTCAAACAGCACTCCTCAATATAAGAATAGTATGATTTCAATCATCGTCCATGTCCACTTCCATGGAATTGCAACAGCTTATTCCTCGACAATCCGTGCACGCATCTGTGCACACTATTCCCTGTCTTTTGCATATACATTGCAGAGTCGCACATTGACTCTTGATACAGTCACATTTCACAAATTTTAATAAATGATCTGGTGCTGGTGCTTGACTCATTCTAATGGGAGCCAATCTTCCATCTTTCACTTCAAATCCCCACTGTAATGGATCCATATGAATACCCATCCACTGCTGCACCTGATGATATACTCTGAGCGAATGAAATTTGCAGGCATCCTCTGTAGGAGGCAAGACTTCTGGTTTCACATGTATTGTTGATTTTGTTGCCTTTGAAGTGAAAGTTCGAAGTCTCATATCATGTAGTGTACTGTCTCCTGTTATTCCTCCATACAACTCTATAATAGCATGAAGACCAGCATTTTCAATTTCTTCTGTTGATTTTTGTGAAGTTTGGAATACGGCAGCACTTTCTTTGAAGCTGCCTGATTTTCTTAGCAACTTTATGGAGTCACGTTTTCCTAATCCAAATGGTTTGGAGGTGGTATCACATCCTAATACGGCGTGAGCAAATAAGATGTGAGAGCAGACGTCATTACCTAAAGCTTTTGCTAATTTCCTAATATCATACACAGTTATGTTTTTGGAAGATTTCTTAGGTTCTGGGCAAAGGAAAATATCAAATTGGTTTTCTTGAAAATGATGAAGGAGTAGTATGAGAAGATCGGTGTCCTCGCCAACAATGGCGGATGAGTTTTGGCCGACTCAATAGCCTCCAAAACGACCATGAAGTCTGCATCACTATGAGCTTGCTTTGTTTTACACCCAGCTTCTTGTAACTTTTGCGATAATTGATCAATGAAGGCTTGTTTATTTCCATTATTACTCAGAAATAATTGATTCTGGATGGCGATGGAGGTAGAAGTTATGAAATTTACTTTAGGTCCTACAATACCTCTGTTTCTTTTTAGATGGGCTTCTGATTTTGTAGAAAACGTATCTCCATATCCGTTGAATACTATTATTGCCTGGCCATACTTTGTTAGCACATATCTCTCATAGGCACAAAGCAGCTCATGGAATGTCTGATTCGGACTCCAAGGAAGGCGATGTAGTAACCACCCACCATCAATGACGAACTGCATATTTTCGGGCATGTTAGCAACGGCTGGTACTTGCTCTTTAATATAATTGGCAAGCTGCGACTTCCCAGATTCCCTCATAAGTCCATGCTTATTGAATAAACTAGCTGGGTATGAGCAAAGCTCATAACGAAACACCTCCTGCAAATCCACACCACTAGTCTGAGCACAAAGCAACAAGCGCTGAAACAATAGTTCAGGATCCATAACAAAGGTTTCTTCTTTCAATTTAACAGATTGAACTGATTTCATTACCTTCACCTGGTTGCTTTTTCTGAAAGAGAACTCTGAGACTCTTTTGTCCATCATCTCATTAAGAATTCTATTTCCAATTTCTTCTGCAAGTTCAGGATTAACATCACTGCCATAAGTAACACCCGTGACAATGTTACGCAGGTTGCTGCCTTGCTCAAAAACATTGAGCTGTTCTACATATACCAGTACTTTCTGTGTATCTCCTTTATCGCGTTCAATTCTTGAACTGGTCATAGTAACATGTTGCTCACTTGCTGCATGCTTCACTGAAGCAAAGTCCTGCATGCATTCATTCAAATGGGCGCAAATAGGGCGTGACATAACCCAGACAAGCTGCTGCTGTTCTGTCATACCTTTTCCATGGGTCATTCCGCCGAATCCTTTTATATTCTTCATTAGAACTTGTCCAATTACCAAATCAGTGGAAAGGCCACCCCAAAACCTATCACTTCTTCGGACAACATGCAGACCATTTGTAAATGCCGTGTATACATCAGGAGCTTCAAATTCAAGCTCAACCATTCTCTCATAATACAGTCGTGCAGAACTGGCATATAAATTATGGCAACATGCTGCAAAAAAGGTAGCATCTCCTTTACCATTGCAAGATGTAGATGCCAATTTCCTGTTCTTTCAGCTTTTAAGAATTGTTTCAGGATGTTGACCATTTGCTGCAGCTGAACGTTCAAAACGAAGAACTTCTGAATAGGAGCTGCAGAATCCCATATGATTTACTGCTTCAACTACAAATCTCGAGCTTGTGTTGTCATGTAATTGAACTGCCAGCCCTAACTGCAATGGTGCAACTAAGGCTCGTGGGCGCACAGCTTGCATAATTGCCTGTCCTATAGAAGCTACTTTTCTCTCTCTGTTGGTTTTATCAGTAACAAAAACTGATAATAAGAGCCTTAACGAATCAGGAATATAGCTCACATTATAGTCAACACTACTCATGTTTTCAATGGGTGGATATGTTTCTGGTTCTACAGGGATGTCTTTAATATCATTTCTTATTATTTCAGCAGCTGCCATAAGGAGATTGTTTCGATCCTCTTCAACATCTTCATGGCTATGACTGTGGTACTCTTGCAATACATGAGCAGCTGTACTTTTAAAAGTAACGACATCAGCAGTCCCTGCAACTGTTCCTATGAAGATTTCATCTTCAAAATGCTCTTTGAGTGTTTGTTTCATATACTTCGAACTGTATGGTTCGCTATCTTCTGGCAGTAATTCTCGCATTTTATTAACAAGTTCTTTAACAGTAGTTTGTTCTTCATCATTTTCCTCCATGTATTTAACTACTTGAAGAAAGGTTTCCTGGCGAACTGAGTCCTCTGGTCGACCTGAAGATATTGGAGGGTTTTCAGTGAACTGCCCGGGAATGAATTTTCCAGTATAAAAATTGACGTAACACTGTTTGTGGTAGCATGCATCTACAGCATGTAAATCAGACACATTTTGGATACGTCTCTTAACTTTGTCTGCCCATTCATCATTGCGTTCGTTGCATTTTTGTAAAACTGATGATTTGAATTCAACTGTTTGTGCATTAAACAACGCATTTTTTTCCTCTCCCTGAAGTATAAACTTAACTCAGTACCACAGAAAAAACAATTTTTTCTAAAATCAAACGGGGTTTCACACGACCGTAGAACACGAGAAGTTGTGGGATCTGATTCTTTCTCCTGGAACGGAGTTTTCAAGTTAACAAAACGCGCTCTACATTTCTTGTGAACTTTCTGCCAAACACAAACGTGAAACTTAGATATTTTCTCTCCTTGCATGTTTTTTGAATTCCAGTCACTCCTCTTTCAGTGAGTACAGACACATCGTCATTTTCTTGAAACACCACATCACAAATGAAACACTTTTCTACGTCCATTTTCACTGTATCTCACAGCAACTCGCAAGAACCTGTAACACATAAATGAAACATTTTTGATTAACAAAAAAACAAACAATAACAACAAAGTTACAAAACAAAACACAAACAATAGCAAACTTTTTATTTCAAAAGTTAATTGTAATATTTACGTTCCTTCACACTTTGTCATATAAGTCAACGAAAAAATTATACAAACTTTGTCTATCTGACATATTCCGCGATTATTTGATATTATGGTCATCAGAAACAATTTTTGATGTTATTTTTGACTTTCCCGTCCCTAAAAACATATAAAATGATACCACACATGGGCATATAAACAGTTATATCCTATATTTCAAATAATGGGCAGCCATTTTGAAAAATCCGCCATATTGGATTAACGCTTCATCATAGAGTGCTAGACTTTTCACCATCGTTTTCTACGGAAAAATTTCAATAACAATCCACTCACAGAAATTGTATTACAATGAGTTCTAGGTTCCGCAACAAATTGACTAGTCTATTAGGACTGCATTAGATCATCGTGAACTGCTCATTAATACTGCAAGAACCTACAAGTGATTGTTGGCCTAATAACCGACCTAGTGAAATATTACGAATACGCATATGTTGGATTTTTATCGTTTGGTCTCATCGTATTTCTTTTTGATAAAGATACCCCTATTTTTATAACACCAGTGTGGTGTCCATTTGTGGTGTTATCACTGTGTTACTGGGAGTGTGGTTGCAAATACTTTACACCTTGCCTTGGAGATAAGCCTGGCTGCTCGTGCCAAGCTACCGGGGGGTGAGCAGGGGTTATCTAAGAGGGTGTCCCTCCTTTCCCTGACTAGAAGCAAGGGTCCCTATTTGGACTAAGGTACCTACCTCAGCCAACAAGAGACCCCCAGTTCTAACATTGGTGGTCAGCGGTTGGGATTTGAACTTGTATTTGCAATTGACTCACAGTGATTGGTGTACATCACTAGTTTTAGCGCAGACCACGACGCAACCACATATTGTGTTTTTGATTTTTTGGTTCTATTTTTGAGCGACCTTTAAGCCACACATCATGTCCCAAAGGAGTCAGGTAGCCAGTGAGGTTGCAGAATTGGAATTCGACATGGAGGCATTGCTTACCTACAAAGTTGATCAATTGAGGCAATTCTGCAGAGCTTTGGGATGTCCCATGAAAAGTAGCGCCAAGAAGGAGGAGCTGCAAACGGCCTTGAGGGCCTGGTGGGAAGCCAAGGAGGCTCAGGAGACAGGTGATGCTGAGGTGGATGAGGATGACCCAGGGAATGGATTTGGTCCACAGGATTTGCCGGTGGGAGGACCAGCCTCAGGGGCTGGTAGTAACCATTCAGGGAGGAGCTTTTCCCCAGAGGAGCTGGAGGAAAACCAAAGGGTCAGAGAGCGTGAGTTGGAGGTTTTGAAACTAAAGGCTCAGGCGGATGAGAAGAAGTTGCTCATTGAGAGCAAAAGGTGGGCAGAGGAGAGCAAGAAAGCTCTCGCTTTGGAGGAAAAGAGATTGCTTTTGGCACATAAGTTAAGAATGAGGGAGCTTGATTTGGAGCTCGAAAGGCTCGAGGCCATGAGTGTCTCAGCCAAGCCAAAAGAGATGTGTGTAGCTCAGGAAGTGAGCTCTGCTGGGTTGGAGGTGGAGTCCAGCTCAGATGGTGGCAGCAAAAATGTAGTGTCTAGTGCTGAGAGAAAAGTACATACACCCAGAGATGTGGCGCCTGACTTGAGGGAGGGGGCTAACATACACCAGGGGGTTCAGGTTTATGAGGTAGCTCCAGTGGTGTGCAGTGTCCCTAAAGTAGATTGGGGAACTGACACAGGGGATCATATTCCTAGTGGTGAGAGGGACACCCTACTGACCCTAGATGAGAGGTGCAGGGAGAGGAGTTCCCCCATGGTAGAAACCTTGGTGTGTGAGAGTGGAGACCGCCCAGAAGAGTGTAGGTTGAGTGACGGAGACAGTCAGACCCTGTCTTGCCAATCTCAGGAGAGTGGTGTGGGGTACTTGCGTGAGGCACTGGAGGGTGAGGCAAAGGATAGCTTGGTTAACAACTGTGGGGGGCTGTGTGATTCATTTGTTGGAGAGCATATTTTAAGTCCCTGTTTTCCAGAGCTATGCCAACACCCGGTGGGGTGCGAGTTCTCTGATTCCAGGGAGCTTACGCAGGAGGCAGACCTTTGGGTGGATTCCCGAGGGTCTGAGGAAGCTTTTGGGAGTGACCCAGAAGGGGGTGGTTCAGGTTTTCCCCAACCAAGTGAGGTAGGGGAGGTTTGTGGTAGCCCAGATAGGTCCCAATGTAGTGGGAGGGGTGTAGGGTCCCACATCCTGTCTCAGAGGAGAAGGAGTGGGAGGGGGCTGTGTCCCAAGGTGCCCGATACCCAGTCCCAGGACCTGGCTGGTTCCATAAGGGAACACCAGGAGGGGAGCCTAGTCTGTACCGGGAGGCCACTTCCTGAGGGGGATCCCAAAGTGTCAGGTGAACTGAGGGGGACTGCTGTAACCAGCATCCCACCAGTTCTGGTATCTGGTAGCACCGCTCCAGTGGGGAGGGTGCATGGGTCCAGAGAGGAAGGCAGGGTGTGGGAGAGCCCACCCCAGTCTTTTGTCCAGTCGGAGGGTACAGACCCTGGGCTGGCGGGCCAGTGTCAGGATGCCATACCTGACTTGGCAGAAGGGAGAGTGGCAGAAGGGAGAGTGGAGAAAAGGTTCCAGGCACCTGGGGCTACTGCCCCCCGCTTTCTGACACCACAGAGGTTAGAGAGGCCTGAAAGGCATGAGGCCTGGCTCTCATCACTGACAGCTGTCAGTGGCCACTGTGGCTGGTTGTCCTGGTGGACAGAGTTGCCCCTGGGAGGGGGGCTGGAGTCACACCTCAAGGGTGGACTGGGCCACACCACTGTGTTGGCCATGTGGGTACTGTCTACCAGTGTGGACACATCTGTGAGCAAAGCAAGTCTAGGCGCTGCACAGATGGGGTCCCAAGGTGAGCAGATGGGTCCCCCCCTGGGTTAGCTTAGGGGGCACTGAGAGTATGGACAGAGGATCCAACTGGGTTCAGATTGGCGTAGAACTGGAATATGCCCCTGCAGTTGCGGGCCAGGGTCTGTGTTCTATCGCCCAAAGCAGGGAAGCCCATCACGGTAGTGATTGGCCTACCCTGTGTTTTGGCTGGAAGGGGGTTGTGTTGGACTTGGCCCTTTTTGCAGGGTCAGCCCTGAACTTTTAGCCTTCCTCCTGTATTGTTTCTGACCTGTTTTTGTTGGTTTTAGGACTCTGGGCACTTTACTACTGCTGATCAGTGCTAAAGTGCATATGCTCTCTGTGTAAATTGTTATGGTAATTGGTTGTCCATAATTGGTATGGTTGTCTTACTAGTAAAGTCCCTAGTAAAGTGCACTATGTGTTCCAGGGCTGGTAATGCAAATGCTACTAGTGGGCCTGCAGCACTAATTGTGCCACCCACACAAGTAGCCCTAAAAAGAGATCTCAGGCCTGCCACTGCAGTGCCTGCGCGCAGTTGATAACTGCCTTGTTGTCCTGACAAGTGCACCCACTTGCCAAGCCTTACCCTTCCCTTTTTATGCACATCAGACACCCCTATAGTAGGCCCAAGGTACCCCCCTGGGCAGGGTGCAGTGTATGTGAAAGGTAGGACATGTACTGAGGTGTGTACCATGTCCTGACAGTGAAAGACTGCCAAATTCGTTTTTCACTGTTGCAAGGCCATCTTGCCCATAGGACAGAATGGGGAATGCTGGGTCCCATGTTTCCAGCATATCTTCCCATAGGCATAAGATGGAGGGATGAAGTTTAGTGTGCCTGAATTCAGAATTTGATAACACGTCTTTCTATGAAGATGGTTTTTAAATTGTGTGTTTAGAAACCACACTTTTAGAAGTGCTGGTTTCTTGTCCTAACCATCCTGTGTGTCTCTGCCTGGTTGTGTATTGCCTGTCTGGGTTTGGATGTGACAGGGTCTGGGGAGTGTCCTGACACCAGAGAGGGGTAGGTGAGATAGCACAGGCTGGCCTGCATTTGGTGTAGGGGGAGGAGTAGCCTCTTTGATGCGAAGAGGCCTGTGCTGCTGTCACAAAGGAATGGCTCCACCTCCTGCAGAGTGTCTGAGGCCCAGATCCCCACTATCAAAGAAAGAAGAGGTGCACTGGCAGGAAGGCACCCAGAACTGGTTTGGACCGGGCTCAGAGCCCCCCTGAACACAAAGACTTCAAAGGCATTTAGGGGTATAAATGTAAGAGCTGCAACCCCTGAACTCAAGACTGCAATCCAGACTGAAAAAGGATTGAAACTACTTTGTGATCAAGAGGAACCTCTGCCAAGGAGGAACAGCTGAAGAGACTGAAGAGAAGGATTGCCCTTGCTGTGTGTTCTGGGGCTGGCCTGCAGTTTGCTGATTTGACTAAGGAGAGGACAAGGGACTTTGCTGTGTGCTGTGTCCCCCTGCTTGAAAGGACTTTGCTGTGTGCTGTGTCCTGAACGAACTTGTCTCCAAGGGCCCGAGAGGAGCTGGCTCCCTGTTGTGGAAACTCAGGAACATAAAAGTTTCCAAGTGTGTCTCAGCGACCCTGTGTGCGTGTGTTTCTTGCAGCCTGAGACCTTCGTGAGACTTGCCCCGTGACTGTGTGCCCCGGAGCAGTCTTGCGCTCTGCTTCAATCGACAGCGTGACCAGAATTGCTGTGATCGTTATCACCATCGGCCCGGACCATCGTCCCAAGGGGGAGCCATGAGGTGAAAGTTTCCAAGTGTGTCTCAGCGATGCTCTGTGCGTGTGCTTCTTGCAGCCTGAGACCTTCGTGAGACTTTCCCAGTGACTGTGTGCCCCGGAGCAGTCTTGCGCCCTGCTTCGATCGACAGCGTGACCAGAAGTGCTGTGATCGTTATCACCATCGGCCCGGACTGTCGTCCCAAGGGGGAGCCGTGAGGTGAAAGTTTCCAAGTGTGTCTCAGCGACGCTGTGTGCGTGTGCTTTTTGCAGCCTGAGACCTTCGTGAGACTTGCCCCCTGACTGTGTGCCCCGGAGCAGTCTTGCGCCCTGCTTCGATCGACAGCGTGACCAGAAGTGCTGTGATCGTTATCGCCATCGGCCCGGACCGTCGTCCCAAGGGGGAGCCGTGAGGAATCACCGCCGCCGGGCCGAGCCTGCCTTTGCCCAAGATCAACGGAGCCGCGCCGGGAACCGATCAGCTGCGAGGCCGTCGCCTGGTAGTCTGACTCTCACTGCAAGGAGCAGCCACCGCCAACCCGAAGCCGCACAGCGTGACGCCCAAGCCGCGAGGAGAGGAGAGAGAGACTGCACCCCCCCAGGTAACGCTCAGCGAGCGTGCGTGTGTCGCCGCCTGGGGCGGAGTGCGTGCTATGAGAGACCGCTCTCGGACTTTCCCATCTTTGCAGCGCAAGCCTCCGCTCAAGTCAGTATTGCGGCCCGTACTCGCCGAGGAGTGGCAGTACCTGGGTCGGATTGTGGAGCTGCACGTTGTTTCCTTCGTAACAGTATTGGGGGCATATTTTGGCAGCCGCTGACCGCGAGTCAGCCAAGAGATGTGGCACGAGGGTGAAAGTAAAGTACTGCAGGAGATAAGCTCACATTTTAACATTTTGGATTTGCAGGACAATAAGAGGTGTGCAGTGCTGACGGTTCACACATAGTGTGTTTTTTGCTTTCTCTGAGTGCTACCTTGCAGTAGACATTAAAAAGGTTCCCGTGTTTAGTTTGATGCCTTGCGGATGTGTTTGACAAAGTGCGTCGTCTTGGCTTTCTTAACAGTTTTATGACGATTTTTGATTCTCCGTTTTATTCTGTTTACTTGTTTTCCTTTCACACATGTAACTTGTATTTCTACCTTGATGATCTTTTCATTTCCATGTACAGTTTTGTGTCTTTTCTTTTCAAATTTTTCACTTTTGCATTTTAGTGTGCCTCAACTGAGGGGTCTGTCTTGTTGTATTTTAGTCTTTCTTCGTCCACTTTCCTAAGCATTGGAAGCTTTTGCTATTCTGTTCTTTTTGATTTCTTTCTTTTTGTCTGTCTTTCATCTTCTCTCAAAAAAAACATATTTCATTTCCCCTCCTCCCTCTACCTTACCAGCATTTTCCTTCGATTACTTATAATAATTTTAACAACTTCATATATTAATACTGTTGATGTTTTCTTATGGAGAGTATTGATAAAACTGTGTTATACATAAAATCAAATTAATTGAAGGGTAGGAAGTCCACAATGGTTTCCTTAATGCCGCGGTTCTGCACCAATGCATTTTAAAATACATATTCGGTTTGGTTTTAAACTTGTGAAAAGTTACCACCTAGGACCTTCATTACAAGTTGGGCATCAGAGAATGAGCTATTTACCACACAGTCAAGAAATTCCATTACCAGGTAGAATGACCTCCTATTCGTAGTGTTCAACATGAAAAATTAGGCCAAACATGCAGATTCCGTTTTTAACACACCAAATTCTGCATGTTCTGGCTTTTTCTGAGCCTTTTCCCCGAAGAGTTCTGCCAGTATTGGAACGTAGGAATCTACCTGTCAAAATTGAGAAAGTGTGATAATTATCACACTGCTGGGATTAGAATTTAACCCAGAATTTGTAATGAGGGTCGATAACTTTTATGACCAAAACCACAAAACCAAAACCATTGCATGTGCAGTGTAAAGGCCAGATTGGTTCAGCAATCCATTTTTTCACAGAATGAGTGTGAACAAAGTATGGTGTTTCCAGTTCAAATTTATATTTGAAAGTTTTTTCTTATTTCTAGGCACAGAAATCTTGTGCATGAGCCTGCACAGAATTTCACATAGAGAAAATATATTTATATTTTATAAATTTGCACGGGTACCTGGGCAAGCACAAGGGTTCAAGGACATTTTAGTGCTAATATTGTTTAACTTGCACATAATAGTTTTAGTCGCATTTAATGGCATACTTAGTGGTTGACTGCACAAGTTGAGACTTGGATCAGACTCCGATGGTTTTGATTAGGAGGAAAATAGAATTTGAAAGCAATGCAACAAGAGAGCGGGAGAAAGAGAGTGGTTTTAAAAAGGGTTGGTCTTGGTTCCATCACTTTGGGAGTAGGCACATGCTGCTCTGTTAAGCTTTGACTTCAGTGAAGCATGGGGGCATGAAAACAAGGGAATACTGATATCAGTAGCCCTATAACTCCATACATGTCACCTATGAGACCCTTACTGCCATGTACAGGCTTTACAGGGCCTTTACATGTCAATGCTAAGGTCCTCATTACCAGCTGGCCTTCACTGAATGTGATAATTACCGTCCACCATGATATTTTAGTGAAATTTGCATGGATTTTGATGCTTACTGCAACACATTTGCATGCTCTGGTGAATACCGGCCATTTTCTGACCTGCAATAGTTATCACACAACTCATAAATCCAATATGTTTGGTAACAGGACTTACTGCCCATGTGAGAATTTAATGACCGTCTGGGAATGAGGGCATAAGATTTTAAATCTGCCACCATGACTGTCAGTAGCAATGTAAATCTGTACTATTATGCTCCTGTATGAAGTGGAGTGCAGTGTCTCCACCGCAGACAGAGGACATTTCTGGATGCTCCCTGCACTGCATCTTCTCAAAGTGGGAATGGGAGGTGCTCAAGGTGCAGATTCCTTAGCATCTCTCTTTGAACGAGGGATGCATAGGAACATGTGATTGCCATAGCCCTGGGATACCATTGAGAACAAAATTTCCACATATTCAATGCGTTTGCTAAAGATCTCATTTTCATTTGCTTTTCTCATATGACACATGGAAATTGTCTTCGTTAATGTGCATATGCAGAAGATACTCCTTTTTCAACTACATATGTAGACCCAAGCATGAACCCACTAGTTCACTGTGATGCCACAACATTGTGATACTGTCCAATTGGCACAGTTGGCATAAGATCAAATGATACAAATTGTTGTGGATCAAGAACACATTGACTAAACTGCAAAACAAGAGTGAGTTGAGGAGAAACACAAGTATTGCTCTAAAGTTCAATTGAGTACCTATGCATTTATTTGCGTCCTTAATTGAAGAAGTTAGTGTGTTTTTATAAAACTGAAATTTGGGTCTGGTCTGTGATGGGGCAACCAACCATTGCCCCTTTATCCCTCTTCCTTGTCAAAGCCTTGCATTTCACGGAGGCGTGTCCACATCTGGAGTAAATCAGCCTGCTGCTATATAGTAATATAAGTCTTTTTCCTGAATATAGCAGCCCACAAATCTGAAAACTCCTATTTTGTGTGTGTCCCTTGGACACATTCATCCTGCTGGTTTCATCTTATAACTGGGTTTACTTTGTTCTTTCCCTTTTTTAAATTCTTTTAGTTTATTTGAAGGACACCAAGCTTTAGGTCTGCTTGGCCTCAACATGCTACGTGTAGGACATGTGGCTATTGTTGAGTATGCCCTTAGGGTTTTGGATGGACAGGTCTGTAGTGTATATCAGACTGCATGCAAAATTCTAGAGCACGTAAAGTAGAACACTTGATGCACCCAAGTCTACCAAGTTCACTGATTCAGTACAATTTGTTCTTATGTTCTTGCTCTTCAAGGGAGCACAGCTGGCAAAAGGGAGGAGTTTTCCTTGCAACATCTTGATTCATGCTCACTCCTCTTCTTTCCAATATTTTGGTTACTTGATCTCCTCCTGTATGGTTAGAATTTCTTCTGCACACAGTAATATTATTTGCAAGGTGGGTACAGTGTTTGATGCCTCTTAATTGTTGCAGGTTATAAGTGAGTTAGTGATACCCATTGCTCTTTTATTTTTCAATTAAGAATGTGCGTGCTGGTCTTACCCTTTGTGTACTTGATGGTTGCTTTGAGTCATACAGGATGGATTCCACTTTGTGCATGTTACACGCATTTGAAGGTCTGAGAATGCTGACTTATCACACCATTTTCTCCAGGGCGGGACTTGGTATTGTATGGAGGTGATTTCATGGGCTATGCTAACATTGCAGGCTACATGTGTTCAAAAATGTTTATTTGCTTTTGTGCTTGATCCAATGGACGGCTAGGATTTTTGTGGGTTTTTGAGGAGGTGGCTTTTCCTTTCATTGTAGTTGCAATTCATCTCACAAAGCAGCAAAGGTCTGGTGGTAGGTGAAGCTGCTGGAGCAAGTGTCCTGTCTTTTACCTTCTTATGTACCTATGTTAGTGGAAATTATCTGTTTCTTCTTGAAAGTTTCTATGCACTTGTAAAGCCTATTAGCTAGAGATATATGATTCTTGGAGTCCCAAGAGGCTCCTGAGATTGAAATCAAAGAGGTAATGTCAAAACTATATGGAAAATTAGGGCACGATGTCTAGGCATTTCATTGCAATAGTTTCCATATCGACTGGACTTTTTCTGTTAACCTGGGTCTGGACTGTCCTGACTGGTGTAAAATCACTCCGTTGTGTCACCGTGTTGATGGTTTGCTCTCATTTTGAAGCCTTTACCATTAGTTGTCAATGGTCCTAGTATCAATCCTAGCGTTTGAGAAGGTGATGTGTCACTATATTTCTGGCAGGGTTGCTTTCTTGTCATTCTCTTCTTTGGTCTGTCTATGCGTTGAGACTTAAAAGTTTCTTTAGTTGGAGCTCTATAGATGTTTTACAGCATTCTCCCTGATGGTTCAGTTTGTGTCTCCCCAGCTGCATCAGCTTGCAATTATGTTGTTCCCACATTTCTGTACTGTTGAAACAAGGGTCCTCTGTTTTGGAATATCCTTAATTAGGAATGGGAGGTGATCAGGAAAAGGGGCAGGGGGTAATACCCAGTGCTTAATTTGAGCCGGTGTTTTCCGGTGCTCAGCACCAGCACCTAATCCTCGGCACCGGTGCTTATAGCACCAGTTAAGGACACACTTATTTAGAAGGCACATGATTTTCCCCAGACTCACAGGATGTTGAGCCATGCCGAGACTCGAACCGGGTTCTCCAGCTCTGAAATCGGCAGCTCTACCCATTAGGTTAAGTCCTCTCCAGCTTAATAAGTGCCAGGGCTCTAGTCAGGAGGCAGTTTGCACCAGCACATTTCTCCTGTTAGTGCTGCCTCCTGAGGAGAGCCCCAGCACTTTTTATTTTACAAATTAACCACTGGTAGTACCGCTTTTATGTATGGGGACTCTTCACTAATCAGAGACCATCAGTGACTTGTCAAAGTTAAGACAACCCACTCTTTCTCCTTTGATGGGTAATGGTTTCAACCTTTCTTTTTTTGCTCTGTCTCTCTCTATCTCTTTTCCCTTCCTTTTCTCTTTTTACCTTTCTTGTTCTATATCTCTTTGTCACTCTCTCTTTGTCTCTATTGTTTTGTGTCTGTCTTTCTTTTTCCATTTTTTCAGTTTCTCTTGTTCAGGTTTGATAAACATCATAAGTGATTCTGTGGTGGGCATCACAATGTAACGTGCACTGGAGGTGGAGGGATCTATTTAAAAAACAAAATTGTGGCCCACTGCACTGTGGTCGTACCTGTCTCAATTACATCTGTATGAAGTAAGGGCTGTGCGGAATAAGACATGGTAGCTAGATTGTGAGAAAGGGCATTTTTAATTAAATAAGATATAGGATGCATAATATCTTATTGCGATTATTGTCAGTATTTCTCTATAATACATTCATTAATTTATATTTACTGAGCTTAATGTGTTTTTATTTTCAGAGTGTCAGAGCATCAGGACTTGTTCTGCTGGAGACCGTGCTTTTTGGATCCCTTCTACTCTATTTTCCAGTAAGTTATACAATATTTGTATTTGTAACGCTGCAATTTGGCCGAGAAGCATCACATCTGATTACTTACAGTCTAATAAGCTTTCCAAAATATGCTAAAAATAAGAACTCGACAACTTGGCAATGGAAATGTGAATTAAGTGGGAAATCTCATAACAAACAAGCGAGCCGTGAGGGAGTTCTGCGGCTGCTTTGGTTAATTAAAAACTGCTCACTACAGCGTTGAAAAAATGATACATCTAGACTACAACGAGGCACAAATGCTGTAATCTGTGACAGTGCATTGAAGGATTGTTGGTTTGATTTCAAACATTAGTAAGCTGTAGGACAGATTGACCCTTGTTTAATTCAAGTTCAAGTGTTATTGGATAACCTGCAGGATTCCATCAAGGCACCAAATGCCCTAAACATATCAACTAACATACTAACAGTCCGTTCACAAAATATGGCCGCAAATTGCAAACAATTTTTTACAAACAGATTCAGATTTTTTTTTTAAAGTAACCCATGTGCTATCATATTTCATTACAAAATCACCATACGCATTGGGTCAAAGATCGACGTGCATAATGAATATTATTAAGGCAGGTTGCAATTTGTGATTGGCTACACACACAGTGGGTGGTGATCCAGCGGGTTACTAGCAACAAGCATTCTTACACTAAATACTCGCCTGGGCCCATTCATTCAAACTACGCTAGCAAATTCCGCTGGTGGGTCAGTTGTACTCTTTATCAATATCCCTGCTACCAATGACCTTTTATGATTGAAGAGTAATGACTTACCGATGAACCCTTTGATAAATTGGGAAGTTTAAAATGAGTGACATACAATACCATTCATAAATCTGAAATGATCACTGAGTCAGGAAGTTTTAAACTGTTTATCTAAAGTTTTAGCAGAGTAAAATTACAATCCACATAATACTCAATCGTATATCAAGGAGGAAATATACTATAAATCACTTATTAAGCATCAAATGACGGTCCCTCAGAAAAGAGAAGATAGAGACAGCAGTACAGCTAAAGTTTATGCTCATAGTTACCTAAAAGTGTGAGAACCAAACCCCTTGGCCAAGGAGTTGGAAAAAGGGTCCTAGAAAGGATGAAGATCAAGACCTCCGGACCAGGTTCAAGACGGGACAGGTGACCTCTCTACCAACGACGCCTGCGTCGTTCCCCTCTCTGACACTTCGTTCCTCCTCGATCTCTTCCGCGTCTTCCTTCTAATGGAATTCCGCCGCCCTCACCTCAGGACCTCTCTGGACAGCGGTTCAGTCTGCAATCGATCAGCTCGTTCTGTGTCAGCATCTGAGCTCTAAGCCCAATCTCCTGCTCTCACTAATTAGCTAATTCTATATCTATTATACCCTTCTATACCCAGGACCTCCCATTAATGTTTCAATTTTTATGGGCCCACTACTTCTGATTGGACAGGGACAGGGGGTTGATCCTCACACCATATCAATTTAGTTCAATTTCTTTAAGCCCATTGTTTTAAAATACCGCCCCTCACAATTAATACATTTGCTTTATTTCCCACCCGTCTCATGACAAAACTTAATACAAAATGTATATTCAATGTTGCAATTTGAGGGAACATCGCGGATGTAGTGGAGTTGACCAACAGGTCATGGCTTTGGATGTCTTCCAAGTTGACTTCATCGCTGTGTCTTGTTTTGCAGAGCGCATGCGCACATCCCATAGGTCTCGAGCTGCTGTTCTGTTAACCCAGGCCCCAAATTTACGAACAAATAAAATCAAAGAAAGAAACATATTAAAATAAAAAATAAATGTCTTGACTGTATACCCCCTATTTCTACTATATTCCCATTTAATTATAAACTCTATCCCGCATTAGTAGCGTTAGAATACCACAATGTTAATTACAGCAAATGCGTAAGCTTTAGCACGTGAGAACATTAAGCAGCCATTTTAACACACACTGCGCAGAAGCAGAAGTTTCCCTCCAAGCAAAGAAAGACGTCATACCACGTGACATGGTTGACACATGCGCAGTAGAGTTCCCGCGCTTTAGCGGCCATTTTGGATTAGACAAGGATTACTTATTAGCGGAAACACATAGGCAAGCTTCTCTAGGATACTGTGTTCATGTATGCATTTGTTAGTAAAGACATTACAAAGTTTAATTAATTAATACTGTGAGAAGATTGTTTACGAGCAAGTCTCATTGTGAGTCCTTGCTCCATCAATCCCCTCTCTGATGGCGTTTCTGAGCCATCAAAACTACCCACAACCAGATGCCAACTTCTTAGCATTTTATTGTTTCTGTCTCATTTTTACATTTTCTATTTTTATCTTCTCCTTTCAATTTCTTGTATAATTCACTTTTAAGGTCTTCTAATTCTATTTCATCAAACTTTCGTTTCTTTCCTTTTCCTGTTACTCTATACGTCTCATTCTTTCTACAACATTTGCACCATATCATTATTGACAGTACTATTATTGCTATCCCTACTAAGGGTACTAATATTTGACCTACAAGTCCTTTTCCTACATTAGTAAACCAGGTACCAATTGACGCAATGCTATTGGTCAATCTTTCCCATACACTATCAACTTCCAGTGGTTTTAGTTCATTTTCAAGTTTTGTTATATTCTTTATATACGTTCCAATTTCTACACTTTTGTCAGGAATATACGTGCAACAATGTTTCGTTTTCAACAATTTACAGACTCCGCCCTCTTTTGCTAATAATATATCAAGAGCAAGTCGATTTTGCATAACCATTGATCTAATCGCAACCATTTCCGCATTAATCATTAGAAATCCACCAGCAGTATCCGTTGATAAACGATCAACCACTGTAGATAATTTACATATTTTCCTTGAGTTCAGAATTATTCCCACTGAAGGTATCAATGCACCAAATATGTCACCTACAATTTCTGAAAAACTAGCTCTTTTACTACGTGTTAATTCACTATTATTTTCATTGCTCCCAGTGTTTCTTTTTACGTGGTATACTTTTGGAAAAACGATTCCAAAATAACAACTTCCATACCACCGTGCAGGAAGCCTAAAATAAGCCTTATTCCCACACACATAATAAATTCCAGGAAAAACTGAATCTGTTCCTCCTTTTAATCCCCAACCTCCAAGAATTAAGAAATTATGTTCACATTCACTGGTACCGATGAAAATATTGTTATAATCACTTTTTAACCTATGTAGACAAATTTTCCCTGTTTTTACAAAATCTAGAGCCATAGCAGCTTGAGCCTTGCCAGGTGTGTAGATACCCTCTTTCTCAGCCCAAGGTGGAAGATGAGCTTTATGCTCGAACGCTTTCTTTTGGAAATTCTGTCTTCTATTCTCAACCAAGTTCAAAAATATCTTTTCTTCTTCATGTAATGAACATGTTAGATTGCTTCTATGTGCATGTGTTATGTCTATTGACTTCATTGTTAAGAAAAATTCTCCCATCAATTGTGCATTTTTACTACTAAGCACTGGGTTCATATTCTTTCGAATCGGAACCTCTGAAAATATCACACCTATATTCGAATAGTAATACTGAAGTTTCCCTGTTCTATAAAATAAACTAGTTAATACACTACATGATATGCCATAAATTAGAGGCAAATGATGGTATGTTAACCCTTCTGCTACTGATTCTGGTAACTTCATACAGACATAACATTCACTAACTTCCATTGTATCTACATACTGAAACAATAATTTTGTGAAAACATTTAAACTAGTAACATTATCTGTTACCACATGATGCAACTCTGGTTCATCTTCTGCTTCTATTCTCACGCTATCACTTTTCAAGTTATCTATTCTTCCCTTAGTATCGTTCTTAATCTTTTTATCCATTATCATAAGGTAAGGAATTGCTACGATCACAACTAACCACACTATAAGCACCACTACCAGGCTACATATGCATATAGCACAGGTTCTTTTACAACATTTCCGTTTCGGTCTCCCAGAAACTCTGTCGTCAGGCATTTTGACAAAGAAGATTTCTCTTCTTTTCTTTTTCCTTCAAGACTTTACGTTATCAAGGTGGTTTCACTTCTTTTTCATAAGTCAGTTCTGCACTTGTTCTTTCGTCACCACTTTCACTTGACTCTGAACTCTCGTAGTCTTCAAGGATTATATAAGTCCAATCAGGACCTTTAAACTTATTGTTCACAAGTTTCAGTCTTTTGCTTTTTCGCTTTTCAGTTCCTCTTATTTGTCCAGTTTAGCTTGTTACTTCATTTACTTGTTCTGGATCGTCACTTCTGGTTTCTATATGGTATTTTACTCTTTTAATGACACTAGGCCAATGATCACCTTTTCTGGCTTTCTTTGTTTGCACTGTATTTTCACCTTCTGAGTCTTTTTCAAAAACACTTTTATTTTCAAGGTGTGGCACAATTTGTTTTTCCTCGTTTTCAGTTTCTTCTTCTATCCGTTCTTGTTCAGGTCTTGTTGTCTGTTCTTCAGTTGCTCGAGTGTGAGTTTCTACTAACTGACCCTGTTCAGGATTGACGTCTTCGTGCTTGAGGTTTTCCTGCTCGGTGTTTTCTCGGTTTTCTTCTCCCTGAACTTATTTTTCTTGTTCTAACTGATTCTGATCAGGGCTTATTGCACTTTGTACTTCTGCAGCCTGACCGCGTTCTTCTAAACCTGTCTGTCCCTGCTCAAATTTTGTTGTTTCGTTGTCGATTTGAGCCCAATTTCCTCTCCCTATCTGGGCCTGCTCAGGTTCTTTTATTGTTTCGTTCTCCCTATCCTGAGCTGCTTCTTCTTCACCTATCTGATCCTCACTAATTTCCTCTAATCTTGCTCGACTTCTTGTTTGGTTGTAAACCTCTGGTATGTCGACCACTGGTATCCAGTCCTGACTTGTGCTCGGTTGTTCTTCTTCAGCTTCTCCCGAATCTCTCACCTGGGATTCTTCAGCTGGCCAACCTGGGTGATAAACACGTTTCTCTGGTGTGATGCTTCACAACCACCCAGTCTCCGGGGTTCAGATCATGCTCTTGTTCAGGGTGCCTGGAAACTGCGTCTTCTCCAACCTGGTGAGAGACAGAACGCACTAGGTCAGCCAATCCCTTGCAATAATCTAGAACCATATCATCAGTTATGTTCAGCAGTTTATTTGTAGGTACATGTGCTTGTCTCATTGCTCTTCCCATGATGATTTCATGGGGACTCAATCCTGTATTTCTATCAGGAATGCTTCTGAGTCCCATTAAAACAAGAGGCAATGCATTTGGCCAATCTAACGATGTTGATGCACACATCTTTGACAGTCTTGATTTTATTGTGCCATTCATTTGTTCAACCACTCCAGAAGCCTCTGGGCGGTACGCACAGTGCAATTTCTGTTCAATTTGGAATGCTTCACAGATTATTCGAATTATATCGTTATTGAAGTGACTTCCTCTATCTGATTCCAAAGTTACTGGGAACCCGAACCTAGGAATGAGTTCTCGTAATAACAGCTTTGCGACTGTAATGCTATCATTCCTTCTGGTAGGATAAGCCTCCAGCCATTTTGAAAACAAACATACTATGACAAGTACATATTTCAGTCCTTTACATGGTGGTAACTGTATGAAATCTAGCTGCAACCTGACAAAAGGACCTTCAGCCTGTCCAATTTTTCCCAAACCAATTACTGTTCTCCTTCCTGGATTATTCATTTGGCAAGTTAGACACCTTTGGCAAAGACTCTCTGCTGCAGCCCTAAACTTTGGATTGTACCAACTTTGTCTGAACAGTCTAATCATGGCATCTCTCCCTACATGTGTGTCTCCATGATACATTCTGGCCATTTGTGAAATCAAACAGTCGGGCATGACTGGTCTGCCATCTGTATATACCCATACATCATCATCTGTTCTTCGGGTACATCCTTTTTTTATCCAAACATCTCTTTCACTCTCCTCAGCATCGTCTTGCAGTCTTTTCACATCATTCCATGTTTCAGGTGGTGAACTTAGCATAAGTTGGCAGCTGATTCCCATCCTTTCAACCTTTTTGTTTACTGCCAACCTGTTTTTGGCCCAGTGTTGAGCCACTAGATCTGCGTATCTGTTACCGACTACCACCCAATCATCTCCTGATTGGTGTGCAGCACATTTCACCACTGCCAATTCTTTTGGTGATTGTATTGCTTCCAATAATTCCTTTACAAACTGCCCATTTTCAGTGGTGGCTGGTGACATTTGAAAGTGGTGTGGCGTAAAATTAGTGGTGGAGCACACTGCGGCGAGCGAGCGTAGCGAGCGAGCCCGAACCAACTAAGGAGGGTTCGGGGGGGTTTTCCCCCCGAGAAAATTTTGAAAAATGAGTGGGCAAATGGTGCATTTTCAAGACTTTCGGAAGCCACTGTGCTAAACAGAAACAGGCCACTGCCTCCCCTCAAACTATCATCAGTTCCAAGGCCTCATGAATAAACCATTCTAAATTGCAATAAACCACAATTAATTTTAATAATGTTGCATAAATAGGTTGGATCTGTCTACTGAGCCAGTGCCTACGTGAGATGAAGTGGCATTCAAGATGGCCCAACAGAGTAAAATGCCTACTTTTTCCACATAGAATTGAATATCATATTTTTTAGTGCTCATTTTTTGAAACTCAGACCACAGTTAAGTCAGAAGGGACTGCGGTGTGTAGGTTTCTCAGTAATATAGGGTGAAATGCATTCTTAAAGGTTTCATGTACATTGACGTTGGGGTGTGTGGTGGAAGCATATGAAATGATATAGGCAGTCACGGAGTAGTACTCTGTGGCACTTCTCCTGGGACATGGTGGACCTGCACCTGCTGCACAATTGAAACCTACACTCCTGTATACAGACTCAGAGGGTGAATAAGACAGTTGAAAATAACTGGAATATCCGGGGGGGCGCTGGCATGCTTAATGCACCTTCCATGGGGCCCCTTTAGGTTTAATTACATCACTGTTCTGCAGTCACCTCACCAGCCTTAGTGTCAAAATCTCAATTGTGTGCATATAGGTCTAGAAATGTAAGCAGACATGCTAAAGTATATTCGACTAATGTTCGCCCAGGGTTCGTAATTTGTGCTAACCTTGAAATATCATTAAGTGAAAGGAGGCACGAATGCAGCCTTCTGTGAATTACAGATGCTCTGCCATTTTAACTGACCATCTTTTCAGCTCTGCTCATTTGCATGAAAATATTGATGTCTGCAACCTTGCAAATGTGTCTCTTTAGTTGTGCAGATGGAAAAGAATCTCTCAAAATATAACATTCAGAAGTGTGTATGCTTTGAAAAAACTGAAATCTATTAATTAATTTTTTTTTATCAATTATGTAACAAATTTCGAAAAGCAGCATTCAAATTACAAACTCTACATCTCGCATTAAACAATTTCCATCTCATCACATTCAATACTGCTTTAAAGCTGTCTGAATCATTTTGAATAGTAGCTTCTTCCCTATCGTGCTTTCCATTAACACACACCTCTATCACAGAATTAACAGTTTCACTTAGTTAAAAACCATAATTTTATAGTTACAACTCATTTCAAATGTCATTTACTCTATCATATTCTGTAACTAAATTCTCTTTAGTAAAAAACCCTCTACAAGTCATTTCCCAAGTAATATCCTTTCTACACCAGTACTGTTCTACATCCTCTTTGTTGTGATATATATGGATGTTTTGGTTGCCATGGCTATCGAAAATACCTCATATGCATTCTGGTGATTAACTAAACTCAAGGGGGCTCAGACTCACAGAGTTCCCAATGTGGCTGTGTTCGTGATTTCAAAACTACCACATTATGAGGGGCAGACGGAATAACAGACTGCGCCAGTGGCCAATCGCAAAATGACAACCCACAACAGGCCCCGCACAAGGCAAACAAACCCTGCACAGCACTTCACGAAAGCTAAAGTGCTATAACATTGAAATGACTCAACATAACATTTCATAGCAGTTAATCTGACCTCAAGTTAAGTATTCATAATTGTAATTGCATTTATATAGCGCTTACTACCCCTAAATGTCTCACAGGAAGAATGACTAAGATTGCTTTCAAGTACATAAAAACACTAATGAAAACCCTTTCTTATGCAGAAGGTGCATATTTAACTCTGGATAAATATCTGCTTACTACCTCATTGATCATTTTTAAAATAAACAACTTAAAGGCAAGCCAAGAAAGGCGATTTCTCACAGGTTAACACTCCCACCCCGACATCCATCCATGCCATTACAAGGCCCTAACTTTGGCTGTGGCAAGTCTTCACACATTCATGTCAGTCAGGGATTTTAACAAGCTGCAGATACACACCCGTCCAAACTGATCGTAAATCGCTAGAACTGGCAATGCTCTCTCCTAGACTGCAGGCTATAATTACTTATATCCAGTGGTAGAAATGCATTAATAAACTACGGGAACTGTCCAACCAGAGAACTCCACAGAATAAAATCTATCTTTACAGAGTGAATATCTTTGAAGCAAAACGTTATGAGTAATCGACACCAAGGCCCAAATATTTAAGAGTGGACTGTCCTATGGCCCAATGTTTTACTAGCAAATCATGTAAGCTCCTCAGCATTAAGTAGCTGAGTGCACAGAGGCCCAACCTGCAGGAGCAAACATTGCAGGGACCCTACTGGGCGAACACTGAGGGTAACTAACATTTGAGGAGTTTCTTGCATCATGGCTAAAGTACACATTTTTAGGAGCAAATGGAAGCAAATGGGGGAGAGTTCGAGGATAACATATTTCCAATTCAAATTGCGCCAGTGCCCACCTTTCAGGAGTCAACAGTGCAGGGGCCCAACGTTTTTGCGAGCAGACAGAACCAGTGTCATAGTACCTAGCAGTAAACTTGCGCATATTTACTTTTGCCTTCCTCCACACCCCTCACTGGTCAAACTGTCTTCTATTTTGTTCCTGTGTATTTTCAATTTTTTGCCCATCAGGTATAAAAATCATGCAGCAATTTCCAATACAGATTTTCAATATCAACGGACCGTTGCCTCTTCACAGTTGCCTCCACAATTATTCACAGTGCCCAGCTTAATTCTTCACTACTGTTACAATATGTTGAATATTTCCTCTTTATTTATTTTTTGCTTGCTCCTGAAGACACCATTTGAAGAAACACAAGTACGACACCTGCCGCATTCCCTTGAGGAATGCCAAATAAAGAGATTCCCTGTTTACAGTCAAATAAGTTTCCATTGCATCATTAGAAATACTGCATTTAATCCACCTCTCTATTAGAGTGTGGAATGGCTCCATCTGGTAAGCAATTTCACAGGGGTATGCCGGTTACAGGCAGGAAACGGGGAGAGTTGAGATTCCCTCTAGTGGGGAAACCTTGCCAATTAAAAATGGAATGGGCTGTCTGTCTAGTCACTTAGTTTTGGGAGAGGGGCAGGAATGTCTGTCGGTATCCTGGCATATCCAAAAGGTTACCATCAGGCATCACATTGGGGACCACTATCTTGTGCTGCACATACACATAGCACTCCAAGAACTCCAGCAATCACCAGTCAATTCACAAAGTGATGGACCAAAAAATTCAACATTTAATAAAGGCACCATTCATATATGTGCCATACAAGATGAAGGCAAGGGACCCCTGTTATGGGGGAGGGAACTAGCTTTAGAGGGGGAACCAGTAGGCACCACCCCTGTTGGAGTACAGGTAAAGGGCCTGAATATATAACGGTACCAACAGTCTCCATGTAGCTTGGATAGAAAAGGTTGCAGCCACTCTTATGGCGAACCTGCAGCTAACCTACCCTTTAGTAAACCTGGAGCAGCCCTTGGTACCCCTAAAAATAGGAGTCATGAAGACAGAAAGAGAAAGTACATGTGGCTGAAAGCCCTTTATACTTTCTGTAGTTCTCACCAGTTCCCTTTCCTCTAGACCGCCAGCAGCAAATAAAAGGCTGTTGAGACACTAAGGACGTGTCATGAGGTCAAGCTGGTTATGTCATCAGGTGTCAAAAAGTGTGTCAGTGATGTCCCTTCCACAACCCGTGTTAATCTGGTGTGAGCCTTGGCAGAATCACACGTGCCTAACAATTGCGAAAAAAAGAAAATAGGGCAAAGCACCGTAGCAGTCTTCTCGTCACATTTCTTATGCAACAAAACCAGCAGCACGGCCTGTGTTGCAAGGACCACAATTCTTTCACAAGTAGCCTCTTACACTTATCTCCACAACCCATGCCATGGAGACATAGCTCCTAGATTTGGGCTTTAATTTCATAACAACTGCCCGCTACACAGTGCAATTTTCAAGAGACTCGTGCGGAAGGGAGGAGTTGCAGGCCAGTAACTAAGCTGCTGGTTTAGGAACATTCACGCAATCTCCCTGTGCACAACTGTAATGGTGAGAACTTTAAAGGTCAGTCATTTTACGAACCAATCAACGCACAGCGTGTCTCACTACCCCACTGGGATTACGCTATGTAAATAGGGACAGAAACTACTTGTGCTCGTGTTGTTCAGTGCATATCTATTTTATACTGGGCTCTCAATGCAAATGTTGTTGCATATGTGCACTGACGACGCTTATGCTGTCTGGCCCTAGTGCGTGCTGAGAATCATAGTGGTTCGGATTCGTGGAACAAATTTGACTCAAGCAAGAATAGGCATTAATGATTTGTAACTAAAAAGCCTCCGACTGAAAACTTACTTTGGGTCTTCCTACTGACACGAAGTGAGGTTTCAACCCGAGACTGAAAAAACGTAGTTAGAAAAATTAAAAATTAAATTTATCTATTTTTTTGTTCTAAACAGAAGGTGTTTTCCAAACCACTGGGATCTTCCCGAGTTTCCCTAAGTGCAGCGACGTTAAATACAGTCCTAAGTCGTCACAGCCCTTATACACCTAGCAGACAATGTCCTCCTTATTGCACTGCTTAGGCTTCAGTGAGGAGAGAGCCCGTGATGTTGGCGCCTCATTATACAGTGGCCTGGCGATGGCGAAGATAGTAGTTCTTTTCTTGGGCCAGTTTACAGAGGCTAAAAAGAAACGGCCCACAGGTGCCCCTGAAGCACCGGCCCATCGCCCCATGCCCGCCTTCCCAATCCGACCCTGTCAGAGAATATTCAATAACAGACTTACAGACTGACAGTTACAGGCAGCTGAAGCCGAAGCCAACGGGCCTATAAGTTAATAGTTAAAAACTGCCCGCCTGGGCCTTACCTGGTGAACTGCCCGAGTTCACAACTGGTCCAGTCCTTCCTACTGCCCTACTTCGGACAGCAACCTGGCAGCCTACAGTGTGGCAGCGGCAAGCAACCACATGGACTAGCTGCTGCTGGTGATGCTTCAGGGCAGACTGCCTCCTCACTGCTCTCCGCTTTAATGCAGTCCGTCCGTCTCGAGGAGTGACGCAGTAAAATGGCTGCCACTCCAACTGCCACTGCAGACTGACTCACGCGCGTGGGAAGCAGTCTGAGATCGAGTCTGCGCAGACTCGACTCCTTGGCTGCCCGCCTGCCACACCCTTTCCCAACTCGTCACAGGGTGGGTCCCACCATGCCCTGGGACGAGTTGGGAAGGGGTGGGGTGACACCGTGACAAGCTCTCCTCCACTCTCTGATTGACGTGGAGAGTTAGCGATCCCGGGCTTGTATTTAAAACGCCCGGGGCTAACTTAACCTCCACGCCATCAGGGGGTGGAGACTGGGCCTTGCAGCTAGGTCTTTGCCGAGCTGATGACATCACAGCCTTCAGGGCTGTGAGGTTCTCAGCCGGCAAACACGTAGCAGGCTTCTTTGGGCCCGGCCGCCCGGTAGCAAAGCAATCAGTCACCGTCACGTGACAACAGCCGGGAGCTGCGGCGGTATTGGTGAGTGGGGCAGACTCGCAGAGACAGTGGAGATTTAATTTTGAAATTCCCAAAGAATAACACGTGTTATTCTTTGGGAATTTCAAAATGAAATCTTTTGATAAATGTAACTGGGGCGGAGCCCCGACGCCCTCAAAGAGAAACCGCCACTGCCCATTTTTGATTGGGGATCCTGGAGAAGTCATGAAATCCCTCTGTATCCACAGTTGGCCAAAGTCATGCACAACCGCGTACCCATATTGACTGTCCGTAAATATGGTTACTCTTAAATTTTTCCCAATTTTGGAAGCTTTGATCAGAGCAATTAATTCAGCTACTTGTGCAGACTTGACTCCTGGTAAATGGGATGCTTCGACTATTCCAGATAGTTCACACACAGCATAGGCTGCGCTCAATTTACCATCCTCATGCCCTAGGCATGAGCCGTCCACGAACAGCTCCCTATCTGGATCTTTTAGGAGCATTTCCTGTATGTCAGGATGCGGTTTTGTACACAATTCTGTGACTTTTAGACAATCATGTTCTGGATCGTCCTTAACTTCTTCAAAACTTGGATCTGGCAATAATGTAGCAGGATTCACAACAGTGCACCTAACTATGGGCACATTTTCAGCTCCAAGAATAATTCGTTCATACCTTGTCATCCGACTAGGTGTGAGATGCTGAGTTCTAGTCCTTGTCAACAGGTTCACAACTGCATGTGGGACAAACACTGTTACAGGATATCCCACCACTATCGACTCACTTTGTTCAATGCTCATACAGGTAGCAGCAACTGCTTTCAAACAGCCTGGCAATGCTGCCGCCACTGGGTCCAATGTAGCAGAGAAGTATGCTATAGGACGCCTCTCTATTCCATGTCTTTGAGTTAACACTGAAAGTGCACAATTTTCTCTTTCATAGCAAAATAGTGCGAATTCTGTTGTATAGTCAGGCATGCCTACGGCAGGTGCCTCACACAAAGCATTTCTTAATTTTACAAATGCACTAGCACTTTCATCATCCCATTCAACTGGATCTTTAGCTTTCTTTTTGGTTAGCTGAATTAAAGGCTTTGCTAGTTGTGAAAACCCTATAATCCATTGTCGACAGTAACCTACTATTCCAAGAAACATTCTCACTTCTCTTTGTGTTTCTGGCATTTTCATTTTCTTGATTATTTTTATTCTATCAGATGTTATTCTTCTTGTTCCCCTTTCAATTTGGTGTCCCAAATATTTAACTGCTGTTGTACAAAACTGCAGCTTCTCAGGTGATACTTTGTGTCCTTCCTCAGCCAAATGGTTGAGTAATGCAATTGAATCTTCAACACAATCATCATGAGTTTTGGATGCTATCAATAAATCGTCAATATACTGCACTAAGACTGAACTCCTAGGTAGCACTAATTTCTCTAGACACCCTTTCAGTATTTGATTGAAAATGGAGGGACTTTCTGTGTATCCTTGAGGAACACGATTCCATACATAGACTTTATTTTTGAATTTAAACGAAAAGAGACATTGGCTATCTGGGTGCAACGGTATCGAAAAGAATGCTTGGCATAGATCAATCACAGTGAACCATTCTGCACTCCAGGGTATCTGGTATAGGATTACTGCAGGATTTGGTACTATAGGACAACAAGGTACTACTATTTTATTAATTTTCCGCAAATCCTGAACAATCTTGTACTTTCCACTAGGCTTTTTCAAACCCATTATTGGTGAATTACAAGGACTACTCATAACTTCTTTTAATATGCCTTGTTTTACCATTCTGTTAATTTCCTCGACAACTCCTGCTTTTACTTCTGCACTCATCTTGTACTGTCTGGTATTTGGGAAAATTGCACCTTCTTTTACAGTGATCTTTACTGGGTCTATATTTGCCATAAGACCTACTTCTTTCCCCGTAAAATCCCATACCTTAGAGCTCACTGTAGTTCTTAGCTCTTCTGGTAATTCGTCTTTTGTTATCAAGGAGAACATCTCATCCACTTCAGTACCTTGCTTTGCTAGCATGAACTTATAAACATGATCTTCATCTGGGGTTTGTACTGCAACACCATCCGATGTGCAAAAAATTGTGCAATTCATTTTGCACAGTAAGTCTCTGCCCAATAAGTTTACTGGACTAGAATCACACACCACAAATTGGTGCATTTCTCGGAAGTTTCCTATCTTTACTTCCATTGGCTCAGTAAGGGGTGTTCTGATCTTTTGATTAGCTACACCTACAACTTGGATAGCTTCTCCAGAGAGAGGGAGGTCTGGGATGTCTGCTGTTCTTACAGTAGAACGGGTAGCACCAGTGTCCAAGAGAAAAGTGATATCATTACCTTTTACTTTCCCTTCAACATATGGACCTGACTGATCTACCGGTAAGGATGCGCCAAGTACGCACTCCTTCTCCCCTCTCTTAGGCACCGTCATTGATGTCTATATGGATCAAATTCGTCCTGTAAAAGAAACTGTGAAGTTACATATTCATTCTTACCACTTCCTCCTTGATATCCGACGTCTGTACCGTGCTTTGCTCTGCTTACATTACCCTGTATAGGGACAGGTGGCAACTGACTCTGAGGATTTACACCCTGCTGTGAGTCATTCTGCGTCTGTGGATTTAAATTATGATTTGGGCCATTATTATTTCGAATCTTTTTACATTCGTCCTTTCAATGTCCCAACTTTCCACATCCATGACAAGGAAATTTCTTTTTAGCCTCTTCTCTACTCATTCGTCCTCTCACTTTTCCACCATTCCCTGTGTCACCATTCGTTCCAGATTCTTTTCCCTGACTTTTTGTCGGATTATCCAAATGAATTCCCTGTCGCTCAGCCATTTTCACTTGAGCCCACATCAACTTTTCTTGCAATTTCTTGTGCCTATCCTCAATGTCATCTCCACAATATTTAGCATATTTCAAAATCTCATCAATAGGCTTTCCCTGCCAGCATAACATATGCTGCTTAATCATCTGACAAATCTCTGGTTTTAGACCATAAACAAACCGATAGACAAACTGACTCATATTTTTGTCTCCAATATCCTCGAATCCACTATACTGTTTGAACACCTGTAATCGACGTTCATAATAGGCATGTACCGATTCACTTGGTTCTTGGGTAGTCCTGTCTATTTTCACCCAATCTGTTTCTTTTGGTGGTATTTTCCCCTTTAAATAAGTTATTACTTGGTGATACTTTTTCATCACATCATTTGATGGGGCACCTGTCTTTGGATCTCTAGGATACTCTTCACTCGGCCAGTCGACTGTAATTTTACAGTCTGTCCATAAATCGGCAGGTACCACTATGTCAAACAAACCATCTAAGTCCTTTAACAATACCTTTGAAACTTTCACAAACCTCTCAACCTGCTTGTACCATTCAATTGGTTTTTCTCTCAATTTTGGGAAATCATTTGTAAATGACAAAATATCTTGTCTGCTCCATGGGACATGAACATAACCTCCTCCAGGTACCTCTCGCATCGGGTACATCTGCTCTACTTTCCCTGTTTCCTTCAGTAAATATTCAGAAGCTGTTCTACTGCAACGTGCCTCTTCCTTTTTCTTTGTCCATCTAGTTTTCCATTTATCTAGTTCTCCCCATTTCTGTAATACTGACATCAATTCTTTCACTTTTAGTTTTCTACCAGATGTATTCATATTTTCTAGATCTTTGTCAGTAAAGTCTGCTCTATAGGGTTTCTGTAGTACTTTTGACTTTCTTATTTCAATTCCCATTTCTGAGGCCAAATCTGTTAATTTTTCATGGAATATCTTTACATTTCTGGTTATGCTTCTACATACGAGCAGTAATTCTTCCTCACTATAGGTATTCAATCGATCTACTCCTACGTTGCCTACTATCATTTCTTCTAATTCGACTTTCAATTTATAAATGTCCATAATCTTTGGGGGTGAACTTTGTCGGTCTGATCCCTGCACCCACCTTTCCAAGTCTTCTGGTGTTACTACTGTTGCACTCTTAGTTCCTGATGATGTTATAATATTTACATCCTTTGAACAACCAGGTGTGACTCTTCTTGGGGTGCTATTTATGGAATCTCGAATAGGTAAATCCATTAATGAAATCATTGATTCACAATCACTGATATGGTCATCAATTATTACAGCTTCAGGTTTAAGAATATCCACAGGTGTAGGCATAACTAAGGATTTCGAACAATTTACTTTGTCACCATATAATGGAACCACGGGACCAATTGTTACAGGTATGGTCAGGGAATCAGGATGTACATTCAGCTGTTATTTTCTGTATTAATTCTGCTCTGTTTCTGTCTATAGCCTCTCTTTCTTTATCCTGAAGTACCCTATTAACTGATGGATTATGCAATACTTGCGGTACCAATGGTGTTCTTAAAATTGGTGCACTTGGGGTACATCCACTTGTCCCTTCCTGATATGGTGGAGGGTTCTTTAATATTTCTTCCATAAATTCGTCCTCAGAATCTCCAAACCCTGTCAAATGTTTTGTCTTTTCTTTGCATTTGTTCCCTAACGGTTCATCTGTCATGAAAACTGGATACAAACCCTCGGTAAGCATCGCTCTTCTCCACTGTTTCATCTGACTGTCTCTTGACTCATTTTGGTATCTAGGAAAAAATCCCCTATAACCCCTATTGCTTCTGGGTCTATCACGTTCAAATGCCTCTGTTTCCCATTCTTCTAGGGCTTCGTATTGCGTTAATCTTGGTCTGGGTTCTAAGTCATTCATTCTTATTCTTAAAGTTTGTAGAATTCTCCCATTGAAAGTACCATTCTCTGGGAAAGCTAATATTCCGTCATCTTTGGTATATTCTATCCAATTTTCTAACCATACGCACGTATGATAACCCCTCTCCATCATCATGAAAGAGGCGGGCGTTTTGCCGGTGGAATAATAATTCCTTCCCTAGTTTTGATGGGTTTATCCTTCTTAAAATAATTCTTAATCTTTTGTAAAAATGACATTTTTCTCTTTTCTCCGTACATTTTGGGTATATATCTATGTATCGAATTATATTCGGCAAAACCTAGGAATCTTCTGTCTGGACGGGTTCCTGTCAAAGTCGGATCGCGTTGCCACATACAATCTACACTGTCCACTAAGATTTCAATTTCTATCCTGACAACCAATCAAATTCCAGTTAATATTTGTCTCTGAACCAATCCTAGCACGGCTTTTCAGTGACGTCTGTCTGATGACCCCTCCTTTACAATCTGCGCTTCTCTGTCCCTCGCTGTTTCAACCAATCCCAGCGCGACACCTGTGACGTCAGTATTACTTCTATCTACTGACCCCTCCTTTACAAGACTCGCTTCACGCCCGCTGTTTCAACCAATCCCAGCGCGGCGTTTGTGACGTCAGCTTCTACTCCGGCAGCTGACCCTCCCTTTACAAAAATCGTACGCAAACTTTATTTTTCTCTACGCTTCTTATTAAAATTCAGTAACAACATAAAAACATTCGCTATCGTGCCAGTTTCTCTAAATTGGAAAAGATAGTTTCTCTCACACTTAGTAAAACCTTTCCGTTTACTAAACACACTACGAGTAAAACCCTTCCGTCTACTCTTCACGTAAGCTTCAGAAATACCTGCTACTTCTTCAATGTTACCCTTTCTAGGTGATATAACATCAAATTTTTACCAGCGTATTCCTTTGCTATTACTCACACACATAGATTCCCTAACAAGTACTGATAGCCCTGCTTAACTTTTCAGTACTATTTCTGCCTGACAGATAACCTCACTGCAGTATGGCTTCCACTTACCATCCGCTATTCAAATTTCCCCGGGGATTCTAGACAACATAAAACAAACTTTAAACAAACGGATGTTAGCTTATAAAAAATAAATTCTCATTACCCGATTAACAAAGTGCAACCATCCTCTGATAACCAGAAAACTGATCCAGCGGGTTACTAGCAACAAGCATTCTTACACTAAATACTCACCTGGGCCCATTCATTCAAACTACGCTAGCAAATTCCGCTGGTGGGTCAGTTGTACTCTTTATCAATATCCCTGCTACCAATTACCTTTTATGATTGAAGAGTAATGACTTACCGATGAACCCTTTGATAAATTGGGAAGTTTAAAATGAGTGACAATACCATTCATAAATCTGAAATGATCACTGAGTCAGGAAGTTTTAAACTGTTTATCTAAAGTTTTAGCAGAGTAAAATTACAATCCACATAATACTCAATCGTATATCAAGGAGGAAATATACTATAAATCACTTATTAAGCATCAAATGACGGTCCCTCAGAAAAGAGAAGATAGAGACAGCAGTACAGCTAAAGTTTATGCTCATAGTTACCTAAAAGTGTGAGAACCAAACCCCTTGGCCAAGAAGCTTTCCTTGAGGGGCGTACGCAGCAGATTTGGATCCCCCCATTCTCTTCCACGCCTCAAGGTGTTACCACAGGAGTGCCGCAAGGGTCCTCTTTGAGTCCCTTCTCTTCAACATCTACGTCACTCCTCTGGTACAATTAGCGGAGGAGCTAGGAGCCAAAATCGTTGCATACGCCGATGATACTCAACTACTGTTTACCTGGGGTAAATTGGAGTGTGATACCCTGAAGGTTAAGAAATGTCTGACAGCTGTCTTTCAGTGGCTCTCAGCGGCACAGCTTAAATGCAACGAAGAAAAATCGGAGATTCTTCTCTACGGCAATTTTCCCACGCGTTTCAGAGAGACTCTCTGGCCGGCCGGCTTTCCGCTACCATCCTCTTCTGGCCAACCGGTGAAGAATCTGGGCGTGTGGTTTGACGAAAATTTGTCTTTCTCGTATCACATCAAAAAATTGGCCGGGAGCTGTTTTGGGATACTGAAGTCACTCAGGAAATTTCTCCCCTTGCTCCCTAGGGATGCAAGGGAGACAGTGACCAGGGCGTTGATTTTTGTCTCGCCTTGATTACGCCAATGCCCTGTACATTGGTCTACCAGATTACTCTCTTAATAAACTGCAGGTCGTCCAGAATGCAGCAGCCAGGCTTTTATTCAACATTCCTATCAGAAGCAGCGTTAGACAACATCTGCGCACCTTGCACTGGCTGCCGGTCACTAAGCGTGTTAAGTTCAAAGCCCTTGTGGTTGCCCATCGTGCTCTCCACGGATTGGGGCCAGCTTACCTAAGGAAGCGCTTTGAGTTCTATACCCCTACCAGAGATCTGAGGTCAGCTTCTCAGTATCTTGCCCGGTTACCTTGGGTCCGTCGTCAAAGAATGGGGGGCAGATCTCTGGCATTTCGGGCAGCCACCGCCTGGAATTTGTTGCCCTTCTCGCTGCGTAACACCCATGATCTTAGACTTTTTAAAAAACAGCTCAAAACACTTCTGTTTTAACCTGCGATTCTCTTTCTAGCTGCACCTTAAGGCTCGCGCCGGGACACTCCTGGGAGTATCTGAGCGCGTTATAAACTTCATTAACAGTTGGAAAAAGGGTCCTAGAAAGGATGAAGATCAAGACCTCCGGACCAGGTTCAAGACGGAACAGGTGACCTCTCGACCAACGACGCCTGCGTCGTTCCCCTCTCTGACACTTCGTTCCTCCTCGATCTCTTCCGCGTCTTCCTTCTAATGGAATTCCGCCGCCCTCACCTCAGGACCTCTCTGGACAGCGGTTCAGTCTGCAATCGATCAGCTCGTTCTGTGTCAGCATCTGAGCTCTAAGCCCAATCTCCTGCTCTCACTAATTAGCTAATTCTATATCTATTATACCCTTCTATACCCAGGACCTCCCATTAATGTTTCAATTTTTATGGGCCCACTACTTCTGATTGGACAGGGACAGGGGGTTGATCCTCACACCATATCAATTTAGTTCAATTTCTTTAAGCCCATTGTTTTAAAATACCGCCCCTCACAATTAATACATTTGCTTTATTTCCCACCCGTCTCATGACAAAACTTAATACAAAATGTATATTCAATGTTGCAATTTGAGGGAACATCGCAGATGTAGTGGAGTTGACCAACAGGTCATGGCTTTGGATGTCTTCCAAGTTGACTTCATCGCTGTGTCTTGTTTTGCAGAGTGCATGCGCACATCCCATAGGTCTCGAGCTGCTGTTCTGTTAACCCAGGCCCCAAATTTACGAACAAATAAAATCAAAGAAAGAAACATATTAAAATAAAAAATAAATGTCTTGACTGTATACCCCCTATTTCTACTCTATTCCCATTTAATTATAAACTCTATCCCGCATTAGTAGCGTTAGAATACCACAATGTTAATTACAGCAAATGCGTAAGCTTTAGCACGTGAGAACATTAAGCAGCCATTTTAACACACACTGCGCAGAAGTTTCCCTCCAAGCAAAGAAAGACGTCATACCACGTGACATGGTTGACACATGCGCAGTAGAGTTTCCGCGCTTTAGCGGCCATTTTGGATTAGACAAGGATTACTTATTAGCGGAAACACATAGGCAAGCTTCTCTAGGATACTGTGTTCATGTATGCATTTGTTAGTAAAGACATTACAAAGTTTAATTAATTAATACTGTGAGAAGATTGTTTACGAGCAAGTCTCATTGTGAGTCCTTGCTCCATCAGTGGTGACCTGCAAGGATCAGCAGACCACCATTCCATGGAATATTTTTTTTTAAGCATCCCTTGTTCCATAGAGGAATCAGTGCTACTTTTACAAAACATACACCAGAGAAGAGCAGACAATGGTCTCCTGGACCAATGCCAGCTGTCCCCGATGCTACCAACGCAATTCACAAAGGCAAAGGGGTCCCAAGGAGACCCCTTCCTATTTGTGAATCAATTGCCACCTCCTTTGAGGTATTGGTAATGCATCAATGTTTTGCGAGTAGAATTGATGTTGCAGACCATTGATACATTGCACACTGAATCACAATTTGGAAGTAACGCCCCATTTACACCCCTACAAAATTACAATTTGGTATGGGTTGCAAAACTCAGTTTACGAGTCATAGAAACATTTTACATTTGCAAATGGCATTTTGCAGTCTCAACCCCAATGATTTTGTGACTTGCAGAGTACACAAATGCACAATACCATTGTATATCTGGACTACAGTCACTGTGATTTTCACATCCAGCTTTACTGTGAGGAGGTGCTGCATAATTAGGGCTGCAGTGTCGTCGTGCACAGACTTAATTTGGTAAATAGAATTATTGTAATTCCATGAAGCAAATAATTCATAAAGGCAGAAAAACCTAATTCCAACCGGACATACATTGTTCAGGTTGCAAGATGATATTGGAGTCTGTGTTGGGGCTCCACGGCCAAAATTATATCATTGAACCTTTCAAAACACCTATGTGTCATCATGACACCACCCTTATGGGTATGAGAAATGCTGTTGTCTTGTAGCTTCTTGAGCTTATGTGTATAGCATGGGAATTGACATCTGTATTGTGTAGTGCACACTAATTGTTTTGGCATTACAGAGTTTATTTAAGGTATGGATCAAGAAGGTTTTTTAAATTTGTTTGTATCTCTCCGGCCTCGTTTAGTCGATGTTTGATTGATCTGAATTTTAAAATCAGGACGGCTTGCCTTCTCAGTGGCATATTCTCGAAGCTGACCCCTCTCTGATTTGTTTTTACAACTTCAAGAATAGTACACCTAGGTTACTTTTGCACAATGGTCTTGTTAGAGAAAGTAGTAGAACAATGGTGCGGTCACTGTTGCACGACTTGTGCTGAATACTTGTTTTGCAAGTCTCTTAGTATGTTTTTCCAATGTAAAGAACATTATAGGGGCACACCATTGCACAAACCACAATTTTTTCATTACAATTAGTAAAGGATGAATGGAAAATCCAAATGTTATGTGATAATTCTTTTGCTGTTATTGTATGATGGCAAACTGCACAATGGCCGCACCGGTAATGACCAATGATCAGAGCTAGAACCTAAATAAATGAAAAATTATTCTGTTCTTTAGCGTGAATAGGAAGATGGGCTCATAGAAGTTCAGATTTAAAATTGCAATTCCCTTTGAGTCTCATTAGATTTTGGCTGGTGGTTGCTATAGTGGTACCAATACATTGCATGGATCAATGGTAGATAATCATACCCATGGTTTGGCTTCTGTTTTCCTCTTTTCATTTTAATGTCTCCTCTGAGGGGAATAAACAAACATCTTTTGTTGGCATTTTTAAGACTTTTTTAGATATCCTCTAGATGCAAGTTCAGAAATAAGCTTACCTGAGTCTTCAAAGTATACTTCTTTGGTGGGAAATTTGTGTTTTATTCTAAGTACCTGGCCAAAAGGGAGATTTTCTCTTGGGCAGAAGTTTTGGTAGTGCAAAAGGATATTTTCTGTTTTCTTTTTGTGGAGGGTTGTCACAAGGTGCCCTGAGTCATGTGAGATCCATATGCCCAAGAACCTTATTGTTTGGCTAATATGGTGCATCATAAACTTAATATCTTAGGATCTACTGTTGAGCCAACAAAACAATTATTGTAGTGTCTTCATTGCTGGTTCAGATGTGAGAAATGCCATAATTGTACCAATCTTAGGTGGTAATGTTTTCAAAGTATGGTTTGCAATTGTAAATCCATTATCCTCTTATTGTGCCACGTAAACAATAGCTAGTTTGGAGGCATAGGATCAATACATTGCCCTTTTTTTGAAAGAGGTAATCCCCTTAAAAAGAGAAGAAATTCTTCTTTGGGCTACCTCTGCCAATGAAACAATGAATTCTGTATGCCCCCTGTGGGGCCATAGACATTGATGTTGGTACCATTCAGTAATTTCTAAATCTTCATCTTGGATGAAGGTGTATTAAAACTCTACTTCCAACATTACCAAATTTGATCTGTTTTGTTAAAAGTTTGCTTTCCAGTCTGTTAATGATGTCAGTTGTATCTTTGACATATCATCTAGTTGTTTAAAAAAAAATGTTTTGAAATAAATGGATGTATTTGTAAATAGGATCAAAAATTGATTCATATCAATGGGGCTGACTAAAGGTTTTTTTTCATTCTTATGTACTTTCGAAAACAAATGAAGCAGGGGGGTTTGAGGTTTTTTTTTATCACAAAAGAATGCTCATTTGAGCTGAGCTAACCTTGCTTCACTCCTTCATCTGCCAACCATTTTATTCTCATCCAGTTCTGCTATTGGATTGATAATTGATCATTCGTAGTGTTCATGGTTGTTTACTTGGCAGATTCCCTCAGCATTGTAGTCTTGTCTATTAAGTATTACTATTTCACCTCCTATGTCATTAGGCTTTATATTATCTCTTTGTTAATATTTACCTAGGACACTGCTGTGAACTGTTCACAAGACATATTTGGTTTGAAGTGCCTTTTCTTGAATTCCATATATTCAATTGATGACATTACTCTCATTTCAAATGTAATTATTTGGGGGGATGGGCGATGATGGAGGACGGAAGGTAGATTTAATTGGTAGGTCTGTCTCATCACCCATTGTTAAAGAAGCTTGTAAGTCAAACTAGGCTATTCATTCCCATTTGTTTAGGAATTAAAAATTGCAAGTTTCATATTTAAAAGGTCCGTGGCCTTGATGGTACTAGGGAACAGCCTAAGGATAACAAGCTTCATTTGGTCTTCATTCAGAGTGAAACTGGGAAGTTTAATCACTGGAGATTCTTTCACCATCTGAATATTTTCCTTTTGGGCCTGATTTCCCCTGTTTTGCAAATTTGCTTGTACGTGCTCCTTCTTCTTTTTCAGCCTCAGCCTAAAAAAGGATTCAGTTGTTTCATACCTAGATGTTGTTAGACTTTTGTCACTATTTGTATTGTCGTCTGATTCAAATGATGAGAGTTGTAAAACGTAATAAACTACTTCTTGGAACAACCATGATATGTAAGAGATGATGTTTCATTATCGGGTTTATTAAAGAAGTAATGTCTTAGAAAGGGATGTAGAACTTTTAGCCTGAAATTCATTTAATCTGTTTTTGAGTTTTTTGATTATGTGTGATTTATTTTACTTCCTGGGCTTGTTTATTCACCTTTTCTAACAATTTGTTGCTGTGTGCTATTTGTTGTTTTCTGCAATCAGTCTTTTGATTTCTTATAGATCTTTCAGATTTAATATTTGGGTAGTTTCAATATCCAGCACCAGAAAATTACAACTACATTTGGCTTCTACAAAGCTGATTTATTTTTGATATATCTCTCCTTCAACAAAAATGATTAGAATATTACTAATTTGCATTCCATATAGAGTGTTACCAGCCTTAAGACACTGTAGTTCTGTTCTTGTTTGTTTTTCATGGTGATACAGCTAATGGTTATTTTAGCAAAAATGGAGTGGGGGGGGTTCAAGCAATTTTTGTATAAGATCTTTTGAGTAACTGAGTGTGCCTCTTTCAGACGTTTCTCCATGGTAGATGTGATGACTATGGGAGAAGCTAAAATGATGGATCAGCAAATCCAAAATACTGCAAAACAATTGCAAGGCTTCATAAGTAAAACCTTGCACTCACTGCTTAATTGGAAAAAAATAAATTTTGGGGCCCAAACATTTACTCAGAAGCTTGAAGCTAGGACTGCTGAATGTCCACCTCATGCCTCTTTCATCCACCACCACACACTCTCTTCTCCATTATCTCACTCTTGCAGGTTCTTTTTCATCCCTGATTTTTTTCTCTTTGTTACTGTTTTTCTGTTCTCTTTTTTTCAACTTTTTTTTACTTTTCTCTCTCTTGTTCTGGGTCAAAGTCTGATGATGGATAAGTCCCAGTGGACTCCGCCTGCAACCACCTGCAACCACTGGCTGAAATTCAGCACTGCTCGTAATCAAGAATGTATTTTCTTATAAAGCTGGATGGGCTTGGTAATGCAATTCAGAAAAGAGACCCCACCTGGGCTACACAACTGAAGTCATCAATTAAACATATCCATGAGAACTCATCACATAGAATGCTATGTTTACTTGATGACAATAAACTAAGCACTTTCTTACAGTTTCAATATTATCTTAATGTACTTCAGTTGGAATAGCAATAGAGAAATTTGCCGATAACAAAACAATATATTGAGCTTCTTATCTATGCATGTGTTGTCAACTGATAAATTAGATGTTAAAGGTTGTGGATAAGCATTAGTGCTTCTATGGAAACAGATATGTTCTAGAGGCTCTGTAGAAGAGCTACAATTCTGTCTTTAAATCCCATTGTACCAACTTCTTCAAAGCGTTATTCTTGGTAAATACTTTTTTGGCTAGTGTCCCAGTTTGCTTTTCAGGCACCATATCCTAGATAGTGTCCCGGGGGTGTAGCAGGCATACGTGCCCACTTTGTGCCCCCCTACCCCTGGGAGTGGCCCCTTCTGTAATATGAATTGTACCAAAACACATCATATGCAGATGTGATCACTAAGGGGCGCTTCCACATTTACATGCAATAGTGTCCCCATTTAAATGAGAAAAGCCTTTGCACTGTGTTACGGACACAGGCATTAGAATGTCGGAAGAGCAAAAGTGACAAATATATGCAAGTGGCATGTTCTGTGTCTAAATGGATGAAAAGTGTTACGGAAGAGCGGGAGGAAAAGAAGATTTGAAAAAGAAAAAAGATGTAGAGAAACAGAAGAAAAAGTGTGGAAGTAAGAAGGATTAAATAGGATAGGGGTAATAGGGGAGAAGATGGTGGAAGAGAATGGTGGAATGGAATGAGAAACTGAAAGGTGAAGCAAGGATGACCTGGGTCACACTAAGGGCCTTCCTTAGAGTTGAAAGGTGGGATACTCTGTCACAAATCTGACAAGTATCCTGTCTGCCCTTTTACTATTACTAGCTTTTGAGATTTGTAATACAGAGGATGGGATATGCATCATATTTTGACCAAGTATGCTATTCAGCAAACTCTAAATAAGGCCCTAAGAAATTTGTAAACATGACTTCCATAAGGCTGACTATACGAGGAATAGTAAGATTGCTGTGCTAGTTAAATATTTATGGATGGCCGGCTATCTGTAGCTACGTTCATTAGTGGTTTCTCTAATAGCTGTAAGGACATCGATAAGGACTGCTAATAAAGGCATTTTAAAGATTGGCCTTTTAGTAAGTTGGAAGAGTGATGTGGTGAAGGACTGTTTAATGCTGACTGTGTGATATTAATCTTTTAAAATAAAAATGTGTTGATTAGTAAGATCAGGACCGGTTTGTCTGGTGTGGGATTGAAGCAATATCAGACAGCCATGAAAAGGGATTTGCTTCTGTTGTATATTTCATGACAGGTGATATGTAATGAAAATGTAGTATGTGCGGTGCACTCCAATGTATAACTGTTTAAACAAATCCCTTTTGTTAGAATTTGTCAGACCTAACGGACTAGGTTATAGTGCGCTACGCAGTATTTGTGGGCTGCCTGTCCCACATGTGAGTGAATAAAGAAGGTCAAGTAAAACTTTTACGTGACAAACTGCGTGCACTACGAAGTAAGTTCAACAAGCTTAAATCAATGTGAACTAAATCATCAAAATGTATGCTAATGCTTTAAGACAAGACATTTAAACGAAAACACAAACAGATTTCAAGTTGGTTGTATTCAATAATTTTTCTTATTGAAAATGTCAAATCATAATTATATCATGTAAAACATCAAAGCGTGTTCACAATACATAATCTGTCGTAATTTTTGAACTAATACAAAGTTATCCAACCTGGATACATTTGAAATTTATACAGTGTAGTTTATACACAAACAATCAAAAATAGCCCGATGCATTTCGGGACGAGTCCCTTCTTCGGGGGCCACTGTAATGCAAAATATATATATACAAGTGAATATTAACTGCATGATTCTTAATTTATGAAAAATGAAACAACTTGCAAAAGTTTTTTTAACCACATAGCTATCAAGGTGAGACACCCAATTGCCTAATTTAGAACATATGTTGGTGATCATACTAAAAGGTAGAGAGAAAATGTAATGAGCGAGAAATGGAGAGAGGAAGCGTTGCCGTCACCAGTGAATGTAACTGTTAAAACGTCCTAGACGTTACCCCCATAGGGAAAAGAACCAATTGCCATAAGCTACCTTATGCTCCATGTTGTGAATCACATGCAAAATGTAAAAGAAGGAAAAATGAAAAAGAAAAATAATGACACGTAAAAAAAAATCTGACAAATACTTTAAACAAACCTGCCGGTCAGATAACTGAATAAAAACGTGTGATAACACGACGCAAATAGACTGCTAAGCTGAAAAGATGCGCTGTAAGTCAACAACCTGAAAATAACAGGAGTGGAAGTAGATAAGAAACGTGAATGAAAGTGATATAAAAAACTAGCCTCAAACCCATAACAACTAAGACAATACCTGAAAATGCGGGTAAACCAACGTAATCATCTGCAACAAAATGCAGAGAAATAGTAAATACAACAAGCTTACAAAAAGCCCCAAAGAGCTGCCAGTAACTTACAAACCTACAATCCAGGATCTAAAATGTGTAACTCACCAAAATGAAAGAAAACAGCGTCTCATGTAGAAGATCGTGACTGCACCATAGCCAGTAGTCAGCACTAATCCTGTATTTAACTACCGCGGAAAACCCACGGAAATTGAACATATCACCTGACTCCTATCGTGAGAAACAAAGAAAGGAAAACTGTGAAAAAAAAACTGTGTCTACAGAGCCGCCATCTTGGAAAGATGCGCTCTGAGGTGAATTAACCTGCCAGCGTGCTCTGAAAAGTACCTTAAAACCGCATTAACCCTAAGGCGGTGAGTGACTACACCGAAATAACTAATGAGTGCTGGTCCTGTTAAGAGCTGTCGCGGAAGCCCGCGAAAATTACAAATGTCACCTAACTACAGACTTGAAACATAAAAACGGAGAAAACTGTACGCGCGAAGCCGCCATCTTGGAAGATGTACTAAAAAGTGTGTTTAACCTGAGATTCTGCTCTAAGGAGTGCCTCAACACTGCAAAACACCCTGACAAACTGAAAGAAACATGAGAGAATACTGCGAAGTAAACCAGATAATGAATGCATGCAAAAAGATACCACCACCAATAACCAATGAATTAATCAACAACACCGGAAGTGTGCTAAACCCCGTTAAACATGCATGGAACCGAACACAAAAATTACATGTATAATGGTAAACGAACGAAGAAAAATTGTAACCAAGTGCTAATAATATGGAAAGAATAACACATGAAAGAATAAAGACGAAAAATTCACATGACATGCAACGATCGGATGAAGAAATATGATGAAGAAATAAACAGTAGATTGAAAAGATACAGTTGATAAAACAATCAAGTTGATAACAAATGCACACATAGCTCAATAGTAGAATTCTGGTGATAAACCGGATAACTTCAATGATGATACAAAATCAATTAAAAAGATAACAAAGAACAGCGTATATCTACACGTAACAAATAGTACACTCTGTCTTTGAATGGGGATGAATACTAAGTGTCCTGATGTGGCATAAACTACCTTGACGTGGATGACACTATACGAAAATAAACAATAAAAATGTTTGAAAAATAAACACAATGTAAAGTGAGAGCAGTTCATTCATAAGGTGTGAGCAATTCCTCCTCTAGACATGAACATTGTTTACAGAAAACAACTCAAATCTAATTTGTCATTGAGACCAAGTGGCATCATGGTGTTAAGCCTTCTAATCCAGAACACCTCTCTTTGTAACAATTTTTTGCTGAGATCAATTCCTGTCTGCGATACAAGTTTTTCCAATATCATAAACCGGAGTTGAGAAATATTGTGACTTTGCTCCATCCAATGGACTACTAGATTTGAGTTCGTATTTTTGTTTCTGATCATGCTTTTGTGTTCTCCAATACGAACTTTCACTTTTCTCTCAGTTTTTCCAACATATAAAGAACCGCATGGGCATTTAATACAATAAATCACATTCATACTGTTACAATCTGAAGAATGAGTAAGAGAAATTTTGATGCCAGTCCTGGGGTGTGTAATGAAATCCTGTTGCATGACACTGTTACAGTGCGTACAATTGGTACATCTTTTCATCCCTGTTGGTTTAATGTTGGTGCTCCAATTTTTTTTGGCTAGGAGTTCCTTGAGATTGTTACTGCGGGTGTAAGCAAACAGTGGTGGTTGGTTGAATGAGACACCAAAATCAGGTTCCCGTACTAATAGTTCCCATCTATTGAGGATAATTTTCTTGATGCTTTTGGACTTCGTGGAAAATTTCGACACAAAGACCGGCCTGTTGATGGGTATTTTTGGTTTGATGGTTAAGAGAGTACTTCGTTCAATTTGATGCATGCGATCCTCCGCCCGTTTAATGGTAGATGAGGGATATCCACGTGCTGTGAATCTAGTCCTGATCCTGTCGAGTTCTTCATTCAATTTCCCAGTAGTAGAAGATATTCTTTTGGAGCGAATCATATGAGAATATGGTAAGTTCTGTATCAATTTGGGAGAGTGAAAACTCTGAAACAGGAGTGTATTGTTGCGATCAGTGGACTTGATAAACACGCTAGTGTCGATGTTGAAATCAGACTTACTCACCAAGACGTCCAAAAAGGGTAAACTAGTCTCACTAATGTTTGAAGTAAATTGAATTCTACTGTTTCTAGAATTCAAAACTTGAATTTGATCTTGGAGAGATTCTTTGGTGTTGGACCAGATTAAAAAAATATCATCAATGTAACGACGATATGTAATGAGATGTTTACTCCAGTTCAAATTTTCAAAGATGTATTTTTCTTCGAATGCAGCCATAAAAATATTCGCGTATGTGGGCGCCCCCAAAACCCATGGAAGTACCACTAATTTGAAGAAAGAATTCATTCTGATAATAAAAATAACTGTGCTGTAAACAAAATTGTAGTACCTCCAAAAGAAACACTTTATGAGCACGCATGTCCGGTTGATTAAGTAATGCCCATTCAATGGCTTCCAAACCTTCTTGTAACGGTATAGAAGTGTATAGTGATGTGACATCAATGGTACATAACATACATTCAGTCATGTTGGTTAAATTCAACTGTTGTAAATGTGATAGAAAATCAGTGGTGTCTCGTGTGTACGATTTCCAAGAGCGTACAATTGGTTGGAGAAATTGATCGATGTAAATGCCAAGAGGTTCAAATAATGACCCGCATCCGGACACAATGGGTCTGAATGGAGGATCGGTGGGATGTTTATGTATTTTTGGCAACATGTACATGTGTGGCCTTTTCGGGTGCTGCTTGGTGAGGAAGCTTTTGGTTTTACTGGAGATCCAGTCCATATCCTGAGCATTGTCCAAAATGATCTTTAATACTTGTAATATTTCGTTAGTGGGATCATGATCCAATTTAAGATAGGTATTTTCATCCATCAGATGTTCTTGCACCTTTCGATGGTAATATGACGAGTCCATCATGACTAAGGCACCTCCCTTATCTGCGGGCTGAAATGTCAGAGTTTCTTTGTTAGCTAGATCTTTCAAGATGTTCCTTTCCTGTTTGGACAGATTTTGACCTTTATGTTGCTGATAATTCAATTTAATCAGATCCTGTTTGACAGATGATTCAAAGCAGTCCAATATTTTGTGGGAGACTGGAGGTACGAAGGTACTTTTGGGTCTGAACTCTGCAAACTCATGATCCTCTTTGGTGATTGGCTGTGTCAGAACATTATCAAAAAGTGGCGTAAACGCAAAGTGCGCATGAAACGGTAAATAGCAACTTCTGTTTCATGAAAGGTTGTCTTGTATGTTGGTACAAAGGAAGTACCTTTGTTTAAGATGCGGGTTTGTTGGGTAGTCAATGTTTGAGAGGAAATATTTATGATGATTGTTTCTGACTCCGTAGATTTTGCCGTGATTTCTCTTTGGTTCTTTCTTTGTCCTCGCCTTGTTTTGCGGCACTCCCACCGGTTTGACCTGTAGCTGCATCTGGTGGCTGTGAGGACTTTTGTCCCTTGGATAAAAAGATTCCGTGGAACTTGAGGCATGAGTCTCACTTAATTCAGTGCCCATCCTGCTGGTGCTTGCAGCGTGGACTCTTGCTCCGTTGTTATTCACAGGGGGTCTGGTGGATTGTATATCGCGGTCCGATACTACGCTTTCCTCTGATGAAACATCAGGATTTTTTCTGAATGGTCTACGCTGAGCGTACATTTCTGCCCAAGTATATACCTCATTCAACCGGTAATCAATTGTATCCCTTTTAAATTTGCGCAATTTACGTTCTTGTAATTCTTTGCCATAATTTTCTAATTTGATGTTAATTTGTTCCAATGTGTTGGTCCAATCTCCTGAGTCGATGCGTGCTGATAAATCTTGTTTGATGTTGAAAATTTCTTCTTCAAGTTCTTTGATTGTTTTAGAAAGTTCCTCTACAATCAGTAAAATTAAATCCAAGGAGCATTTGTTGAGAACTGCATACCAACGATCCATGAAAGACTTATTGAACTGAAAACGAAACAGCATGGGTTTAATGGCTAACCGTAAGCCACGAGGTATCCTTTTATGTTTATGGTACTGAATGAGAGTTGAAGCATGCAGTCTCTGATTCAATTCTCGTCGGCAGATAAATTCAAGATGTTTTAGTTGTTGAGTTATCGAACCTTCTTGGGTGTCAAACGTTTTGGTAGCGGAAATTAAACTGTAAATTTCAGTGGCTTCTTCTGCAGTATATGCCTTGGTTTCTGCTCTGTTTTCCGTAGTGCTTGCTATGCTCTCGAAAGAGGTCATCGTGAAAACTTAATGGGTGCTACCGCTGGATAGGCAGTTAGAAAACTTGATGCTGAAAATGTAGTATGTGCGGTGCACTCCAATGTATAACTGTTTAAACAAATCCCTTTTGTTAGAATTTGTCAGACCTAACGGACTAGGTTATAGTGTGCTACGCAGTATTTGTGGGCTGCCTGTCCCACATGTGAGTGAATAAAGAAGGTCAAGTAAAACTTTTACGTGACAAACTGCGTGCACTACGAAGTAAGTTCAACAAGCTTAAATCAATGTGAACTAAATCATCAAAATGTATGCTAATGCTTTAAGACAAGACATTTAAACGAAAACACAAACAGATTTCAAGTTGGTTGTATTCAATAATTTTTCTTATTGAAAATGTCAAATCATAATTATATCATGTAAAACATCAAAGCGTGTTCACAATACATAATCTGTCGTAATTTTTGAACTAATACAAAGTTATCCAACCTGGATACATTTGAAATTTATACAGTATAGTTTATACACAAACAATCAAAAATAGCCCGATGCATTTCGGGACGAGTCCCTTCTTCGGGGGCCACTGTATTGCAAAAAATATATATACAAGTGAATATTAACTGCATGATTCTTAATTTATGAAAAATGAAACAACTTGCAAAAGTTTTTTTAACCACATAGCTACCAAGGTGAGACACCCAATTGCCTAATTTAGAACATATGTTGGTGATCATACTAAAAGGTAGAGAGAAAATGTAATGAGCGAGAAATGGAGAGAGGAAGCGTTGCCGTCACCAGTGAATGTAACTGTTAAAACGTCCTAGACGTTACCCCCATAGGGAAAAGAACCAATTGCCATAAGCTACCTTATGCTCCATGTTGTGAATCACATGCAAAATGTAAAAGAAGGAAAAATGAAAAAGAAAAATAATGACACGTAAAAAAAAATCTGACAAATACTTTAAACAAACCTGCCGGTCAGATAACTGAATAAAAACGTGTGATAACACGACGCAAATAGACTGCTAAGCTGAAAAGATGCGCTGTAAGTCAACAACCTGAAAATAACAGGAGTGGAAGTAGATAAGAAACGTGAATGAAAGTGATATAAAAAACTAGCCTCAAACCCATAACAACTAAGACAATACCTGAAAATGCGGGTAAACTAACGTAATCATCTGCAACAAAATGCAGAGAAATAGTAAATACAACAAGCTTACAAAAAGCCCCAAAGAGCTGCCAGTAACTTACAAACCTACAATCCAGGATCTAAAATGTGTAACTCACCAAAATGAAAGAAAACAGCGTCTCATGTAGAAGATCGTGACTGCACCATAGCCAGTAGTCAGCACTAATCCTGTATTTAACTACCGCGGAAAACCCGCGGAAATTGAACATATCACCTGACTCCTATCGTGAGAAACACGTTTTTATTCAGTTATCTGACCGGCAGGTTTGTTTAAAGTATTTGTCAGATTTTTTTTTACGTGTCATTATTTTTCTTTTTCATTTTTCCTTCTTTTACATTTTGCATGTGATTCACAACATGGAACATAAGGTAGCTTATGGCAATTGGTTCTTTTCCCTATGGGGGTAACGTCTAGGACGTTTTAACAGTTACATTCACTGGTGACGGCAACGCTTCCTCTCTCCATTTCTCGCTCATTACATTTTCTCTCTACCTTTTAGTATGATCACCAACATATGTTCTAAATTAGGCAATTGGGTGTCTCACCTTGGTAGCTATGTGGTTAAAAAAACTTTTGCAAGTTGTTTCATTTTTCATAAATTAAGAATCATGCAGTTAATATTCACTTGTATATATATTTTTTGCATTACAGTGGCCCCGAAGAAGGGACTCGTCCCAAATGCATCGGGCTATTTTTGATTGTTTGTGTATAAACTACACTGTATAAATTTCAAATGTATCCAGGTTGGATAACTTTGTATTAGTTCAAAAATTACGACAGATTATGTATTGTGAACACGCTTTGATGTTTTACATGATATAATTATGATTTGACATTTTCAATAAGAAAAATTATTGAATACAACCAACTTGAAATCTGTTTGTGTTTTCGTTTAAATGTCTTGTCTTAAAGCATTAGCAGGTGATATGTAATACCTGGTTTTTATATTTGATTATGGCAAAAATAAAGGTTTTTTAAATGTAAGTGCATTTTATCGATGCTATGAGCCATTGTTACCTGTCATTTATTGTGGGCATGAATGTCACCTTACACCTACGTAATTAACAATAGTTCTTCTGCTCTACATCACCTACTTAAAAACGTATCTTTCGCGATGGCTGCTTTTTTATCATTTACACTGGATGTATCTGTAAGAAATTACGTTTTTGATCGAGAGGGTTGACAGCCCTTCCCTAACAACAACCACAATCCTTGTCAGGGTGAACCACAAAAGTCACTAAATTAACCTGTGCTTAATACTCTGGTAACTTGGTACAAAAGCAGTCAGGTTTGACTTAGAAGCACTGTGTTAAGTATTTATGCATCACTCAAACATTAATAAAGTGAAAACATAGCATAAGAAAAATCTCACACTAATTTAGAAGAATAGAGAACATTCTAATAAATGATACCTAAACAAATTAAATCCGATCAGTAGAACCAGAGATATGCAATTTTAAACGTTTTAGTAAAAATAGCACCAAGAAGCAGAAAGCACTAACTGTGTGTATATCTGGTTGTACTAGACAGGGATAAAGTCACAAGTTCCGGCTGACTGCGATAGAGTGCAGGAAGGATACAGGGACCAGGTTAATCCTGCTGGAAAACTTACCTTCTCAAAGTCTGGCGTGCAGAGCTCAAAACTTCAGGATTTCACTGGAGGATCTCAACTGATGCCAGCTAAGGATCCAGGACCTGAGGAAGCACCTCTTGAGGATCAGGTTCTCACTCCAGCAGAGGCCCGCAGGGCTCAAAGTGGTCCAATTGCAGTTCCAGGCAGGTCCAGTTGCAGGTACAGGCAGGGCCAGTTGCAGCAGGTCAGCTGGGCAGTTGCAGGGAGGCCTCTTGAGCTTGTAGTGTCTCTGAAGTTTAGGACAGCAGGTCAGTTAAACCAGTCACTGAGATTAGCCTGGGATGAAGTGGGCAGGTCCAGTCTTCCTACTAAGAGAGCAGGGCAGGCCTCAAGCAGGAGGGTAGTCCTCTAAAGAACAAGGCAGCCCTTATTCAGCAGGACAGTCCTCTGGGGAACAAGGCAGGCCTCAAGCAACAAGGCAGTCTTCTTATAGCAGCAAGGCAGTCCTCTGAAGAACAAGGCAGGCCTCAAGCAGCAGGGCAGTTCTCTGGGGAACAAGGCAGGCCTCAAGCAGCAGGTAGTTCTCTGAGGAACAAGGCAGGCCTCAAGCAGTAGTGCAATTCTCTAGGGAAGAAGGCAGGCCTTCTTCTGTATTGTCCACAGCTTCAGGATTGTACTGATGAGTGGCTAAGGAGGTCTAATAATTGCACCTGGTGCCACCCTTTAAAATGGTGGCAACGCCTTGCTCACCCCCACATCTGGAAAGTTCATTCCTTTCCTTGCCTTTGTCTGCCACGGCTCCAAGGTGTCTAAGGTGACAAAAGGGTGGCATCACGTACCTTTGTGAGAGTGCTGGAGTCAGCCCTTTGAAATGTAAGTGAGGCAGGAAACACCTATGCCCCTCCCATCCTGGCCAAATGACTCTCTCCTAGTCACACCCAGAGCCTATTGTTCGTTGTCTGGGCCCAATACACAATCCTGATGAGGGAGCAACTAAGAGGCCCAGGCAGCTGGAAACTCCTAGAAGGCCACAGAGAGTTTATGGCAGGAAAATGCCAGCTTTCTAAAAGTGTAATTTTCAAGATTATAATCTACATTCTGACGTTACCATTAAATAGTATTTTAAATTACAATTCATTTGAGTCCAAACATGGCATTTCTACCTTTTCCCAATAAGAAGTTAGCACATATTAAATATAATAAGGTAACCCGATGTTATCCTATGGGAGCGGTAGACCGCACAGTAGTGAAACACGAATTTGGGAGTTTTTTCATTACCAGGACTTATAAAACTTAAATGTACATGGCCAACATTTTAAATACACTGCACCCTGCCCTTTGGGCTGTTAAGATCTACCTTTGGAGTGACATACACATTCAAAAAGAAGGTTTAGGCCTGGCAAAATAAACCAACTTGGCAGTTTAAAACTGCACACAGGCAGCAGTGGGAGGAATGAGATATGTTTTAAAGGGCTACTTAAGTGGGTGGCACAATAAGTGCTGCAGGCCCACTAATAGCATTTAGTTTACAGGCCCAGCGTACATGTATTACCACTTTTCTAGGTACTTATAAGTAAATTAAACAGCCAATTTGGTGTAAGCTAATTGTACCATTTTTTAAAGGAGAGAGCACAAGCACTTTAGCACTGGTTAGAAGTGGTTGAGTGTGTAAAGCCCTAATGCCAACAAAAACGACATTTAGAGAGAACAGTGCTACAAAAATAGGGCTAAGTAAAATAAATGCAAGGGAACAGAAGTTGAGGGCGCTTTACTAAAAGCAAACAATAAAACTCAAATTATATATTAGGTTTAAATTGTGTGGCTTCTTTTGCAAATCTTTTTGGACGGAATAAAATGTAGTGAAGTGTTGAACTTTGTAAAAGAGTAACATTTCCTGCTCATAGATTTTCTGTCAGACGGGAAACTTGAATATGAGATGAAAAGACGTGAGTAATGAAATTGTCAACTCCACCAGAGGAGCTGCAGTTTATTTCCAAGCATGTCCCACTGTCAAAATATAAAGCATAAAATAGGTTCATTTTGCCGAGCTTTGTCACAGAGGCATTACAAATACTTTTGATTTTATATAAGTTAGTTGTTAGAAAGAAAACTTGGTGAGCAAGAACGAAAGCGGAAAAAAGAAAGAATTCCTGGCAAACGCATCATGCAATGTGACTCATTCCACTGCGTCAGTAAAACACGATTAGATAATTGATTTAAGCTCCAATGGTAAAATGAATTAGTGATATTGCTAGTTGGTTGTAGGGGCGTAGTGCAAGATATGTACAGCAAATTGTATAGAATTCTCCTTAGTTTTTAAAGGACAAGTGCACACACATTTTTGCATTTAAATAATTACCTTTTGTGAATGGCACATAGTCCTGATATTCCTAAAGTGTCCAATAAAATATGTTAGAGCTGAAATGTACTGTAATGCTGACGTTTCTGCTTGCTTACATTGTAGCTTTGTCAGACTAATTTGGAAACAAATCCAGATTAGATGTGTGTATGTAACAAAATTCGCTATATTACACTGGTTGTTCCTGGAACATTGGGCATTGCGCCACAATCTAGAAATCTTTATTGCTTAATTGGATAGTTTTTTTATTTATGAATTTACTCTGTATCTGAGCGTATGCAATAAACCAAGTACAAACAAGTTTGTGTCAATATGTCTCATCTTTTTTTATATGTAGTAAAAAAATATATACGTACAGCAAGATTAAATATACTGTTTTAGTACTTATTCGAAGACCACTCGCCGAAATGGACCTAGGGAATTCTTGAGCACTGACCTTCCTCGACCTTTCCATGTCTTTCAAAACAGTAGATCATAATATTCTGCTTCTTTGGTTTGCAAAATTGACGAGGCAGCAATTTAATGTTTAAGGTCATTCAAAATAAATTATACCATCTAGATGAAATTAGAATATTTTTTCACTGGGACTATAGACTTCTCCTTTGGTACGTCCCACGGAATAAATAGCATTGCCACTTTTGCCAACATGTCTCCTGTGCCACCCTTTCTGCGTTCTCATAATATTCGTTACATGCATGCTAATACCAATCAGATCCACATTATATTCTGATCCTATATAAAATGATATGTAATATCTGAGGATCTGGGAAATCGCTGCACTGTCTTATGCAGTGGCCACCTTCACCCATCTTCCTTATTCGATTGGTTACACTGGGCACAGCACATCAAAATTGGAGAACGTGCTATTCAGCTCTAGAGCACACAATTGAAGTCTGTGTAATTTGCTGCTCTGTTCTACCTCAGTTACTGTACCAGGTACACTCTGTGGGCCTGATTCACAGAACTAACTTACGTCAAAAACGTAAAGTTAGTACTTTTTGGTATTCACAGAATACACTTACTCATTTTGGTATTCACAGAATGAACTTACTCATTTCGGTATTCACAGAAGTTAGTAGTCCTAACTTTAGGACTCCTAAATGCCTTCTGTGAATACTGAAAGTCTTAAAGTTAGGATTTTTCTCAGTTTAGGAGTAGTAAAGTTAGGAGTCCTAACTTTACTACTCCTAAACTGAGAAAAATCCTAACTTCAAGACTTTCGGTAGTCACAGAAGGCATTTAGGAGTCCTAAAGTTAGGAGTCCTAACTTTACGACTCCTAAACTGAGAAAAATCCTAACTTCAAGACTTTTGGTATTCACAGAAGGCATTTAGGAGTCCTGAAGTTAGGAGTCCTAACTTTACTACTCCTAAACTGAGAAAAATCCTAACTTCAAGACTTTCGGTATTCACAGAAGGCATTTATGAGTCCTAAAGTTAGGAGTCCTAACTTTACGACTCCTAAACTGAGAAAAATCCTAACTTCAAGACTTTTGGTATTCACAGAAGGCATTTAGGAGTCCTGAAGTTAGGAGTCCTAACTTTACTACTCCTAAACTGAGAAAAATCCTAACTTCAAGACTTTCGGTATTCACAGAAGGCATTTAGGAGTCCTAAAGTTAGGAGTCCTAACTTTACGACTCCTAAACTGAGAAAAATCCTAACTTCAAGACTTTTCGGTATTCACAGAAGGCATTTAGGAGTCCTAAAGTTAGGACTACTAACTTCTGTGAATACCGAAATGAGTAAGTTCATTCTGTGAATACCAAAAAGTACTAACTTTACGTTTTTGACGTAAGTTAGTTCTGTGAATCAGGCCCTGTGTGTTTGCATGTTGTGTGTGGCAGTGTGCATGACTCTTTTCTGTGGATCTGTGCATGAATGTGCATATGAGTTGGATGATTGGGATTGTGTGTCTGGCAAATGAACTGGAATTTAGAAACTAGTTAAGTGCAGTGCATGAGTGAAAGATTAATTCTGAAATTTAAGGACCAAAGAGCACCATTATTCCTTTACATACTGCCTGAAACTGTTGAAATATACCATGCCTTTGTTGACTCTGTTTACTACAAAGTCGGCATATTGTAGCCCTCTTTATATTGGCCATTTTGCAATAGGCCTTTGATTGTAACGAGTGGTGCAAACTGCAGTAGGTACCAAATTCATAAGGAGAGCATATCCAGAATAAACATACCGAATGAGTTGTGCATATAACCCCATGGGTTATGCATACATTCATGGGATGTGTTTTGTGACATACACAGCAGACTGAGCCTGTCTACCGAGAAGCAGTGGCTCATTGGGTTATTTGCAACCAATAGAACTAAGGCTAACAAATAGCCGCAATGGTAAACACTGGCGTCAGAAAAGATCGGCAATAGCTGGTCTAAGCTTGCCAGTGTAACTAAAGAGCAAGCTAGATATGTAACTGGCATTTTACAAGTCATCTTTTTGCCTAATAAAAGGGCTAATATTTTTGAAACATAGATAGTCCCCTTTGGTTCCAAATAAACCATCACTGTCAACTGAGGTCGATAGTGATGTGACTGGGCCCATTTATGATGTTTACAGGGAGTCACAGGTGTATCCTACTGTTTTGTTGAGTATGTCTCAAAGGACCAAACTTTGACTAAAGCTGTAGTTGTATTTATGAACATATTTTGCCCAGGAGAGCTTTCTTCACAAATTGATGGTGAACTGTGTCCATTTTGTATCAGAAAAGAAAAGCTTCTTGAAGAAGTTGTATTGTGTATAGATTCAACAAAGATAGTGAGAGTAGGAGATTTCAAGTTACAGTGTACCCTCTCCAAAGGATGTCATAAACACAACAATAGTAAAGTGAACCTAACCGATATATGGAGAGCCTTGAAATCTAGTATAGAATCTTCCATTCTTCAGAAATGGTACTCTTACCCAGCATAGTTGGCATGCGTCCTCACTGGGTTGCCTCCTAATTCAGAAAAGGCATCGTATCTGCCCAAGTTAACTCCAATGGATCCATGTCATCAACAGAATGCAGGCTTATAAGGAGGGGGATTGGGTGGGATATGAAGCAATGGGTGGGGTCTAAAAGAGATTAAAATTACCTGCAGGCTAACATAGTATTCCTCTATTAAGGTTGCACCAGTAAGACTCAAAAGAAAAAGGAGCGACCTGGAAAAATATTATTGATTCCTTTGTTTACTGTTCCAGACACTACAAAGAGGCCGGGAAGGGTATATGGCCTTCTTCGGGACCTAAGAAGGCACAATTTCTATTGTCTTTCTTGAAGTGGTGTCTGTATGTTTTCTACATGCCCTACCTTGTGTTTGATTTCCTACTGTATAAGTAATGTCATATGCAAGGGTATAACCAGAGCATGGAGCAGGCACCATTTATAGTTAATGGAGAATGTCAAGTGAGGTAAGAACACTGTGTACGGAGGTGCGCGACATAGTAATTTATAGGTAGTGTGTCAAGTTAAAATGTAAGTTCTACGTAACACTGTTTACATAGGTAAACAGCTTATAGTAATTTGAAGGTGGTGTGTAAATTCTAAATTTAAGTTACAACTATAACTTTAAAATTGCCAATGCTTGTGTAGTTTAAGTATGGGTTGTATGAAAAGAATGAATAAAGTTTTCCTGACTATAACTTTGCATGTGTTTATGTGTGTATATATATATATATATATATATATATATATATATATATATATATATATATATATATATATATATATATATATATATATATATATATATATATATATATATAATTATACCTTTGGGAGTTGGGAAGTAGTGGTATTTCCAATGAAGTGACTTCTTATTTAGTGGCTACTTTATAGTTACTTATGTTGTAATTGTGGGTGTGGTAGTGGCATTTAATAACCTGAGTGAAGCATTGGAAAAAGACATTAATGTTATCCTATGGGAAATGCCAATGCGAAAAACTACAGAATACTCAAAGCACACAGTTTTTTGGGACCTAGGTACCCTCTGGGTGCTGAAAATCTTCAGCTTGCAAGCCTTGAAACTGTAATGGGAAAATGCACTGGCGTAGCAAGGGGGGGGCGGAGGCGGCGGCGGCGGCAAAAGACAGGGACCGCCACGGATGGCAGAGTGCCTAGCTACGCCACTGGGAAAATGTTTGCTTTTTTGAATTAGCTGTCCCACTGCATCTTTCAGCTTCCCGCCCAAAAAACCTCAGAATCGGAAAAAATGATAAGTTGGAGCCACTGAGTTTGGTTTTCAGCAGATTTGACAAGTTGCGTCAGTCCTCGAGAAAACACAGTTTTCCTTTCCAAATCAAAACATTTTGTACAATTTCTGGCACCATTTCTCACTCCTCGATTCTTTCAGGCATGTAACAGCTTCCTCTATCTGTGGGCCGTTTGTACTGTCCAGCCACACAGAAAAATTCCCTAGGTCAATGCAGACTTCCTGGCAGGACATTAAATCTCTCTAGTCCCATAGGTATGCACGAGACTGTAGCCATTTGTCCTCTAGGAAAATGCAAGACAGAGCTCAAGACCACTGTCCCATTTAGACAGCCAGTACATATTCAGAGCTGAAGGAAAGCCTTTATTCTCCTCATGTACATGCAGAGTTGGTCAAGGAGCTTATTTTCATGTGTCATTGGTTCCCGGGCCTCGCTACTCCTGATACAAATCCCAGTCTTCCCACCCCTGATGCAGCCATGTTGCAAAGTAATACAGTGCTTTCCTGGGTTCGTGCTTTGCGGCCTTAGGACTTTCCCTGAGTTTGTAATTTTATTTATAGAGCGCTTACTACCACTGATGTACTCAAAATCCAAAATGGTAAATCCCTGTTGCAGCTGGGCAGAGCTCGCTCCAGCTTCTCAGCTCAAACCTTGGCTTTCCCAATTAAGCCCACTGGGCTGTAAGTGGAATCTCCTCCACTAATCAAGCTCTTGCTGCATGCTGCATGCCTCAGGCACAGCTTGTTGCTAGGTCATTCACATGCTCTTCTAAACTGCCACCCATTTACCCTGAAAGGTGACGTCACTTTTTTGGTCATGGAGCGACTCGCCCCAACTTCCTCTCTTTCCGTTTCTAATTTGTCTTCCTTTTTCTTCTGCCCAACATCATTTTTCACTCTTTATTTCTCATTTTCTCTTGAGAACGTAGATGAGTGAGCTCATATCAATGCAGAAATTCCTCCTATCATTCATCATGTAATAATTATAGGCGTTGTCTGGCTATTCTGTGTAACCAAATATAAGAGATGCCTTTGTGCTACAGCATAGTGCATTGATCTGCATCTATGTTTATGAGGCAAACCCTCACATTGATGTCATCTTTATAGATTTAACTAGGCTTTTTATATAACAGTGCCCTTGGAGGTTGTGCTATATTCAGCATGTTGTACTTGTAGAGGAAGATCCTCGAATCTATAGTTGATGTTATAATATTCAAGCTCATGGCCAGGCCTGCAATTTGTAAAACAGCAAACAAAGAAAATGACTTAAGGTTGTTTAACTCTTTAATAGCTGAACGGCAGATAAGGCAAGCCTGTCTAGACGTCGTCATGGGTGGCTGGTGTTGAAATCATATTCCATTTTAAGAGAATCGGCCCTGTTGGCAGCACCCTTCCACTGGAAGATCAAACAGCCATTTCTTGCCTTAAGATTTGGAGAGATACCCACCCTGGACCTCATGCTAAAATGGAGGATGGCTGGTTTAAGTGAAGATCCGTCTTGCCGCTTATGCCACCAGGAGAGCAAGACATTGCTCCACATTGTATGCATCTGTCCTATATTGATGGTCCAACGAAGATCTCTATTAAGACTGGAGTTCCTCGACCGGGGAATTAGGTCATGTAGGCCTGCACTGGTGGAGTCTATGGATCCATGCAGCACAATGCTGAACATCAGACTAACCCAGTTGTTAAATATTTTCAAAACAATGATCAGCATATAGGTTGGGCGATGAGTAATCTGGAGGGGGTTCCCAATTCTAATTTTAGGACGATATAAATCCGTAGTTTTTAAGGTAAACTTCACATGAGTAGGTAATCCCCAAGGATGGGCTGCTAGGGACCGCCATAATTAGCGGCTCCCTATCCCGCTATGCTCAGGTAATCACTTTGTTTAATTTGGCATTTTAATGATGCATAGTTTTGCACACCCGCACCTTTACAGGGGGAAAAACCTTGGCCCATCTAGCACCGTACATTTACCCGCCTCAGTCCTGCACATAAGCACTTTAATTATCTATAGCAAATTACTTATGTGAATTCCAGCCGCTCGTATGTCAATTTCGCACTTTACACATTAGGGAAAAGACCAGACCGGATCAGCCATTTTTGTCCATTTATTATCTTTATTTGACATCTCTACTTATATACTTAGGAAGGAACGTTAAAGAAAGTGAAGGACTAGTGACAAGATGCTCAGTGGCCGAAATAGATGTATGACCAATCTTTTTTAGTCTTTCTTGTATGCATTTTTAAACCTTATGAATTGTATGATCTGGTTTATGGTTTTAATTGACTAATAAACTATTGTATTATCGTTAAAAAACTCTTTAATAGACAGTTTGTCGAACTTCAAGCACACATACTTTTACATTACTGTAAAAGGTGTTGGGTAACATAAAAGGTGTTGTTAAATTAGAGCAGATTGGATTATTTATGTCAACATTAAAAGGCGTGCTTAAATTAGAGCAGTCAACATTTTCATCCAATGTTGCCTTTTGCACATATAAAATATTCTAACTTAACATTACGACAAGGATACACTGTCACGTTAGTTCACTAGTTCACTGGTATTGATCACATTTTGCATGGTAAAAGATGTACATAAAAGAAACAAGCACTGACAAGAATAGTAGGTTAAGTCTGGTGTTAATCTGCTAAGGCATGCAAACATAGCCATGCATATTTGTGTTGCAGTCTGCCTTGTTCTGTGCTTTCTATGTCTGTGGAATATTTTTATTTCATCAGGGAAAAGAAAAACATCAGCAAAGATGATGAAGGACTTAATCTTTGTTACAGAAAAAGAGCAGAGATAGTTTGAATTCTTCAGGGGCCCTGGGAATGGATGTTCCGCTTGTACATACTGTAAAGCAGATGCGATCTGCTCTTAGTCTGTGCATCTTAATTTACTTTTCCTCCAGATGGAAGAGGCTAGTGCTCTTGAGCAACTATCCATTAGATGGTTTGATTATTTTTTCAGTAAGCAGTTCCAGACAACGTATGTGATGACATCATTATCATCTGTGATCTGGACTATTACAAGAAATACAAAAGTTTGGATTAGTGCATTCCCTCAGCCTGTAAATACTAATCACTCATTTTCCTACTGTTGTACCACTGAACTTGTAATTGGAAGTGACTAAACATTATCTTATGTGGAATCCCAGTCGAATACTCTAAAATCAAACTTTATACTTTGACTTGGGAACAAAAGCTGTGAATGGGTTTGGGAAGCGGGTCTGCCTAGAGTGGCCCAGCAAATATCCAATGACACACAATCCCCCTCAATAATATATGCCTAGAATAAAAGGGCAAAGTAATAGGGGAGGAGAAGGATTGTAAGGGCGCCAGCCTTTTCACTTTCAGAGTTTAATAAAGTTAGCACCATTGAGATGGATTTAATTCCAACTAGAGGTGCTTAGATACAATCAAGTTTGTGAAGTGGGCTATATAAGTGTAATGAGTATCCTAACAAATGAGCTACCTGGTAAGAATTCTGTGGTAGATATAACAGAAAAACATAAAATGGTCTCTGAACCACCACTTTCTGAAGGGTAGATGTGTCCTTACTTGCGTTAACCCCCACAAAAAAACCTGTTAAAAACCTACGCTTCTTGAAGAACCTGCTAGCTATGGGCTAATCACGAACTTGCCACTGATCAGTAAAATTCTGCAGTCTGTGGTTGGTAAGCAGGAACATCTAGAAGTAATCAATTAGGCTTGCATCCTGTGCTGCGGATGGTGTCTGCCTTGGCTGGCATTAAGGACAACTTCTTTAGGCAATTGATGGTAACTGGCCGAGAGTCCTAATGTTGTTGGATTTATCAAACACATTTTGTCCTTTCGATCATGCCCTGTTATTGGAAAGATCTGTGAGGTGGGTAAGCTGAAAAAGGATAGCAAGGGTATGGTTTAGTTCACTTTTTGCATATATTATTTTTCCCAAGCCAGGTAAAGTAAGGAGTTCCTTGTGACTCTCCTTTATGTTAAACATCTCTCTGGCACTGCTGGCTGAGTTGTTGAGGAAGCACTGGATGCGTTCGAGTAACATTCAGCTAGCATGTGGATCAAGAGTCGAGATCGTAGTCGTATCTCTAAACATCTCCGAATGTGTTATAAAACAAGTGCTGCCAGTCAGATGAGGGGTCCTCACCCACATAAATATTACATAACATAACATGTATATTTGTAAAGCACGCATTCACCCAGAAGAGCCTCTTGGTGCTGAATAGCAGATGTATCAATGGCCAGAATTGATTGAGGGCAATCCCTCCCATGGTCCTGCTGCAAAAAAAGTAGGCGCATTGCTCAGTGATGACTTATCAAAGAATAAGCAATATCAAGAAGTCACAATGTAACTGAAGATTGCAAAACCATCTTACTGTTTGCAACAGCTTAGGAGAGGGTTACAATTATTTGTGACATAGTTCACAGTAGGAACGTTTACCACAGCCGTTTGCATGTGGGGTGATGTGCGCATGCCATCATCGATTACCACTTACAATAGTGATCTATCGATTGTAGGGAGATGATGGGGTCTCCTCGATATGTCAAGACCCCACTGGCTACTAGTTGTGGCTGGAGTGTGATATATAATTATTACTCTGGCACATAAGATAATCCACGTTAGAGGCCAATTAGACCTAAGAGCTTGCCTGCTAGAAAACAGGCCAACATTTGGCCTTAGATAAGCCACAGCTCTGCAACGGAAAGCGCCATGCTGGAATATAGCTCTGGAGGTGGGTGCGCCACAACAGGTGATGGTCCAGTTCCCTAAGACTCCGGAGGAAAAACATGGGACATATGACATAAAGAATGGATGTAAAGATACACCTGTTGATTGAATATATCTTTTGATTGCTTAGGCCTGTGCTTGTATAGGGCACTACTCTCTGCTCACTTAAGTCAGTATCTTTCTAGAGGCTAGTGATGTACCCATGCACACAGAGGCGGCCATCGGGGATGCATGGCTGCATGTGCTAGAACTGATCAATACCAGTATACACCAAACAATAAAAGAGAATAGTGCAGTAATTAATCCTGAATAATGACTACTCAGCTGGAAGAGCAATATTACTACAAGTAAAATGGCGCTACAAACTGGTGACATATCACACACACACACATTTTTACTGGATTTGTTGAAAAGCTCCCGCTTTGCAGTCCCAAATATGCTTCATGAACAATGAAAAAATATGTTTCTGCGATTCCTAAGTTATGTAATATTTTAATGTTTTATAACTTGAACGCAAACAAAAAAAAGACTGAGAGCATGGTGTGCAAAAGAAATTAACCTCAACACATATTTGTATAATTTTATGTTTTGAATGCATGACATTTAAATATAAAAAGATGGACCATTTCCATAGAGGCATGCTCAGCTGAACAAGCAAGGCCAAAAGGACTGTAAGGAGGAAAGCACAATGAGTCAAAAAACCTTTTCACAAATATTGCAAGTTCAAATGAGTGACAGCTATTCAAGGTGAAAGAAGCCAATTTGAAAACTGCAATCCACGTTAAAAATTATAATGAAAATGTTAAATGGGTTCCATTCAGTGTTTCAGAAATCGCAGTGTTGCCAACATTCTAAAACATGCTTTTTTCACACTTTGTGACCTGGTTCTTACTGAATTTCAGTGCACTTGACAGCTAATCAAAACATGGCAATACAATTACTTTCACTTGTACTCGTTATAGCTGCTTTATTATCTTCCAAGATTTCCCATCTGAACTCATTCCCTTTATAGCGCGCTCCTACTGCAGCCAGCCATTTCTAAAATTAGATGAAAAATGTTAAGAGAATTTTGACACCCACCCACCGCCCCTTCTTCCCCTGTTCCAACAACGATAAGCTGTTTCCAAAAGTGTGTTCCTTGTTTTATATTCTCAATAATCGTGTACATCTATCCATGAGGCAGCAATAAATATTTGGTATATTTTTCGTCTGTTGAAAGTCAAAACGTAGCCAGTAAATTAATTTTGACATTGTCTTCAAATTTACCATTATTTATCATCAGGCTGGATAACGAAGCCAGTAGTAAGTAGGTCGTTGATTTTCCTCTCTATAAAAACTTTCTGCCACAATTTCCTACATAACTGATTAAAAAACTCAAGGATGCCTTATATTAAATTCTTTATTTGCTTTCTGGTAAAATTATTTCTTCGAACATGGTTTCCTTACTGCATGAATAGAATATTTTACTTCATTTATAACAATGTTGTGCCAAAGAGATACATACAAAGGATTATTTGGCAACGTGTTTGTTTCTTAACATTATTTCGGGTTTTCGGTGCAGGGAAATATGCACGATAAATATACGTTAAGTCTCTATGCAAGCGGTGCATAGGAATGTACATTCATCCAAATCGGTAGAATTACAAACCTATAAGCGTCATTTCTGACCAGCGACAAATGTGGGATGTGAAGACAGTCTAACCTCAGAGTAAAATAACTTAGGGGTCGATTACGTTGGCGGTCGGAAAAACATACCGACCGCCATGGTAGCGGCAAAAAACCGCCCGCATGGCCACCGGGAAAAACGCCGGACACATTACGATGAACCGCCACAATAATCCGTCCGCGGCGGCGGGAGACAACGAAAAACCGCCTGCACACGCCGGACCAGCTGAAAATCCGACCGCAACGGCCGGATACACAGCGGAAAAGCCAAGAACCGCCGCCATGCACACGGAGTAACCGCCCGTGACATTATGACATCCCCGCCACCACCATGGTACCCACCTGTGAATCCGACCGCATCGTGCGCGAACAGCGATGAATCCGATAGGCGGCGGAAGGGCTGCAGCATAGCCACCGCTGCTGAGGAACCGCTGCGGAGGAACCGCAAAAAAAATGGCGGACGTTGAAAAAAACCGAAAAAACAAAAACAAACAATGCACACACTGAAGTAGACCTGTCCCAACACAAACCAAAAGTGCCCAATGACAACAGCCCCAGAAAGTTCAAAATAACCAATCACAGGACAACACACCTGACAGCAACATACCAGCTTGCCACACCCCCCATAGCCAAGCATAAAACTAGCCCCTCCCTGACCACAATCCTTTGCCACACTCCACAACTGAAGGTCCCAACCCCAGAGAACAAAGGAGAGGCAAACCTGCACACAGCACCACCACAACACACACACCACCTACACCACCCACAACACCCACACAACTGCACCACAGAACATCTGCACAGCACACACCATGGCACCACACAAAATGCCAAAATTCACTGATGCAGAGCTTGCAGTCATGGTAGATGAGATAATAAGAGTTGAACCACAACTCTATGGCAACATGGTCCAACACACCCCATTAGCCACAAGAACCCAAATGTGGGTGAGGATAGTCAATAAGGTCAATGCAGTAGGGACCACCCCCGCAACAAGCAGGAAATACAGAAGCGGTGGCATGACCTGAAGACCGTGGTGAAGAGGAAGAGGGCCAAGAACCGTCAGCTGGCTGACGGGACTGGTGGAGGCACTCCCATCCCACCCAAACCATACAGTCCGTGGGAGGAGAAGGTCCTTGGAATCCTACATCCAGAGAGTCTTGAAGGAATCCGCGGGGGACTGGAAGCTGGTAAGTACAAACCAATGTATATCATCACATTGCCATGTACCGTCTTGCACAAATTCAAACCTACAACCCCTAGGCCAAAGGACATTCGTCTGACCCACAATACCCAAAACAGGTCACACAGATGTAAGCACCACTAAACCTGAAAAAGCACAAAGCTAAACAAAACCAACTGGGATGCATGTGTACAGACAAAAAGCACTACAACTCCCAACAGGCCCCCTCTCCCACCCCTCAGCAGGATGGAGCACCCCACCCAGAAGCATGTGTCAGCCATTGAACGCACCCCCACCACCTAACAGGTAGGTAGCCATCTTCACAGGGATGGGGAATGTGTATCTGGAGGCAGCACTACAACTCCCAACAGGCCCCCTCTCCCACCCCTCAGCAGGATGGAGCACCACACCCAGAAGCATGTGTCAGCCATTGAACGCACCCCCACCACCTAACAGGTAGGTAGCCATCTTCACAGGGATGGGGAATGTGTATCTGGAGGCAGCACTACAACTCCCAACAGGCCCCCTCTCCCACCCCTCAGCAGGATGGAGCACCCCACCCAGAAGCATGTGTCAGCCATTGAACGCTCCCCCACCACCTAACAGGTAGGTAGCCATCTTCACAGGGATGGGGAATGTGTATCTGGAGGCAGCACTACAACTCCCAACAGGCCCCCCTCTCCCACCCCTCAGCAGGATGGAGCACCCCACCCAGAAGCATGTGTCTGTAAGTAAAAACCAAAGTGACACTGCACAGGTAATCAGACAGTGCATGTACACCACCATCACTCAACAAAAGCATTGGGAGACATGACAACATGAGGCTCTACTTCACCCAAAAATAGAAAAGTAAAGCACAGCCATTGACAGGATGCAGACAGCTCAGCGTACGTAACTGTGACAGAAACAGAACTGTGACTCTCAACAAATATGTCCAAGTAAACGGGCCTCTGACATGCATCACCCAGACTTCCCTCTGTAGCGTACATGGGAGCTGATTATGAAGGACCATGGGAAAACCAAACTAGCATGGTCTGCTGTATAAAGAAATACAAGCACAGGACATGTCAACGGTATGCATGTGATGACAATGGCTAGTCCATGCACACAGGTAATGTCTGCCAGGCAGAGTGATCAGCAAAGATGCTGAACATCAACTTGTAGTCATGCCAGTTGTCAGATGACAACCTCACATTGATATCACCAATACTAGACGTGTGGCATGCTAACCAATCACAGGTCACACCATTGTGAAATGATGAATGTAACTCCACTTCATGGCATGAGGCACATCACTGTGCAGACATACAATGTGTGAAAAAGGCAACTGTGTGTAGCATAACATGTAAATAAGAGACATCAAACACAGCAACCCTGAGGTGTGTAAGGCAATTACCATCTACTTCCTGTCCCACAGGTGACCAACAACTGACTGCAGAGGACGACAACCTCAACCAGCACAGCCAGTCACCAGCTCCCGAACATCTCCCCTCGGATGCAGACTCCCTGGATAATGAGGAGGAGGAGGACCAACCCGGACCATCTGGTGTGGCAGGGCGTAATGTGTCCCAGGACCCCACAGCCCCACCACCCTCAGCAACAACATCAACGCAGAGCCCTGCTGCAACGACCTGTGCCACCACCACCACCTCCACCACCACAACCACTACCACTGCTGCCTGCAACACTCGCCCTGCTCCACAGGCCAACCAGACCACAACAACTGCGGAGGTACGGGAGAGTAGGCCGGTGCCCACAGGAGGGAGGCAACAGGGCCGTGACAGCAGGCCAGGTGTGAGGACAAGGCTGACCCAAAGGGAAGAAGACCCTGCCACTGAATCACTGGAACACATTCACAGAGTTGTGGGGGCCTATGAACACGCCCAGGGACAGTTGAGGCAGGCTCAGCAGGATGCCCGTGAGCAACAACAGATGCTGCGCTCAATTGACAACCGCATGGGCCAACTCGTGGCCTGCATGGGCCAAATCAGGGATCTCCTGGGCCAGCTAGTGGGGGTCCTCAGGGACAGGCATGCGGCACCGCCAACACCTACAGCTCCCTCCGTTGTGCCGCAGGATGACAGACCCCCACCCTCCCCTGCGTCCAGCGAGCATGGGGACTCATCAGACACCACTGGTCATGCACCTGTGTCCCCCCCTGCCAAAAGAGCAAGGGGCCGCCCGAAAAAATCATTGGGAGCATCCCGTGGCAAAGCACCTGGCAAAAGCCAGTCAAGTAGCCAGCCATGATGGCACCCCTCTACACCCTGCTGTGTACCCTGCAGACTGTCCCCACACACAATGGCGTGGGAATGGCAAATGACTGTTGGACTGTGTTGCCATACTGATCTAGTGTATACTCTATTGTCTCATCTACCATCACTGACAAATCTGTTATTCACCATTCACAAATCTGTCAATATCCACATCTACATCACATGTATCCACTGTAAATAAACACTAATAACGCACCAATGTAGTTGTCACTGTTCCATGTTCATCACAGTATGTTAACTCACACCCATGATTACAATGTCACAGGAGCAGGGATACTCCGCAGGCAAGTAGAGGCTGAAGGGACCTAGGAAAACACAACAGAACATCAGTTGCTACTCAGGTGGCGGACTGACAACCATCTCACAACACAGCACATCAAGGTACGACAATCTGCACATGTCACAAGGAGCAACTGTACCAACATAGACATCAAGTAGCTGTGTCAAAAGATCCATTGCCATACACACCTGCAGCCAGCACTGACTCTGCAACATGCTGTAGTCACAAAACTCACATACACATATTCACCAAGCACAACATCATCAGACAACAGCCAGTATTGACATTGCCACTGACCATCAAGTGAAGTAGTTGTTGATGAGCTGCTGACGCTGTCCAACACCTTCCTCCTCTCCACTATCCTCGTCACTTGACGTTTGGGTGTTTGCAGGTGGGGGCTGTGGCTGGTCATCATCATCCTGGATTAAGGGGATCCCCTTCCGCACGGCCAGGTTGTGTAGCATGCAGCATGCTACCACTATCTGACACACCTTGACGGGTGAGTACTGCAGAGCCCCTCCGGTCTTGTCGAGGCATCGAAAACGCGATTTCAGGAGTCCAAATGTTCGCTCAATGACCCGACGTGTCCTCCCATGGGCATTGTTGTAGCGCACTTCAGCTGGTGTCCTGGGATTGCGAAGTGGACTCAGCAACCAAGGTCCGTTGGGATATGCAGAGTCACCTAAGTGTGAAAGACACATACAGATTGAGTGTCTGACATGTGTCCGAGGACAGCATGGCACACAAACAGCACACGACTCGACCCTTTGTACTCACCCACAATCCATGCCCGCTCCGGTGCCAGATTGGCCATCAGCTGTGGTAAAATGCTGTTGCGCATTATGTGTGAATCGTGGGCTGATCCTGGAAACTTTGCACAGACGTGTGAGATGACCATATCTGCCTGGCACACCACCTGCACATTGATGGAATGATAATGTTTCCTATTTCGGTAAATATGCTCCCGTGCTTGGGGTGGAATCAGGGAAACATGTGTGCCATCTATTGCACCAACTACATTAGGAACGTGTCCAAGTGCATAAAATTCGCCCTTCACATCCGCCAACTCATGCCGCCTGGGGAAATGTATGAATTGGTCCCTGTGTTGCATCATAGCCAACAGGACATCACGTAGCACCATGCTGAATGTTGGTTGGGACATCCCCCCTGCAATGCCCACAGTTTGCTGGAAGGATCCCGTAGCCACGAAATGTAGGAATGCCATCACCTTTGCCGTTGGCGTGAGTGCTGTTGGGTATGTCCTGCGTGGAAGCAGGTGTGGCTCCAATAGTGCACAAAGTTCCAGGAGGTTTGTCCGATCCAGACGGAATCGCCTTATGATGTCGGTATCCTCCATGTTAGCCAGCAGGGTGAAGGTACGAAACACATTAGGTCGCCTCCTAGGTGAGATGAAAGGGGACACGTCATAGCAACATAAATTAGGATGTGCACAAATTCATAAAGTCTGTCCTGTCACGGCGCTAACATTGACTGTCATCCCTGAAAGCACACAGTGCAATTCAGTGTTGTCCCAACATGAGACAGATTAATTGTACAACTGTCATGGATGTGCACAGTCAGTGGACACAATACGAACACTGTCTATGTGAATGCCAAGAGTCACATATCGAGCTGAGGTGGACTCAGCCTTGGGTGTACATGACACAGGACATGTGTGAAGCAGAGACACTGCTGGCTTCCACGTTGCTGCTGTACCTGCCACACCTCCTTGGACAATAATTGCAGGGGACACATCAACAACACAATGTGGATGGATCATTGGGATTGTCTTTGTACTCAGTGCCACTTCGAACACACTCAAATTCAATGACATTCACATCCCAAACCCATACATGTGCCAATGTCATCAGTACACAGGCCATATCTGCTGCTGACTTGAATACAAAGTCGGACAGTGACAGATGATGTCACGCCTGTGCAGAGTATGTGTACCACTGTAACAGGCCACCATTACCCCACTGCCCAATACTCTCTACAAGCACACAGATAGCCAATGTGGCACACATTAACAATAGATGAGGGACGTGATCAGCAGGGCCTGTATGCACCCTTAATCTTCCCCCATTTTGGACATTTACATGCAGCATCAAGGAGGGACTGCCCAAGGACACATGTGCACCACAACACATACCTTGGTGATACACATCCAGCTGTTTCAAGACACAACAGTGCCACAACACAAACATACAACACTACATGGACAACGCCAAGCCAGTATGCCAACAAGACCACGCATGAACATACTGTATGCATGACATATGGACTACTGGCTCAGACACCTGACACCAGTGGATGTAATTTTACACCACATGTCCCAAAGGACATGCATCCTGACCCTCATTCCACACAGGCTGTCAGGCCCAACACAGCATACAATCAACATCCCACATCTAACAAACATGCTGGCTGTGCATGGGTAGTGGGACACTGGTACCTCACATTGACCAAATGTCAGAGTTGGATGAGTGTCACAGGCACAACAGTCAAGGTACATCTCACCTGTCTTGGGTGCCCACACCATCCTGATACACCAGCAGATGTGATCCACCCACACAGTGCTGGAATAGATGGTGAGCAAGGATGGCTAGCACCCCATAGCATGCACATACACTAGTGTTGGTGGCAACACACTGCACACGTGTGCCACTTGTGCTGACCATCCAACATTGCAGACAATTCCCGCTAATCAGTGCACACACATTGCACGGGCAAAACTGGACACCCATAGCCTGTGGACAAATGTCGCATACTATATTCCATACAGTTAGCACAATCCACAACCGTGCATGCAGTCCATCTGCCAACGCTACATTCCTGATGTGAACAATGGACATGCACTGGTGGCAGGTGAGTAGCACCGGGACACAGCACAACACTCAAAAACATAGTGTAGCTAAGCACCATTGTTGAAATGTACATGTCACTGATTCACATACAACAGTCCAAACAACATGAGCACAGACCTGACACTACCACATAGGTCCCTGTGGTTACAGGTGGCAGACATGTAGCAAAGACATCTGCTCTGGCCGTCTACCCAAGTGACAAACAATAATAATGCAACGGATGCCAGGTGTGGTGCTGAAGTACTCGTCATGCTTTAGCGGGTCGAGCCCCCCTGTACATGTGGACATACACTGCAGGAGTTGCCAGTGTGTACAAAGACATAACATGCGGCATGTAATTGGTCCTAGCAATAACACAACAGGGTGACATCTGTTTCCAATGATGACAGTCATGCTGAATGAATGAGTTCATCTGGGTTTTCAGTGTAACACATGGGCTCAGGTGTGAGATAGTGGTCAGCATGGGTGGCAGATACGACATTGTGTGTAAATATTGATCAACATGATGGAGTACAGTGTTCCATTTGGTGTGAGACGTTACACAGTGGCTGACATTTGTGACAGGAGACCATATCAATGTTATCCAGTGCCATGTGCCACTGTACGTATCCACTGTGTGTAGCACAGTAATGCCCATTGATCCACACACAACAAGAACTGTCCGTAGGTGCCTCAAACGTGCCCCATAAACACAATGACACACAGAGTGTACGATGTTGTGCTGCATATTCCCCATGGCGGACGCACATACTGTCCGTGAATTGGGTGGCGGAGCATGCCAACCACCATTTGTACCTGTGTCGATGCCCACCACTGACGCAAGTGTGTCATGTGCTGCACATGACACATTGGTGTCAGTGATGGCCCTCCACATAGCTGCAGATGGCGTTTGTCATGCTCCACCAGCCACATCCCGGTCACCCATGTCACTCTATGGCAATCAAACAGCGGTAGCGCCGGCCAGGACCCCGCGGTGTGACACCGCCATGAACCATGCCCTTGCAGCCAATGGGGACCGCTATCGCGGTGGCATGATGCAGATTCAAAAATCGCGGTGGGCGTGCTCCGCCCCAGCGGATGCGGAGATAGGATGCATTTGTGAGATGCACCACCGCGGTAGCGCCGGCCAGGACCCCGCGGTGTGTCACCGCCATGAACCATGCCCTTGCAGCCAATGGGGACCGCTATCGCGGTGGCATGATGCAGATTCAAATATCGCGGTGGGCGTGCTCCGCCCCAGCGGATGCGGAGATAGGATGCATTTGTAAGATGCACCACCGCGGTAGCGCCGGCCAGGACCCCGCGGTGTGTCACCGCCATGAACCATGCCCTTGCAGCCAATGGGGACCGCTATCGCGGTGGCATGATGCAGATTCAAATATCGCGGTGGGCGTGCTCCGCCCCAGCGGATGCGGAGATAGGATGCATTTGTAAGATGCACCACCGCGGTAGCGCCGGCCAGGACCCCGCGGTGTGTCACCGCCATGAACCATGCCCTTGCAGCCAATGGGGACCGCTATCGCGGTGGCATGATGCAGATTCAAATATCGCGGTGGGCGTGCTCCGCCCCAGCGGATGCGGAGATAGGATGCATTTGTAAGATGCACCACCGCGGTAGCGCCGGCCAGGACCCCGCGGTGTGTCACCGCCATGAACCATGCCCTTGCAGCCAATGGGGACCGCTATCGCGGTGGCATGATGCAGATTCAAAAATCGCGGTGGGCGTGCTCCGCCCCCGCGGAGGCGGTCATTGGATGCTTTTGAAAAAGGCTGACCTGGAACACCAATGGCAGAAGACTATGACCACTGAAACGAGTCCAGGGCCCTATATATGTGTGGAAGGGAGCACCACATTTCCACTGCTCACAGAGCCTGCTGCCTGGGACCCCTCACCTGCTGCTGCCTCCAGGGACTGCTGCCTGGGACCCCTCACCTGCTGCTGCCTCCAGGGACTGCTGCCTGGGACCCCTCACCTGCTGCTGCCTCCAGGGACTGCTGCCTGGGACCCCTCACCTGCTGCTGCCTCCAGGGACTGCTGCCTGGGACCCCTCACCTGCTGCTGCCTCCAGGGACTGCTGCCTGGGACCCCTCACCTGCTGCTGCCTCCAGGGACTGCTGCCTGAGACCCCTCACCTGCTGCTGCCTCCAGGGACTGCTGCCTGGGACCCCTCACCTGCTGCTGCCTCCAGGGACTGCTGCCTGGGACCCCTCACCTGCTGCTGCCTCCAGGGACTGCTGCCTGAGACCCCTCACCTGCTGCTGCCTCCAGGGACTGCTGCCTGGGACCCCTCACCTGCTGCTGCCTCCAGGGACTGCTGCCTGAGACCCCTCACCTGCTGCTGCCTCCAGGGACTGCTGCCTGAGACCCCTCACCGCCCACTGCCGCCGCTGACGTCTCATGTCCACAGTGATGGCTAGGACGGAGAAGATCCGTGCCAGTCCATTTACAAGCGAGGAGCTGGATGTCCTGGTGGACGAGGTGCTGACACAGTACCCACGGCTATATGGTGGCCCAAATGTGGTGGTAAGTCTCCAACAGTGGGGGTGTGAGTGCAAGGGGGGCACACATGTAGTTGATCAGATGGTGTATGTGCCTGAGAGTGTGGGGTTGTGTAATGCACTGGCTGACATGCTGTTTCCTAGTTGTTAAGGGGGTGTATGCAAACCACACATTAAATGCATGGACATGAAGGGTGGATGGACATGTGTTGTGTACACATCCATATGGTGTGACAGCTATCTGGTGATGCATGTTTCTGGACAGTTATTGTTCATGTGACTGTTTGTGTGGGTCCTCGTTGTCCATCTCTGTGTGATTCTACCTGGCATGGACTGTCCACGCCCAATGTGACAAGGACACATCACTGACTGTACAGAGTGTGATACGTGTGTGGTTCGCATGAGTGTACATCAATGACCCATATCTGCCGTGTGGAGATGAGTCTGTGTCATGCCACTGTTCAGAGGGAGAGGTTTTACCATGAGAGTGTGTCACTGATGTTTTCCCCCTCTTGTCTCCCACACCTGCAGCTCAAGGTACACCAGCGTAAGGCCGTGTGGAGGTCCATTGCAACCAAGGTGCGGGCTCTGGGAGTGTCGAACCGCCGGCGCACCCACTGCCACAAGAGGTGGGACGACATATCACGACTGGCAAAGAACGTTGCCGAGATGACACTGGGGATACTCCCTCGCAGTGGCAGGTTGTCACGACGCAGCTTGACACCACTGATGTGCCGCATCTTGGCTGTGACACAGCCTGAGCTGGACACACGTTTGAAGGAGCATCAACAGCAAGCTAGGGGTGAGTATTCTGTGAAGGTTGATTTTGTCTGTGAGTGGCTGCATGTGTACCATGCCTGTACCTGCGCTGGTGTACGTGATGTGGTTACTGTGATGCAGTGGGTTGTAAGTGGCCCCTGTGCTGGGTGTGGCAGTCACGGATATTACATACATGCACTTACTGATGTTTTGCAGTCCTGGGAATTTCAATGGCATTGTGGGTGGTGTGCTGCAGGCCTGGTCCATTGGTGTTAGTGTTTGTACGCCCCAACATGCATGATGTTGTGCTGTCTGCCCATCACATGGCTCAGCTGTGCCGTGTTTAGATGTTTGTACGCACTGTTTGAGGTAGTGATGTGTGTCTGCATGGTGTGAATGCACGGGGTGGCCTGCAACATGTAGACTTTGTCATCCTCAGTGTTGCTTTGCTTGAATATGTTTGTCCTGTTGCTGTCACTTTGCTGACCCTACATGTCTCTCTGTTATGCAGCATCTCCCGTGGGCACGGAGGGACAGGGGACGGACACCAGTGGTGGTGAGACAAGCACAACAGCTGCACAGGATCCCAGTGACACAGATGTGACCAGCGCCTCGGAGGGGGATAGGAGTATGCTGGAGGAATCACAGCCCGAGACGCAAAGTTCAACATCATCTGATGACGGCGGTGGTGCAGACATCTTGGAGGACACAGGGAACGGAGAGTCTGCTACATCTTCCAGCACACAGCGTGCAGTGCCCACCCTCCCAGCCACTTCCTCTGTTGCTGCCCGTGTTCGCACCACAAAGAGGGGTAGAGTGTCCTTCATTCCAGGCACCGCTGCCCCTGCCCCTGTGCCCCCTGCTGCCATCAGTGCAGAGTGTGTGGACCTTATGCGCCAGCTGTGTGTGGGGCAGACAGGGCTCCTCAATGCATTGTCAGACCACGACCGCAAATTGGCACAGGTGTTAGCTTTCATGGAGGGCATCCATTCAGACGTGGGTGGGCTGCACCGCACTGTCCAGACAATGTCCTCCACAATGGCGGCTGCACTTCAACTGGCTCAATCTCGTAGTCCAATTCCAGTCCCTTTGGCCACCCCCATGCCAGTGGCTACGTCTGACGACGGTGACCACGCTTCACACACCTCAACGTCACGATACTGCACACGTAGCACACAGCAGCAGCAGCCCAAGCGGTCAAGGTCACAGACACCTTCCCCTACAAAGAGAAATACAACCCCAGAGCGCAAAGGGAAGAGTCCGTCAGGCGTTGCAAAGGCACATGATTCAAGGAGGAAGTACTCAGGGTCACAAGCCTCAGAGCAATCCCCGGCCACAGACTCTGTGGTCCCAAAAACGTCTCGCAAAGGCATGCAGACACTCTCCATGCCCACTGTGAAGGTGGGGCCTGGCAAGGCTACACATAGTAAGGTATCCAAGGCTGTTTCACCAACTACCTCTACTCCCATTCCAAGTCCAGTGAAGCAGGGACAGGAGGGCACTGTAGGGGGCACACAGGGTAAAGAGGGGATGGAGGGGCAGAGGCAATGCCAGGCTAAGCGTCCTTCTGGATCCAGCACATCCCCAAAGGGAGGTCCAGCGTGTGCACCTGCGGCAGCCTTGGTGCTGAGTGTGCCGTTTGTGTCCACACCACTTCCCATTGATACGAAGACAGGCAAGCCATTTAGAATCCCCAAGAAGTGGAAAGGCACACCTCCACTGTCTCCCTCCCACACTGTGTCCCACGTCGGCCTGAGTCCACCTCCACGTGCCACTACACCACCTGGTCCAAGCAGCCCTCCAGCGTCCAAGGCCACTGATAGCTCTTCCTCAGCTGGGCGTCTCACTCCCCAGTCAAGTGGTCCAACTGTGCCCGACACACAGTCAGCTCCCAGTCAGACTGACAGCCAGGTCTGAATGTTGATCAATGTCACAGACCTGTCTCTCCCACACCGGTACCTGTGCTGCCCATCGTGTCACACCAGACTGTGTTGCTGACCATGGCGGAGTTTGGTGACACACATTCCCTGTGCAGCTTCTCATTGTCTCTGTCAGCACCTTGGACTGGCCACTGGCCTTGCAGTTTGCCCCCTGCCTGTGCAGCTTCTCATTGTCTCTGTCAGCACCTTGGACTGGCCACTGGCCTTGCAGTTTGCCCCCTGCCTGTGCAGCTTCTCATTGTCTCTGTCAGCACCTTGGACTGGCCACTGGCCTTGCAGTTTGCCCCCTGCCTGTGCAGCTTCTCATTGTCTCTGTCAGCACCTTGGACTGGCCACTGGCCTTGCAGTTTGCCCCCTGCCTGTGCAGCTTCTCATTGTCTCTGTCAGCACCTTGGACTGGCCACTGGCCTTGCAGTTTGCCCCCTGCCTGTGCAGCTTCTCATTGTCTCTGTCAGCACCTTGGACTGGCCACTGGCCTTGCAGTTTGCCCCCTGCCTGTGCAGCTTCTCATGTTCAGGCTCTGCATCTTGTGCCTTGGTCCTGTCTGATATTGTTGCCTATCAGTGCTATTTGTGAATAAAAACAGTTGCTCATGTTGTCAGTTGTGTCATTGTCCTTACTGGATTAGGCTTTTCCTGTATGTCTAACATTTACTGTGCCACATGCTCTGTGTGCCACTTCAACTGTGCCACTGGCTTGTTTGACTTATCATTTATTTTACAGGGGTGACGGGGACTTCAGTTCTTCATAACTCGGATACTTGTGGGGTCATTGATGTTGTTTTCGGTGACATACCAGACTCATGTTCCTTCCTTGTTGCTGTTGGCTATGTTTTACTGCATCCTGGTATGTGGGCACTGCAAACACATAGAGGGGTCATATACACGGGATTGCAGGCAGGCTGACCAGGCTCAACATGTATGTGCGTTCTTGCTTTCATGTATGCCTAGCAGTGTAGATGTGTAGTCATGTTGTGATGGGCAGTCATCCTAGTCACAACGGTTACTTGCATGGTGTGCATTTGGGTGGTCAAGGGTTGTACGGTGTGTTGGTTGTGGCTTTGTCGTGTGTGTTGATGTGTGTGTTACTGGCGTGTGACTCATGGCTGTGTGGGACTGTTGTGTGTTTGTGTGCACACACTGCTTGTTGTGCATTCAGTGCTGTGGGTGTATGTTGCCTTGTGCTGTCCTAGTATACATCCCCTGATGTACTGCTGTGTTTGCTATGTGTTTTGTGGTGTTGTGCATCTGTTGTGTGTTTGATGTGTCTGTGTTGTTCTGTGATGGTGCACTTCTTGTCTGTGTTGTGGTATGTAGCCCATGCATTTTTCCTGACTGATGAGGTGGTGCACTCCTGTTGTGTGTGTGCTCCCATTGCCTTCCCCTAGTTTGGCTGCACAGGTGCTGTGTGTTATTTTTGTGGTTCTGTATGTGTTTCTGTTTAGAATTGTGTTTGCCATTTTTGTTTTGGTGCAGACGTTGGTACTGTAATCCCTGTGTGTGTGTGATGTTTGTGGATGCCCCCAGGGGGTTTGATTGTTTGTTTGTATCTTGTCTGGACATTATGTAGGCCCTTCTGTGTGTCTGGCATTGGGATTGTGTGCTGCAGATATGAGGGGGTATGTTTGGGGACTCCTACTTGTGTTTGGCAGTCATTGAGTGTGCCAATGTGCCCTGTGTGATACTCATGTGTACTTGCTGTTCTCTGTTTGACTTGAGGTCCTTCCTTTCATCCCTGTCCCTATGCATGGGTTACCTTGCTGTCTCCCTGAGTTGTTGCACTGAGGTGACTGTTGTTTGACTTCACTCACTGTGCCAGCCATGTGCTTGGATGGGGTGTGGATGTTGTTCTGGGTTCCTTGTCCTGCATGTGTCTGTTCACCTGGTTGTTGGTTGTCTCCTTGCCCTCCCATTTGTGTGCACATCATTCATGCTTTCCTCTATGTTGTGCTCCATTGCTGGTGGCATGTAGTCTGTGTATGTGGCTGTGTGTCGGTGTGGGGTATGTCTGTGTGAGTTGGCAGGGTGTGTGTCCAGTAGTCTGTATGTTCCTTGTGTGTATGTTCATTTTGTGCTTGTCTTCTGCTTTCTTGCCATGTATGTGGTGTTGTGGTGTGTGTGTGTGTTGCCCTGGGCCTGTGCCTCTGTGCTGTGTGTTAATCTACACCAAATGCTGCTGTGTCTGTCTCCCTAGGTGTTAGTTGTGTGCTGCTGGGTGTGGATTTAGGTCGCTTGGTGTTGGACATGGGGGTGCACAGGGGGGGATTGGCATGTTTCTTGCTGTGTGCGGCGGAGCTGTGGGTGGTGGGTGGTGGTGGTGGCCTGGGGTCTTTCTGGCCTGTCCGTTGCTGTACATGCATTCTGCTTTGTGCGATGGATTTCCCGCATGCTCACCGCTGCGGTGTCGTCAGCTACACATTACATTATGTTCGCGGTACTTTGGTGGGCTTGATGCAGGGTGTGAATTGGTGCCAGCTGAGACATGTGTGGGTACACTGATGGATGTGTTCCTGTCCACACCAGTGTGTCTGGTGTGGCCAGGTGCCCTGTTTCAGCCCGTGGAATTTGTGTTCTGTTTTGTGCTGTATTGTGTTTTGTTTACGTACCTGCGGCGGCGTCCGCGGCGGGCGATGTTGGCCTGGTGATGTATCACGTACAGCACCGGGAGGACGTGTAGTGCTGGATCCATGGCGTTCGGCTCCGAGTGGAGGGCTCCGGAGTCTCGTTTCACGCTCCGCTGTCGAGATTCCGCCGTGTCTGGATGGGCGGTTTCTCCCCTGCGGTTCGACGGGTTGTTTGGCGCATCCTAATTTGTTGAGCGGACGGGACGTCATTCCGCACGGCGGTGAGTCTCCATTGGCTCACACCGGCGCGGTGGCGGGCGGAATTTCATGGCGGTCGGCGTTGCACCGCGGAGGTCGGGAAATGGGCCATATTTGCCCTTCATAATATGGCGGCCGTGAGGACCGCTGCTGGCGGGCGGTAAGAGGCATTTTTCCGCACCGTCGGCACCGCGGTACTGACACCGACCGCCATCGTAATCGGCCCCTTAGTTCTCTTTCCTCGCATCTGTTGAATGCTAGTAGGTAGTCATTCGGCAAATGCTGGATTAAAGTAGGGTGCTTGACATACGTCTACAATTGCTCAAGGCACTTCAGTCTCATATGTATAGGAGAGAGCCCAAATCTTTTAGTGTTTGTTCATCCTATCCCTGATCGCAGCTGTCAACCTTTCCATAGTGTATATGTTTCACACCTTGGTCCATCAAACGCTATTGGCGTGGGTCAGGGAGTTTCGGAGTTTCATTAATAGCCAATTTAGCTGTAGCAGATGAGTTAACAGCAGCCCAGTTGCAGAGCCGAAGGGATAAGTCCCCTCTTCACCTTTGATGTCCAGAGGCATCAAGGTGTTCAATTTACGTTAATATTTGTGATGTAATTTATATGTGAAAGAAAGTAGTCCCAGTATAGCACCATACAGTGCCAAGACCACCATCAGTGCAACAAGTAGGTACAGTACAGCCTTTCCAGCATCAGCTGGAGCTATTGAACATGGCCTTTAAGCAAGTCAGTGTTAAGTACCACCTGGTAAGTATTTTGTAGACATTCACTTTCTTTTACCAACAGATAGACAACATTGTCACTCTTAACCAAATCGTTGACCACACATCATCTGGTATTTTGATACTTAGGGGCCGATTACGATGGCGGACGGACTGGAGTCCATCCGCCATGGTGGTGGTGACCGTGACCGTCCGCAATACCTGCGGAGGTTCCGCACACCGAATTAGGATGCGACCGCCACCATGGCGGTCGCACCTTGCACTCTTAACATTGCGGCGGGTGCTGCTGACAGCAGCACCCGCCGCTATGTCAAAAATGCATGTCGTGCATTTCAATGCACTACGTGGCAGACACCACACGGTGCCTGCCACTTGATGCAGTGAAATGTCGGGGGGTACCAATGGTACCCACCCCCCAGTGCACAAACCCCCCCAACACATTGGGGGCCCGCAACGGGCCCCCGAAACCAATCTCCACCAGCCTTTCAATGGTGGTTTACCCGCCGCGGAAAGGCTGGCGGAAGACCGAATCAGAATTTGGAGGACGGTGCCTGCTAGGCACCGCCACCATTTTACGGATGCAGACCGCTCCGCCAAGCAATCGGAACAATTGCCTGTGGCGGTTCCATGGCGGACGGTCTTTACGTCCGCCGCGGTCGTGGTCTGGATCCCACCGTCATCGTAATCTGGCGGTGGAAAAATCGCGGTCCCATGTGGGAAGGACCGCCATTGTCGTGCTGGCGGTGACGGTCCTTCCGCCATCGCAATCGGCCACTTAGTTCTTTTTCCCAGGTTAGCATATAAGTGTGTTGGCTGGGGGCCTTAGACTTTCTGAGCAATGTGCACAGTAACCCCCAGACCATCCTACCGCACCACTTCTGTATGCAAGAATCAGACTCAATGCATGTGTTGGCATCTAAGGGTAGTCAGTAAATTATTCTTATAGTGGTGATTATCTGCTATGAATAAAGTTGTATTCTGATGTATACAATATGGGCAAATAAGGGAAGAAGGCTCTGGCTAAAGGTCTTTTGATGATCACTTATAACAAATTTAAGTGCTCGTACTGATGGTAATAACACACCCTCACGTTCTGCTGAGGTGATAAACTATTGGCATGCTGGAGATAATGGGGAAAAATGCAGTTAGAAGCTGTTAACACACAACAGTATTGGAAATTAAGGCTATTATTGCCATTTTCCCTACTCTTACTGAACAAATAGAGAATGAGGCAGGACAATACACACAGGAGCACAAATTCAAATCCGCCCTGAGACACTACCAACAAATGATCGAGACCACCAAACGTGCCACTCTGGCTGGCTGCATCAATGCTAGCACCAACAGAAGCAAATCATTTTTCACCATTGTGAAGGAATTTCACCTCACAGCGTCCACCTCCTCGCAGGACCACTGCCACAATCTCTTTCAATTCTGCAGCAATAAAATCACCACCATTTACAGCAACTTCAACCCACAACAGGACCTGGCATACCTCGCCAAATGCCTCCCAATTGTATCCAAAGAATAAATGCTAACCACATATCCCATCATCACCCCAGAAGAAACCATCACCACCATAAAGTCCATCCACTCAGGGTTCCCATCAGAACCCTGCTCCCATCACTCCTACTTCAGAGGAACTCAATCCATGAGCTTCTTGCTTATACCAATTCTGAAAGCCTCCACCTCTTCAGCGACCTTCCCAGATGCTGGGAGACATGCAACTGTCTTCCCATTGTTGAAGACACCCTCCACTGACACTTCAAAGCTCACTGACTACAGACTAATCTCACTGCTACCATTTCCGGGCAAGGTCTTAGAGAAAATCATCCACAGTCACCTCACCACATACCTCAATGACCACCAACTCCTTGACACCATTTAGTCTGGTTTCAGACCCAACCACATCACGGAAACTGCCGACATTGCCTCCACGAATGATATCCGCATGACTCAAGACAGAGGAAACACAGTGGCCCTCATCCTCATGGACATCTCTGCAGCATTTGACACGGTCTCCCACTCCATCCTCATCCACCTACACGATATCAGAATCCAAGGACAAGCACTCCAATAGATCTGCTCTTTCCTGGCTGGAAGTCAGCCTGCACCGTACACCTCAGGTTCCCGCAACCTCATCTGCATAATTTTGCAATGGATCCTACCTGAATCCCAACCCTCTTTAACTCATACATGATCCCTTTAGCCAGAATCATCCGCCCACACGATATCAATGTTCTCTCCTACGCCGACAACACGCAATTCATTCTCTCCCTCACAGACAAGATGACAAGATGCTCAGTACTCGGATCAAGTTCAGTGCCTGCATGACTGAAATCGCCCACTGGATGAAGACCAACTGTCTAAGGCTGAACAATGTCAAGACCAAAATTGTGATCTTTGAGAAGAGCACTTCATCGTAGGACACCACCTGGTGGCCCACAGAGCGAGGACCAACACCCACCTCCACCACCCACGCCAAGAACCTTGTGATCATCATCGACAGCAAACTCGATATGTCAGCCCAAGTTAATGCTGCCACTGCCTCATGCTTCCATAACCTTAAGAAGCTGAGGAAGATTTTCAAAAGGCTCCCAATCAGCACCCGGAAACCTTCACGCACACTCTTGTTGCAAGCAAGCTGGACTACTGGAACACCCTTTATTCCAGGATCAACAAAAAACTTAAGTGCAGACCATTCAGAACCTCCGTTTGTCCGGACTCCTACTTGCATACATCCCACGCATACAGAAATCCAGATCCGTAGGTCGAGCCTTCTCCTATATATGGAACAACCTGACATTACACATAAGTGCCTGCTCTTCACTACTTGAATTCTGCAAGAAGCTGAATACCTGGCTTTTCAAGTAGTCCCACCAGGTCCTAGGTTTGGCCAGGCTCAAATCTGCTCAGTGCCAGGATACCCTCCTAGGTGATAGTGCACTCTACAAATCTGCCTAACGTAACATAACACAGGCAGACATACATGGAAAGAAATTGATCCATTACAGACTTCTGAGATCTTTGTGATCTTCAGATGCCCTACCACTAAACTTGCAGTGATCAAGAAATGACGTACTGATAGTAGTTCCTATTTGGCCCCAGTCCTTCATACATGGAACTTTACTGACCAAGGATTATCGAGAACATAGCCGGTTTCATAAGTATATTTAACTTAGGATGTTGAATCAACAACTTGCTTACACTACCCAGTTCTGTTATACAGCCCACACCAGCCGTTGCATAAGGTGATTTCAGCTAAAGATTATCAAATACAATTTAACTAGACCTGGGCGGAGTTCGCGGAGTTGCACGCGAAGCTACGCGAAGTGCAAAAAAACTCTATCGCACTACGCGGAGCTCCGCGAGCGGCGAAGTACGATAGAAAAATGCAGTTCGCGTTGATTGCACGGTGCCGGATGCTTGTCCGCACTGTGCAATCATTGCGAACAGCACCATGCACAGCGCAAGCTTACCTTTTCTGCCGCTCGAGTAGATTTTTACTCAAGCTGCAGCTTTCTCAACGCGAACGAGCATACGCGACCACTCGCAGTAAGAAACCTGACCCCCCGAGTTGAGAAATCTCACCGGGGGGTTTATTTTCCACGCTCGCGTTCGCCAACTTGATGTTGGCGATCGCGAACGAGGAAAAATCTCGCCGGGAGGTGGATTTTCCTCGCTCGCGCTCGCCAACTTGACGTTGGTGAACGTGAGCGAGGAAAAAAACTCTGCTCCGCTGCGCGAAGCAGAGTTTTTTGGAACTCCACGAGCTCCGCGTACCGCGGAGTGAGGGAAACTCCGCGAGAGGAATTCACCGCCCAGGCCTAAATTTAACATGTAACACAACTGTGAGTTAGGATTTGTTTTAAAACTCATTTAAAAGGAAACCTATATTTTTTAAAGTTTATTTATCGGTTTCAAATAACAGTGTCTAACACATTTAGAAGTTTGATACCACTTACTGATCTGCTTGATATTTTATTATGTCAGGTTATGAATTTGAATTTATTTGTCTATTAATGCAAGCATATAAATGGTAGCTATACAGAGTCTGTTACATTTCATATACATGCTGTTGGAAATGGCCCTTTTTGCAGGGTTATCCCCAAACGTTTTGCTTCTTCCTCCTATTTTTTCCTGACCTGCTGTTGTTGGTTTTAGGACTATGGGCACTTTACCACTGCCATTCAGTGCTAAAGTGCATTTGCTCTCTGTGAAATTTGTATTATGGATTGGCGTTTCCATGATTGGCATATTTGATTTACTGTTAAGCCCCTAATAAAGTGCACTGAGTGTGCCAGGGCCTGTAAATCAAATGCTACTAGTGGGCCTGCAGCACTGATTGTGCCACCCACATGAGTAGCCCTGAGAAGGTAACTCAGACCTGCCACTGCAGAGTCTGTGCGCAGTTTGTAACTGCCATGTCGACCTGGCAAGTTCACCCACATGCCAGGCCCTAATCTTCCCTTTTCTTACATATTAGTCACCCCTAAGGTAGGCCCAAGGTACCCCTGTGGGCAGTTTGCTGTGTATGTTAAAGGTAGGACATGTACTGGTGTGTGTGACATGTCCTGGTAGTGAATTACAGTGCATTTCGTTTTTCAATATGGAAAGGCTATCTGTCCCATAGAATAAAATGGGAGTTTATTTATCACATCTTTTAAATATAACTTCCCATTGGGACCAGATAGGAAAATAAAGTTTAGTATGCCTGAACTCAGAATGTTAAAATGCATCTTTTATTGAGGGTGATTTTTACATTCTGTGTTTGAAAATACCACTTTTAGAAAGTAGGTATTTTCTTGCTTAGCCGTTCTATGTGCCTCTGCTGGTTTGTGTATTGACTGTCTGGCTTTGGAGTGACAGGGGCTGGGGAGGTGCATTCTCTCAGACGGCCACCGGGGGGTTGATGTGTGTCCTGCCTTTCCTGAATGAGTCAGGGCTGGGCTGGATAGGCCTGGACTGCATTCAGAGTAGTGGGAGGAGTTTTCACTAGCACCTGAATAGGCCCGGTCTGCATTTAGAGTGGTGGGAGGAGATTTCCCTTGCACCTGAATAGACCCTCTTTGCCTTGGACAATGCTGTCTCCACCTCCTGCCAGGAAGCTGGGCCAGAGAGGACAGAACTGGTTTTGGCTGAGCACAGCCACTCTCTGCCTCCAGAGAACAAAGGATTTTGGTGTATAAATATTGGGGCCCAGACCCCAGTATTTTAGATTACTGCTGAACTAAGGAAACTGCCAGGAAGAAGGGCTGGAAAAGCTGTCATGAGGAACTGCCACTTTCCTGCGTGCTCTGCTGTGTTGGCCTGCTGCTTGCTGCTTCTGTCTTGGGCTGGCAAAAGACTAGATTGTACTTTCATCATCCTGCTTTTAGAGTTTTCTCCAAGGGCTTGAAGTAGAGCTTGCCTCCTGTTTTAAGTCTCAGGGATATAAAAGACTTCAGAGAACTCTTTGGAACCAAGAAGACTGCCAAGAAGAAGAGCTGGGGAAGCTGTGAGGAGGGACCACCACTTTGATGTGTGCTTTGCTGTGTTGGCCTGCAGTGGCTGCTTCTGTCTTGAGCAGTGAAAGGACTGGACTGAACTTTCTGCAGTTTCTTTTTGTGAGTTTCTCCAAGGGCTTGATGTAGAGCTTGCCCCATGTTCAAGAAGTCTCAGGAACAGCAAAGACTTCAAGTTCTTCTGCCATCAGCACTGGGGACTGCGTGTTTTGTGCTGCAACAGAAGAAAAAGCGAACCGACGCCGTCTACGACGCTGCTGCTGACTCCGTGAAGGCACCGCAGAGGGCTCCACCGCATGCCGCACCGCAACCCTGGTCTCACCTATGACACCACCCAAAGCCGCCACTGAGCCGCTACTTGCACCGCAACCTGTGGGCACTGCACTTCACACCGCCTCGCTTCACGACGCCGCCTTGGTATCCCCGACGACGACGCTTCATGCCGACATAGACACAGCTGCTTGCACCGTGGTTCGAGGTCACCGCTCCTAAATTACACAGCGCACCGTCCTCATCCCCCACTGCAGCCTTGGCCTACCGATGCTGGCGCCATCGACTCCAGTTCGTCAGCCGCCGAAAGTGCTTCAGCAACGACGCCGCCGCTGCTTGCACCGTGACCTGCCAGCACCACGAAGAGCACCGCATCACTTCGCACTGCAGCCCTGGTCTCACCGACGCTGCTGGACGACCGCCACCGAGCTGCTGCCTGCGACCTGAGGGCACCGCACGCCGCACCGCTGCACTTCGCACCGCAGCCCCAACGCCTGCCGACACCGGTGCTCCCGACTTCAACCGCGAGGAGTTTGATCTGTAATGCGTGGGACTTCAAGGGCCCGACGACTCCTGCAGCGACCTCCGGGACAGACGCCTGCTCTTCGGAGCTCATCGAGAGGTCGCTGATGCCCTGCATTTCTAAAGGTACTGTTTTGCGGGTCTTCCCGACACCGCAGCTGGCCCGCGACGCTGTGGTCAGCCAGAACTGTTTGGATTTGTTGTTCACAACGCCGTGATAGCCCCAGACGGCACTATCGACTTCAAGGAACTTTATTTCAAGTCTATTTTGATTATTGAAGGTTTCTAAGATCATGGATTTTTGTCGTTTTTGGTCTTGTTTTGGATACATAAAAATATTGGATATTTTTCTAAACTGGTGTGGTGTCCTTTTGTAGTGCTTTCACTGTATTACTGTTGGTTATGTGCAAATACTTTACACACTGCCTCTAAGATAAGCCTGACTGCTCTTGGCAAGCTACCAAGGGGGCGAGCAGGGTTATTTTAGGAGTGTAACTCCCTTATCCTGAATAGAAGGAAGGGTCCCTACTTGGACAAAGGTGCAAACCCTTGCAAACTAGAGACCCCCATTTCTAACACATACGTAAACAGTTTAATGATACATCCATATATTAAGGTTGTTGGGGTAGCTAATCAGCTAATCTCCATTGTTTCGGTTTCTAGGCTGAGGCAGTATGTTCAGAGAGGTCCCCAATTATTCTTGGGCTTCAGAAGTGTAGGAAAGTAGGGACAAATACATCTCAGGTTGGCCATTGCTTGAAGTAAGGGGTTTGATCCAGTCTTTGATTTTTGGGCTCCCCCTACCTAATCTTAGTGCAACTCTTCTTTTGGCAAGCAGAAGAGCAATCACCTTGAATTCCCTTTAGGATACCTTTCCCATATCCCATCAGTGCCTCTAAGGGGGGGTCATATTTATCTCAGAACTGACCATCCGTGTTCATTCGCTTGTAACATTTGACAAGTAGTCACTAGCATATGGGCAGAGGCTGCTAGGGAAGTGGCTGGCATAAAATAATTATTTTCATTCTTAGATAGCAAGCGCAATTTTTTCAGAGTGAAAAAATACTCCTCACTTAGCTACTGGTCTGGTGTCTAGGATCAGCTTAAAATCACCACCCAAGACTATTGAGCAAGGGTCTAGGGCAGTGCGCTTCACCATCACTTCCTGGACGAATTCTGGATCATCAACTTTACAGCCATATATATTGACCATCATTATGAGGGTTTTTCTAGGAATACCACCTAGTCATATTCATTAAATACTTTATTTTGATATACCAAGATCATGAAACTACGACATAAAAACAATGCAAATAAAAACTTCCTTGTGGAGGCATACAGACATGTCATAGTCCCAGTCATATAAATCATCCTTTCATATCTATTTTCAGTTTCTATATAGGGCCCCTTTCTTGATAAATAATGCACCCCCCTTAAAGTAGGTAGAGTGTGAGGCAAAGTAACAGTGTACGCTCCATTTTTTGGCAGAGGCTTTTTCTTTTTCTCTGGAGAGGCAAGTCTCCTGGAGGAAGGCTATGTATATTTTGTGTCTGTCGAGATATTCCAAAACGTATCTGTCTTTTATAGAGTTGTTTAATTTTTTAATGCTCCAAGTCAGGAGTTGAGTGCCTATGTCATCTACTATTACTATACTGATTTGTATATACCTACCCGTTGGCTTGCCAGCACTGAGTGAGTCACAGAGTGCACTAGCGGACTTCACCTAAACTAGAGGCGAGTGTGTATATATCGAGGTTTTAAGCATTTTCCTAAAACGGGCCTCATTCGTTTCATTTCTCAAGTGGACTGGTATTGAGTACCAAAGCTTCTAGGCAAGATACGAGAAGGATCTGCCACCCCATCTGGTCCTCTGGATTCATGGGGCCTTTAGTAGTTGCAAATTTTAAGATATTAAGGTCCTTGAAGGAGTGTATGGTACAAGGAGGTCCCTAATCAATGCGGGCCCTTTCTGGTTTATTCCTCTGTGAGTCAGGTTGAGCGCCTTGAAATTAATCCTCTCCTTTATTGGCAACCAGTGCAAAGAGGCCAGCACACTTTTTCCTGAGGAGTGTCTGGGCAGTTTTAGGATCAACCTGGCTGCTTCATTTTGGATAAGCTGCAGTCTTTTAATAATGTATTTGGGAGAGCCAATATACAAGGAGTTTCTGTAGTCTAGAAGGGAAAAGGTCGAAGCTTGAACCACTATTCTCCTAGAGTTAGTGGGTAGGAGATCAATAATTTTTCGTAGGGTTCTGATTATACCAAAACAGGATGCAGTATATTTTTTTTTGCCTGAGCTTCCATGGATAAGGAGCTGTCCAACCACACTCCTAGACTTTATGGGGGAGGCGGGGAAGGAGGTGGTCCTAAGCTCTCTGGCCTACCAATGTGCATTTGTGGATTGAGCTTATGTCTAAAATTATCACTTTTATCTTGTCTCCATTCAACTTAAGTGAATGGTTCGCCATCCGCCATGCCACTTTCTCTAGGCATGGAGCAAGCTGTTGCTGATATAAGCCTGTCTCTGGGGAGAGGGAGACGAGTTGAGTGTCAACTGCATTGGACACAATTGACACTCCAAAATTCTTGACAATTTCTGCTAAGGGGCTTAGGTAGATGCTAAAAAGTGTAAGGCTTAAGGAAGAGCCCTGTGGGACACCACACTTTAAAGGAAAGATGTCAGAATGACAGGGAGGTTAACACACTTAGAAGGACCTATCTCTCAAGAAGGAGGAGTGCCACTTTAAGGCAGCATTTTGAATTCCTAAGTCTCTCATCCTATTCATCAGAGTCTCATGGTCGACCGTGTTGAACGCTGCACTAAGATCAAGAAGGATAATAGCTGCAAAGCCTTCTTTGGCAAGCATCAATTTCAACTCCTCTGTTATTGCTAATAGCGTGGTTTCCATGCTATGTTGCCATCAGAAGCCAGTCTGAGTTGGATTGAGGAGCAAATGTTCCTCCAGAAACTGGGAGAGGTTTTGGTTAATATGTTTTTCCAAAGCCTTCCCCGTAGCTGGAAGCAGAGAAATGGGTCTGTAGTTCCCAAGACAGGCAGGGTCGATGTTGGGCCTCTTTAACAGCGGCTTAACCACTGCATGTTTCCATCCTTGGGGGACTACTCCAGTAGAGAGAGATAGATTGAAAAGCTCCAGCATTGTAGAGAGGATCGCTTGCGCTCATTGTACCAAAATATTAGGTGGAGCTGGATGCAAAGAGGAGCCAGATTTCACTTTATCAAGTAACATGGAGAGATCTTCCATAGTGACAGGTGGGAAGTTTGAGACACAAGTGTTCCTCTTCTGCAGGGCCTGAGTGTCTATTGAAGTAGACAGTGCTTTTCTTGTCTCTTGTAGATTACTATAGATAACTGCCACTTTATCTTGGAAGTATGCTGCAAGTTCATTGCATCGTGCAGTTGTAGGGGTAGGTCTCATGTTTTCAGCATTGCTGCTTTCATTATAGTGGATTCATAAAAAGCTGCCTGTGCTTTTTGATTTCCTGATGATGGTGTCTAGTAGCTGTTCGGTAGGAGAGATTTAAATTTCCATTATAGTTTTTTCTCCATTTCCTTTCTAAGGATTTACATTCTTTTTTTAAGGAAGTTAGATGGGTAGTGAACCAAGGTGCTGCTTTCTCTCTTTCCCTTCTTTATTGTGGTGATAGGAACAGCTTCATCGAGTGATTTTGTGATCCACTCCTCTACTGAGGAGTTTGCAGCTTCGGTGTGGAACCCAATATTGGGTTTAGTAGAGACTAACCGATTCATTCATAATTCTTTATTCAAATTTGACCATTAACGGTCTAAACTAGTAGTATTTGTCTTGTTCTGTGGAGGCGAAGCACCCTCCAATGTGAATAAGATTAGGGCATGTTCCGTCCATGTCATAGGACACATTTTTTTTGTTTTTAGGCTGGGGTCATTACTGAACACAAGGTTCAGAAGATGCCCTTTGTCATGTGCCGCGTTCTACTCTTTGCGTTAGCTGAAAACTGCTTAGGTCGTGAAGGATCTTAGATGTCATAAGGTTGTTGATCTCTTCAAAGTGAATATTTAGGTCCGCAAAGAGAGTAAAAAAAAAGTTTCGCCATCAAAGCTGGATACTGCTTCTAGTAAAGCTTCTACAAATTTAGTGCAAGGGCCTGGGAGTCTATATACTACTAGACCTGAGAAGGAGGATGTAGGTGTTATAATGAAAGAAATGTTTTCACAGTCTGGGATGGGAGAGGCATGGTGAGAACATTTAAATGTGTCTTTTAAAATGATGGCAATGCCCCCCCCCCCTATGCTCCCGATCCTTTCTAATTATATAGTATCCGGGGGAAGTGCTTGAATGATGTCTGGCATGAAGCTATCGTGTAACCACATTTCTGTTAAGAATAAAACATCAAGCTGTTCGTCCCAAATTAAGGTGAATAGTTCAAGCTTGTGGTGAGATAAAGATCTGCAATTAATAAGTGCTAAGCCTAGGCATTTTAGCTTTTCCGTCCTTTGGTGTAGGAAGAGAAAAATTACAGACGGAGCAGCACAAATCTCCATTATCTGGCCATATCGGTGGACATGAGTGTTGTGAGCATAAAGGCCTGCACAAATGTAAGAATTTGGCTGAATAACTTACTTTATTTGAGGGAGTTCTCACAGGATGGCTGGCCCCATGTCCCGTTCGGGCGCAGAGAGGCTTGCCTAAGACACGCCTGCAACGCACCAGCAGCGTGCCTGCTGTTCACGTCCGCTGCGTGCCCACCTCGCATCTGCCATTTAAGGCTCTACCAATTACCACTAGAGTGCTAACCTTCCTGGCAACTCTATGGTCAGAGGTGTAAAATGCAGCTCTATTGTCAGATGACCAGCACAAATTCCCCCTCAACAATTTCTCTTTCACAATTCAAAAAAGTACACTCCTCAACTCTTGAAATCCTGTTTTAAAAAAAAAAGATTAAAACTATTACAAGTGCAAGGTTAAAAACATTAATGCAGTGCTGTGCTCCACTCACCGGCGCGCCCGCCTCACATCTCCCATTTAAGGCCATACCAATGACCACTAGAGTGCTAACCTCCCTAGCAACTCTATGGTAAGAGGTGTAAAAAAACAGCTCTGTGGTCGGACGACCAGCGCAAATTCTCCCTCAACAATTCCCCTTTCACAATTAAAAAAGTACACTTATCAATTCTTGAATTATCCTATGTATTGGCCATCTGTACTATTTATATTTTGTTTAATGCTCATGTGACCTCTGCATGTTATAGTGCCCTTGCCATCAGTCAACAATAGACTTGCATTTCCATTTGAGCAACTTCCCTCCAGGAATCACCCCTCACCCACCCTGATTTCTAGCTTGTCAGTGGACCTCTTACCCTGATGAACCAACACAACATACATCACAACATCACATTTGTGTTTGATATTTTTGATCCAAGTTGAATTATCTTGTATTTAGCCATCTTGAACATTATCGGGGAAATATCCGTTATACTAATAAAGACCATCTTATCTGCACATATCCTAATCATGACTCTTCGTGCATAGATAATTAACCAAAATATTGGAGGCTACTGGAGCAGAGTATGTGAACCCCACTACACCTCAACCAATTCTATAATCACTGTGTATTTTGCCCATCATACCATAGTTTTGGTGACACCCCTTGCCCCCACATCAGGGTTGGGGGTAACAATAATATTGAATCATTACTGACAACAGATGATAAACAAAGGCATTCAATATGAACCAGATCATCATTATTTTATGTCACTTATTTGCTGTACACCTTCCTTATTTGCATTTTTATCTATCTTGACTGGATCTTTTATTGAGGCAAATTGTAACCTGTTGAGTTTGATTGAAAATAAGTACTTTGCTCTATACAGTCAATTTCAGCAATGAGTGCAATTAAAGTAGTTCTGAAAGAATATCCAGTTCAGGATTATAGTAACTTGGAATCAAAAACAGAAGTAATTCCTGGGGTATTCTTCCCACCATGATGTAGATCTACAAAGATGCACTCTCCCAGTTCTTAGTCATCTCAATCATGTTCAAACATTCCAACTTTTTATATTTTTTATTTTAATTAAATTCTGTTGACATACTCTGGTGGGGGTGGGGGGTTTGCCTGGTGGGCAATGTTTCCCACCCAAAAATAATTTTGGGGGTTAATAATTCCAATAAAACGTTTTTTGTAGAAAAATGCTCCTATCCAAAGTAGATTTTATAAATTTTCTTACACAAAACCCACTTTTTCTGCAAACTTTATTTTTCTGACTTCATTATTTTTATTAGCTTTACAAAGTTTGAAATATGTTAAAGCAAACAGGCTAGCTTAGTTATTTGCATTCCCAGAACTTTCTCAACCTTTATGGACAGACCCCCCCAAACCCATCTCAATGACATCCTCATACATTGACACATGGAAACATCTATACACAGATAGCTGTAAAAAAATAAACCTGCTCAGGTTTTGGAATAAAAACAGTAGAGGAGTGCTATAAGTACACAGAAGAGCCCTTTCAAAGGAAAATGATTTGTTGATTAACTTTACAGTAAAACTGTTTACTCATTTGACCTGAACTCCTAACTATCATGCGTTGTGCTTGAATATTCGTGTCTTGATTGGACCTCTTTGAGGATTATACTGCTATCCCCAGTCATGACTCTTACCAATCTGGATGGCTAATTCTCCTTTTTTGACAAGACTAAGGATGCAGACAGTTAATCATCAACCTCATCATCCACAAAATTAAATACAGTATGCATAATAAAGTGACTAATCCTACTTATAATAAAGTGCATAAATATGTCTTGAATGTAGAAGAGACTCAATAGAGTCTTGTTGAGAAATCATCTGGAATCCAATATGGATCTATACAGAATCCCGGCACCCAGCATCACATTTAGTATTTCACTTAACCACTCCTTTAAGTAAGAAAATAAAATTATTTTCTTGGCGTAGACTGCTTCCTTAAAGTGCTATGAAGAATAAATTGCATGATCAATGAGCGCATAAAGTGCATTATTTCAAAAACATTATAAGAAAAGCATCTAGATGCATTAACTTGGGAATAACGAGCCTCATAGGAATGCCATGTATACAAGCTAACACAAATACCTAACCTAACATAATGCATAATGTGGGCTTAACAGCTTTTTAGCCAATCTACTTATTAATGATGTTACAAGTATCGTTTCGTAAACGTGCCCTCTTTTCTGTTGCTTCTCAAACCATAGATATCTTATAATTACATTAAGTCGCATAACTTTCAAGCATATCCTACCTGTAGAACACAAAGACGAACTCTCCCATTTTTCTACCCTGCTATTACCCAGTTATCCCACCCATCCCCTCCCACAAAACCCCCCCATGTACCCTGTGGGAGGATATCCCACACCTCTTCACTGTCACCTCTCAGTCCCCTAGGTGCCATGGCCTTGCACCTTTGTACACTCATGTTGCAGAAGAGGCCCAAGGACCTTCAGTCGCGTTCCCCTGCCCCGGATAGCCATTGAAAATGCCCTTAGAGATGGTAGCATATGTATGTGAGGACCCCTATATCATCACCTTGCATGACTACCCTAATTCTAATACCAGCCCTTCAATCACAGTAAGAGAAAATTCCCATCTACCCCTCTTTAACGTTAATTGGACTGCTTCTGCAGCAGCATATGAGCCTTTTTTTACATAATCATAAAGGTGGAATGGGCCATTTGCTAAAACTTTCAGTTTAGATTGTTGAATGATAGACACTTGTGTCTGCTTCTCTTTAAAAGGACCAATCATCTGGACAAAATCTCTTCACCTTCTTGCCTCTAAGGCTGTCTTGTCTGAAAAAAATCTGAATTGCGGAACTTGTTGCGTTGAAAGAATCTTTTTTTCCATAGCTTTGGTCAATATGTTTTCTCTAACTCGATAATCAGCAAAGTCAACTAAGATTGTGCGAGGATATTTTGCATCAGTGGGGCACTGGGAGGGTACCCTATGAGCTTGCGTAATAGTTAAATCACCTGTTAACTCTGGAATTGTTTTTTTTAACAGGGACTCCACCCAGTCTCGCACCTGAGGACCTTCACTTGTTTCAGGAACACCTACTATGCGAAGATTTGAGCGTCTATTGTAGTTTTCCAAGTCCTGTCATTTAGATTCCAGAGCATCTTTGTTTTGCCTGATTTGAATGACTTCTTGTTCAAAGGACACAACTTTGTCCTCTAAGCTGAAGACTCAACTTCTGCCTTTGTCATATGCTCTGGCAATTTGACCTTTGCTTCCTCAATCTTTGTCAGCCTTGCATGAAGAGTTGCGATTTCCTAAGACTGCATTGTACGTAGCTCTTTTATCTCAGCAAGAATCAGCTCGAACATACTTTTGATAGACTGACCGGATTCCAGTTCTTGTTGCAAATCCTGAAAACCTGTTCTATTTCCATCTGTTATCGATACTAGGGAATGATCTACCTGAGCTGCAGTCATATCATGAAGAGCAGGCTGTTGAGCCGTGATCTCACATGGCTGAGATATTGTTAAGGTTTCCATCTGAGCACCCATCGCTGTAGCCATCAGAGATTTGTGCAATTTTGAGAAAAGGGGGTATTGTTTGCATAGAGTGGGGCTTACAGAAAGCCCGGCGACAGCTATCTTATGGATGTCGCCCAAGATACTATTGTTTTCCACCCCTTCCAAAGTTGAGGGAGAGCATGATATCTGTAGTTCCGAAATGTCTTCGCCTCTTTCTGTCTCTGCCCCTTTCTCACTTTCGACCTGGACGTCTGGACCCTCTAGTCTGCCTTTCTCTAATAGCTGTTGTGCTTTTAGATCCATCCTCTGCTGTGCATTCCGCTGTGTACGAGCATTAGTGAGTGGTCTTTCTTGAGTGCCCTTCTGTCGCAGTTTCTGAGCGAGAGTAGATTGATTGAGGGAAGCTGAGCTGACACTTGGGGGCTTGCGCTTAAATGTGCGCATATTGCAGCTGTTTTTATTTTCCATTTCCCCCCCTGAGGGTTCTATTGAAACAGTTTTTCAAACACCAATCTCCAATGGAAAATCAACTGATACTTGCTATGTCCTTACTTGTATCTCCAAGGATTGTGCTAAATATGAAGACGTTCAGTTGCTTTGTTCCCTCCTGCTGTCCTATCAACTCAGGTTGGTGGCCACAAAGTTCCTTTACGGTATGTCAAATATAAACAGCCGCCGAAAGGACTCTTAAAGCACTATTCTAAGTAATGATAGAAGTCTCAGTGCGCAGTTTTGGCCTTGGATGGTAACACTGCTCGATTGCTGCTATAGTTGCTTTCCTTTACTTTCCTTGTACCTTCGACCGAAGTGGCGTAGCTTGATGGACAGCTAATAGCTAATGGCCGCATGGGCCATCAAAATACGAGTGAAGTGAGGCTTGAGGAAAACAAGGAACTGAGAGGCAACTGCCCCCTATGGTGGCAGTAAGACCTGGCCCGCCACTGCTCCCCATGCCAGTGCACTCTCACCTCTCCTCCGGGAATCTCCATCTCGGGACCCCCTGCTAACGTCGTTTGTAGCCTTGCATGGCAGGACTCTTCAGTGCCTCCTGCTCATATGCAGCTATACGGGAATCGACTCCTGTGTCTCCCACCGTGTCCGTGGAGCCCCAATTGCTCAGATAGGAACTGCCATTCTGCCGCAGCACCGCACTTGCACGTTCATTTCCGGAGCGTGACCAGATGAGACTGCGATGCATGTAGGAGGCATCCACCGTCATCACAAGGGAGAGTTGAGTTCACTACTGTCTCTTACCTTCACTGCTAAGCAGTCTATTATTGGTGTGCATTTTGTCCACCTCCATGTTCTTCCTGATTACTTGTAAGGCATCATTTGTTTCCAAGTCTCAGTTATGGATTTTGCCAGGCGTTCTGTTAAAAAGAGTTTCTGTTTCAACACAGTTAACTGCAAATGATTGGAAAAACATGTCAATTAAAAGACAGGGCATTGGCTCCTATTTTTATTACATATGTTTCTATCACTGAGAAGTCAAGGATGCATCAAGACAAATATTCCTCTGTATGTGGTACTCTCTCAAACGTTTTGCCATCACTCCCTCATTTTTATTGAATTCATTTTTGTTGACATTAGGAGGACTTGGTGCATTTCACCCTTAATAATCAGTGGTAAAGTACTTTTGCTGACTCTCTTAAACATGGTAAAATTGGCATACACCTTATTGGCATCTTTAATTTACTTGTATGTCCCTAGTAAATGTTACTATATGAACCCAGGGCCTGTAAATGAAAAGCTACTAGTGGACAGCAGTACCCTTTGTGCCACACATTAAAGTAGCACTTTAAAACATGTCTCAGGCCTGCCACTGCAGTCTTTAGTGCTGATTTAAACTGCCATTTCGACCTGGCAAAATTAACCTTTTGCCAGCCCTAAACCTTCCTATTTAATACTCATAAGTCACTTCTAAGATGGGCACTAACCACTCCTAGGACAGGGTGAATGGTATTCAAAAAGTTGGGCCTGTGTATTTAAGCTTTACTTCTCCTGGTAGTGGAAAACTCCCAAAGTCATTTTTCACTGTTGTAAGGCTATCTCTCCCATAGACTAACACTGGGTTACCTTAAGACACCTAATAAGTGATAACGCCAGTTTTGGAACAGCTAGAGAAAGCCTTCTTCCACTCATTTGAATCATATTTTAACATCCTCTTTTATGGTAAAGTAGGATTATAAGTTCCTATTCTGAAAATGCCATTTTGAGAAAATTAAAAGAATAAATGAAATCCCGAAACCGGTCCTAGGATGCTTGTTTCCAGTCCAGGGAGGACCTGGCCTGGCAGTTCAGGTTGGACTGTTTCCATTGGGCACAGTGTCAAGACTGATATGTATATGGCTGGGTTCAAACTGGAAAGGCATGGGGAGCAAAAAAACGATGGATTTAGGCCCAGATCTCTGTACTGGGGTGAATGTATGACATTGGTCTGCATTCTGTCCATCAATTGTTCTTTTTGCATTTGTCACCCCAAGTGGGACGAGTATGCCAAGACGTGGGTCCCGTGCTCTCCATGCCACTGGAGTCAAGCTATCCTGGCTGATGAGGGGTGAAACCCCGAAACCAGTCCTAGGATGCTTGTTTCCAGTCCAGGGAGGACCTGGCCTGGCAGTTCGGGCTGGACTGTTCCCATTGGGCCAGGGTCAAGACTGATTTGCATATAGCCGGGTTCAAACTGGAAAGGCATGGAGAGCAAAGAAAATGATGGATTTAGGCCCAGATCTCTGTACTGGGGTGAATGTATGACATTGTTCTGCATTCTGTCCATCAATTGTTCTTTTTGCATTTTGAGAAAGTTGGCATTTTTCTACCTAAATCAGATGTGCATTTCTGCTAGTGTCCAAGGTCACATGGCTGTGAATGGCTCTCCTGTGGTGTGTGGTGTCTTCCTTCCAGACATGGGGATAAAAGGGCCTTGGGTGTGGGGCAGGGTGTCCCTCCCCTGATCAAGATATCCTGGGTTGTTGTTCTCAGATATCCTGAACTTCAAAAGATAACCTCAGGTTTATGGGCATCCCATTCCTGACGTCTAAGGGCTGCCTGCCCTGCCACTGACAAATGCATCTCATACCTATGCCTGCCTGTCCTTTGTTACCCCAGATAGTTTGAAGCAAAACCCTGGAAATGGGAGGGATTAGACAAAAGTGGCATCCCCCACCCACAAGCGGGCACTGGGTATAAGATCGCACCTTCAGACCCTCTCATCAAAACTCTCCTAGACCTGTGGAAGATTCTGAAGATGGACTGCCCTGCTGTCTGAAGACCTGCTTGCCTTGAACCCAGGCTCTCCAGAAGTGACTCCAAGGGTCAGATGGCTGACCACCGGGTTGACCTACATGTACAGAGCAAGCTTCCAGATGCCTCTCTGCAACTACCCAGCTGAGCAGCACCAACTTGACCAATCTCAGCCCTGCTGCTGCCTCTACTGGAGTTACTCCTGATCCACGAGAGGTGCCCCCAGGCACTGGACCCTTTGCTGGCATCAGAGTGTACTCCTCCTACCTGCAAACCAAGTAAAAGGTGAAAACCAAGAAGTTTTGGTCTCACACGATTGAAAAGCGGACACTTCACACCATGAAATGACCACCCATGATGCCTGCCAATGCAAAGTTCCAACATGACCTGTTGTTCTTGTCAGTGTCGACCATCCACAACAGCAATGGTGTTGCTTCTCCCACCAATATGAAAGTCCAGCAACGACTTGCACGCCAAGCAGTGACCTCCTGCATCACTTGCCAATGCCAAGCTCCAACAGTGACCTGTTCCTCGTGCTGATGTCGACCTCATCACGGCTGCTGCCAATACGAAGCTCCGGCCAACTCCACGTGGACTTGAATTCTGAGAAGGTAAAACATCCACCAGGGCAAACGTAGTTCCTGTATCAGACCCATGCTCCATCACAGTCAGTCTGAACTTGTGACTTTGGCCTGGTACAGTGAGACCAGGTCCCCTCAAGTGGTGCTTTGTGCTTTTTGATGCTATTTCCACCTAAAACTTAAACTCCGGTTCTACTGATTAGATGTTTGCCATTTTGGTGTCCTTTTTTGTGTTGTGGTTTCACTTTATTATTGTTTTAGTACTGCATAAATACTTTACACATTGCCTCTAAATTAAGCCTGATTGCTTTTGTACATTATGTCTTATTGAGATATTTTAGTTTTATTTTAGGTTGCTAGGTTTGTAGGGGTATAGGATAGCAAATGAATTAAGTAATGATTAAATATAATTAGTTAATAATTTGTATTAATATTTTAATTGATTATTAATTATGCATATTGTGTAATAAATTTATATTTTAGTTATATTTTAGGTGTGGGCTGCTGGGTTTGTAGGGGGTATAGGGTGGGAAGATAAGTCATAAATAATTACCAAATAATTAATAATAATGATGTAAATTGTGTTATACTTAGTTTTTTTAGTTCTATTTTATGTGTGGGCTATAGGGTGGGAAGTTAATGAAAAAATAATAATCATTTTTTAATTGATAATTATTAAATTGTTACATAATTAAGTAAATTGTTGAATAGTTTTTATTTTTTTCATCTATATATATATTTTATATGGATTAATATTGTTTATATATATTTATTTTGATAAATTAGGGTTATTCATATATCTAATGTGTTTGAAGTGAAGTACTTTCCCTACTGTAGCACAGACTGCAGTGGGAATAGTAAATCGTATCCCTCCGAAGTCCAAAGCTTTTTCTGCTGTTGTACAGACTGGAGTGGGAATAACAAATGTAACCCCTCTGAAGTCCAACACTTTCCCTACTGTAGCACAGACAAGAGTGGGAATAGTAAATCTTACCCCTCTGAAGTCCAATGCTTTCCCTACTTTGGACAGACTGGAGTGGGAATAGTAAATGTTTTCCCTCTGCAGTCCAACCCTTTTCCTACTGTTGCACAGAGTGGCATGGGAATAGTACATTTTATCCCTCTGAAGTCCAACCCTTTTCCTACTGTTGCACAGACTGGAGTAGGAATAGTAAATATTACCCCCTCCGAAGTCCAGTGCTTTTCCTACTGTTGCATAGACTGGAGTAGGAATAGTACATTTAACCCCCTGAAATCCAACACTTTCCCTGCTGTAGCACAGAATGGAGTGGGAAAAGTAAATTTAACCCCTCTGTAGTCCAATTCTTTCCTCACTGTTTTCCCAATTTTTGCAGTATACTGAATCATGAAAAGATAAGCCCTTTCCACCTGTGGCACCCAACATAGGTTCCTCGTCAATGTGATACCCAAGTAATCAAAGCTGGTTACTACATCTAAAGCGGTAGCACAGACTGAAGTGGGAAGAGTAAATCTTACCAGTCCGAAGTCCTATGCGTGCCCTACTGTTGTACAGACTGGAGTGGGAATAGTAAATGTAATCCTTCCAAAGTCCCAACACTTTCCCTACTCTTTTTATAGTATTTTTAGTAAATGTGTTTTTTGAGGTTTTAAATTTGTAGTATTTAATTTGTCTAAATTAATTAATATATTTTTGTCATTGTTTTTTGTATTTTCGATGGTTTTAGTATTAAAAAATTAATAATATGTAAAAGAAATAATTCTATTAATTATGTTACACTATATATATATATATATATATTCACTAAAAAAACCATAGGTTTCAGACACGTTATAGTTAGAAATTAGCATTTAAAAAACCTTTGAAATTCACTGAAAAAACCATAGGTTTTAGGGACAGTTATAGTTAGTTGGACATTGCACTCGTACAAAACCCGTGAAATTCCCCTGTTATAGTTAGTTCAGCTAACTATAACTCGCGCCCCCGCAATGCACTGCTGATGACGTCACATATTACATCACTCATGACATGGTCAGTGACATCACTGATGACATCACTGATGACATCTCAAATGACATCACTGATGACATCACTGATGACATCATCCAGTGACTGTGTGTTTCTGTAAAGTTTAAATATGTTTAATATATAGGGAAAGGCGTATTGAAGAATGAGTGGGTGTATAAGTGTCTGAATGGATGATTTAGTACGTGAGTGACTGACTCTACAAGTGAGTGATTAAACGTATCTTACTGAATGCATGGGTTAGTGACTAAACTGTGTGAATGTCTGTATCCGTCTGTTTGTTGGTGTGTAAGTGGATGCATGGATTTGCGAATAGCTACATGAGTGTCTATATGGGTTATTGATTGGTTCTCTGAGTATCTGTATGGCTGCCTGAGTGTTTGTGTGAGTGGGGTGTGTGTGACTCTATACATAGATGTGTGAGTGGGTGATTCACTGGGTGCATGATTTCAAGAGTGCATCTGTGATGGACTGCTTGGGTGGGTGAGTGTGTGTATGGGTGTGTTAGTGAGTGAATGTATATCTCAGTGGTACATGTGCGAGTAACTACATATGTAAAAGGCAGTATATATGTGTGTTAGAGTATTTAAATGGCTATAAGTGAGTGTGTTATTGTGAGAGTGGCTGTATGGATGCGTGTGTGCTTGTATCAGTTATTGTATAAGAGCGTAAGAATGTGCTAGTATTTGTATGAGTAAGTGAGCTGGTGTGTGTATAACTGTATAGGTGAGTAAATGGGTGTGTGATTAATTTTTTGCATGACTGACTAGGTGTGTGAGTACCTCTATGGATGAGTGGCGGTGTGTGAGTATTTATATAGGTGTATGAGTGCATATGATAGTCCTGTACTGAGTGACTGTAAGTATGAGTGACTGTACAGGTGAGTGAGTGGATGTGTGTGTAGACCTAAGAATCAGTGAGTGGGTATGTAGTTTTTGGTGTTGGAGTGTCTATGGTTTTGAGAATGGCAGTCTGTAATTTAGAGTGGGTGTATCAAAAGTTATATTAGGGTGTGAGAAGATGCATGAAATTATCACATGGATGATGTCATCAGTGATGTCATTTGAGATATCATCAGTGATGTCATCAGTGATGTCACTGACCATGTCATGAGTGATGTAATATGTGACGTCATCAGCAGTGCATTGCGGGGCGCGAGTTATAGTTAGCTGAACTAACTATAACAGGGGAATTTCACGGGTTTTGTACGAGTGCAATGTCCAACTAACTATAACTGTCCCTAAAACCTATGGTTTTTTCAGTGAATTTCAAAGGTTTTTTAAATGCTAATTTCTAACTATAACGTGTCTGAAACCTATGGTTTTTTAGTGAATTTCAAAGGTTTTTTAAATGCTAATTTCTAACTATAACGTGCCTGAAACCTATGGTTTTTTCAGTGAATTTCAAAGGTTTTTTAAATGCTAATTTCTAACTATAACGTGCCTGAAACCTATGATTTTTTAAGTGAATTTCAAAGGTTTTTTAAATGCTAGTTTCTAACTATGCCAACAGAGGTAGGACATGTGAAGAAAGAAGAAAAAATGCACAGAAAGAAGCAAAAGATGTGCAGAAAGAACCAACAGAGGAGCAGAAAGAGGCCTTGTTGCAAAATCATCCTGTGCCCACAACTTTTTCAGACGGGTACTGGTGGTAACTGACTCTGACTAACCAGAGCCAGTGCGCGTTTGCACAGTGGTGAAGGGAGGGGGGGCTGAGGTGACATGTGTGCAAACGCGCCCCGTGGCGCGTTTTAAGTTTTCGGGATTAAGTCCCCTTGAATCCTGAGGGTCCCTGGGGCCCAACTAGCCCCCCAGGTACCTACAGTTAGGACCACAGAGCTGAGTTGCAGAGAGGCATTCCGAGGCCACGCACCTTTTTTCACCTCTCTGCAACGCAACTCTGTTGTGCTTACTGAAGGTACCTGGTGGGCTAGTTGGCCCCCAGGATTCAAAGGGAATTATCTCCCCAACTTAAAACGCACCACAGGGCGTGTTTGCGCACATGTCACCTGAGGCCCCGCCCCCTCCCTTCACCACTGTGCAAACGCGCCCCGTGGCGCGTTTTAAGTTGGGGGATTAGGTCACCTTGAATCCTGAGAGTCCTTGGGGCCCAACTAGCCCACCAGGTACTTCCAGTAAGCACCACAAGTCTGCGTTGCAACGCCTGTAACAAATTGTGCAGTTGTGTTTAGGTAGTGAAGAGGGTCGTGCTGGGGGTAGTGTTTTAGGGTTTAGGGTAGTGCAGTGGTGTTTGTGTAGTGTAGGGGGTCATGCTGGGGGTAGATTTAGGGTTTAGGGTAGTGCAGTGGTGTTTGGGTAGTGTAGGGAGTCGTGCTGGGGGAGTGTTTTAGGGTTTAGGGTAGTACAGTGGTGTTTGGGTAGTGTAGGGGGTCGTGCTGGGGTTAGTGTTTTAGGGTTTTAGGGTTTAGGGTAGTGCAGTGGTGTTTGGGTAGTGTAGGGGATACTGCTGGGGGTAGTGTTTTAGGGTTTAGGGTAGTGCAATGGTGTTTGGGTAGTGTAGGGGGTTCTGCTGGGGGTAGTGTTTTAGGGTTTAGGTTAGTGCAGTGGTGTTTGGGTAGCGTAGGGGGTACTGCTGGGGGTAGTGTTTTATGGTTTAGGGTAGTGCAGTGGTGTTTGGGTAGTGTAGGGGTTCGTGCTGGGGGTAGTTTTTTAGGGTTTAGGGTAGTGCAGTGGTGTTTGTGTAGTGTAGGAGGTCGTGTTTTAGGGTTTAGGGTAGTGCAGTGGTCTTTGGGTAGTGTAGGGAGTCGTGCGGGGGTATTGTTTTAGAGTTTAGGGTAGTGCAGTGGTCTTTGGGTAGTGTAGGGAGTTGTGCGGGCGGTAGTGTTTTAGGGATTAGGGTAGTGCATTGGTATTTGGGTAGTGTAGGGGGTCATGCGGGGGTAGTGTTTTAGGGTTTAGGGCAGTGCAGTGGTGTTTAGGTAGTGTAGGGGGTCGTGCTGGGGGGAGTGTTTTAGGGTTTAGGGCAATGCAGTGGTGTTCGGGTAGTGTAGGGGGTCGTGCTGGGGGAGTGTTTTAGGGTTTAGGGCAGTGCAGTCGTGTTCGGGTAGTGTAGGGGGTCTTGCTGGGGGGAGTATTTTAGGGTTTAGCGTAGTGCAGTGGTGTTTGGGTAGTGTAGGGGTCATGCTGGGGGTAGTGTTCTAGGGTTTAGGGCAGTGCAGTGGTGTTCGGGCAGTGTAGGGGTCGTGCTGGGGGTGGTGTTTTAGGGTTTAGGGCAGTGCAGTGGTGTTCGGGCAGTGTAGGGGGTCGTGCTGGGGGTGGTGTTTCAGGGTTTAGGGCAGTGCAGTGGTGTTCGGGCAGTGTAGGGGGTCGTGCAGGGGGTGGTGTTTCAGGGTTTAGGGCAGTGCAGTGGTGTTCGGGCAGTGTAGGGGGTCGTGCAGGGGTGGTGTTTCAGGGTTTAGGGCAGTGGTGTTCGGGCAGTGTAGGGGGTCATGCTGGGGGTGGTGTTTCAGGGTTTGGGGCAGTGCAGTGGTGTTCGAGCAGTAAAGGGGGTCATGCTGGGGGTGGTGTTTCAGGGTTTAGGGCAGTGCAGTGGTGTTCGGGCAGTGTAGGGGGCGGTGCAGGGGGTGGTGTTTCAGGGTTTAGGGCAGTGCAGTGGTGTTCGGGCAGTGTAGGGGGTGGTGTTTCAGGGTTTAGGGCAGTGCAGTTGTGTTCGGGCAGTGTAGGGGGTCGTGCAGGGGGTGGTGTTTCAGGGTTTAGGGCAGTGCAGTGGTGTTCGGGCAGTGTAGGGGGCGGTGCAGGGGGTGGTGTTTCAGGGTTTAGGGCAGTATAGTGGTGTTCGGGCATTGTAGGGGGTGGTGCTGGGGCTGGTGTTTCAGGGTTTAGGGCAGTGCAGTGGTGTTAGGGCAGTGTAGGGGGTCGTGCTGGGGCTGGTGTTTCAGGGTTTAGGGTAGTGCAGTGGTGTTCGGGCAGTGTAGGGGGTCGTGCTGGGGCTGGTGTTTCAGGGTTTAGGGCAGTGCAGTGGTGTTCGGGCAGTGTAGGGGGTCATGCTGGGGCTGGTGTTTCAGGGTTTAGGGCAGTGCAGTGGTGTTCGGGCAGTGTAGGGGATCTTGCTGGGGCTGGTGTTTCAGAGTCTAGGGCAATGCAGTGGTGTTCGGGCAGTGTAGGGGGTCTTGCTGGGGCTGGTGTTTCAGGGTTTAGGGCAGTGCAGTTGTGTTCGGGCAGTGTAGGGGGTCGTGCTGGGGGTGGTGTTTCAGGGTTTAGGGCAGTGCAGTGGTGTTCGGGCAGTGTAGGGGGTCGTGCTGGGGCTAGTGTTTCAGGGTTTAGGGCAGAGCAATGGTGCTCAGGCAGTGTAGGGGGTTGTGCTGGGGGTGATGTTTCAGGGTTTAGGGCAGTGCAGTGATGTTAGGTCAGTGTAGGGGGTCGTGCTGGGGGTGGTGTTTCAGGGTTTAGGGCAGTGCAGTGGTGTTCCGGCAGTGTAGGGGGTCGTGCAGGGGGTGGTGTTTCAGGGTTTAGTGCAGTGGTGTTCGGGCAGTGTAGGGGGTCGTGCTGGGGTGGTGTTTCAGGGTTTAGGGCAGTGCAGTGGTGTTCGGGCAGTGTAGGGTGTCGTGCTGAGGGATGGTGTTTCAGGGTTTAGGGCAGTGCAGTAGTGTTTGGGCAGTGTAGGGGGTCGTGCAGGGGGTGGTGTTTCAGGGTTTAGGGCAGTGCAGTGGTGTTCGGCCAGTGTAGGTAGTCTTGCTGGGGGTGGTGTTTCAGGGTTTAGGGCAGTGCAGTAGTTTTCGGGCAGTGTAGGCGGTCGTGCTGGGGCTGGTGTTTCAGGGTTTAGGGCAGTGCAGTGGTTTTCGGGCAGTGTACGGGGTTGTGCTGGGGCTGGTTTTTCAGGGTTTAGGGCAGTGCAGTGGTGTGCGGGCAGTGTACGGGGTTGTGCTGGGGCTGGTGTTTCAGGGTTTAGGGCGGTGCAGTGGTGTTTGTGTAGTGTAGGGGGTCATGTTTTAGGGTAGTGCAGTGGTGTTTGGGTAGTGTAGGGGGTCGTGCTGGTGGTAGTGTTTTAGGATTTAGGTTAGTGCAGTGGTGTTTGGGTAGTGTAGGGGGTCGTGCTGGGGGTAGTGTTTTAGGGTTTAGGATAGTGCAGTGGTGCTTGTGTAGTGTAGGGGGTCGTGCTGGGGGTAGTGTTTTAGGGTTTAAGATAGTGCAGTGGTGTTTTTGTAGAGTAGGGGGGTCATGTTTTAAGATGCAATGCTCCAATACCTGACCAGTCTGCACTACATAAAACTGCAAAAAAACTAAAAATAAAAAGTGTTTTGCACACTTTTGTCATTGGGCTATATGTGGGCTACATCTGGGTAATATTTGTGCTACATTTGGGCTCTTTTTTCACTGGTGGCCATCTTGGAAGACTTCTTTGTTATGAAGTTTCCTAATTTCTTCATTTACTGCAGTCTCCTCAGTAGGAAATGCTTTCAGTTTTTTACTTTGATTCCATCAAGAAGGCATTCAGATGTGTCTCACATCTGCCATAAATTCAGAATGTTAGCACTCTAGTTGCTCATTAGATCACTGGAGTAAAGCTACTGCTCACCAGGGAGTTAACTGGTAGTCTGCTGCTGGTATTGAAAGTGATTGTTTCAGTCTGCATGTCAGAATTTTCTAATGAAATAGAAGAGGATTTGAGATCTCACTTAAAACATGCCCTAATTTTTCTTTCTGGAGCACTAACTATACTTTCTATTTCAAAAAGAACCCCTCATTTTGTTCCTTTTTAAATTAAATGTATTAAGTGTTACCGGTTTATTCCAATCAAGATGGCTTCAGGTGTGCCATACTTTTGTCATAAGTAAGGCTGTTAGCGCTCTAGTTGTTCTTTAGAACACTCTGGGAAGCTGCAGTAGAACACAAAGGCATCAACTGGCAGGCTGCTCCTTTTGAAATATAACAGGAAGATATTTGAGATCACACTTGAAATATGTCCTAATTTTTCTCTCTACAGCACTAACCATAATTTCTATGACAAAATGAACCCCATCATTTTGTTCCTTTTTAAATTAAATGTTTTAAGTGTTACCAGTTTATTCCAATCAAGATGGCTTCAGGTGTGCCATACTTTTGTCATAAGTAAGGCTGTTAGCACTCTAGTTGTTCTTTAGAACACTCTGGGAAGCTGCAGTAGAACACAAAGGCATCAACTGGCAGGCTGCTCCTGTTGAAATATAACAGGAAGATATTTGAGATCACACTTGAAACATGTCCTAATTTTTCTTTCTACAGCACTAACCATAATTTCTATGACAAAATGAACCCCATCATTTTGTTCCTTTTTAAATTAAATTGTTTAAGTGTTACCAGTTTATTCCAATCAAGATGGCTTCAGGTGTGCCATACTTTTGTCATAAGTAAGGCTGTTAGCACTCTAGTTGTTCTTTAGAACACTCTGGGAAGCTGCAGTAGAACACAAAGGCATCAACTGGCAGGCTGCTCCTGTTGAAATATAACAGGAAGATATTTGAGATCACACTTGAAACATGTCCTAATTTTTCTTTCTACAGCACTAACCATAATTTCTATGACAAAATGAACCCCATCATTTTGTTCCTTTTTAAATTAAATGTTTTAAGTGTTACCAGTTTATTCCAATCAAGATGGCTTCAGGTGTGCCATACTTTTGTCATAAGTAAGGCTGTTAGCACTCTAGTTGTTCTTTAGAACACTCTGGGAAGCTGCAGTAGAACACAAAGGCATCAACAGGCAGGCTGCTCCTGTTGAAATATAACAGGAAGATATTTGAGATCACACTTGAAACATGTCCTAATTTTTCTTTCTACAGCACTAACCATAATTTCTATGACAAAATGAACCCCATCATTTTGTTCCTTTTTAAATTAAATGTTTTAAGTGTTACCAGTTTATTCCAATCAAGATGGCTTCAGGTGTGCCATACTTTTGTCATAAGTAAGGCTGTTAGCACTCTAGTTGTTCTTTAGAACACTCTGGGAAGCTGCAGTAGAACACAAAGGAATCAACTGACAGTCTCTGCCCTTGTTGGATGTACATGTTTTACTGAGAATGTCAGACTTCATTCTCACATGAGTGAGAAAGATAATGTGAATTTACAGAAAATATGCTCTCATTTTAGCTTCTGGAGCACCTTCCAAACCTCCATGGGACAAGCATGAGAAAATAGTGTTCTCTCAAACATGATTCATGATATCCCAGCAGAAGGTTTTTCACATGGTAAAATCACCTTAGAATACACCACAATTCCTAAAATTAGTATGGTACCATCAACAAATAAATTCTAATGTAACTAAAGCCTGTTATCACCCTTTATAGTTCTCCTTTTGGTGACCCTCAAAATCTTCTATTCACTACAATGCATTTCAATGAGGTACTATCATTTATATTGGTCCCAAGATGGCTGCCAGCAATTCCAGGATGAAGTGCTGACAGCCAATCAGATCTCACGATGACATGTGTGGTTAGGCTCCGCCCAGATATATATGTGACTTTACTTTTGATTTTCTCAGGAACTACTGAACGGATTTACACCATTTAAGCAAAAGGCACGACACTGAACCAAGGGCTACCTCTTTGCCAAATTTGGTGTAATTCCGTTCAGCAGTTCGGGCTGTAGCTGCGACTAAAGGTTCCTATGGAAAAATGAATGGGGAAAACGCGTTTTGGGACCCCCTTTTTCTCGGCCCCCGCTTGACGTATCACCCCGAGACTTTCAGGATAGGAGCGGACCGGAGCGCCCCAACAAGTTGGAAACTTTCGCGAAGATTCGTCAACCGGCGCCAACGTTATTTCAAATAGAATGTCGCGGATTTCCTATGGATAATAGGTTTTAACTATAACTATCTACTGGCGACCGCCAGTAGATAATATACAAATATTTATCTAAAGATAAACACATATATATTGAGATCTGTGTTTGTTTATATAATTCTATATTTATATATAGTATTAAATATTAGTGGGATGTATATTGTTTACATTCTATTAAATGTATTTATTAAAGTAGTTAACTTTTACTACTTTAAACTCTATATTTAAAAAATCTATATTTTTGTATTTTTTTAATGATATTACTGTTAACGATATTTCTTTCAGACATTTTTGTACCTATCATTATAAGTATTGGGACACAATATTTTTGCCTCAATATTGTGTCAGTGATCCCATAAACTAAAGCAGTCCAAAAATGGTAAAATCCATCAGGATTTGTTAAAATCTTTACACAACAATAGGATCTTGTGTAAGAAATTGTTCTCACTCTTTGTTAATGGCATAAACCATAACCTTTTCTCCCAGTATGGGCTGGTTAATGATTAACAAGCAGAATGTGAGAATATGGATTCAGGAATTATTGTCCTCACTTTACATACTTGATTATGTACATAATAGTGCATGCCCTAGCTGTCAAATGCATCTGTAACAGGACTCTGCCTCTAGGTTATGACATCTTGTGACCTATTAAAAGTTTGGGGTCACTTGTTTAAAATCCACAAAGCCATACATACAAACCGATCTATTGATGGCAAGGCTTCCTCCAGCTATTGTCTCATTTCTGCTTAGCCCCTTTTCAGCAAAATTAACATAAGAAATCTAATTCTTTACTAGAATTGCTTGACTCATTCCCAATAATCTCTGCAATGCCGAGCAGCTGAGCTTATTCAAAGGTTCCAGAAATGATTTCACTGAGCCTGGTCACACAGGTCTTTAATTTGATATCCATTGCCAGTCATAATCCAAATTCCACCATCCTAATCTAGTTGAATCTTTCTGCAACTTTTGATACAGGTGACCACAGCACACTGTAGGATCCTCTGCCTGGCTTAATCATCACATCCTTCTGCATCAGCACCTTCATTTCTGACAAATTCTATCTTTAATCTTGTTGCTCCTTCAGCTCCATTACCACCCCAATTCTCTGTACTTGATGCACTATTTTTCTTCTTATACAATCCATTTCTCTCTTTTTTTTTTTAATATACAATCAATTTCTCAAAAGCAACATATTTGCAGATGACACTCACTTTCCTTCCCCAGCTTGTGGTTCCTTCTCAAGTTTGCTTAATTCACAACCTCCCCACCTTCTGATGCTGGATAGCCATGTTGTGCCTAAGCCTTGTTCCCACCCAAAGTGACATCATGTTTCTCCTCCTCTAATCCACCGAAAGCTGTTGCTTTCCAATTTGATTCTCTTTGGAGTCAATTCTGCTTCTAGGTCTAGGAAAAATGTGTCCTTCCTCCTTTAGTCCAATGTTCCTGGAGGGCCCTGCGTTCCACAGCCCCTCACCCAGCCCTTCAGTGCCTTGCTGGCATAATTCAAGAAATCCACCCATGTTTGTGATAAGATCTTGTGGCTGCCCCTGAAACTGAGCCTGTACCTCTCAGGGATCAGTCTGAATTTGCAAACTAGGATGGCCTTCATTGCAGTGTAGTATGTCTGGTCTTCTACCTCTAGTGTAAGTAGTGTGTCCCTTCCCACCGTGGGCATATACTTCCACAAACTGCCACCCCAGAACTCCTTTGGATCCTTGTGCACTCTCAGTACCACTTCATATGCTGCAAACCATTTGTCTATCTCATCCCCCACCACATAACAGGGCACCAAATCCTTTAGGATCCTGACTCTGAACTCACCATTGGACACTGGAGGTATGCTGCCACCATTGCTGTTGCTGGATCCCTCTCTCAGGGAGCTGTTGTCCAGCCCTCTCATTCTGCTTTCATGGGCCATTTTTCTTTCTTCCACGGCCAGCCTTCTCTCCTCAAGAGCCTGTTCCTTCTTCAATTTAGCAAGGGTCTGCTCGTTGTCTAATTTGGCAAGATACAGTTTTAGCTTCCTCTCTTCCCTCCTGTCTGCCAGCTCTTTTTGAGTCAGGTTCCTTGATGACACACTGCTGCATGGTCTGCTGTGGACTTCCAGTCCTGGGAGGACGTTACCCCCCACATCAGCAGGCTGCAAGACAAGACCTCCATACTGGTCCTGCTCCAGTTCTTCCTCATCAGACTCTGACACGTCCACCTCACCCACTTCTCCTTCTGGGTGGGCTGCTGCCTATGCTCATAAGGCTTTCTGAAGCTCTGCCTTCATGGCATTTCCCTTATGGAACACCCTTCTCTCCTGACAGAACTTGAGCTGGGCTACTCCGTATGCCTCCAGGTTGACCAGCGCAAACTCGATATTGGCAGGTATGACTACAGATATTGTAGAGAAAATGAGTATGGGGCACAACGGCTTTTGGAATAATCAAAGACTTTAATCAGAGAGAATTGAAAAGGTTCTAATTGGTCTTAAGTATAGAGTTGATCACCAATGTTAGAAATGGGATTCCTGGTTAGCAGAGGTATGCACCTAGGCCAAGCAGGAACCACCACTCCAGTTAGGGTAAGCTAGATACACACTAAAAGATAACCTGTGCACACCCTCTAGTAGGTTGGCACAGAGCAGTCAGCCTTATTTAAAGATGCAGTGTGTAAAGTATTTGTGCAACACACACATACAGTAACACAATGAATACACCACAAAAAGACTCCACACAGGTTTGAAAGGCTACTTGTGTGAGTGGCACAATTGGTGCTGCAGAGCCACTAGTAGTATTTAGATTACAGACCCTGGGTATATTGCATACTACTTTACAAGGGACTTATAAGTAAACTAAATATGCCAATCAGATATATACCAACATCACCATGTTTAGCGGAGAAGCACATGCACTTAACACTGGTTAACAGTCCTCAGGCCATCAAAAATATACAGCAAAAAGTGGAGGTAAGCAGGTAAAACGTTGGGGAAAGACCACCCTAAGGATGACGGATCTAACAACCACCAATACATCTTATGCAGGAGCAGGTTATGACTCCTGTAAACGTCTGACTGCTATCCTCTCCTTTCACCGCTTTTCCTACTTTTCTTTACAGTTTGGCATGGAAATAACTCCTTTTCTGAACTTTTACCCTTTCCTTTTCTACCAGCAAACCTAAGATCACCTTTAAAAGCCAAAACTAGCCTGTGACTCCTTCTTTCAAAAGATTTCAGAATAATATTAGTATTCCTCATCATTGACTCCCTGCTAGAAGGCACTGCTGGTCCTGTAGTCGCCTGAAATGTCTGATTTAGGTTAGTATTTAGTAGCTATGTTAGTGAAGATAAAGGGGCAAAATACCAATAAAAAGAGCTAATTTGTAATTCCTTCTGTCTTCCATCTTCCCAGGATAAGAACACAGTAAGGTATGCTTGCGTTAGGCATAGAAAAAGGCAACCAGAGCCTCTCCTATAGTTCCAGTCCCATAGCGATTTCATGACGTTTGGTAACAAGCTGCCTAGCCTGTGACTCCAGAAAACGGATTAATAACATTTCACATTTGTTTTTATTTGCTTTATATTTATGTGGTCATTTATTCTGTGGTTAGGCTAATTCAGTGAGATTTGTCAGCTTGAAGAGACAAACGTATTTTATTTTATTGTCCATTTGAGTGTACAGTGTATACATTAAGCTTGTGTAAGATTAGAACAATATTGTTATTTTGTTTAAGCACTGCCTTTGCCTGTCAACAAAATATAACTTAAATGGCACCTATCCAACCTTCTATCTACAAAGGGTGCCAAGGGCTGTAAAAACAAGTATGGAAAATAGGCCCTGTCTCGCTGCTGGGAAGTAAAGAACAGCCATGATTGGGTTGCAGTGAATCCCTCAAACCTCTAGCCAGTGATTCCACTGCCCAGTGGTGTAACGCTAAATAATGCCCACCCCCCTGCAGAATATAGCGAGGGCCCCCTGAGTCTCCCATAGTGATTAATTGCCTTTGGCCTGAATGCAGGCCCCCCAGAAAGTTTGAGGGGACCCCTGAATGGTTGGGGGCCACCCAGCACTGCAGGGGCTTGTGTTACACAGGGCTTTGTGTTACGCCCCTACCACTGCCTCTGCTACGCTAATAGCAAACACAGGTCCTGAGAAACTGCACTGATTGTTGTTCCTCCTCATCAGTTATCAGTTCCATTTAATGTTGGTGCTCAGAATAGTGTGTGAGGTGCGTGCAATGACATATGTGATTGCCCACAAATAACTACTTTGTTGGTGGTAACTATATTTAGATTGCATTTCTCTGTCAGTCCTCTGCAACTGTTCCAGAAAAACATGCATTTACACTCTCAGATGACATGTACAAACTACATACATACATTACGTCGGACATTGGTCCTTAGGACGGTTTGTGAATTAACCCCTCTGTGTCTCGACATCTGCTAATCGCTTAAGTTCTAAAAAGCATAAACCTACACCTCTGTTTATTTATTTTTTAGGTTGGCCTCCCTCCCTACCTCTGTCCCTCTTTGTCTCCCTTCCTTCTATCCTCCCTCAATCCATCCCTCCCTCCATTCCTTCTTTCCTTCCCTCCCACCCTCTCTCTCTGTCCCCTTCCTTCCTTAACACACACTTTGCTCAACGCATTTGCACAAGTTCAAAGAGGTGAAATTCGAAATCTTATGGGTTACATTAAAGTAGTCCTATATTTCTGCTGAAACTAGCTATGTTTGGTTGGCCAAGCTTGTTTGATATATCATAATAGATATAGGGGGAAAATTTCAGAATGACCTCTCATGGAACAGCACTATAACAAGGTTCTAATGTATTCAATGGTGACTGTCATGTTAAATTAATAAAATGTCGACATTATTCAACCTTTATTTTTATAGATTTATCAACTCAAGATCCATTTTTTTTAGAGTGGCTGAACTGTACAAAACGTGTTTGGTGCTTAAAATGTGTTAAACTGTGTTAAAACCTGTACTCAATCATATTACTAGATACACCAACATAAGGCGCAGCGAGGCAGGTTCTCGGTACCTGGGCTTGCCCTCTCATGGCCCCTATTAGCACCTTTCATGTACCTCCTCTGGGTACCTAGACGACTACTATTATCTAATAGACTATCACGTCCTCATCCATTGCTCTTGATGCTTCTACTGTCCCTCTTTTATTCCTTTTCCTAATGCTCAACTTATGGTTCTTTGCGCTATCTCTACTCTCTCTTACTACCCACTACCCTCCCCGTAACCATGCCTACCTCCAGGCTTTTCCTCCAACCTCACCCCCCACACCCTCCCCTCACCAAAACTCCTATCCCATCAACGCCCACCACTCTTAAAAAGCCACTTCTCCTCCACCTAACACACACAGACTTCCAGCACTGAACTTTCCTGACATGACCCACTATTCAAGAACAGGTATAACATCCAATAAATGCCCAACTTAAAAGTGCTCTCCCTAAATGTGAAAGGATTGAACCACCCAACTAAACATCAAAAATTCCTAGACTATACCGACAAACTTAAAGGGGACCTAGTACTTCTTCAGGAAACTAAAGTAGCCACAATGGAGGCCAATCTCCTAAGGAAGACTTGGGTTGGAGAGTCAGCTTGTGCACCAAACTCCAACAAAAAAATGGGTTAATTACCCTTATCTCCAAATCCTCTGGCCTCATAATGACTTCACAATCACAAGGAGATGATGGACGGAGTGCTGAAAGTTGTGTTTGCTCATAATAACTTCCTTAGAGGCTGACCCCGAAGGCAGATGACTACTCAGTAAGGTGCAGAAGGACAATATTCAAATTACAGTAATGAATATCTACGCCCCTAATAATGATGACCCAACTTTCTGGCTAACCATTAACAAAAAACTGTCAAATCTGTCAATCTGTCAGGATAGACTCATTTTAGGAGCAGATTTCAATTTACCTTGGGGCGCGGTCCTAGACAGGAACTCAGCTTATAAGTTTAAACCTAACAAATCTCATAAACAGATGCTAAATATGTGCAAGTCTCTTAAATTAAAAGACATTTGAAGACTGTTTAACCCCAGCGGGAAAAAGTATACATTCTTTTTACACCCACACAATTCTTTTTCTCGAATTGATTACATTCTAGTCAACGAACAACACGTCACAGCCACCTCTTTACCTACATAGAATCAATTCTTGTCTCAAATTACGCTTGTATTTCACTCCTATATGATTTGTAGTGCAACGACAAATGTTCCAAAATATGGAGAATGAACAATCTCCTTACTGAGGACCCTGATTTTAGAGAAATAGTTAGAAACGAAATTGAGCACTACATAGAATTCAATAGCGACTCCGGCCCCAACCCCCAAAATTTTGGGACGCCATGAAATGCACAATACGAGGTCACTTGATTAAACTTATGGCTAAGAAAAACAAACTTGACAAAAAAAACCTCGACCAACTAGAACTCAAAATAAAGAAACTGGAAAAAAGGACTTAAAATCTCCAAGGACAAAACTCAACTCAATTAAACAGCCTTACCAAACTAAAATACGAATGTAACAAGATCTTGAGCAATAGCAATAAAGCCCACCTTAAAGTTCAAAGATATAAAGGCATTAACTTTTGCAGATGAAACACCTCCTACTTAAAACACAACCATCAGAAAACAAGAATCTCCTCTGTAATTAACAAATAAGGCATCCCCTCAACGAGCCAAACAGATATCTTAGACACATTCAAACGATTCTACCACACCCTATACTCCAAAGTAACAATACTTCCTATGAAATGTGCATGGAATACTTCCAAAAAATTAACATTACCAAACTAGATGAGGCGACAAAACAATCACTGGAACACCCGATCTCACGTGACAAAATCATAAATGCTAATAAGAAGTTGAAAAGCCAGGAAGGCCCCCAGCCGGACGACTTCCCATTCTCCTTCTATCAGCCTTGGTGCTCATCCCTCATTGCTCCTCTAGAGGATCTTTTTAGACACTTTTCTTCCACAGGCACTGTTGGAGGTTCCACAGCTGAAGCAAACTTAATAGTTATAACCCAAAGAAGGGAAAGACCCAACCAATTCCAAAAGCTACAGACCCATATCACTTATAAACATTGACTGCAAAATGTATGCAGAAATTCTAGCCCTCAGACTTGAGCCTATCCTCAAAAATATCATACACCCTTCACAATCCAGTTATATAAAGGGGAGATTCTACGCCGACAATGTCAGATTGTTTAGCCATGTTATTCAAAAAGCCCCACACCTTACCCAGCCTACTTGTGTGATTGCCTTGGATGCAGAAAAGGCCTTCGACAAGGTAAAAAATGTAAAATCCAGTATTTGTAAAGCGTGAACAGCTACCCGAAGACATCCTGGCGCTGGGGGCCGTCGGGAAGATTAAGCAAGCTATTGCCCAGAGTCACATGGTGATGGAGACCTGCCACCGGTGCCGGGGATCGAACCGTGAGCCCCAGATTCCAGCGTCAGTCGCCCTGGCCGTGGCGCCACAGCTCTTCTCATGGACCTTCCTCCAAGCGACGCTTACTTCCTTCAATCTAGGCCCCTCCCTATCCAAAATGATCCTCGCCTTGTATAAAGAACCTAGAGCTAGGCTAAATATCAATGGGCAGCAATCCAACACATTTAGCCTTCAACAAGGCACCAGGCAGGGATACTCTCTCCCTCTCCAATGCTATTCCTTCTAACACTAGAACCTCTGCTCACATTAATTAGAGAGAACCCACTCATCCCAGGCATTCCTTTCTCTGCAGGCCCGCAAAAAAGTGGCTGTGTACGCGACAATATTCTCCTCTTCACCACAAATACAGAACCAGCCCTCACCCACCTCATGCCCACCATCAATAGATGCTCCGAAGTCTCAGGATACTGCCTTAACAAAGAAAAAAACAGAAGTACTACCCCTCAATGTCCATGGCAACAGTTCCATGATTAGCTCCTTTGGTCTTAAATTGCCCCTTAACTAATTAAAATGCTTAGGAGTATGGTTCACCAAAAATCTCAAGGAGTCCATGAACCTAAATGAACAAAAGACACTAGACAAAATTAAAGACAGCATTGACAAATGGTCGAACAAATTTATCATCTGGTTGGGAAGAATAGAATCCATTAAAATGACGATTACACCCCTCATAATCTTTCTAATCAGTATGTCTCCTATTTACCTTTCTGACAACTTTATTATGAAAATAGGTGCAATTCCTACTGAATTCCTATGGAAATAAAAAAAACAGAATCACTCTGAGGAAACTAAGGCGTTAAAAAAACACTAGGAGGCTTAAAAGTCCCAAATTATAGGAGATACCAACACACCTCCCTTGCTAAACAAGGAAGCCAATGATTTCTACCCACCACTACCACCTCTCCATCCTGGCTCAACATCGAAAAAGACCTGGCTATACCCTAATTACTCACATCCCTAATGACTGTATGAAAATCAAAACAGAACCTTCTGCTAACATAAGCTCATGCACAGTACAGGCACTACGCAAAGTCGATAATACACTACCCAACAGAATGCACCATTCGCACTTAGCCTTCTTATGGCTCAAAAAAACCTTTAAAATAGAGGGTAGAACACTTTTCATTGAGAAATAGGCACAAAAGGGCATACTGTCGGTAGGGGACATTGGCACCCTCTCAGAACCCATACCCATCTCCCAGCTCAAAATGAAGTTCGACCTCAATGACATGGACTTCTTTCACTTTTTAAAAATCAAATCACTCATAGCCAGACGTAAACAACCAACCCATCCAGACCTCCCAAAGGCCCTAAACTTACAGCAAAGGGGGTCACTTGGCATCCAAACTATAGGCTCTCCTTTCCCCCACTAAGTCTGCTCTAACCAAACCCATCCATGGTAAATGGGAAACCCTAATGGCTGATCCTGGAAACTCTCATGTGACAACACCTGACTGGTCGTCCATTTTGGGAAACCTCATCACCAACAAACTAACTCCTTTACTGGCACAATGTTGTGATTGGATTGCTAATATGGCCCACTTGACCACAGCCACATTTTATAAACTAGCCCTCTGACCCTCGGACACTTGCTGGAGTTGTGAGAAGGAACCAGGGGGCTTGAGAGACATGCTTTGGGAATGCCCCTTTACTAAAAGATTCTAGAAGGATATCAGTGACACTGTATCACAAATTCTTCACACAAAGTGGACTCCAGACTTAGCGGCCATTACACTAGGTATACTTCCACCAGCACTAAAACAAGCATTGAACAAAGGCGAACAAATCGTATGGGATATACTAGTCACAACTGGTCTCAAAGTCAAACTCTCTTCCCTAACCTGGTGGGAATAGGTTCAGTTCACCAGAAGCGCTATCAATTCACTGAATACATATCATAAACCCTCTCCACAGATTAAAAAGGAAACTTGGACCAAACTAGACAATTATATGTCGAATTATACTCACCATTTAAGTTAGGGGACACTCCCACCCCCACTCTCCCTTCCCCACTTATTTCCTATACGCCCTCCCTACCCCCCAGTGCCCCACCCTTCATTCCTGACATTCCTCAACACCCCCTGCTAATTTCCTCTCACTCTCACTTCCTCTTTCCTCTCGCTTTCTGCCTTTCTATCCTTTCCCAATCCACAACCATCGCCATACAAACAAGATATTGTACAGTTTTCTCTTATTAACCAACTCAACTCATTCACCAAGCCAACACCAATCAACTATACTTCAAACTGATTCACTTACACCTCCTACCCTCCGAGACGTAACTTTTACTTGTTATGTATTATAATGTTGCCTACAGAATATTATTCCTTGGCTGGATTGCTCTATTTGTATCTTCTTCCCTATATTTTCTGTATGCAAAAACCTAATAAAAACTTTTTTGAAAAACAAATGTGTTAAGACCCATCCTCCCCTTCTGCAGTAAAAAATATATGTTCGCTTGCTTACACAGCCTCACTGAAGCCAGTCATCACTCGCTATAGTGCTTCAGTATTGTGGCTGTGTGTTGTGAAGACAAACTTTTGAAATGTACCTTGACTACTGCACATTACATATTGTTAGAAATGGAGTTTCTGGTTGACTGGGGTATGCACTTAAGCCAGGCAAAACCAACCACTCTAGTCAGGGTAAGTCAGATACACACCAGGATAACTAGTGCTCACCTTTTGGTAGCTTGGTGCAGACCAGGCAGGATTATCATCAGAGGGAATGTGTAAAGCATTTGTGCAACACACAGTAACACAATGAATGCACCACAAGCAAGAAACTCCACCCTGGTCTATAAAAATAGAGTATTATATTATAAACAAAACAAGATCAAAATAACAAAAATCCAATAATTAGAAGTTGAGATGTTAAATTTTAAAAGAATAAATGCAGTAAAGTGCTTGGAAACAAGAAGCGCTAAAAGGTTATATGAGGTCGCTAGAGAACGGTGCAAATTCAAAGTTCAGGTTGACCGTGATCGAGGGCAGGCCGGCTACAGGACCCAAACAGATCCCGCTAATCTTGGCTGGGGCAAAGTGTCGATGTAGAAGTCTTGAGGCGAGGAGGCACCGTGTCGTGGTCGATCTGTGGATGGAGGCGAGTGACATCGCCGATCCACGCCGTTGACAGAAACTTCGGTGTCAAACCCCTTTTCAATGCAGGCGTTGCATGGATGGCAAGCCCCGCTGTCTATCGAGGTCGAGCTACTCAGTCCGTCGAAGCAATGTTGACGATCAATTCCTGCATCGGGGTCGAAGGGCAATGCATCGGTTTTGATCGGCGCAAAGTAGTCACTTCATCGATTTTATAGCAAAAACAGCTGCAGCACCCATTTCCGAGGCCCATTCTGATGCATCTCAGGCATGGACAGGACTCACAGACAGCAGAGTCCACCAGCCAAAGCAGGATCGCAGGAAGTCTTTTGTGTCCCTGAGACTTCTGAAGAACAGAAGGCAAACTAACAAGCCCTTGGAGATCACTTTGGATGGAAGGCAGAGTTCAGCTCTCCTTAAGCAGAGTCAGAGAGCAGCAGGGCAACAAACAAGCAGTGGTCCTTCTAGAAAAGCAGTCCAGTTGAGTCCTTTGAGCAGCACAGCAGTTCTTGTGACATAGGCCCAGTTCAAGATCCAGAAGTGTCTAAAGATATGCGGTCAGACCCCCAGTACTTATGCTGGCAAATGCCTTTGATGATGTAGGGGAGACTTCAAAAGAACCCTTAGAGGTGCACACCAATCTCTTTGAGCCCAGACCTGGATCCAGATGATCAGAAGGGGGTAAATCAGCCCTTTGTGTGAGGGCAGGACATAACCTATTCAAAGTTAAGTGTAGACCACCTCCCCCTCTCCCAGCCCAGAAAGACGATCAGTGTGCAGATGAATGCAGATGTATCCCCTGTCACACCCAGCCCTTCTTGTGTTGTGGCTATCTAGAAAGTATGCACAAAGTGTAGCTGTCACCCAGCCCAGACGTGTATTGGAGTCCGGCTGCAAATCACAAAGAGTTATAAGCACACAGAAATGCCCACTTTCTAAAAGTAAACACAAGGAGATGATGGACGGAGCGCTGAAACTTCTGGGTTGAATCCATCATCGTTCTTTAGCTCACTTCGCCACCCCAGTTCAGACACAGCTATATGCAAATCAGTCTTGACCCTGTGCCTCATGGGAACAGTCCAGCCCGAACTGCCAAGCCATGTATTCCCTGGACCGGAAACAAGCATCCTGGGACCGGTTTCGGGCTAACAGCCCTCATCAGCCACGCTAGCTTGAATCCAGTGGCAAAGTGGGCAAGGGACCCACGTCTGGGCATACCCTGCCAACTTAGGGCAAACAAAGCAAACACAAGGAGATGATGGATGGAGCGCTGAAACTTTTCAGACACTCACCCCCAGTCACAGATCTGGGTTGAATCCATCATCGTTCTTTAGCTCACTTCGCCACCCCAGTTCAGACACAGCTATATGCAAATCAGTCTTTTAAAAAAAAAAAATCTTTTTATTAACCCCTTCGCTGCTAGGCCTTTTCCCCTCCTGTGCTAAGCCTTTTTTTGGCTATTTGGGGTAGTTCGCGCTTAGGCCCCTGTAACTCTTTGACCACATAACGTATCCTCACCAAATTTGCGTCCTTTTTTTCCAACATCATGGGGATTCTAAAGGTACCCAGGGTTTGTGGATTCCCCTGGAGGGGACCCAGAAATTAGCCAAAATACAGCTACATTTTGGTTTTGGGGGGAAAAATGCAAAAAAAGGGCTACAGATGAAAGTGTCTGGTTTTTCCCTGCAAATGGCATCAAAAAGGGGTTGTGGTGCTGAAATCACCATCTTCCCAGCTTTCAGGGACAAGCAGACTTTTGTCAGAAAACCAACATTTTTTACACAGTTTTGGCATTTTTCTGGGACATAGTCTATTTTTGCTATTTTTTGTGCTTTCAACCTCCTTCCAGTTAATGGTAGAAATGGGTATGAAAGCAATAATGGATCCTGGAAAGCCATACATTTCTGAAAAGTAGACAAAATTCTGAATTCAGCAAGGGGTCATTTGTGTAGATCCTTCAAGTTTTCTTTATAGAAACAAACAGTTAAATATAGGAAAAATTGAAAATTAGTTGAAAAAATCAGCCATTTGTGTCAACGTTTTCACCTGTAACTTCTTCTAATTATGACAGCTATTTGAAAGCAATATACCGTTACATCCGCTAGACCTTTCTGGTTGTGGTGATATATAGGACTTGTAGGTTCACCAAGAACCCGACGAACCCAGAGCCAATAACTGAGCAGCGTCTTGCAATGGTTTTTTATTATGTACCGGGTATATAGCAATTATTCTGGGAAAATTTAAACATGGGAAAATCGGTATGAAAGACACCTATGTATTTCTGAAATGGGAACAAAATATAGAGTTTAGAAATAGTAGATATTTGCACATTTCCGAAATTGGGAGTACCCATACTAGCATGAGAATTATAGGACATTTTTCAAAATGACTTCTTTTTACACATTGTCTTTCATTTGGAAGGCAGAAATGCATCAAAAGTCAATAGATAATAACAGTTGCTCTACAATTTTGTGTTACCCTAAGTCTCCCGATAAAAATGGTACCTCACTTGTGTGGGTAGGCCTAGTGCCTGCGACAGGAAACGGCCCAAAACGCAATGTGGACACACCACATTTTCACAGTGAAAAATGACCCTTTTTTTGCAAAGTGCCTAGCTGTAGTTTTTTAACCCTAGCTCTGCCGGCACCTAGGGAAACCTAGAAAACCTATACATTTTTGAAAACTAGACACCCAGGGGAATCCAGTATGGGGTGACTTGACTGGCTCTAACCTGGTTCTGTTACCCAGAATCCCTTGCAAACCTAAAATATTGTCAAAAAAAACAAATGTTCCTCACTTTTCTGTGGTGGAAAGTTCTGGAATCTGCGTGGATCCACAAAATTCCACCCACCCCGCATTCCCCAAAGTCTTCCGAGAAAAATGGTACCTCACTTGTGTGGGCAGGCCTAGTGCCCGCGACAGGAAACAGCGCAAAACACAACGTGGACACACCACATTTTCACAGTGAAAAATGACCCTTTTTTTGCAAAGTGCTTAGCTGTAGTTTTTGAACCCTAGCTCTGCCGGCACCTAGGGAAACCTAGCAAACCTATACATTTTTGAAAACTAGACACCCAGGGAATCCAGGATGGGGGTGACTTGACTGGCTCTCACCAGGTTCTGTTACCCAGAATCCCTTGCAAACCTAAAAAGTGTAAAAAAACACATTTTCCTCGATTTTCTGTGGTGGAAAGTTCTGGAATCTGCATGCATCCACAAAATTCCACCCACCCCGCGTTCCCCAAAGTCTTCTGAGAAAAATGGTACCTCACTTGTGTGGGTAGGCCTAGTGCCCGCGACAGGAAACGACGCAAAACGCAACGTGGATACACCCCAATTTCACTGTGAAAAATGACCCTTTTTTGGCAAAGTGCCTAGCTGTAGTTTTTGAACTCTAGCTCTGCCGGCACCTAGGGAAACCTACCAAACCCACACATTTCTGAAAAGTAGACACATGGGAGATTCCAGGGAGGTTTGGCTTGCGTGGATCCCCCAATGTTTTCTTACCCAGAATCCCCTGCAAACCTGAAATGTTGCTGAAAAAATCACTTTTTTCACACATTATTGTGTGGGAAAGTTGTGGCATCACCGGGCTGACACAAATTTCCTACCACCCAGCATTGCCCCAGGTCTCCCGATAAAAATGGTGCCTCACTCGGGTGGGAGGCCCAAGTACCCGCGACAGGCAAGGGCCCAAAGCGTATTGAGGCGACATCAAAAATGCCTATCACAAAATGACCTGGTTTTGCAAGGGGGTCCCATGACTTTTGGCCCGGGCTCGGCGGCCACCTAGGGAAACCTAGCAAACCCACACATTTCTGAAAAGTAGACACCCGGGGGATTCCAGGGAGGTATGGCTTGTGTGGATCCACCAACGTTTTCTTACCCAGAATTCCCTGCAAACCTGAAATTTTGCTGAAAAAATCACTTTTTTCACACATTTTGTGTGGGAAAGTTGTGGCATCACCAGGCTGACACAAATTTCCTACCACCCAGCGTTCCCCCCGGTCTCCCGATAAAAATGGTGCCTCACTCGGGTGGGAGGCCCAAGTACGCGCGACAGGCAAGGGCCCAAAACGTATTGAGGCGACATCAAAAATGCCTATCACAAAACGACCTGGTTTTGCAAGGGGGGTCCCATGACTTTTTGGCCCTGGCTCGGCGGCCACCTAGGGTAACCTACCAAACCCACACATTTCTGAAAAGTAGACACCCGGGTGATTCCAGGGAGGTATGGCTTGCGTGGATCCCCCAACGTTTTCTTACCCAGAATCCCCTGCAAACCTGAAATTTTGCTGAAAAAATTACTTTTTTCACACATTTTTGTATGGGAAAGTTGTGGCATCACCGGGATGACACAAATTTCCTACCACCCAGCGTTCACCCAGGTCTCCCGATAAAAATGGTGCCTCACTCGGGTGGGAGGCCCAAGTACCCGCGACAGGCAAGGGCCCAAAACATTTTGTGATAGGCTACTGCCCCCATCTGCCTCCCAGGGGGGGCAGAAAGGCTGTAATGGTGGTGGGGGGGTGGGGGCATTAGCGTGCCCATTTCGGGCAGCCCCCACCCTAAAAAAAAATGCGTCCAAAAAAATCCCTGGGGTTTAGTGGGCTTTCTGCCCCCCAGGGGGCAGAAAGGCTGTAATGGTGGCGGGTGGGGTGGGGGCATTGGCGTGCCCATTTTGGGCAGCCCCACCCTAAAACAAATTGCACACAAAAAATCCCTGGCATTTAGTGGGCTTTCTGCCCCCGGGGGCAGAAAGGCTGTAATGGTGGCTGGGGGTGGGGGCATTGGCGTGCCCGTTTCGGGCAGCCCCACCCTAAAAGAAATGCACCAAATAAAAATCCCTGGTGTCTAGTGGGCTTTCTGCCCCCGGGGGGGGCAGAAAGACTGGACATTGGCAATTTTTTGGGGGGGAGCAAAAGTCCTTGCCCAAGGGGCCGCTCCCCCCTCCCTGGTGCCTTGTGGATCGCCCTCCTGGGGCGATCCCCAAGCAGGGATCCACTGGGGAGGGGTACCATTGGAAAGGGAGATTCTCCCTTTCCAATGATACCTCTCCTGTCTTTCTACGTGCTCAGGGGATGAGATAGCCCCTGAGCACGTGAAAGTGAAACTGAAATGAGCCTAAAGGCTCATTTTAGTTTCGTTTTCAGGAAATGAAGTCAGCGCGACGTGCGCGCTGATCTTCATTTCACTGAAAGGGAGGGGCCTCGGGAGCTGGGGAAGCTCTTCCCCAGCTCCCGAGGCTGTGAGGAGAAAGGAAATCCCTCTGCTGTCTGCAGCAGAGGGATTTCATGCACCTGGCCTCATGACGGAATGGTTCCGTCATGAGCACAGGGGCACCGATGCTCATGACGGAACCATTCCGTCATGAGCATCGAAGGGGTTAAGAGAAAAAAAAACCAATATCATAAACAACAACACAAATACAAAAGAGCAGTCATGAAAATATCTAATAAGGATGAAATCAAATGTGGCCAACAAATAATCGTAAACAGCTCGATTAGACACATTATACTCGAGCTAGAATCTGGAATGCCTACTTAGGGGCTGACTTCAGGGAACATAGGACTACGGTGATTCATTGTCAACAGCGAATGGTGAGGTATCTTTAAAGGGGGTGCATAGCCAACCTCTACTTTCATTCCAGGGGGCCCAAATCTTTGTCCACTTGCCCGGACAACCTCTGCTTTCATACACCGCTCTCTCAGCCTGCATGCACCAGTCCATATCGGACTCCAATCCGAACACTTCAAGTCCGCTCCCCCCTTCCACGTTCTCGCGATGTTGCGCTTAGCAACCATGCAGCCCAGGGAGACCCACAGTCGCTCCGGCCTAGTCAGGCCAGTCGCTTCCCAAATATTCAAAAGACATAGCCTCGGAGTGGCCTCAATCTCCTTACAACAAACCAAGGATAAGGCTGAAATGATCTCCCCCCCAATACCTCTGAAGAGTTGGACATTTCCACCATTGATGCAAATAGGTGCCTACCTGGCCACAGCCACGTGGACATATTGGAGAATTAAGCAGACCCATTTTAACCAAGACGGAGCTCGTATAATAGACTCTATGCAGCAATTTCAGTTGAATTAATTTGAACCGGGACCGAATCGCCACCTCGCGAGGCGAAGCGAGGGCCTCCCGCCAGTCCTCATCGTCAATATCACCCACGTCTGCACACCATTTTGTACGGACTTTGTCAAGAAGGTCAGGTGAATTATTAAGGATTTTTGGGTAGGTTAGAGAGATGGCCTTATCTGGAAGGTAGTCATCTAGGAGTCTATCCTCCAAGGGGGAGGACACCGGTAGTTCGTCTCCCCTGGAAAGCGCCTTAGACAAGGCGCTGCGCACCTGAAGATAAGGGAAAGCTTTGTTCTCATGTAAGTGAAATTTCTGCTGCAGGTCACTAAACGGCACTATTCCACCCTCAACCCACAAATCACCCAACTTGGACAGTCCAATCAGGTCCCACTTATCAAACCCGGGCTGACGCCAAAGCAGACTCAGGCGTCAGGAATCGAACAGTGGTGTCGCTCGCGTAAGTCTACCCTTCCATCCGAGGGCCGAGTTTGCCGCGTGCCAGATGGAGACAGTCGTAGAGGTCGGAGTAAATTTTGGTTCCAGTTTTGACCCCCCATACAATGCCCTCAAGTATGTACCAGGCAGCATATTGTGCCTGTCCATCCGATATGCAGGGTCGGTAATGGGCCGATGCATCCAGTGATTGAGAACAATAAGTTGTGAAGCCCAGTAGTAGGATCTGATGGCCGGTAACGCTATGCCGCCATCATACCAGCTCTTGGTGAGCTTGGCGAGTGCGATTCAGGGTGGTCCATCGCTCCATAACAGGCTGCGAACTTCAGAGTCTATGGCGGCAAAATATTGAGGCGGGACTAAATGTGGTGTATTCTGCAGCACATACAGAAAGCGGGGGAGCGCCATCATTTTGTAGAGGGCTGCCGTCCCCAAGAGCGTGAGAGGAAGGGTCTTCCAATGCTGTACATCAGCTTTGAGGCGCTGGAGGAGGGGCAGCAGATTACGTTGATAGAAGATCTCCGCATCTGCCGTAATATAAATACCCAAGTATTGAAAGCCCTCCGTCACAACTTTGGCCCCACAGCCCGGTGGGAGCCTGGGGGGGTGACCGCTGAGGATATATAAAGCAAAATATTGTCCGCGTAGAGGGACACTTTGTCCATCCACTCCGGTGACCAATTAAGCCCGCGAATCGTGGGATTTCCCCTGAGCCAAATAGCGAGAGGCTCAAGCGCTAGGGCAAATAACGGAGATAAAGGGCACCCCTGTCTCATGCCCCGCCCCAACTCAAAAACCGCCGACCTACTACCATTCACCGCAATTCTCGCCAGGGGTTTAGAGTAGAGGAGACGCACCCAGGACAGAAACCGACCACCAAAACCATATCTCTCCAACACGGCGAATAGGAAAGGCCATTCGATCATATCAAACGCCATTTTGGCGTCCAAGGACATAATAACCAAGTCCTCCCGTATAGTGGTAGCTCACCCCAAAACCCCGAACAAACGGCGCAAATTAAGTGCCGTGTTTTTGGTTGGCATAAACCCGTTTTGATCCGGGTGGATCAGTTTCTGAAGAAGAGGTGAGATGTGAATAGCCAGGATCTTGGCCAGAATTTTAACCTCGGGGTCGAGAAGAGAGATGGGCCGATAGGAGGAGCATCGATCCGGAGGCTTTCCATGTTTATGGATGACAACTATACTGGCCAACCGCTGTGTAGCCGGGAGAACGCCCTCTTGTACACTCGCATTGTACATACGCAGTAAGTAGGGGGAGATGAGCAAAGCCACATTTTTATACAATTCAATCGGGAGTCCGCTGGGGCCCATGGCTTTCCCGGACTGTAAAGAGGAGATGGCCTTAGAGATTTCCTCGACCGTTAGTGCCCCTTCTAAATCCTCGAACTCCTGGGAGTCCAGGCTCGGCAGCGTAGCCAGCAACTCAGCCGCCTCCTCCCGAGTGGATGTAGAGACAGGGGAGTAAATTTAGCGAAAATGAGCGGCAAAGGCGCCTGCAATTCCAACTCTGTCATGATGTTGAACGGCGCAGTCGTCAACGATTTCTGCCACCCATCTATTAGCCAGATCCCTCCTATACAGCCAGGCCAACAACTTGCTGGCTTTATCCTCAATATCATAGATACTGTGCTGGGAGGCCCTATAGTAAGCCTTAGCTGCTTCGTCCGCTATGTCCCTGTATTCCTTTTGTTTGACAGCTAACTTGTGCGAGATCTCCAGTGACATCCCAGAAATCAGGTCATGCTCAAGGGCCGCAATCTCTCCTCAATAGTCTCCAGTTGGCGACGCTTTTCTTTCTTGTGTCCCGCTACAGCCGCCACCCCACACCCTCGCACTATGGTTTTAAAGGCTTCCCACAGTATCACATCTGACTGGACCGAGCCGTCATTTTCAACAAAATATTGCTTAGTAACCTCCGTCAATTTGGTGTGTATTTCAGGAGTTTTAAGATACCAGGGGTTAAGGACCATGTCATGATGACCAGCGGGGGGTGCGCCACCATAACAAGCAACAATTGGTGAGTGATCGGAGATCCCCCTAGGAAGGAAGGACAAATCATCGACCTTGGGGAGCTGATCAGCCTTACAAAAGAAATAATCAACACGGGAGAGACTACCATGCACACCAGAATGAAAGGTATATTGCTTCTCAGCAGGATTACAAACTCGCCACACATCTATGATACCGAGAGCCCTCAGAAAGTCGGACAATATTTTCCCAGACGAATCACTCAAGCGGGGGGGCAAACAATCCAATGAACCATCCAAAGCTGCTTTGCAGTCACCGCCCAAAAGCATATCTCCATCAGGTAATCCCAGCAGATGTGCACCCAAGTCATTCAAGTCATTCAAGGTGGTGGAGTGGAGTTTAGGGGGGATATACAAGGATGTAACATTGAGAGACCTTCCCTCCCACTTCCCCGAGACTGAAACGAACCGACCCAAGGGGTCACGGACCACTTTCTGAATTTGAAAAGGGAAGGCACTCCGCACCAGAATACCGACCCCCCTGGAGCCACGCGTATAGCCTGCATGGGCGATGAGCTTATAACCCCATCTGTTAAGCGCACAATAAGTAGGGCCCTGTATGTGAGTCTCTTGAAGAAGTACCAGGTCGGGGGACTGTCTTTTAAGATATTGCAGCACTATACCCCTCTTGATCCGATCACCCAGACCATTAACATTCCAGTAGAGAAGTTTGAAACGGCCCATGGATGGACCAGCTTGATCAGCCACACTCATCATGTAGGATATGGCAGAGTCCCCCTACCCTCCTGGCTCGGAGGGACATAACAAACCTCTCAAATTCCCCACAGCAGAAACCCCTGCAAAGCTGATAAACAGTTAGATACAAAATAGTCACGAGCTCCTACTAGAATTGTTTGCGCCGTCATAAAAATGCTCATACAATGTAGACTGTCAAAAACGACCACTTGAAAAGGACTGCCAAAAAGAAAAAGAAAGAAAAACAAACCAATCAAACCCCAGGAACCATCAAACACTACCCCCCTCCCTGCCTCCCTGCAAAGTGGACTTAAAACTGCCCACCCCCCAAAATTGCAGAGTGCCTGTATACCCAAAAACAAATAGACTATATATAGGGGAACGCTACTCAGCCTAGACATCCCAAGGCCTTAGATCATTAATCACCAATTCCCCCCTACAGAACCAACCGACCAGCCCAATGTTAAACATCATAAAGAGCTTCACACCACAATTGCGAACGCATATCAACATACCTAGACTGTCCCCCACCCCCCCCCACACCGCCCCACCAGCCATCCCAGGACATGCAAAAATGCCCCAAGAGCGAAACAGAGCGACTAGCCCATTATGAAAGTCCCTAAAACACATAAGTCTGTCCCCGGCCCATACCAACCAGAGCCGCTCAAAAAGTTCTCATTGTCTCTTGGCAATTCATCCCAACTTCGTCGCCCCAATCTGCAGTCACCAAGGCGTTATGAGTCCTGACGCAGCTTTATACTTCCTACTCTTCCTCCGTTCGAGGTTCACCAGATGGGGAAGAGCGTTTCAGCGCTTCTCCCGAACGCCACCTCTCCAACCAGTCCCAGGTATCCTCAGGAGATGAAAAGAACCATGTATTGCCGTCAGCTTGCACCCGGAGTTTGGCAGGGAAGAGCATGGCATGTTTCAAGCTGTGACTTCTGAGTGCGCGCTTTACCTCCAAAAAGGACCTGCATTGCAATTGCACCTTGTAAGTGAAGTCAGGGAAGAAGGTGATAGTGGAGTTCTCCAACTTGAGCGGTGGAGCAGCCCTCGCAGATTGCAAGATCGCATCTCTATCCATAAAATTGAAGATTCTAGCAAGGATAGGGTGCGGCAGAGCCCCTGGCTTAGGAGGACCTCCTGGAACTCTATGAGCGCGCTCAACCGAAAAAAATTGCGAGAGGGAACGAGGCTGCAAGTGATTCTGGATAAGGTCTTCTACGAACAGGTCCGCCGCCTGCCCCTCCGCCCGTTCCGGCACCCCCAGAATTCGCACGTTGTTCCGGCGTGCTCGCCCTTCGTAATCCTCAAGCTTAGTTGTTAGATCCGACGTCTGCGCTTGAAGGCGCTTGACCGCAGTTTCCAACGCCTTATGAGATTGCTGGAGTGTAGATATGGAATCTTCGTTCACCCTAACCCTGTCCCCCATATTTCTCAAAACAGCGCGAATCAAAGTTATTTCCGTGGTCACCGTGTCAATTTTCACCTCCAGCGCCGTGCGAACTCCCTGAATAGCCGCCATTACGTCAACCAGCGTTAGGGCCTCATCTTCAGAGTGGTGCTTTGAATCAGGCGAGCCTCTATGCCCCTCCGCCCCCTCCGACCTGGTATGAGCATATTTTGCCAGTCTAGCCGCAGGAGGTTGCTTGGGTCCCTTGGCGGTAGCCATCTCGACGATACACTGTCGCGCTGCGGGTCCGAACACTGGGGTCCCAAGCCGGACAGTGGATAAAGGAAGCAACAGGGCAGAAGCCGTCCCTGAGCACGCAACAGTAAGCACTCCGAGTTGGAAAAGTCCAAACGCACCAGCGTGCCCCAGTGACACTCCAGGGAGCCCTGATCAGCGCCCCGCTCGACAGGGGTCGCAGTACACAGAGACAGGGAGAGCCAGCAGCAAGCAGCACACCGAGGGGGGGAAATGGGTGGAGCCCCGGTCCTGCAACGAGCCTCAATGTCGCTCCCGACCCCCGCTGCACCGCCACTCCGGATTCCAATCAGGGGGTCCCCCGTAAATTACTGCCCCGCTGGCGCTCCACACCACCGGGACCCAGCCGGCCCGGTCCACCACAAACAGGAGTGGACCAACAAAAAGGCGGACGCGCCAGATGTTGCAGCCAACTCCCCGGGCAAATTACCAAAATGTTGTTGGGGGTGGCGGGAGCCCAACGAGGCCCCTACTCACTCACCTCCACATGTGCCCACAATTGTTTGAAGGTCTGAGTCCCAGCAGGCCCCCAATATCGGGAGCCCCCACGCTCAACCGTCACAAGCTCCGACGGCCGGGGGCTCCCGTCAGCGGACAATCAAGGCACCAGTGAACCAAGCGGGGACCCGGGGGGCCGCCGCAGTGTCGCAATCATGGAGGCAGACGAAAGAGCACCGGCGCGGCCGCTGAAGTCCCCGGTCGTCTTCACCTCGCAGCCAGCCATGGAGCGCCGTGCGACATCACGGCCGAAGCTCCGTCCTCTCGGTGGTCCAGAATGCCGGGATCGATATCTGCGGATCTCGGCTGACAATTCAGGGCAGAAAGGCAGCGGGGGATGCAGCGTCCCAAGGGGGTCACTCTCTCAAGGCTGGGTCGTTGTAACGGATAATTGTGGTGGATACGGGGGAATTAGGCTACGGCGACGGCCGGAGCTCTACATCGGCACGGCCATCTTGGGTGTTGGCAAGCCACGCCCCCCATGCAAATCAGTCTTGACCCTGTGCCTCATGGGAACAGTCCAGCCTGAACTGCCAAGCCATGTCTTATCTGGACCGGAAACAAGCATCCTGGGACCGGTTTCGGGCTAACAGCCCTCATCAGCCAGGCTAGCTTGAATCCAGTGGCAAAGTGAGCAAGGGACCCACGTCTGGGCTTACCCTGCCAACTTAGGGCGAACAAAGCAAACACAAGGAGATGATGGACGGAGCACTGAAACTAACCCAGATCCTTGTGACTGGGGTGAATGCTTGCATTGTCCAGCATTCCGTCCATCAATTGTTTCTTTTGCATATGTCGCCCTAAGTGGGAAGGGTATGCCCAGACGTGGATCCCGTGCTCACTACACCACTGGATTCAAGCTAGCCTGGCTGATGAAGGGTATTGCCCAGAAACCGGTCCCAGGATGCTTGTTTCCGGTCCAGGGAGGACCTGGCTTGGCAGTTTGGGCTGGATTGTTCCCACAAGGAACAGGGTCAAGACTGATTTGCATATGGCTGGGTCCAAACCGGGGTGGTGTGGTGAGCAAAAGAATGATGGATTTAACCCAGATCCTTGTGACTGGGGGTGAATGCTTGCATTGTCCAGCATTCCGTCCATCAATTGTTTCTTTTGCATATGTCGCCCTAAGTGGGAAGGGTATGCCCAGACGTGGGTCCCATACTCACTCCACCACTGGATTCAAGCTAGCCTGGCTGATGAAGGGTGATGCCCAGAAACCGGTCCCAGGATGCTTGTTTCCGGTCCAGGGAGGACCTGGCTTGGCAGTTCGGGCTGGACTGTTCCCACAAGGAAAAAATCTGTATTTGTAAAGCGCGAACTACTCACCCTTACTGGTCTCAAGGCGCTGGGGGCCGTCGTGGAAATTAAATGCGCTATTGCCCAGAGTCACATGGTGCTGAGCTGTGCTGCCGCCGCAGCCGGGGATCAAACCGTGAGCCCTGTGCTCCGAAGTCAGCTGCCCTGGCCGCTGCACCACACCTCTCCACTCCACTGAGGAACAGGGTCAAGACTGATTTGCATATGGCTGGGTCCAAACTGGGTTGGTGTGGTGAGCAAAATAATGATGGATTTAACCCAGATCCTTGTGACTGGGGGGGAATGCTTGCATTGTCCAGCATTCCGTCCATCAATTGTTTCTTTTGCATATGTCTTTCTAAAAGTGGCATTTCTAAAATAGTAATGTGCAATCCAACTTCACTAGTAAGTAGGATTTATCACTACCATTCTAAACATACCAAACATGGCTACGTCACTCCTTTCTGAACAGGAATTACCACTTAAGAGTATATAAGTGAATTCCCAATGCTAGCTTATGAGAGGAGTAGGCCTCACAGCAGTGAAAAACAAAATAGGCTGTTTGTCACTACCAGGGCAGGCAAAATATAAAGGTACATGTCCTACCTTTTAATTACACAGTACCCATCCCATAGGGCTGCATAGGGCCTGCTTAGGGGTGACCTTTGTGTAATAAAAGAGGAGTTTAAGAGTTGGCAAGTAGTTTTAAATGGCAAGTCAAAGTGGCAGAAACTGCACACACGGGCCCTGCAGCGGCAAGCTTGAGACAGGTTTGAAAGGCTACTTCTGCGGGAGGCACAATGAGTGCTGCAGGCCCACTACTAGCATTTATTTTACAGGCCATGGGTATATGGTATACTACTTTACAAGGGGCGCACAAGTAAACCAAATATGCCAAACTGGTGTGAACCAATCATACCATGTTTAGAGGAGAGAGCACACGCACTTTAGCACTGAGTAGCAGTGGTAAACTGCCCAGAGTCCTAATGCCAACAAAAGGAAGGTCAGTAAAAAGGGAGCAGGAGGAAGGCAAAAAGTTTGCAGATAACCTTGTGGAAAGGTCCAGGTCCAACACATATTATATACATTTCTTTACCTGTCTTATCACTGAGGTTGTTTAGTATTTCACCCCTGTCAGTTTGTTATTTGTGTACCAATAGATCACTGGTCTGCTCTGATCCATTTCACTCATCCCTTCCAAATTCAGACATTATGAGCAGCAGCGAGCTTTGAGGTTTACTTGCTTGTACCGTGTTAATGTGTGATGAAATAGAAAATCAGTGTTTAATTGTATTGTCTTCCTCTCCGTTCATGGCTGTTCTTAATTATAAGCCATCGTCTTTGATTTTTTTTCCTGGTGCTGCCTGTTTCTGTAGCCTGACAATTTATGTCTGTTATGGGCGCTGGTTGGTTTCTTTACCGGGAACACACTGTTATTATCAGTGTTATGGTGTTTAACAGCGAGAACAGATGCTAGCAGGAGGACACTGTGTTCGGTAAGCTATAATTTTACCAGCAGCACTATTGGTATACTGCTGATTGTAATAGATTGGTGTTTGTAATTGTCCTGCTTCCAAGACTGGTGTTTATGGTAGCATGGTAATTTACATAGGCGGAGTTCCCTCTGGAATAAAGTGTTTTGTGGGGAAGGATCACACCGCTCAGAGGCCAAGCTAGACTGGGATATCAATGCTGAAAAGCAAAGCCTCGAAGCACCGTTCCAATGAAAAACTGATCAACTGTTTGACACACTGCCTGCCAAAGTAACTGCGACCAGCTGACACATCCAAGCCAGTCCTAGAAAGAGTCAATGGTGCCATCCACGAAAAGAATAGATATGAGGATGGAATGAAAAATATACATAGATAATTTTAGTTGGCTTCCAGCATGAACTGTGCTTCAGAGAGAAGGCTGCAGACATGGAGTGCTTGTGGGCATAGAGGAACAGTTCTTTTTTGACACTTTATTGTTTTAAAAAATGTTAAGATGACAGGCTGTGTGTTCCAGATGCAACAGTATAATGAATGCAAAGTATGTTAGGATTCTCTCTATCATGCCCTCCCTCCACATTGTAGTGTTGGCCCCATAGTACACAGATGCATGCTTTCTAACTTTGAACAAATTACGCAAGTTAGATGGAAGGTCAGCTGGATATCCAATTACAGAAGCTGCTCGTCTTCATCACGTGTGAGGTCCAGTCAAAAGTGGGACATAATGGTGATCAGAGGCAGCAAACGAGGTGTCATTGACACACTGCAACGTGGAAGGGGTGAAAAGGGGGGAGAGAGGATGCTGGGCGAGTGGGAGAGGGAGGCATCTGACATGTTTTAAAGGTTGGAGGATTGCATGTAAGTGTCAGCGTCCAGCACTGGTGACTTTATCTCATTAAACTGGCCTAATTTTCTTCTTGGGTTCTAGCCATTGAATATGTGTCTGGACCATTGTTTATCACCCTTGTTGGAGTATGCACTCCTTAGCCACCACTAGGAATGTCGGAAGCCATCTCCTCAGATGCGGTGTGGTGCCAGGAATGGACAGTATCATGGATTAGGGTACATGTGACCGGCAGCAGTATTTCCTGGTCATTAGATTCATTCATGGTTTCCCAGACATTCAACCAATGGCTGTCTAGATGTGCGTGTGTGTGATCACGATATGTGTACTAAATACAATTTGATGCATTGCATCTTCAACTATTCGAGTCTCTGATGAGACCTGCCTTGTGTAGACGTAACAGTGTTCAGTACCAATTGTGTAAGTTTTTATAGTAGGTGAAATTAATTATTGCCTCTTTCAGGCCCAGGTAATGCGTCCTCGAGTGAGATGTCCCAGTTAGCTTCAGTATAATTATGTTACCAAAAGGCCCATGTGGTTCCCGCAGAAGGGGAGGAGAATATGTAAGTGATGATGGACAGTAAAGACCTCATGCCAGGCCCCATGGAACTCAATAGATTGCGCCACATTCTAAAATCAGGCTGCATGTATGCTGCATGAGGGCCAGAAGTGGTTCAGCACAAGGCGTGCCTGCTCAAGTAAATAACTATGGATACCAACTGCCTGCACAATGTATTTTGATTGCGTGCAGGCATGGGGCACCTACCTTCCCCAGAAGTGCATGGCACTACCACGTCATAGGTCGTCCATGCTATACCTCAGTTTGGTGGCTAATGTCTGCCATAAGTCTAATACATCATCAGTTCAAATATCAAATGCAATGTTGCATTTTATCTGCACCCAAATGGTGGTGTATTGGTGATATTGACAAGTAATGGATGCTTATTGTTACCCGCCTCAGTGGTGCTCAATGGTCGTGCAGTCGAATATTAGCCAAGCGCACACACTTTATACCCTTACAACAGCTGTGAATCCAAGACGTTCAAAATTATGAAAATCATACAAGAAAAGCCTGCAAAACTGGTAAATTGAGGACATGGGCCAAGGATACAGGGAAAGGGACAGTGAAACGCTGACAGGAGAAGAGGGAATTATCTTCACGCATTGTAACTATGCATTATAGCCTTACAGCCCGCTGTCAAGGGCTATATCGGTTATTGAAGGCCCTGAACCCAAGTTATAGGCCCTAGCCGCAGGCGAGAGCCTATAACGAGGTGATATAAGGGTATTAGAACATTCTAACCACAAGGGGTAGAATGTCCTAAATTAAAAAGAGGCGAAATGTTCAAATAGCCTTATAGCCTGCTGCAGCTGGGCTATAGCGGCCAGTAAAGGCCCACTCCAGCAGTAAGGACCCAAGGCGAGGGCCTTTAATAAGGGAGCGGGCCTTTAAGGCTAGTATAGCCCAGCTACGGCGGGCTATAAGGCTATCAGAACATTTCACCACTAGAAGGCAGAATGTTCTAACAGATAACAAAAAAGGCCTTAGTGAGCCCGAGGGGATTTAAATCCCCTCAGGCTTCATGAGGCCTTTGTTCACAGCAACAGCTGTGAACGAAAAACATTGACATGTTGGAGCTCCGGGCTTTTACCGCCCATTAGAAGCCTGGAGCACCCCATTGTCTTCAATGGAGCTCCCAGCATTCCAATGTTCGAATACAGCTTAGATTAGATTCCCCTAGGTGTCCACCAAGCCTTCTCAGGGGGGTCAGCAACTGCTTAGAAAATGAAATAATATTAACAGATTAATAAAGTGTATATCAACAAAGTTGGAAAATGTACAATGAAAATTTAAAAACATGAAGGAATTTGAAACTGGAGGCTAAAAATTAAGATAGCATTCTCAGAATGATTTGTGGGAGCAGTGCAAGTGCATCAAACAGAATAAAGAATGGGTGATGAGTATAAGTGGCCTCAATTGAATTTAGGAAAGCTCCAACCTTTTTTCAATTAAAATTGTGATTTTCTATATTTGTTTGTGAATTAAATGAAATATTTAATCATTTGTGTATTTGTTTAATGAATGTATTTTTTGTATAGTGTTATGCCAAATCATTGAAAATGCTTAGCCAGAGTCCCGGGCTTCCAGTAATAACTCAGTGAGTCTTCCTGGACTCCAATAATGATTCAGTGGGGGTTCACAGAAGCCAAAAGGCTAAGAACCACTGATCTAGAACTGGGATGTGCAAGAGTCCAGTTCTCATAACGCCTTGATGTTTTGCTTCTTTTTTTGATGACATTAGTCAGTTTTACGTGTGTTTAACATTGCATGTACCGGAATATCTCCCATACAATGCAGGTTTCCATTGAAAAGCAATTTCAGGAAGAGCACTTGAAAACTAATCTCACAGCTTAATGTCATGATCTGCTGTAGTTGTGTACAGTGACATCTTGGTCTCTTCTCTCCCATCTTTCTTTCTGTGACATTTTACATCAACGATTGCATTAGTGTAGGATGAGTCAGCTTAGTTTCTATTACTTGTTAAGTATGTGTACTGGCCTTTTCCTTCTCTGTTAAGATTTGAATCATAAACATGTAAGGGTATAGTTGCGGTAGTTGTAAATATTTTAAGTCAACTAGCCATAGTAATGGGGCTGAGGATGGAGTGAGTGTTGAACCAACTTCATGAAATGCTCCCAAAACAAGACACTTGCCAACTGAACTCCGGTCAACAGTGTAATTTTCAGCCAATCCTGTTTATTTAGACCAAATCCCTAATAGTGTCATTTAGAGACATGAGTTAGTGCTAAAACGGGTACAAACTTAATCCAGTCCTGTTTTAGCACAAATTGCATTAGCTTCAAATTCGACCCAGGCACTTTTCCGTCCGGTTTCAGTTTGTGGTGAGTGCCAGGGTCGGACTGGCCTATACTACAATCAAACAATGGCCGACGGCTGGTCTGAAAGACCAGTGTATGTGCCAGTTTTGTGGCTGTTTGTGGATCTGCTTTATGATCTTCTGGGCCAGTTTTTAGTGTTGACTTTCTTAATATTAAAACAAACATTGCCTGCAGTAAGTTTAAATCCATGCAGTCTGCCATACTTTCCTAAACAATTATAAAGCGTGTCTTTACAAGTTCAAAACTGCCCCAATTTGCAAACTTGGGCCACTTTTTTAGCTATCAACTTTACTAATGGGAAGGCCACTTTTATTTTGGTGTTCAGGCCTAATTTCTGTCCCAATCCCACCATGCACAAAAATGATGCAAAACCTGTTTCAGTGCATTATTTGACATTCTTAGCCTTAATGTCTAAATCTCTTGCTAAAACACTTCAATCAGCAGCACAAATGTTTGCCAGGGTGTTTCAGCACACACATTTGGCCATCGGTTTTAAAGGACTCGATAGGCTCTCTGGCATTTTCAGGTGCATATTTAATGTAAGAAATGTGAAACCGTATGTCCAAGAACGCTTATTGCTGCAGACTTAAAATGAAGCCTATCTCAAAGTCATCCTTATAACGTGGTCAGCGATATATGTTATTTTACGGTTGCCTGAGGGGAGTTAAGCAGATCATTCTCTGTAAGTAAACATGGTAACATTTTCTGATTGAATGGTAGTGCCATGTTTTAGAAACTGCATGGATCGGTTGTAGGCCTGTGCTCCGAGTTGAGCTTATGCCTGAGATTCATGACATAGCAGAAATGACTAGTCAAATTGATTGCCAACATTTCTGTGGCTACCACGTGCTGCCTTGTCACGTACGACACCCCTGGAGGTCGATTCACCAAAATTCTAGCGTAGTGGAGCTGCCATCTTCTCACCTTGATCCCTCCAATTGCCATGCCAACAGTGATTTCACCTGGACGTTGGCAAAGATGGCAACACAAGAAGCACAATCAGTGAAGTAAAAAAGTCTATCACAAGTACAAAGTAGCTTAATTAAGTAAAAAAGGAAATCCAGAAGCATATATGTATTGATTCCTGTTCCATCCGAATGGTAACTGGAGTTTGACCATGAAAACCCAGGGGCAGGGCGACCACATACCCAAGAATAGCTATCACATCCCACATAAAGGCATTCTAAACCCAAGTACAGCCTCCTGTGGTCAATTATAGTTTGATCTGTCCAAGGACAACCATAGTGAGATCTGGCACAGGTTCAAATGTCCAGTCACACCTTTAAATGTCCAGTCACAGGTTCAAATTCTTAGGCATGGCTTCAAATGAACTACTTGCATAACCTCAGATATGCAGACACAGCCTCAAAATATCTCACCATTTACCTCAATTTCCAGACCACTTGCTATTGTTTCTCTCTATTATACCTCTATAAGCTAATGTGCAAGTGCAGTGTGTTGTCCCCTGCCCACCAATGGGCGAGTGAGCATTACTATACAGATTAGTGCCTCCATTTTTAGGTTTGACTCTAGGTGCAGTTATGAATTAAGAAAACCTTATGTAGAAATGAGTCTGCACACGCGTAGATTGTACAAACAGTGCATTTGCACAATAACAGGATTTCCCATCACGACCTGGTAAGGGCAGTTGCTGCATACTGTTATAAGCACTATCTGAGTATCAAAATACCACGGACATATCAAATTTAAACAAGATGTCACCCTTCTTTCTGTATGCAGTGACAGAGAACCACTTTGGACAGTTGAGATTTCAGACAAGATGAATCGTCTAAGAGGAAAAAACACCAGCCTTTCCCACTCATTCTAACAGGATTGCCTACACCTTCTTAACCTATTATAACTTCAATCAAGTCATTCTTCCAAGCACTGGCACTAGGGATCTGGTTGCTCTGCCTTCATGAGATTATCTCCTCTGTACAGTTTCACAGGATCTAATTTTCTGGCATGTGTTGTTCATTTGGTAACCCTGCATTGTCATGAAGGATCTTTGTACTGTTCTGGAACGATAAGTCCAGTTTTCTAGAGCCTTACGTTGAACTAAACCGGCAACAGTTCTGTAAAGGTTCCTACTCACTAGAACACACCACACAAACATAAACCATATCACCACTGCCATACTCCAAAAAAACTTGAATTTACCTGATTAATTTTATAGGTGCATACATACTGCAGAGTGATGCAATTGTAAAATTCAACAATGCTTCTCATTCCAGTAATAATTTCTATGTTTACAAACGGTGGCCAATAGCTATTTGAAAAGACTCAAAATGCTCCATTACACAGACCCAATCCATTACCTCATTCCCGCCTCACCACTCATGTCATTCAATTAGCCCAAGAGTCCTATTAAAGGTTCACGGATGCAGTGGTATAGGAGTAGAGGGGCAGCTGAGGGTATAACACTAGAAGGGAGATTGAGTGTAAGCCTGCATATGGCCGTTGAGGATCTAGTTAACTCCCCAGGAATCAACACCAGAATGACCTTAATACATGAGAACATCATGGGGAATTGCACAGCTTGATTGGTGCTGGATTTCGCCCAAAATGCTACTGGGGGCCTCCCAGACTCTGACACTAAGTAAAAGAGCAGATATCACTATAATCACTTGTTACGCTTAGGGCCATGGGCATCCACAGACATTTTTCAGGGGGGGCATAATTGTACCGTCACCCATCCTCCGACTTTTTGACAATGTCAAAAGGCAGGGGCATAGTCATTAAAGGGCAAGTGAAAATTCCAGGGGGTGGGGCAGGTGCCCCCTCTTGCCCCCCCACCCCGCGGACGCCCATGCTGAGGGCCACAGTGATGGGGTGTGGAAACCATTGATAGTGCAGAACTTAGTAGGCTATATTCTGTGGTGTGACACAATATTTATTACGTGGCACAAACCATACTCTGCAATACTAATGTGGTCCTATAAAGTTATGTATGGGGGTTTTATGTTAAGCCTGTTTTAGCCTATTCTGACACATATATGTGTCACAGACATTTCAATCAATTTAAATACTTGTAGTTCAGTTCTGTTGCTTACATCTTATAGGGGTTGTGTTTGTCAAATTAAACCATAAACAATACTACCTGCAAATACAATACTGAATCTTCATTTAACCTATTTATGTAATTGACCTAATGGAACAGTGTGTTGATATCTTAATATTCTGATGGATGATTATGAACTCTATTGTTGACATCAGTACAAATGCATGTGACGTATCCGAAACATCGTCATGATAACTGGAAGAAATGGCTACTGAAAAATCAAATTAAATTACATTTAAATTACACATTTACTGCCTAGTCCCTTGGCACAGTACAATAATGTTCTTTTGTCAGCAGGCAGCGTCATTAAAAAAAGCTGACAAAATATTGATGTTAAAACCATTGCCTTTTTATGTTTCTCTTTAAGTAAACAAGTCTTGCCCAGCATGAGTCACTGAATTAAGTGTACATGTTTGCGGGGGTCCTCCATCGTGCTGCTGAGGCAAATGGGACTTCTGTCAGAGAATAGTTCTGCACAAGCAAATCCTGTATAATTTTCTCATTTTCCTACTGACTATTGGTCAACTGCCAAAACACAGCATCTAACTTCCACGCGATGCCCTAATCACAATGGTGATTTCATTTTCAAAATAAGAACCTTTAAGCAGTGCTTACCTCGTCAGTGGAAATGCAGGTCATATCACTACAGCAACCTGGGAAACTTGTTTCAAGAAAATCATAGGTGCAGATATACTAAAGGTTTTTGCGTTCACGAACTCTCCGGTTCGGAGTTTGTTGCAGCAAAAACGTTTATGGCCAACCAATTTTAGAAGTCAGTAAAGTTTTACTGACTCCTAAAATGGCTTTAGAAATGGATAGCGAATCACTATTTGGAAGCAGTGTGTTGCTGATGTCCCTTTCCAATAGAGATTTCTATCCATACGTATTCGTAGTTTCTCTCTGAAATTCTAATTGCAAAGCACTGAAAAGTTACTGACCCCAAAGTTGCCACAGTTACTCATTTGCAAAAGGGATGAGATCCCCTTTGAACCCCTTCTCCATTGTAAAGTTTGTAAAAGGTTTTTGTGGGAGTATGCCGTAGTCCAAAGGACCACTGCAAACTCTCAAAGAAACCTTTTGAAAAGAAATCTTACCTTTTTACAAGCAGTCTCATTTCTGTTAGTGAAAATGGGCTGCTTTAAAAAAAATAGTTCATTAAAAAGCAATCACAGGAATGGTGTCACCACCCCTGTTATTGTGACTAATCGATGGAATCTCAATTTGCAGACTAACTAATTAATATTAATAATTTTAAAAAGGTAGTTAAGATTGCTACTCAGTCTGACTCTTTATTTTATGAGGCAAACTATTATTTTATAAGTGACTTGGCAAAATACGTTTCTGCTCTAAATAAAAAATGGTCACAAATTGCAACTGTTTTTTAAAACTAGAACTTTAGTACATCTGATCCTAAGCTCACTACAATTTTCACATTAAATGCAATACAGGCATCAACGCACCTTAATTACTACAGAAATCTAGCTAGTGATTATTGTTTGTTACTCATATATGGTTTGTCAGAATAGTTGCCAGATTACAAAATCACAATACTAAAGCATAATGTAGTAGATATTTTAGCGGAGACCAATTAACCTAATAAAAAGATTAACTTTAAGAGTCCTAAAGTTATGCCTACCATTTCTGTAAAGATGCATTTTTGGAAGTCACCAAAATCTTGTATGCTACTCACTAAAAACACTCAATGTTGTAGATTTTGGTCTGCATGTCTAGGCCCGGGGTGTCCATCATGGATACTCGTGTCCAATCTTCACAATATGCATGCAAAATATATGTATATATAATAAATATTCACTGAAAAAACCAAAGGTTACAGGGACGTTATAGTTAGGTTGATGTTTTACCCACACAAAACCATAGAAATTCAGCAGTTATAGTTATACTTATAGTTATACTTATATTAAGAAACTATAACTTATGGCCTAAAGTTACTTAAGGGCATGATTATAGTTTCTTCAGATAAGTATTTTTGAGCTTCTTTGCCTCTTAGCATTAACAGCAAATTATGGCTCTCATTACGAGTTACCTCTAAATTCTCTTGGGGTCGGTAACAGTATTTACCTACTCTATCAGAATTATGAGATCTATAAGAATGCTGAATTGAATTTAAGTTTGTTGTTTGATTACTAAAAATCATAACAAAATACTACATTTTCAATAAATATCATCCGCAGAAACATTGGTTAAGGAACAAATACAAATTCAAAATTGCCAATAAAGCCTATCCCATAAATTTTCTCCAGTGACATAATTATAAGCGCATAATATGTACATTTTACATGATTACTGTTACTACATTGGCTTACAAAGCAACATTAAAATTTGAAAAATCTGATAGCCTATCTCAATATTTCCTTCAGTGTCATTATTCAAGGTGTTTAATATAAAACTTTACATGATTACTGGTATTGCATGGACCATACAGCATTTTAAAAATGAACTACAATAGATAAAAACCTGAGTGCTTGAGAATTATCCATTTCTCCAGATAATACATGAAAGACATAAGAACACTACAGATCTCATAACTTTCACTCAGAGATTTCAGCTGAAATCGCCAGGTGAAAGATCAGCCCACAATGAGGAATCACTGAGGGAAACAGACCCATAATTACCTATTACCCTGATAACTCCAAATTTCTTACTGGACCCTTGTAATGGGCCCGATTTTCCCCTCCCTCTGAGTTAGCTGTACACCCGATATTGCTAATTCCAGTGCAGGGAAAATCCAGCCCATTTACCAGGCCACTCGTAATGATGGCCTAGGCCTTATTTACAAAGGTATTTTTGGTTGTATACATCCACGCTTGTGGGCATTCACAAACTCTGATCCAAGTGCTGGAGTAACTCCCCTTCCATGATGGGAAGGAGAACAGAGTACCCCTAGATTTGCTGGGTCTGCAGAGGAAGGGCATCCTCTACAGAGGGCCTTAGAAAGCTAGTGCAATGGTTACATGTTTAGTTTTCATTTACAAGCATGTGGCACAAAAATTAAAGGATAACAAGGTGGTTATGATGCCACCTACATGTGGCTATCTATTGTTTGTAATTAAAATTTAAAAAGCATTAACTGATGAAACTGTTTACAAATTGTTTTTAGACACTGATCCTTTCAGTTGTGTCTTGTCTTTATTTTATTATTATTTGTGAAAGAGACAAGATTTAATCGCCTCCTAAACAGGCAGTCAAATTGCAAGCCGCTACAGTGTTATAACACCAACTTTAAAGTGGAGAAAGAACATGCATCACTATGTATGTGGGCACTCAAAGTGAAGAAAAAATTAATATCCAGTATTTAAAGTCAATATACAAAAAAATAAAATAAAAATCACACTTTGAACCACATTTTCCTCTGAAGAGAATGGGACTATTTAGGCAGATGCAAACAAAGTGAAAGGAGCCAAAGGGTAAAGTGGGCTGAATAATTTCCCCATGCTTCGTTTTGTAGTGGGTGGGAGCAAAATGTGAAGAACATTAAATAAACCAATGGATGAAGTCTGCAAATGAAAAGCCTCTCTTTGTCTATATATTTTGTATAGGTTTTTTGAAAAACAAAATAGTGTGGTCAGACAGCAAAAGTTGTCTCCGAGATCAGACCTATAAAACGTGCCCATTTGCACAGTGGGCTGCATTCCCCCTTTGCATTTACAACACTGTAGAATTACGCACCGTGTGAACGTGAACCCAAGGAATGCGCTGCATGACATTCCCAGATGCATGTCTGGAAACCAGTGCCTGGTGCAGTTTCCAAGCTTAGTTCTTTGGATGTTTGTGAATTTGTGAAACCATAAAATATGTTATGACAGACATGTAAATCTCCACCTGTACATTTATTAATAAATTGTTTATTTGTTTTGGGAATCCGGCCGCTTGGTTTCAACTTTACTCTTGTATGCTTGTTAATTTCTTCATTTTGATTTGAGATACTATTTTTATTAATATCTCTACAATAGGGCATTTACATTGTGTTTCATTAAAACACATATTTGGTTGATACTGCAAAGATTTTCCACACTATGTGCCACAACATTAAGGTCTTGGATAGAAGTGGCTTTCTGCTATAATATATTTGCCTTTTGTACAGTTTATCCCATTTGTTGATATTCAAATATTAATATATTTAAGCACTTGTACATTGAACTACACGTGTTCTATATTTTGTGTTGTGTGTTCATATTCGTGATGCATGTCTTCAATGATAAGGTGCAAATACCTCTGAGAGTATCTCCACTGCTCTTTCTCCATTACTTTATTCTATAATACATAGTGTGCTGAACTTCTTTTAACATAATTGGTAGGTCAGGTCATGCCTATTAATATATAGTTTACTGAACTTCTTTTCACATAATTGGTAGGTCAGGTCATGCCTATTATTGGTAGCAACTTTGCAGATGGGGTCTGTTCTTGCTTTATACTTCTGTGTCTGTGCACAGTAGAAATGGAACTACTCAAATTGTGGCAACTGTAGCATCCTCCCCAGCCCTGGAGCATGTGACAGACTACCCCACACATGGATCTCTGGTTTGCACGTGTTTATTCTTCAGCATGCAACCGTTAACTGAAATCACTGCTTCACAAACCTTATTACCGACTCCCATCAGATTACGTAATACTTGTAAGGAGTCTGCCGAGAACCACTTGAGTTCTCATACGCATAAACACAGGACATGACATCTCCCACTTTTAGATAAAAAGCACAAACAAATATATATATATATATATATATATACACACACAGTAGTGGTGTGTTTAGAAGATATCTAGAATATATGGATGTTTTATTTTTTGTATTGACAGGACTTATGACTGACACCACTATGCCCACTAGGGCTGAATTGTCTATTCATTACTTATTGTTTTGATCAATTATTTATTTTTGCCCACTTGGGCATCATTGATAACTTTTCCATGTCTATGAATTATTTTGCCCTGCAATGTGTATGATGATATAAATACACTCCAAAATGGAGACTCACTTGTTGATGAAGGCGAGAAGCCGAAACGCGTCCTGTGAGACCGTTCTTGTGTTGGAAACTGACCCGTGAATAAACCATTTGGAAAAGCATTTAGTGCCACACCTTCATTATTGTATAGCAGAAGGACTTTTGCAATATATACACACACACACACACACACATATATATATATATATATATATATATATATATATATATATATATATATATATATATATTTCACAGCAAACACTCCCCGCACCTCCACGCTGACAAGCAGGCGAGCAGAGAGAGAGACGGACCCAGATTCAGTAGCAGGTAAGATCTTTTATTCCTCTCACCCTTGCGACGCGTTTCAAGCACAAAGTGCCCTTGTTCACACACATAGGGAAATTCGCCCGCCAAACTGTTTTTAAATGCTGAGTGCACACCTTCTTCCGTGACATGTGACCAAGGAAAATGGAAAAAATACTACAATGACCAATGCACCTCGCAAATAACTCTTGTAGATATATGCTTTGTCAACAAACAAACATATTATTCTGTATGTTAAATTCTGTCCACTTATTATTCAATTAAAATTAGAATTTAAAATTAAATAATTTAAAAATTGAATAAATCCTGAATAAATCCTGTTGTATTTCATATACTGCATAAATGCTGGTAAATACTAGATAGTAAAAAACTTTCTATATTTATCTCAGAAACGTGGTACTGAATGACAATAAGAATCAAATTGCGATAAAATTTAAATTGCTTTTGTTCAAAACCATCCCTTGTTCTATGTACATATATAAAAGTGACTAGTGCTTGTGAATAGTGCAAATATAACTTGGCTCTGAATTGAGCCATAAAAAACAGCTACCTAATTAAAAAATTTACAATTAAAACATTTGATTTACGACACATACATATTTAACAAAAAGCGTTGCGAACCATCTCAAATACAATTTTTTCTCTTCTACAAATATCATTTTCATATTTTGGCCCATGTTAATAAAGATGTAAGAATGTAAAGAAATAAAAGAGTAAAAAAGGAAGAAAAGAAGAGGAGATATAAAAAAGAGAGATATGAAAAATAGATGTTGATAGAACCTAGTAATGTCATGTCTGATTGCAATGTACCAACATTAACTCATGCGTGCACCTTATCCTTTGATTTGGTAATGATGTTGACATATGAGCCCAATATTCAATTTTTACCTAAAAAGTGTGCATGTCTTCAGTGGTGTTTAAGCCATAAGGCACCTTGCTGTCTAGCTCAAGAATAGTACAGGTTTCGAGTCGTCTCAGAAGACTCTCCCTATTACCTCCTCTCCTGAGCGGCGAGATGGCCTTAATCACAAAATATCTCAGACAGTTCAAATCATTGTCATGCAAAGCCTTGAAATGTCTCGCTACGGGGTAGGAGACATCATTGTTGACAATAGCCCTGAGATGCTGCAAGATCCTGACATGCACCTGCAGCTTGGTACTGCCGACGTAACTCAAGCCGCAGGTGCAAGCAAGGACATACACAGCATACTCAGTCCTACAATTAAAACTGCCTTTGATAGCCCTCCTCTCTCCCGTCAGTGGAATAGTGTAGTGGGAGGTATTAACACCAAATTTGCAGGCACGACATGACGAACATTTTGAAAAGCCCTGTCTAGGTTGCAGCCATGTGCCCCCTGATATTAATTCCGGACTATTTCTGACCAATTGGCTTCTCATAGATTGCGCTTTTCTATAGGTTATTATTGGCCATTCTGGGAGTCTAGGCCCTAGTACCCCGTCGGTTAAAACGATTGGCCAGTTCTTTCTAATGATTGATTTCAATTTACGTTCTTGAGAGCTATACGTGGTAATAAGGCGTGGGACCTCTCCTACTGGGGTATTAATTCTCCCTGATACACTGTTCTGTAGTAGCGAGTCCCTAGATCTTTCCTCTGTTTTTGTCATAGCCATAGATAAGATCTTGTCACTATACCCTCTTACTTTCAATCTTTTAATCATGTCTTGAGCACATCTCTCAAACTCCTGTTGTGTGCTGCAGATGCGTTTGAGCCTCAGTATTTCACCAAAGGGTATGCTTTCTATAAGATGTTTAGGATGTTTGCTGCTAGCATGCAAGATGCTATTCCCTGCCGTGGCTTTCCTGAATAAAGTTGTCTCCAACTTATTTCCTTTCACTGATATTCGTACATCTAAAAATTCAGTCATGATGTCACTGATATGTGAGGTGAACTTCAGGTTAACCGAATTATTGTTAACTATAGTGATGAAATCTCTTGCACTTTCCTCATTCCCTCTCCATATAATGAATACATCATCGATGTACCGTAACCAGTGCACCACCTGATGTTGAAAAATTACCTGGTGCACTTTCTTCAGGACCTGTTCCTCCCACCAGCCGACATGCAAACAGGCGTAGCTGGGGGAGAAACAGGACTCCATAGCCACGCCTCTGATCTGTTTCAGAGTCTCTTTACCAAAAAGGAAAAAATTGTTATATAAGCACCATGATATCAGATCTAAAATCATTCTATTGTGCTCATAATATTCACATGGCCGAGAATCCAGGAAGTATTTAACTGCTTTGAGGCCCGCCAAGTGGTCAATGCTCGTATAAAGGGACTCAATGTCAAGAGTAATCAAAATCAGGTCATCATCCCATTCAATGTCTTTAATTTTGTTCAAGAAATCCCCTGTGTCTTTGACATAGCTGGGTAATTTCTTAACAAAGTCCTGAAGGTAGAAATCTACATATTGTGATACATGCTCACTAACACTATTGATGGCGGAAATAATGGGCCTACCTGGGACTGGTGAGACATTTTTATGTACTTTAGGGATGAGATATAGAATAGGAATGACAGGAAATTCCACATGCATAAAATTAAATTCATCCAGAGAAATTAAACCTTCCCTTTTATAACCTTGCAACTGTTTTTTTAATACTTCCTTTGATTTGCTGTATTCTTTCAAGTTAGACCTGATGTAACATTGCTCATCATCCAATTGTCTCTTGGCTTCTGCAATATATTCCTTTCTGGGCCACAAAACAATATTCCCTCCTTTGTCGGCCATGTTTATAATAATTTCTTGGTTTTTTCCCAATTTGTTCATCAATTGTGCATATTGCATGTCCATGAAGCCTCTCTTTTTGCGTGTTTTTGACACTTGGCAATAAAGTTTTTTGATGTCCTCTGTTACCCGTTCATGAAAAATGTCTATTGCATCTTTCGGCATTATAGGGATAAAGGTGCTAGATGGTTTGAAAGGGCTTTCACCTGCACCCTTTTGTGCGATGTTCATACTCCGCAACTTTGATTGAGTGCTGATTTCGGCAGAGTCCGTTCCTTGTTGTCTTTCATTTGGCTCATTGATTAGGTCCGTTAGTGTCATTAGAGTTGGTACATCCGATGCCTGAAGTGCAGATGTCGTTTGATGTTCAGATCCCTGAACGATGGTACTGTCATTGCTCCCTTTGATCGTGAAAAACTTCTTCAATTTTAATTTTCTGATAAAACAGAAGATATCTATCCTTGTTCTTGAGTAATTAAATGAGCTTTCCGGACAATAGTTGAGACCTAATGACAAAAGTTGTTTTTCTGCTTCGGAAAGGGTGACATCGGACAGATTGACGATGGTTTGGTCATTTAGCGCTGTTTCTTGTGCCATTGTTGTTTTGGCTTTTGCTTTAGCTGCGCATTTTTGTTTCTTGCGCCTCGCCCTTCTCCTGGCATTTCTCTTTGCTCTGCTACATAGTTGCTCCGATTTCTCGGTCTTAGAGTGTGCCGGCGATCCTCCGCTAAAAATCCACCTCCTCACCCAGACTTAATTTGACTGCTTCTGTATTCAGGCTTTGAAAACTATTTTCGGACCCTGAATTGCTGGTTAGTGATTCGGTATCAGTACCCGATGCTTCCTCTACCTCTCTTTGTTGACCAGAGATTGCAGTTATCTTATTTGTTCTTCTGTCCTCGTATCTTAATTTCCTGGCATGTTCAAATTTGCGCGAAAAAGTGTAAATCTGTCCTTGTTCATAATCTGTTTGATCACGAACAAACTTGTGCGCCTTCCGTTTCTTTATTTTCTCTTCATGTTTGTGTAACCTTTCCATGATTTCATTGCGCACTGATATTATATGCTCTTGCGATTCCACTTTGTTAAGCTCCTCATTTATTTTAGCTATTTCCCTCAATAGATTCTGACGATCAATAGCTGCATATTTGATAAGGATTTTTACCAAGTTCATTGACGCAGCCAAATTACTTTCCCCCCACTCTTTCAACATCTCGGGATTCGGTTCATCAAAACTGGGGGCTAGTAAAATCCTCAACCCACGAGGAACTCTTTCAGCTTCCACATACTTGGTCAATGATTTATGTTCCCACCACTTCGTAATCTCGCTTTTCATTTTTTTCTCCAATGCTTTCAACAATGATTTTACATCTTGAATACTGCTTCCTCGATTCTCTTGCAGACTTCCTATGCCTGTAACATGTTTAGGCAGATTGTTAAACAGTTCATCTGCCGCCGCTTCTCGCTCTCTAACTGTGTCTGCGGACATATTTCCCGAGTGAGATTTTTGAGGAATGAGACTGCCCTTGTTACCAGTCTGCTGTACACTGCGTATTCTGGATCACCTCCCCACCTACGCTTTATGCTGGATGACTCACCGCCCGATTTCCGACCATGACAGAGTCCTCCGACTCTGCTGATGTCGTCCTCCGGCTGGCGCCACAATCACTCAGCTGCTGTAGGGGGCTGCCGTCAATTATTCCTCTCCGGAATCCAACTTGCTGATGGCTGCAGGCAGCAGCCTGCTTGTAGGAAGGGGGTCCGCCACCGGAAGCATTACGGAGCTGGCTGCTTTCCGGTGGCGGACCCCCTTCCTACAAGCAGGCTGCTGCCTGCAGCCATCAGCAAGTTGGATTCCGGAGATATATATATATATATATACATACATACATACATTACAACTCCTTGATGAGTCATCGAGGTGCTTGGACCAGTCTTCCAGAGCTAGTTGGAGGAGATAGAGGAGGGGCGCCTTCATCTGGGCTCTCTGGAGAAGAGTCAGATGCTTGACTTGGGCACTCGGGTGGACTTGCCTCACTCACGAGGTCTGAAGCCGACAAACATCGAGGCAAAGGCTTAAAGTGAGATCAGTCCCTGGTTATGCACTTTCCAGATCGTTGAGTAGTTGCCATATGTCTGTTGCTTGCCACAACCCTTAGTGGTTCAGCATCATACAGAGTGTCCACCTTGTGTGTCAGCTTTTGCTTGACAAGAACTCAGTCTCCTTTCTCGAAAACCCGGTCTAGAACATGTTGCCGCTTATCGGCGTAAGCCTTCATTTTGTACTTGCGAGAGGTGACAGTGACACGAATCTCTTCAGGGTCTATTGACCGGCTGGTGGTCCATTGTTGTATCTTCGTTCCAAAAGCTCTCCCCCAAACAGCAAGGTGGCAGGACTTTCTCCTTTCATGGAATGAGGAGTGGAACGATAGGCACGAAGGGCTGGGCACAGAGCAAACTTGAGGTCGATGCCTTCCAATGCAGCACACTGAACCACCCTTTTCAAAGTACTCATAAATCGTTCAACAATTGTTCTCAGCATTTAGTGTGAGACATGCATCAGTAAGATGGCATACTTGTGTAAGTGCTTTGTCATGTTCCTTTTGTGTAGCCCCAAACACCAGTATATCATCACTGTAGTGAAAAGCATGTGTGTCAGGCTGATTTACTCGATGAATGACTTATTGAAAGATTTCTACAGCTGACAACACACCAAAATGAATCTTTTATATCTAAACAAACCAATATGCGTTGAAAAAGTAGTGATACCTACAGTTTTCTTCCAGTTCAAGTTGATGGTAACCCATGTTCAGATCAAGGCAGGAGAAGATTTTAGCACCACTCAGCTGTGTTATCATGTCCGCAATGTGTGGACCTGGATGTCTTTCTCTTTCGATTGCTTTGTTGGCCTGTCACATATCAACACAAATGCGCAGTGAACCTCCATTGCCCTTTTTTGGCACCACTACAATGGGTGAAAACCATGTTTCAGACCAGTAGAGCGCTCAATGATGTCATGCTTTAACAGTGTTCCTTGTTCTTTTTTAATGGCTTTCTGTATGTGAAAAGCAATGTAACAGTGTTGCTGTGCAACTGTGCGAATAGCTTCATTTATGTAAAGTGGTACCCTCATTGTCTTAAGTTTCCCAAGTCCATGAAACCATGTAGGAAACTGACTCACTATTTCAGAATGGGCATTCAAGTTGTAGTTAATATATATCATTCCCATGTCAGCAGCAGTGTCGAAACTTAATAAGCATGCACTTGACGAAGTACCTGGGCGTACATGAATTGGCGCTTGCACTGTCGTCTTCTTGTGCTTAATGGTCACCACAAAAGGATCCCTTACTCTGCAAGAGTGTAGACGCTGCCCAGGTATACACCTTGGTTCTTGACAGTGTGAGGCATGGTATCGGGAACAGTTTTGTACTTTTCTGCCAGAATGATGTTTATTGATGCACAGCTGTCTATATTGAAAGTTGTAGGGCACCCATTCAACTTGAGTGTCATTTTAGGACAATGTCCAAAGGAACTTTGTTGCTACATGTGGTAACTCTTTTCAGACATGTGTTTTTCTTTGCACGTGGCCACTCCTATATTCGCACGTTGATCTGTGACTGACCTCACCATCGCAGATCCATTTTCCTCATCGTCACACGATGTTGACGTCAACGAACCGTTGGACGATGAATTTGATAATGATCAACGTAGTTTTGTTTCCACTTGCCTTTGTCTATGTTGCCGTTTGTTCTTGTGGGAGTGACTAGAGGTCTTCTGGAACCTTCTGGCATCCATCTTCTCGTCTCTTCGTGACACACTTAGTTTCTCTTTTGCTTTGCAAACCGTTATCAAATGGTGTTCCTTCCCGCAGCCTTTGCATATTTGTCTGATGTCAGGACATCTACCCTCATGTGGAAAGGAGAATCCACAGCGGAAACACAACTTCTTTTCTTTCAGAGACATCTCTCGATGGGCTTCTAGCTTGTGCTCCTTCTTACTTTATGTGCTCAACGCTGGCTCATTTTGGATAGTTTCAGCTTCTATAGCAGCAACTTGCTGATCGGCACGTTCTTCCGCTCATGTAGCCATGAGTACTTTTTCTAAACTGAGCTTTCTCTCAGCATGCATCGTCAGAATGAATCGAAGAGGCACCCATCAATAACTCTAAGGCGCATGGTTTCTTTATCATTAGATTAATTGAACTTGCAGTTCTTTATGAGCGTATCAAGTATCTCATCAAACTCATCCGTTGTCTCACCAGGTTGCTGTCTTGCTTGGTTGAAAGTGTACCTTTCACATTCGATATTCGGTATTGGATTGAACTTGGCCTTCAACGGATTAAGATTTCACCAGCTTGTGATATTTTATTGATCACTTTTTACTTCGTCACCTGCAACATTCTTTAAGTATTTGATGATCTTTTTGTCATCTGCTTCTTCTATAGCATCTATGAAATCGAATGTTTCAATCCAGGCAGTCCATCTGACGCCAATATTTTGCTTTTTGGCGGTGTCAAATGGAGGCAGTTGTTTCAGGAACACAGCAGCATCATATTTTGTGCTGTTTCCTATTGATGTCCAGAGTATGTGCTGTTTAGGCAGCGTTTGATCTTCTGCATCACTTGGCCCTGCGGCACCTCTGCAAGCATGAGCCAGGTCACTGCTGCTTGGGTAACTCCGCCCGAGCTGAGATCGGCGGGTGCCATCTTCCTTCTTTACAGTGAGTAATGATTTCAGTTCTTGCATGCGCTTTTCACCACTCTCGACTTTATTCCTGGCTGTTCTTGCCTTTAGCTCTTCTTCGTTCCTGGTTATCACTGTCTTTTGTGTTTCTGCTTTGTATCGATGCTGACTCTGTGTTATGCTGTGGTGCAGTATCTTGTTTTTCAGCCTTGCCAGTATATCTTTCAGCAGGCTTACTGACTGTGCTTCTCTGTAGGGCCTTCACCTCCTTCAAGGGCCTCTCAAAAGTGGGAGTTGTGCTTTAACTCCACACACGCCAACTATAGATAGCTTCTTGAGGTGCATGTGGCACACACAAGCAGTTTGCTGGACCACGGCAAACTCTCAGGGAGAGTACTCTTGTTTCTTCAGCTTACAGACCCCCTATCTGGTCGCCAGTTGTAGCGTCCTCTCAAGCCTGGGAGCATGTAACAGACCATGCCACGCACCTATTTGCACATCTTTATTCTTCAGCATGCAACTGTTAACTGAACTCACTGCATCACAAATCCTATTAACCACACCCAGTCACACCGATCAGATTACGAAATACTTGCACGCAGTCTGCCGAGGACCACTAGAGTCCTTATATGCATAAACACAGGACACAGCAGCAACGCTGATGATTTAGGGATGTGCAATGCTCCACACTTCACAATTTTTGCAGTTTATGGAGTTTCCACTTCCATCAGTAGGAAAAGTTTTAAGCAAAAGTAAATGTATAGAATTTTCTGGCAGAAACCTTTTCGTAGGGTCATCTGGCCACTGAAATTGGGGTTTAGCAGATTTTTTCTCTCCAAATATTATTTTTAAGTAACTTGACAGAGTTCATGTATGTTGTAAAGATTCCCAAAAATCTATACAAATTTTCAGAGGAAAAGGCATCACAACATCACACATTGCTTCCAATGATGTACAAGAAGGGACCATAAAATGTGCACAGAATGTGACAGGAACTATACAGATAATATATTTTCTTGTACTGGAACTTGTTTTGAAAATATGTACAGTTCTGAGTTATTGAAAAACTTCCCCTAGACCTATCAACAGACTTGAATGCTGATTAAGGGTGCAGACATAGGAATCCAGGTGGTCAAGCCGAGTTTATAGCTATTCATAAAGACTATCCTTTAGTGGTATGATGTTACACGGACACTTCTTCTTTATGAAGTTATCTTTTTGATACATTTTATTAACCTAAGACTTGTATAAGTTCCCAGTGTGTTATAAGAAACATTGAGTTAATTGTAAATTCAATCTTTGGCCCTGCTCCCATCCCTCCGTGGACGCCCGCCGCTGCGGACGGCCGACTATGTCATGTATCAATGTAAGGAGTGTAATTTTTAGTGAGGCAGACCAACTGAGATTTGTTAAAAGGTTACAACCCGAAGTATAAAGAGTGAGTCCATTGACTTTAAGAAAGGGTCAGCACATCAACATATATAAAGCAGACCTATTGTCTTTGTCAAGAAGTCACCAATAACTTTAATCAAATGTATATTTTATAAGTGCACACATTGCAATGTTTATTACTAGTAGTTGTTACGAAATACTTTCAATAAGGCATTTAAACAAACATTAACATGTCTTTGAGTTGTTTTTTTTAAATTCTTTTGTAAGGCCACAAAATACAGCCATAGAACTAACCACAAGGTGTTGCCGCACCCCAGCTGAAGAGCATACAGCTGCAGCTTGAAGTGTTTTCAAAACTTATGGTAAGCTCTCCTGGGGTCATGGATTCAATGATTCAGGAGACACTGCAATTTTTTTTAAATGTTGGAAGGGGGGGGGCTGCTGTACTTCCTGCAGCCCCCCACAACATTTAAAAAAAAAAAGATTTGTATTGCCCCTGACCCCTTTTATGGCAGTATGGGAAGTTCTCATGCTGGAGCAGTGAATGTGAAATGAATGACTACTCCGCTCATTTCAGCTTCTCTGCTTTTTATTTATTTATTATTATGGGGAGTGCCCCCCATCCTGAGCTATTTTAAGCTTCCGGGGATCCCGTCCCCCGGGGCAGATTTACTTTTTAATGAGGGGGTGTGAGGGCTGATGCTTTTTTTCTTTTTTGGATGGCTGCATGGGGCTGCCCTCCCAGAGCCTCGGAAGAGCCTCTGGACCCCATCCCATGGGGCCAATGCTATATTTTGGGAGGCTCGTGGAGACCCCTTCCTGAGGCATGGAAGGGGGTACCTTCAACGGCTTATGATCATTCCTCACCTTAAACATTTCACCCCACACAAACTCCATATACATGGTTACTGTCCAGCTGACTGCCAACACTTCTTTTTCAAGCTCTGAGTAACTGAGTTCTCCTCCTCTTAAAGATTTAATTGTAATTGCCTTCCCCTCATTATTCTCCACTTAGAGTAAGACAGAACCTGCTCTCATGGAACTGTCATCTGTAACTATAATGGTACTTCCCCCCGGAACAAATGCTTCTAACTTATCTAGATTGGTGCAAAATATTGTAACTCACAGGCCTCATGCTATACAAAATTCATATTTTTCGTCAACAGCCTCCTAATCGCAGATATTTTCCATGATAGTTCCTACATTCCACTACTTTAGAACTCAACCATACACATTAAAGAAATCAGTTCCTGCTTGTAGATGGTAAATTATTTATGGTCTCCTGTAGCTACTTTTTCGGTCTTACTCCACCTGACTTAAAACTGTGTTCAGGTAGTTGATTTCTGGTTTGGTTTTACCTAACCAACACATTTCTGTTCTCAAAGTGACTCATTTGTTATGCTCTGATTCACCACATGCTAAGACACTCAGACAAGCCTCCCAGAATGGAGGTTATCATCCTTTAGAAAATAGATGCGACCAAGACAAGACGAAAAGTAATTCTCAAAAATTTGAATGCACCCGTAGGTGTAATAAAAGCAGTCAACCCCTGTGATTCCTTCTCTAGCTGAATCTGGTGGTAAGTGAAACCTAGTTTTGGGTTTGTAAAATACTTGGCCCTTTTCACCATAGACATCTCTGAAATGTTGTGCACTGGAAACATGGAGACAATAACCTCCTTATTGCGTGCTTTCAAATCTACTTACAAGCATATGTCACCATTGGCCTTTGAATAAGGTTATAGGTTAACTGCACTGTGTCCTCCATGGGTGCAATCACTCCAGTTTGACAGTCTCTCTAATGCATGTTGAACAGCATGATGTACTCCAACAGTATCCTCCTTACTTTGTAAACAACAGGTACAGTGTATTTCATTAGCTTTATCTTATGTTTGCACCCTTTTATACAAGACAGCTCCTTTTTTGCAACCATCAGGAAATATAGTCTCAAAATGTAAACAATAATTTTTTTACCATGCCTACCTGAACATGGGATGGACATTAGGGTCTAAAAAGAACTTTTAATTCCTTCTGATATGGCAATACAAAAATACTGTAATCTTTACATTACATGTAGATCTTCCCAGCAACTTATCAGCCTTGAGCATAAGTGAAATACCTGCTCTTATTAATGGTTAAAGACTTCCCTTTAAACTATTTGTAAATCACCCCTATAGAGGACTTGTACCTGACAAAGCAGGGTGCATGGTATTTCAAAGTGGAACATTTAGAAAATTAATGTTAACATGTCCCTAAAGAGAAAAGGCCCCAAAATATGTTTTCAAAGTGGCATGCTTAGCTGTCCTGTGTAGAAACCCAGAGTGCAGATGAAAAGAGTAATACTGTTATCTCAGGAAAGAGATAAGCTAGAAAACCAATTAAACTACTATTTTTTAATAGTTATCACAAATCCAATTCAATGTGGTCTGCTGTTTAATAAATATTAAAGTGACTTTTAGAATGTTAACCTTTTCCTGCATGAGGCTTCAGGAGGCATTAGCCTTTCACAGATGGTCAGTCCGTCCTTGGCCTGAATGAGGTATGAAGTCCCTCACAAGAGCTAACCAACATGTAAGTTTGATTGACCGTTTGACCTGAATGGGCAGGGAGCTTAGTAGAATATTCAGGGTGGGGAATTTGGATCCTGTTAGCACAACAGTGTCAAATCCTCCCTTACAGGTCTATCTGAGGCACATTTAAAACTTTTGTGCCTATGAAAGGGATAAAAAAGGACCTGAACACAATTCTTGTGTATCCCCTACCTGGAGGTCCCTGCCTTTGTCCAACCAGGCTTCTGCCTCCTGTTTTGTTGTAGGTCCAGGGTCTGCTTCAAACTGGTTTTTAGTGTTGGGAGGGCACTGGTGATTTCCTAAGAGACCAAGTTTACCATGGCTGAAGATCCTATCTTGGCATTAAATGCCAACTATGGTCATATGGTTGTTCTTGACCAGTACCTAGGTGCCATATAAGGCTGACTGCAGTGGAGCGCGCGACAGATACAGAGACCACATTCATCCCTGTCAGAAGTTTTATCTTCTGACTTTGTCTTCGAAATGGAAATAAACAATCCTCAGTGGGCAAGGCAGCAGGCTGGCAGACATGGGCTACACAAGGCCAGATAGCCATTGGATGAAGACCTAGTGAAGCTGTTGACTTTTGATGGGAAAGCTCAAAGTGGTAGAAATTTAAAATTCATGGGCAAAGAATGATGCTTACCGGCGTATACTTTTGGTGCCTTCACCCGGTAAAGATTTCTACCTTCTGGTTTAGCCACTTTTATGGAGCTTGGATTTCTCTAGCAGGGCATGGCTGAAAGCTGTAGATGAACAGGGCTTCATGAGACCGGATAGCCTCTCTGTGACATGTTGAAAAAATAGATTTTTGGCCAAGCAGCAACATCCCTTTGTCAGAGTGACTTGGCAGGTTTATCCTGGTCCTCTGGATGTCTTTGGAACCAGGTTTCTCAGGATGTTAGAGGGAGTACACCTCGACACAGCCAAGGGACCCAGGGCTTCAGGAACAGAACATGGGGGTCAATGCTCACTCCAGCAGAAGCCAACAGCAGGGTCTTTGGAAGGTCCAGTTGGAACTGGTCATCTGGGCCCTTCAGGAAAAGTGCTTCTACCAACTTGTTGTGTCAATGTAGATTAACAGGAGGTCGCCAACTGACTCGTGAAGTCTACTTTTTTGTCCTTGGTACAAGTGGGAAACAGTCCAGCCTTTCAGGACTCCTCACAGGTTTCAACATTAAGTACAGTCCTTTTTCAGTCAGTCAGTCAGTCAAATAGCTTTATTTCGATAAACAAGTATCTTAAAAGCATTAACTATCTTACATTATTCTGCAAGGACAGTACAAATTACCAGAAAAGCATCAATCAATAATAAAAGCCCAATAAAATCATTTTATACATCACTATTCCTAATAATAAAAAAAAAAAAAGATAAGGGCAAACTATAAAAAAGTTTAAAACATCATAAAAGTGAGTTCATTCTAGTATATTTTCATTAAATAGATACAATTTTAGTTTTTGTTTAGCAAAAGATTAACTATATTATAGGTTACAATGCAATATACATCTATAAAAACAAGGCTAAAAGATATCGTAAAAACATAGTAATTCATTAGGGTGCTATGCGTAGAGATTTGAACCTTATAATCCAGGCACAACTGAGATATTTTGCAACACCACAGGCAAAGAGGGTGCGTGCATCTGATTTTAGAATGCGTAGAGCAGTGCGATGCTCTTGTGTGCCCAATTGTCTGCAGATAGGTTTAAGCCATCTTGTTCTAGCATTCTTATAAGCAGGGCAGGCAAACATAAGGATGGCTAAGCTCTCTGTTGGTGCTCTACAGCAGGGACACCCCGCTGGTGTCTGATATGGTGCACTCCATTTTACAGTTAGCTCCCGAACCGGGAGCGAACCTACCCTGAACTGTATAAAAAGTGCTCTATCTCGTGGTGACTGAATAAAATCTAAATATGGTTCAAGAAGAATATATTGCTTATGAAGATAAAATTCTTCTGTAAGTCTTCCCACTCTTTGATTACTGAGCTCCTGGGCATTAACCCAGGCCCAGTAAAACCTTTTAAGATCAGCCTTGCAAGGTGGAGTTTGCGTGTCCCATGACTCTTTAAGCCCAAGAGCAAAGAGAGTTTTTTAAAGTTTGAGCACCCAGCCAATTCTTTGATTGCCATCCAAGGCCATTACTTCAGTGAGCACGGAGGCATAGCTAGTTAGCTCAGGAGTCCGACACAAACGCGCCCAAAATAGCAATGGCCGTAGCCTGGCTATATCTTTAAAGGAGTGCCTACCCATATCGCTCATTAATGGTTTCAAAGGCACATTGCAGGGGAGCATCACCAGATCTCTAAAAAATGTGTGTTCTGATCTGCTGATGCTATCCACATTCTCGAAGCCCCATAATTCGGCACCATAAAGTGCCGAACTAAGTGCTTTGGCTGCATAAATTGTTAAGGCAGGCGCCACAGGTCTGCTCTGTGAGGAGCGATGTTCTCTTATTAGAGCTCCAGCCACGCGCTTGTGATTTAAGAGCATTTTATCAATGTGGTATTTCCACTGCATTGTCTCAGCCAACCTTAATCCTAGGTAATCAAATGTTGTTACTTTCTCCAGACTAGTTCCGTCTAAAGTAAAATTACTTCTATATGACCTGTAGGGATTGAATACCATTAGCTTAGTCTTTGAAGTATTAACAATCAGCCCCCGGGACTCGCAAAAGAGATAGAATCTATCTAAAAGTTTTTGTAACCCTACTGGTGTCTTAGAAATAAGCAGAGTGTCATCTGCGAAGAGAAGGGTAGGGACCCTATCACCAGCCAGGGCAGGGGCGTCAGATGGAAACTCTTGGAGAAAGCTAACCACCCCGTTCATATATAAAGAGAACAGGGTGGGAGCCAAGACGCATCCCTAGCGAACCCCTCTGTTCACAGGGATCCTATCCGTTTTCTGTCCTTGGGACCCCCACCTCACTTGGGCATAATTGCCCTCGTGTAGGCGAACCAACAGGTTAAGTAACAGTGGTGGCATTCCCACTTCATCTAACAGACGCCATAGCCGCTCACGGGGGACTAGGTCAAAGGCAGTCTTTAGGTCGATAAACGCCAAATAAAGACTGCCCTTGCCTATTAAGACCACCTTCCAATAGATTAAAACCAGCCTAAATGCTTGGTCCACCGTCCCTGTACAGTCCCTAAACCCCGCTTGGTATTGGGAGAGGATATTCCCTTCGTCCACCCAGTGGTGGATTCTCTGCAGTAACACTCTGCCAACTACTTTCTGCAAAGCGTCGATCAAACTGATCGGACGGTAGTTAGCAGGGTCATCCCTAGCACCTTTTTTAAAAATAGGGACCACCTCTGCACCCTTCCATGACTCCGGTACTGCACAACCCCTTGCGATAGAGTTAATTAAAAGCATAACATAATTTGCCCAGTTAGTGGATTCAGCAAGAAAGAGATCTCCTGGGAGACCATCAGGTCCCGGGGCTTTTGCTGGAACTATTTTCTTTATGGCAGTCTCCACTTCCTCAAGAGTAAAGAGATCAGTGGTATTCAAGGCAGAATGGGGACTCAGATAAATATATGAGCCCTCTTGGGGGATGGATCAATCCCAGAGTAGAGCTTCCCAAAGTGATTAAACCAATCCTGGCTTGTAATATGGTTAGGAATCAGGTTTACATCCTTGTTACCCGAACACCTAACCATATTCCAGAAGAGGTTGGGATCTCTAGCTACACTTGCCTCTTTTAAATTCTGCCAATAGGACTCATCCCACTCCAGCTTAGCACGATAGGTAGCAATTTTATAATTCTTTCTAGATTCCTTAACTAAGGAGCAGTCTTTCCTTTTGATTGCTATAACCAAGGCCTTCTTTTTCGCTCTACAATCCCCATTATACCAAGTATTGGGCTTTTTAGCACCACCACTCGGTCTAGTTGTATTATTCACTATAAAATACATACCAATCTGATCTACCAATCTCTCAGATAGACTCGGAATCTTGGTCAGACCATCTGCTTCACCAAGAGCTTCCAGCAATAAAGCGGTGTTTGAACTCAATGCGTGACTAATGCCCGTCATCGACGGTTCATGGGTCACAATTCTAGGCCATTTAAGGAACCTTCTACAGCCTGAAGGAATCAATTCCTTCGTAATCATGAGGGGCCCATGAATCTGGTTTGGGGAGCAAGGAAGGGCAAATGGGGTTTCCATACTTAGACTAAGCGTGTGTGGTCACTTTCAGAAGAGATTAGCACTTCCATATCTATTACCAAATTCCAGAGTCTCAGATCTACTAATATGTAGTCAATGCCCGAGGGACAGTTTACTCTATTGAATGTATTTGCTCCTAGAGCATCAGAAGCTGTTCTACCATTCACCGCCCTCAATCCGAATTCAAGGGCAAGTACATTAATCTGGATTGCGATTTGGGACCATTTCTTAATCGGAGGTATATTTAACAATGGAACACCCCACTTCGTGTCTTCTTCCTCATTCCCCAACAGGTCCTCAGAATCTAGTGGCTCAAAATTGCAATTAAAATCTCCTGCTATCATGACATGCGAATCCGATGGGTGTTCAGCGAGCTCATGTTCTAGGGAAGAAACAATATTTGACATTTTACCCCCTGGTGTGCCCCTTATATAAACATTGAACAACTCGATGGTTTTACCATCCCTGCTTCCCTTAATCGAAAGCCACATTATATCTGGGCTGTCACAATGATGTTCAAGGATTTTGCAGCCCAAGTCGATCTTTATCCAAATAATAAGACCTCCAGAGGGCCGCCCTCTCCCCATAGAAGTAGCAGATCTAAAAAACAGGTGTAACCAGATTTGTATAATGGTACCAAGCTCCATGTCTCTTGGAATATACAGATGTGATGTTCTTCAATCAGGTCATTCCAGTCAGGAAGAGACATTTTGCTTTGGAGACCTGCAATATTCCAAGATAGAATTTTGAGTTGTGGTACTAGAGACCCATCACAGGCCAGTCTTGTCAAGAAAGATGGGGCAGAAGGCGGAGCAGAAGTATTCGAAAGTGTAGCATCCCCCTGTTTCGTTGGACTACATCCTTGATCACCATTATGGCTGTTTGATTGTATCAGAATCAAGGGGTCACCAAGGAACATACTTGGACAATTAATGTTAGGGGCACTCTGTTTGTTCATAATTGGGGTAAGATGTGATTCCTGTCGGGATTGATAAGCGCAGCATAGTCAATCCACCACCTCTAAAGGAGACCCTCTTGGTGTAGGTGATAGCTTTAGCCTATCCTGAGCCCTAGCCCCACCAGTTGTCAGACAGCGCCTAATCTGAATAGACGAAGAATCTGGGGAGCAAGTTCTATACTCTAAGGCCAAGAGGTTCTCCGCTAGTTCCGGGTTGGAGAGGGTAAGTTCGATGCAGTCGGTAAGCTGGTTATTTGACATGCATCTCCGTGCCCTGACTACATCTTCCCTGATCAATGAACGACAACCCCTGACGTGACGAATCCAGTGTATGGACTTGTTTATCAGGGAGTCGGAATTCTCATATCTTGAACCTATTTTGGGGACATTAACCATAAAAACTATCTGCGCTTTTGCAGGGAGACAAGATAGTTGCTTACTTTGCTGGGAAAATGTCTTTCTACCCAAGGATGGAGCCGGTAGAGTCTCAGTCGGTCTTCTACCATTCACGGCAACTTTGGGATAAAGGTCTTTATGCAATACCTTTGAGAGGGGAGTTCCTAAAGGACCTGCTGGATTAGTAGGTGGAGCCTTGACGGCTCGACCCAAAAAAAATGTAGAAGCTGATTGCTGGCTACTATCTACTAGGCCTCCCAGCTTTGATGACTGACACAAATTAGATGGTACACAAGAATCTGGTGTTTGTGAAATGTTGTTAGGAGTTAGGAGTTTAACAGTAGTCACAAGCTCCTTGATCATCACCTTCATAGATCCGACCTCCTTCTGAAGTAATGTAATAGTTTGTAAAAGGGTCCGTAATGAGAAGGGACAAATGTCATCCGTCACATTTGGACTTTTCTCTAAAGTTTTCATGAGAGTAGAGGGTTGAACTTCTTCACGAGTTTCATGTTCCCCTGCCAATACTGAGAAGCGGTTAGTACAGATAACTAGAGGTTCGATATGACAACTCGCCCCCCGGGCAGGGGAAATAGGCAGTTGGGAGGGTGCATCAGTCACTAGATGCGATTCGGGGCCTGAACGTGCAATTTCATGGCAAGCCACTGCATCCTTACGATAGATTTTCTGGAACATTGGCGGGATAATGGTTGGACGTGAGTCAGTGAGTTGTCTTGCAATTAAAGAGTTGGCGTGGTCGGAAGGGGTTAGTAAGTCAGCTGGTGGATCAACTCCCAATAACCCTTCACACTCAATAATGAGATTGTCTATTCTATTCATAACACAATTATCAGTCAAATCTGCTTTTTTTGCTTTTTTCCTGACCTTTCTCCCTTTATCTGTCTCACCAGCGTGTCCACTTGTCCTCCCCGCACCCTCCGTAATTTTCCTTTTGCCCATTATAAGGCCAGACTAAATAGTTAGCCAAAGAATAAGAGAACGAAAATATCCTATGCCAAACAAGAGATAGCAAACTTCAAAACATTACAACACTTCCACTAGTTCGGACAGCTTTGTAAATCCCTGGGGCAAGCAGGTCGTGACTAGAAAGCAAAGCCCAATATTCTATACGACACACAGTACCTTTAAAGTCTTCTGGTTTATGTCCCAGACGGCAGATGAAAGATGAAAGAGGTCTGACCCTGCCCTGCCTCTTCCTGGCAATGACAGGCCCGCCCTTGGCCCGGGCTTTGCCCGGACGCGGCCCGCGCGCATCCCGCGCCGCGGGGGGAGAGGCAGCGCTTTAAGCGTGATGTCGAGCGCCTCCCCCTTACAAGCGGCAGGTGTGTGTGGCGCTCAGATCTCTGGGGCTTGTAGTCCCCTCAGCTGATGGTGGGTGCTGTGGGGCAAGAAGGACAGCAGTTGCAGGCAGACCCTGGGACACCAGTCCCACCAGGGCAAGAAGACAGGCACCTTCACCGCCGCTGCGGTGGCAAAGCAACAAGGATAGCGTCCTGCGCCGCGGGGGGAGAGGCAGCGCTTTAAGCGCGATGTCGAGCGCCTCCCCCTTACAAGCGGCAGGTGTGTGTGGCGCTCAGATCTCTGGGACTTGTAGTCCCCTCAGCTGATGGTGGGCGCTGTGGGGCAAGAAGGACAGCAGTTGCAGGCAGACCCTGGGACACCAGTCCCACCAGGGCAAGAAGACAGGCACCTTCACCACCGCTACGGTGGCAAAGCAACAAGGATAGCGTCCTTTTTCTGTCTTTCACAGGTCCAGTGGTGTTCTGAAGAGGGTCCCAGGGGAGCCACATTTTTCCCTGTCACTAGCCTGTGGGTGGGAGTGACTCCTGATCCATCCCTAACCAATAGGAAAAATGTTCCAAGGGATAAACCTACCCACTTTTGCAGCAGTTCCTGCACACCCTACTACAAATAATCCCACAGTCCCTCTGTCTACCTAAACCCAGCATGGCAGAACATTGCTTCCCCTGTGCAGAGCTCCTGAGCCTACTCTGGAGGGGTGGCCGGGGAAATGAGCAACCCCTCTTCTGTAGTCAATCAAAATTGGTTCTTGGGACAGCTCCTCTCCTACTGGAATTGGTGACTAGAGAGACATAGGACCAGAACAGGTGTTAGCTACATCTGCCTGTATTAAAGCGTAGGCCTTTTTGAAGTTAGATAAGTTCTTAGGCACTGCCCAACTGGTCATCCTGTCAGAGGAATTGAACACCTCCTCACACCCTAGGCAATTGTCTCTGCTCTGGGCACAAGTTCACACCTCTTCAAAAGGGATATTCAGCTCCTTGGTGACAGTTGGAAGCTCATGTAAATGGGCTTCTAGAGGTTTTAAGCAGGTAAAAGGTGACTAGTAAAAAGTACCTTTTGAAAGATATTTCTGTGGAGATATAATTATTTATTTTCCGAATGCTTTGCTATGGAACAGCTAACCCTGCTACAGCGAAAATACTGTATAGGGCCTTGTCACTTTAAGGACATGTTTAACACTAAACCTTTACATGTCCTACTTTTGAATAGCATGCACCCTGCCTTAAGGGCATTTAAGGCCTACTTAGGTAAGACATATTAATATGTAAAAGCATGGTTTAGGCTTGTAGAAAGGGGCTATTTTGGCAGGTTGAATTTTCAGTTTTAAGACAGGCTACAAGGGTAGGCTGGTAGTCATGTTTGTACTGTCACTCTACTGATGGGACAATAGGTGCTGCAGTTTCCTAGTGACATTAAATTTACAGGCCATTGGCATACTTTGTACCACCTGCAAGGAGCATATAGGTATGTTAAATATGCCAATTAGGAGTCTAGCCAATTTCAGCTTATTTTATGGTTCAGAACACATACACTGGGCACTGAACAATAGTGTCCCAGTGTGCACAGTCCAAAAATCAGTAATACAATCTAGCAAAAAGTGGGGCTAATCATGCTAAAAGGGGGATTTTCTGGTACTCATTATTTGAGTAGGGATGTTATATTTTATGTTACCCTTCACATATGTTGACTTTTTTCTTCACTTCTGTGTGATCTTTAGCCCCCAGTATAGAAGGATGTCTGGGATCCTCCTGCACTCTCAATAAACCCACCAGGGTCTGCTGAATCTGAGTCGTAATGTTTTTCATGTGTCATGAACGTCATCCATGCATTGAACCTTTATACTTCTAGCGTAAGCTGGAGGCAAGCATCATCTACCATGGCCTCTACCAGCTCTTGTCTGGAATTTGCCTCGGGTATGCCTTCTGCACTACTAAATTGATGCATTATTCAATGTCTGCTTGTGGAAAAGGCTGACAACTTCCTGGGTAACAGGAGAAAAAATCAGCAGGTTATTTATTACATCCAGGTCAGTAGCACACAGTGAACTGGTATTCCTGACGTTGGAGACGCCACTTGTTTATCTGTGGTGAAGGCAGGTGAGAAGTTCCTGGAAAACAGGAGAATTAGTGACTTGTGCTCTGTGATGACATTGAATTTGTGTTCATACAGATAGAATTGAAAATGAGTGCACTCCCAGTTGATGACTAGGGCCTCTTTCTCAATTTAGGAATATCATGATTCTGGGTATGAGCGGGCTCTAATTGCAAACATCAACAGTGTCCAGGTGTCTCCATGCTTTGGTTGTAGCAGTACTGCCCTAAGTCTATGAGGCTCCCATCCACTATTAACTCATTTTTAAAATTTGGGTTAGACGTATTTCATGACTGTCCCACTGGGCAAGGCACTTTTGACTTTTGGAATGCTTCTTTGTGCTCTGTTATCTTGTTCGAGTGTCTGAGTGTTTCTTTGAGGGTGGCCAGGTTGGAGATTAACCTCCCACAGTTGATAGCTATTTCAATGAAGCTCCTCACTTCCAATGCATTTTGGGGTGTTTTGGCATCCCTAAAGTCTATAACCCTCTTGATGCTTACACTAACACCTTGTCAGGAGAAGATATCCCCATAAAAGTCAAATTTGTGAGAAATACTATGTTCCTTTAGTGTAGCTTGACGTCGCAGTCAGAAATTCTCTTTAAGTGGGTCTGCAGTCTCTGGTGGTGTTTCAGGTTCGATTTGGTGTAGATGAGAATGTTGTCACTGACATTAAGATCCTTGCTTTACTCCAATTTGAGTTGGTGACATCCTGTATTCAAGTCTCATTTAGAAACCTACTGTGCCCTGTTCAGGTCATGGAGAAGGTCTTCTATTGAGCAATTGATGTAACGTCAACTCTGTATGACTTTGTTGGCCAGACTCATGTTCATTTTAAATACTGCCGCCCCTGTTTTTTGGGGGGGATTTATGGTAACAAAAATGGGAATGCCCACGGGGTCGGACCAGTCACTGTTTCAATAACATTAATTTCTTCTGGTTTGCATTTTTCTTGTTCCTCCTAGGGCCAGAGGTGAAAGGTAATCTATCAGTGCTTCAAGCTCATAGGATGTTTGGTCAATGTAAAGGTGAATAGGCCTTGACTGTGTGATCCAGGCTTTGACCGAAACGTGCCTGTGGTGATCTTTTAATGAACCGATTTACTTTCCTGCACCTCTTGTTTAAAGGCGATTCTTTTCATGCTGTATTGGAAGTTTTTGCCCAGTCTGCTCCCTTGGCAGCCTCTGTGGTGTGTGTGTGTGTATTCACTTAAACTAAAGTTACAGGGATGTTATAGTTAGGAAATAGAATAAAAAAATAAACCTAAGAAATTCACTGAAAGAAAAAGGTTACAGGGACACTATAGTTAGGCTGAGATTTCACTCGTACAAAACCAGTGAAATTCACCAGTTATAGTTACCTGAGCTAACTATAACTTAAGCCTGCATTGCCTATGACCTCACATAATATATCACTCATGACATGGTCAGTGACATCACTGATGACATCTCAAATGACATCAAAGATGACATCATCAAATGAGTGTGTTTTCAAGTGGGTGTTAAACATATATACTAACCTACAACAAAAGTTAAATTAGTATACTAGGTGCACTACTACTGAGTGATACTACTTCTAATGTATATTATGTTAGTAGTTGTGTGACTGTATGTATCCTTGTGTGTATGGAGCATAAGTGGCAGTAAGTGTGTGTAAGTGGGTGTGTGAGTAGCTGTGTGAGGAGTGACATGCCGTGTGAGTGGCGGTATTGGTGAGTAAGTGGGTGTGTCAGTGGCTGTATGAGTGAGTGGCAGTGTGAGTGGCTCTATGGGGGTAAGTGGGTTTGTAGTGACTGTATGGGTTAGTGAGTAAGAATCTGAATGCCTGTATGAGTGAGTGACCTGGTGTGTTAAGTGGCTGTGTGGGCTAGTGAGTGGCTGTCTGAGTGGGTGTTTGATTTAAGTAAGTTGATGTATGAGTGGCTGTATTGAAGAGTGTGTGTGTGAATGGCTATATGTGTGAGTGAGTGGATGTGTGAGTACTTGTATGGATGTGTGAATGGGTATGTAAGTGGTTGTGTGGGTGAGTCTGAGTGTTAGTATTGGTGAGTGAGTGGCTGTGTTGAGAGGCTGAATGGGTTAGTGAGTGGGTGCGTGAGTATCTGTATAGGTAAATAAGTGGGTATGTCAATAACTGTATGGGTAGTGTGTGGCTATGTGAGTGGCTGTGCAGGTCAGTGACTGGTTGTATAAGTGGCTGTATGGGTGAGTGAATGGTTGTGTGAGTGGCTGTACGAGTGAGTGGGTGTGTGACTGCTTCTATGGAGGAGTGAGTGGGTATATGAGTACTGGTATGGGTCTGTGAATGGGTTTGTGAGTGGTTGTGTGGGTGTCAGTGGGCATACGAGACATTCTATGGGAGTGTGAATAGGTGTGTAAGTGGTTCTGTGAATGATATAATCAGTGACGTCATTTGAGATGTCATCAGTGATGTCATGAGTGATGTTATATCATAAGCAGTGCATTGGGGGCATAAGTTATAGTTAGCTCAGGTAACTATAACTGCTGAATTTCATTGGTTTTCTACGAGTGAAATCTCAGCCTAACTATAACGTCCCTGTAACCTTTGGTTTTTTCAGTGAATATCTAAGGTTTTTTAAATTCTATTTCCTAACTACAATGTCCCTGTAACCTTTAGCTTTTTCACTGAATTTCTAAGGTTTTTCAAATTCTATTTCCTAACTATAACATCCCTGTAACCTTTGTTTTTTTAAGTGATTTTGTATGTTTTGCGTTTGCAGAGTGGTGGAGAAAGGGGTTGTTAGAACTGGGGGTCTCTAGTTGGCTGAGGTAGGTACCTTAGTCCAAATAGGGACCCTTGCTTCTAGTCAGGGAAAGGAGGGACACCCTCTTAGATAACCCTTGCTCACCACCTGGTAGCTTGGCACGAGCAGCCAGGCTTATCTCCAAGGCAATGTGTAAAGTATTTGCAACCACACTCCCAGTAACACAGTGATAACACCACAAATGGACACCACACGGGTTTTATAAAAATAGTGGTATCTTTATCAAAAAGAAATACGATGAGACCAAACGATAAAAATCCAACATATGCGTATTCGTAATATTTCACTAGGCCGGTTATTAGGCCAACAATCACTTGTAGGGTCTTGCGGTATTAATGAGCAGTTCACGATGATCTAATGCAGTCCTAATGCAATGCTATGCAGTTCGTAATGCAGTTCGTAATGTAGAAATAAGACAGTCCTTAGTGCAAGTACTAATGCGAATCGTAGAAGCACGTAATAATGCAGTTCGTAATGCAAGTACTAATGCGGATTGTAAAGCAGGTAATAATGCAGTTCGTAATGCAAGTACTAATGCGGATCGTAAAGCAAGTAATAATGCAGTTCGTAATGCAAGTACTAATGCGTATCGTAAAGCAAGTAATAATGCAGTTCGTAATGCAAGTACTAACGCGAATCGTAAAACAAGTACCAATGCAGTTCGGCACCGATCGCGTTGCTTGTGAAGGACTCTATGCCACTCTTGGCTGACTCGCGGTCAGCGTCTGCCAAAATATGCCCCCAATACTGTTACGAAGGAAACAACGTGCAGCTCCACAATCCGACCCCGGTACTGCGACTCCTCGGCGAGTACGGGCCGCGATACTGACTCAAGCGGAGGCTTGCGCTGCAAAGATGGGAAAGGCCGAGAGCGGTCTTTCGTGGCTCGCACTCCGCCCCAGACGGCGGCACACGCACGCTCGCTGAGCGTTACCTGGGGGGTTGTAGTCTCTCTCTCCTCTCCTCGCGGCTTGGGCGTCACGCTGTGCGGCTTCGGGTTGGCGGCAGCTGCTCCTCGCAGTGAGAGTCGGGCTACCAGGCGACGGCCTCGCAACTGATCGGCTCCCGGCGCGGCTCCGTTGATCTTGTGCAAAGGCAGGCTCGGGCTGGCGGTGGTGATTCCTCACGGCTCCCCCTTGGGACGATGGTCCGGGCCGATGGCGATAACGATCACAGCACTTCTGGTCACGCTGTCGATCTAAGCAGTGCGCAAGACTGCTCCGGGGCACACAGTCACAGGGCAAGTCTCACGACGGTCTCAGGCTGCAAAAAGCACACGCACACAGCGTCGCTGAGACACACTTGGAAAGTTTCACCTCACGGTTCCCCCTTGGGACGACGGTCTGGGCCGATGGTGATAACGATCACAGCACTTCTGGTCACGCTGTCGATCGAAGCAGAGCTCAAGACTGCTCTGGGGCACACAGTCATGGGGCAAGTCTCACGAAAGTCTCAGGCTGCAAAAAGCACACGCACACAGCGTCGCTGAGACACACCTGGAAACTTTTATGTTCCTGAGTTTCCACAACAGGGAGCCAGCTCCTCTTGGGCCCTTCGAGACAAGTTACTTCAGGACACAGCACACAGCAAATTCCTTTCAAGCCGGGGGACACAGCACACAGCAAAAGTCCCTTGTCCTCTCCTTAGTCAAATCAGCAAACTGCAGGCCAGCCCCAGAACACACAGCAAGGGCAGTCCTTCTCTTCAGTCTCTTCAGCTGTTCTTCCTTGGCAGAGGTTCCTCTTGATCACGAAGTAGTTTCAATCATTTTTCAGTCTGGAATGCAGTCTTGAGTTCAGGGGTTTTAGCTCTTACACTTATACCCCTAAATGCCTTTGAAGTCTTTGTGTTCAGGGGGGCTCTGAGCCCGGTCCAAACCAGTTCTGGGTGCCTTCCTGCCAGTGCACCTCTTCTTTCTTTGATAGTGGGAGTCTGGGCCTCAGACACTCTGCAGGAGGTGGAGCTATTCCTTTGTGGCAGCAGCACAGGCCTCTTCGCATCAAAGGGGCTACTCCTCCCCCTACACCAAATGCAGGCCAGCCTATGCTATCTCACCTAGCCCTCTCTGGTGTCAGGACACTCCCCAGACCCTGTCACATCCAAACCCAGACAGGCAATACACAACCAGGCAGAGACACACAGGATGGTTAGGACAAGAAACCAGCCACTTCTAAAAGTGTGGTTTCTAAACACACAATTTAAAAACTATCTTCATAGAAAGATGTGTTATCAAATTCTGAATTCAGGCACACTAAACTTCATCCCTCCATCTTATGCCTATGGGAAGATATGCTGGAAACATGGGACCCAGCATTCCCCATTCTGTCCTATGGGCAAGATGGCCTTGCAACAGTGAAAACGAATTTGGCAGTCTTTCACTGTCAGGACATGGTACACACCTCAGTACATGTCCTACCTTTCACATACACTGCACCCTGCCCAGGGGGTACCTTGGGCCTACTATAGGGGTGTCTGATGTGCATATAAAGGGAAGGGTAAGGCCTGGCAAGTGGGTGCACTTGTCAGGACAACAAGGCAGTTATCAACTGCGCGCAGGCACTGCAGTGGCAGGCCTGAGATCTCTTTTAGGGCTACTTGTGTGGGTGGCACAATTAGTGCTGCAGGCCCACTAGTAGCATTTGCATTACCAGCCCTGGCACACATAGTGCACTTTACTAGGGACTTTACTAGTAAGGCAAACATACCAATTAGAGACAACCAATTACCATAATACTTTATACAGGGAGCACTTGCACTTTGACACTGATCAGCAGTGGCAAAGTGCCCAAAGCATCTAAGTCGGCAACAGAATGTCAGAAAAAGGTCTAGGAGGAAGGCAAAAAGTTTAAGGAACTTTAGCCAAAGGGCCAAGTCCAACACAACCCCTCCCAGCCTAAAGCCAGGGTAGGCCAATCAACTACCTTGATGGACTCACCTGCTTGGGGCGATAGAACCCAGACGCGGGCCTGCCACCGCAGGGACACCCTCCCGTTCTATGCCTTCCTGACCCCAGGGGGTTCCCTTGGTTGCAACTCCCTGGGCCAACTAAGCTATTCCACTGATATTTCCTGGCAGTCTGGGGCCCTCTAGGGGTGCTTGTTCCTTGCCAACTCCCTGGAACGGTACCGCTGGAAGACCCAGCGGCCAGGGCACTGTTCACAGTTATCCTGCCCTTCTGGTTAGAGGCGGGGTTACCCTGGTGATTTCTAGGGCACCCAGCCCTTCTGGCTGGGCCCTGACCCATGGGTTCTCCTACTGGGGAACACATCCCCCTCTCAACCTTCCATCTAGACTCCTGGGCCTGCCACTTAGGAATGGCACCAACAAACTTCAGGACCGCAGGAGCTCTGGTTGCAGACGCCCCACGCTCTCCTGATGCTAAGTGTTCTTCCTCACACAGCTGGCAAGCGGGCTCTAGACCTCCAACCGGGTGCTCTCCTAAGGAACCCTCCCGCCTCTGGGGTGGGGCTGCGGACCCCCGGGGACGCTGCTTACACTCCCTCCCTGTCATTTGAGACAGGGTGCTAGCCTGCACGCCCCCCCACTACTCTGGGACCTGACTGCGCCACTCTGCCCTTCTTCCCTCCCATGGGACCGGAAGATCTGAGTCACTGCTGGAATTCCCCCTTAGTGTCTCTTCAGACCCTCTGTCCCTTGACCAGGGGTCTGTCTCTGGTGCAAGCTCCTGGGAATCAAAGAGCTCGCACTCTATCAGGTGTTGGCGCAAATCTGAAAAATGATTACTGAGCCGGGGCTCCCTGGGGCCCAAATTGAGCAATCCCTCAAATCATTTGCCATGCCAACCATCACCCAATCATCCAGTGCACGCGTGTACTCATCCACACCCCCACCCCAAGGACTGGATTTCAGTTCCTGAACTTCTGCCTGTACTGTTCAGGAGTGAGCCCATCCCTGAGGCATAAAGCCTCCTTCATGTTGGCGTAGGTCAGGGTTCCCGCCCTCTCTAAGGGTGGTAAAACATCCCTCCCAGAAGCCTCAAAGTGTTTCCACAGGCCCGCCCCCCCATGCTTCTCAGGCACCTCATTCATCCTCAGTGCGATCTCATATGCCGTGAACCACGCATAAATATCATCACCCCTTTGGTAATCTCGCACTAAGTCTTTGGGAATGTACACTTTACCCGCTGGCACTGGCTGTGCGCTGCCACCATTTGAACTGGACTCCACCTGTTTAGCCTTAATGTCCAGTTCCCTCATGCTTAACTCATGAGCTAAGAGAATCTTCTTCTCTTCCAAGGCGAGAGCGTTCTTGCTCTCCTCTGCTCGCTTTTCACTTTCAATGAGCAGATTTTTCTCCTCTGCTTGAGCCTTAAGTTTTAAAACCTCCAACTCATGCTCTCTGACTCTTTGGTTTTCCTCCAGCTGCTCTGGGGAAAAGCTCCTCCCGGAATGGTTACTACCAGCCCCTGAGGCTGGTCCTCCCACTGGCAAATCCTGTGGACCAAATCCATTCCCTGGGTCATCCTCATCCACCTCAGCATCACCTGTCTCCTGAGCCTCTTTGGCTTCCCACCAGGCCCTCAAGGCCGTTTGCAGCTCCTTCTTCTTGGTGCTACTTTTCATGGGACATCCCAAAGCTCTGCAGAATTGTCTCAATTGATCAACTTTGTAGGTAAGCAATGCCTCAATGTCGAATTCCAATTCTGCAACCTCACTGGCTACTTGACTCATTTGAGACATGATGTGTGGCTTAAAGGTCGCTCAAAAATAGAACCAAAGATCAGAAACACAATATGTGGTTGCGTCGTGGTCTGCGCTAAAACTAGTGATGTACACCAGTCACTGTGAGTCAATTTCAAATACAAGTTCAAATCCCCAACCGCTGACCACCAATGTTAGAACTGGGGGTCTCTAGTTGGCTGAGGTAGGTACCTTAGTCCAAATAGGGACCCTTGCTTCTAGACAGGGACAGGAGGGACACCCTCTTAGATAACCCCTGCTCACCCCCCAGTAGCTTGGCACGGGGAGCCAGGCTTATCTCCAAGGCAATGTGTAAAGTATTTGCAACCCCACTCCCAGTAACACAGTGATAACACCACAAATGGACACCACACGGGTTTTATAAAAATAGTGGTATCTTTATCAAAAAGAAATACGATGAGACCAAACGATAAAAATCCAACATATGCATATTCGTAATATTTCACTAGGCCGGTTTTTAGGCCAACAATCACTTGTAGGTTCTTGCGGTATTAATGAACAGTTCACGATGATCTAATGCAGTCCTAATGCAATGCTATGCAGTTCGTAATGCAGTTCGTAATGTAGAAATAAGACAGTCCTTAATGCAAGTACTAATGCGAATCGTAGAAGTACATAATAATGCAGTTCGTAATGAAAGTACTAATGCGGATCGTAAAGCAGGTAATAATGCAGTTCGTAATGCAAGTACTAATGTGGATCGTAAAGCAAGTAATAATGCAGTTCGTAATGCAAGTACTAATGCGGATCGTAAAGCAAGTAATAATGCAGTTCGTAATGCAAGTACTAATGCAAATCGTAAAACAAGTACCAATGCAGTTCGGACCCGATCGCAGTGCTTGTGAAGGTCTCTATGCCACTCATGGCTGACTCGCGGTCAGCGGCTGCCAAAATATGCCCCCAAAACTGTTACGAAGGAAACAACGTGCAGCTACACAGTCCGACCCCAGTACTGCCACTCCTTGGCGAGTACGGGCCGCGATACTGACTTGAGCAGAGGCTTGCGCTGCAATGATGGGAAAGGCCGAGAGCGGTCTCTCGTAGCATGCACTCAGCCCCAGGCGGCGACACATGCACGCTCGCTGAGCGTTACCTGGGGGGGTGTAGTCTCTCTCTCCTCTCCTCGCGGCTTGGGTAGTCATGCTGTGCGGCTTCGGGTTGGCGGTGGCTGCTCCTCGCAATGAGAGTCGGGCTACCAGGCGACGGCCTCGCAGCTGATCGGCTCCCGGCGCGGCTCTGTTGATCTTGGGCAAAGGCAGGCTCGGGCTGGCAGCGGTGATTCCTCACGGCTCCCCCTTGATACGACGGTCCGGGCCGATGGCGATAACGATCACAGCACTTCTGGTCACGCTGTCGATCTAAGCAGGGAGCAAGACTGCTCCGGGGCACACAGTCACGGGCAAGTCTCACGAAGGTCTCAGGCTGCAAAAAGCACACGCTCACAGCGTCGCTGAGACACACTTGGAAACTTTCACCTCACGGCTCCCCCTTGGGACGACAGCCCGGGCCGATGGTGATAACGATCACAGCACTTCTGGTCACGCTGTCAATCGAAGCAGAGCGCAAGACTGCTCCGGGGCACACAATCACGGGGCAAGTCTGACGAAGGTCTCAGGCTGCAAAAAGCACACGCACCCAGCGTCGCTGAGACACACTTGGAAACTTTCACCTCACGGCTCCCCATTGGGATGACAGTTCGGGCCGATGGTGATAACGATCACAGCACTTCTGGTCACGCTGTCGATCGAAGCAGAGCGCAAGACTGCTCCGGGGCACACAGTCACGGGGCAAGTCTCACAAAGGTCTTAGGCTGCAAAAAGCACATGCACACAGCGTTGCTGAGACACACCTGGAAACTTTTATGTTCCTGAGTTTCCACAACAGGGAGCCAGCTCTTCTCGGGCCCTTGGAGACAAGTTACTTCAGGACACAGCACACAGCAAATTCCTTTCAAGCAGGGGGACACAGCACACAGCAAAAGTCCCTCGTCCTCTCCTTAGTCAAATCAGCAAACTGCAGGCCAGCCCCAGAACACACAGCAAGGGCAGTCCTTCTCTTCAGTCTCTTCAGCTGTCCTTCCTTGGCAGAGGTTGCTCTTGATCACGAAGTAGTTTTAATCCTTTTTCAGTCTGGATTGCAGTCTTGAGTTCAGGGGTTTCAGCTCTTACACTTATACCCCTAAATGCCTTTGAAGTCTTTGTGTTCAGGGGGGCTCTGAGCCCGGTCCAAACCAGTTCTGGGTGCCTTCCTGCCAGTGCACCTCTTCTTTCTTTGATAGTGGGGGTCTGGGCCTCAGACACTCTGCAGGAGGTGGAGCCATTCCTTTGTGGCAGCAGCACAGGCCTCTTCGCATCAAAGGGGCTACTCCTCCCCTACACCAAATGCAGGCCAGCCTGTGCTATCTCACCTACCCCTCTCTGGTGTCAGGACACTCCCCAGACCCTGTCACATCCAAACCCAGACAGGCAATACACAACCAGGCAGAGACACACAGGATGGTTAGGACAAGAAACCAGCCACTTCTAAAAGTGTGGTTTCTAAACACACAATTTAAAAACCATCTTCATAGAAAGATGTGTTATCAAATTCTGAATTCAGGCACACTAAACTTCATCCCTCCATCTTATGCCTATGGGAAGATATGCTGGAAACATGGGACCCAGCATTCCCCATTCTGTCCTATGGGCAAGATGGCCTTGCAACAGTGAAAACGAATTTGGCAGTCTTTCACTGTCAGGACATGGTACACACCTCAGTACATGTCCTACCTTTCACATACACTGCACTCCTGCCCAGGGGGTACCTTGGGCCTACTATAGGGGTGTCTGATATGCATAAAAAGGGAAGGGTAAGGCCTGGCAAGTGGGTGCACTTGTCAGGACAACAAGGCAGTTATCAACTGCGCGCAGGCACTGCAGTGGCAGGCCTGAGATCTCTTTTTAGGGCTACTTGTGTGGGTGGCACAATTTGTGCTGCAGGCCCACTAGTAGCATTTGCATTACCAGCCCTGGCACACATAGTGCACTTTACTAGGGACTTTACTAGTAAGGCAAACATACCAATTATGGACAACCAATTACCATAACACTTTATACAGGGAGCACTTGCACTTTGACACTGATCAGCAGTGGCAAAGTGCCCAAAGCATCTAAGTCGGCAACAGAATGTCAGAAAAGGGTCTAGGAGGAAGGCAAAAAGTTTAAGGAACTTTAGCCAAAGGGCCAAGTCCAACAGGGGTCATACCTCAGACCAGCTCTCAGGAATCCCGCTGTAAGGGACTTACTGGAGGAAATAGGAGGGCTTCTTTGCCCCAAGGTCCCCAAGGTCCCTAAGCAACAAAGGGAACTTTATCCCCCAAGCAGTTGTGCACCAGGAGAAGCGTTTGCAGAGTGGTGGAGAAAGGGGGCAAGGACCTCTAAAGTCCTTACAGCAATCATGCTCTGTGGCACTACTAGATGTAACAGGAGGGGTAGTTAGCCCCCAAGGACCCTCTGGAACCAAGGGGACTTGAACCCCAATCAGCAGTGTACCATGAGGCACGTGTGCAGAGTGGTAGAAATAAGGAAGCATGGTCTCCGATAACCTCTAAGCAATCCTGCTGTCTGGGACTTATTGGAGGTAACAGGAGGGGTAGGTGGCCCCCAAGGACCCTCAGCATCCAAGGTGACTTCATCTCCCAACCAGCAGTGTACCTGGAGGCGCGGTTGCAGAGTGGTGGAGAAAGGGGGCGTGGCATACAAAGACCTAACAGCAATCACACTGTGTGGGACTTACTGGAGGTAACAGTAGGACTTGTTGGCCCCAATGACCCTCTAGACCCAAGGGTAATTGGTCTCCCAACCAGCAGTGTGCCAGGAGGCGCAGAGTGGTGGACAAAGGGGGGGGGGGGGGGCTCTGGCATCTTGCCGATCTTTTTTTCTTTTTTATTCAGAGAGGGGGCAGCGTGGCCCCCTTTCCCTGGGCCAATGTAGCCCCGGGGACCCTATCCCTGGGCCAGGACTATTTCAAATGGGGGAGGGTTGGCCACATGGCCCCCCTTGGCCATTTATTGCCCCCGGGACCACATCCCCCAGGGCCAGGCCATTTAAAAAAAAAATGTTTATGAAGTAAAAGGGAAGAGGGCTGAGTGGCACCCCCCCTCCCGGGCCGATTTCGACCCCGGGGACCCAATCCCCCAGGGCCCAGCACACTTTTTTAAAATTAAAAAACATTTAAATAACGGGAGGGGGCTAGGTGGCCCCCCTCCCGGGCCAATTTCGGCCCGTGGGACCCCATCCCCTGGGGCCCAGCCTCTAATGTCGGTGCCCTGTCAGGTAAAGATGGGGATCGCGGGGAAGCCTGAAGGCCCCCGCTGTCCCTGCTGGCTCCCCACCTCCTGCAGGAGCCGGCATTGCTTTTACACATAGGGAGCTGCTCCTGTGTGTAAAAGCAATTGTGCTGGCTTGGTGGGTAGTGGTCCCCAGGGCCATGTATGGCTCCAGGAGGGGGAGGCATGTGGCCCCCTCTTTCCTTGATTAAGGGCCTTCCCCCTTGGAGGTGGTGGTCCCCAGGGCTGAGAACGGCCCAGGAGGGGGCCCTTCAGCCCCCCTCCCAATTCTTTCAAAACACTTTGACCTTGGGGAGGGTCTGTGTGGCCCCCCGTATCAAAAATTAAAAGCCTCGCAGAGGTGGGGGTCCCAGGGACAGGGGAGTCCATGAGGGCCCCCCATTACACTAGCCCCTGGGAGGTGGCAGTCACAGGAGCTGCAGGGGAGGCCATATCGGCCTCCCCTGCACAAATTTAGTAAATAGCCCCGGGTAGGTGGCAGGCCCCAGGGCTGCGGGGGTCATGTGGGTCCCCTCACATGTTAGTTATTGTTTGCCCCAGGGAGGTGGTGGTCCCCGGGATATGTGGGGTGCTGCATAGGCACCCCCACATATTTCTAAAAACATGCTCCTGGGATTTGGCCCACCCGGGGGCTTCTTTTATTTTGACGCACGGGAGCCCACACGTCTTTTTCTAAAATGTTGCCTCGGATCCATGAATCCACCCGTGAATTTGCGGCAAAATTTAAAAAAATGCTTTTAACCCCTGGCGGTGTCCCGGTGGGACTCCCCCACCATATCTGGGGGATATTCCTACCCTGCCCCCTGTTCTTTATTTTTTACTTTTTGTGTCCCAAGATGGCTGCCAACACTTCCTGGTTGAAGTGTTGGCAGCCAATCAAATTTCAGTAGGATCCGCAAGTCCACTGCAAGGACTCACGTTCCCAGATATCTTTATTTTTTTAAACTTAAATATCTCTGAAACTACCTAATGGATTTACACTACATCACAAAAAGAGCGTTTCAAGACCAACATCTAGCTTTCTGCCTTATTCGGTGTAATTACGTTCAGCGGTTCTGTAGTCGTGTTAAAAAAATGAAAAATCCCCTTAGACATAACACGGAGAAAACTTGTTTTGGGATTTTGGGACCCCACTTTTTTCTTGGACCCTGCTTGACGGATCACCCTGAAACTTTCAACACATCAGCTGAACCAAAAGGGAAGTTTTTTGAAAATTTTGTGAAGATTCGTCAAGCAGCGGCAAAGTTATTGGCAAAACAAAAGTGCTTTTCCTATGGAAAACTTTAGTCCTGACTCTAACTACCTACTGGCTGTTGCCAGTAGGAAATATATTTGCGTGTGCATATATATATATGTATATATATATATATATATATATATATATATATATATATATATATATATATTATCTACTGGCGGTCGCCAGTAGATAGTTATAGTTAGGACCTATTTTCCATAGGAAATCTGCGACATTCTATTTGAAATAACTCTTGCGTCGGTTGACGAATCTTCGCGAAATTTTCAAACTTTATGGCCTGCTCCGGTCCGCTTCCTACCCTGAAAGTTTCGGGTGATTCATCAAGTGGGGGCCGAGAAAAAGGGGGTCCCAAAACGTGTTTTCCCCATTCATTTTCCCATAGGAAACTTTAGCCACGGCTACAGCCCGAACTGCTGAACGGAATTACACCAAATTTGGCAAAGAGGTAGTTCTTGGTTCAGAAAGAACCCTTTTTGTTAAATGGTGTAAATCCGCTCAGTAGTTCCTGTGAAAATCAAAATGAAAATCACATATATATCTATGGCCGCGTCAGATTCGCGCACCCTCCCGATCACGAGCTGCATGCTAATTGGCTGTCAACACTCCAAATCAGGAAGTGTTGGCAGCCATTTTGTCCTCGGTAGAACCGAGGGACAGAAACAAGTGCGCAAAGCGCAAAGGGGGCAGGGTAGAAACACCCTGACCCCTAGATCTGCTCAGGGGTCCCACAAGGACCCCTGGGCAGAAAGCATATTTTTTAAATCGGCGGGATGCGCTTAGGGTGCGCGAATCCCGCCGAGAAAAAAAAAAATCGCAAGTGTGCAAACGCACAAAGGGGGCAGGGTAGAACCACCCTGACCCTCTAGGTCTGCTCAGGGGGTCCCACAAGGACCCCCTGGGCAGAAAAAAGCATTTTTGTTTTTTTTTAAAAATCAGCAGGATGCGCTAAGGGTGCGCGGATCCTGCCGATAAAAAAAAAAAAATCGAAGCGCGGTCTCCCACGCTTCGAATGTATTTTGCCCCCGGGTGGCCCAAGTCCCGGGGGCATGCGGGGTGGGTTTATGTTTTATATGGGGGCCTCTAAGGCCTCCAAGCCCCGGGGACCGCCACCCCCCGGGGCTTTATGAAAAATGGTGCGGGAGGGCTCTCCTGCCCTCCCGCAGCCCCGGGGACCGCCACCCCCGGGGCTTCTTTTTTAAATTTAATAACGTGTGGGGGCTCCAGCCCTCACATGCCCCGGGGACCACCACTTCCCCGGGCACTTAGAAAATAAATGTGGGGGTCCGTTACGACCCCCAGAGCCCCGGGGACCACCACCTCCCCGGGCTGTGCTCTCGCTTCCAATATCCAGCAGATTGCTTTTCTCACACGGGAGCTGCATCTTAGCAGCTCCCCATGTGGAAAAGCAATGCCGGCTCCCAAGGGACGCGGGGAGCCGGCAGGACTGTGGTGGGATTGGGGACGCCCCACAGTCCCCAACGGAGAGGGCCAGCCCCGGGGATGGGGTCCCCGGGCAAGTAGTGGCTCGGGAGGGGGCCACGAGGCCCCCTCCCCCCAAAAAAACGAAGAAAAAAAAACGGAAAGGCCGGCCCCGGGGATGGGGTCCCCGGGGCCTTAAATGGCCTGAGGAGGGGGCCACGCAGCCCCCTCCAAATATTTAAAATTGATAAAAAGAGGGCATGCCCCGGGGATGGGGTCCACGGGGCCAATATAGGCCCAGGGAAGGGGGCCACGCGGCCCCCTTCCCGTTTTATTTTAATAAAAAAAAAAAAAATGAAAATCCTCATGCCCCGGGGGATGGGGTCCCCAGGGCCAAAAGAGGCCAAGGGAAGGGGGGCCACGCAGCCCCCCTCCCATACAAATTTTTAAAAAATAAAAAATAAAAAAGACCGGCATTGTGCCGGAGGCCCCGCTCCCACCCTGCAGCAGTCTGCAAATGCGTACCCTGGCGCGTTTGCAGATGGGGAACGAATTCCCCTTGAATACTGGGGGTCCCTGGGGGCCAACTAGCTCACCAGGAACCTCCAGTATGCGCCAGGGGGCTGCGTTGCAGAGAGGTGTACAGAGTCCACGCCCCTTTTTACACCTCTCTGCAACGCAGCTCTGTGGCGCTTTTTGGAGGTACATGGTGGGCTAGTTGGACTCCAGGGACCCTCAGGATTCAAGGGGACTTAATCCCCCAACTTAAAATGCGCCACGGGCGCGTTTGCACAGTGGTGAAGGGAGGGCGGGGCTTCAGGTGACATGTGTGCAAACAGGCCCCGTGGCGCATTTTAAGATGGGGAATTAAATCCTCTTCAATCCTGAGGGTCCCTGGGGGCCAACTAGCCCACCAGGTACCTCCAGTAAGCGCCATGGAGCTGCGTTGCAGAGTGTTGTAAAGGGGCATGGCCTCTGTACACCTCTCTGCAACGCAGCCCCTGGCGCATACTGGAGGTTCCTGGTGGGCTAGTTGGCCCCTAGGGCCCCTCAGTATTGAGGAGGAATTAATTCTCCAACTTAAAACGCGCCACAGGGCGTGTTTGCAGACATGTCACTCCCGGCCCCACCCCCTTCCTTCACCATTGTGCAAATATTCCTCTAAAATCAGCCGAACTACGAATTCCGATTTACTCACCTGTTATCAGGAGAGACCTCAGTGCTGCATCTTTGAGCCCAGTACTGATCCTGAAAAGTAATTTTAACCGGACTTACCAGTAACTTGAATTTCCTTCCATAGGCTAACATTGACTGGTTTCACTTGGAAATTCTTCTAAGTGTGGAGTTTTGGAACTTTATAATATTCCTCTAAAATCAGCCGAACTACTGAATTCCGATTTACTCACCTGTTATCAGGAGAGACCTCAGTGCTGCATCTTTGAGCCCAGTACTGATCCTGAAAAGTAATTTTAACCGTACTTTCCAGTAACTTGAATTTCCTTCCATAGGATATCATTGCCTGCTTTTTGCTGAAAAAGTTTCTAAGTGTCGATTTTTGAAACATACAAATATTCCTCTAAAATCAGCAGAACTACGAATTCCGATTTACTCACCTGTTATCAGGAGAGAACCCAGTGCTGCATCTGTTAGCCCAGCACTGACCCTGAAAAGTAATTCTAACTGTACTTACCAGTAACTTGTATTTCCTTCCATAGGAATGCATTGTCTGGTTTTCAGCAGAAAAGTTTGTCGATTTTTGAAACATACAAATATTCCTCTAAAATCAGCAGAACTACGAATTCCGATTTACTCACCTGTTATCAGGAGAGACCTCAGTGCTGCATCTTTGAGCCCAGTACTGATCCTGAAAAGTAATTTTAACCGTACTTACCAGTAACTTGAATTTCCTTCCATAGGGTAACATTGACTGGTTTCACTTGGAAATTCTTCTAAGTGTGGAGTTTTTGAACTTTATAATATTCCTCTAAAATCAGCCGAACTACTGAATTCCAATTTACTCACCTGTTATCAGGAGAGAACCCAGTGCTGCATCTTTTAGCCCAGCACTGACCCTGAAAAGTAATTCTAACCGTACTTACCAGTAACTTGTATTTCCTTCCATTGGAATCCATTGTCTGGTTTTCAGCAGAAAAGTTTCAAAGTGTCGATTTTCACAAACTACAAATATTCCTTAAAAATCGCCTGTATGATTTAAACGCATTCTTTCAACTGTTTACAGGAGATGCACCAGTGCTGGATACAGGATCCACCAATGAGTAAGAAAAAGTAACGATAACACTACTTACCTGCTAAGTGAATTTCCTCCCATAGGATAACATTGGTGATTCTATGTGAAAAAGTTTGTCAACTTTTAAAATACAATAATATTCCTTAAAAATCACTACTGTAACCAAAACGCTTTTACTCAACTGTTTACAGGAGATGTCCCAGGACTGAATCTAGGATCCAGTCCTGTGGTTAGAAAAGTAATCCATAAAGTAACTAATTGCATTTAACTACAAATTCACATTGAGCTCAATGTTGCATTGTGTTTGAAATTGTGTTGCCCATTGCAACAACTGTAACTACTGTACTTAAAAGTCTATTGCCTATTTGCAAAGTATTTAAACTAAAGTAATTCATTCTGAGAAAGTATATTTTGTAATGTAATGTATAATGTAATTACAATGTAATTTAAAAAATAAAATATGTAAAAATAAATAGTTTAAAAAAATGTAGTAAATCAGTATCAACAAAATAAATATAACAATTAATACATTTAAAAATTGTCATTTACAAAACCTTTGAAATTCACTGAAAAAACCATAGGTTTTAGGGCGTTATAGTTAGAAATTAGCATTTAAAAACCTTTGAAATTCACTGAAAAACCATAGGTTTTAGGGACAGTTATAGTTAGTTGGACATTTCACTCGTACAAAACCATAGAAATTCCCCCGTTATAGTTAGTTCAGCTAACTATAACTCGCGCCCCGCAATGCACTGCTGATGACGCCACATATTACATCACTCATGACATGGTCAGTGACATCACTGATGACATCACTGATGACATCTCAAATGACATCACTGATGACATCACTGATGACATCATCCACGTGATAATCTGATGCACCTCCTCACACCCTAATATAACTTTTGATACACCCACTGTAAATTACAGACTGCCATTGTCAAAACCATAGACACTCCAACACCAATTACTATATACACACTCACTGATTCTTAGGTCTACACACACACATCTACTCACTCACCCGTACAGTCACTCATACTTATAGTCACTCAGTACAGGACTATTATATGCACTCATACACCTATATAAACACTCACACACCGCCACTCATCCATAGAGGTACTCACACACCTAGTCAGTCATGCAAAAAATTAAGCACACACCCATTTACTCACCTATACAGTTATACACACGCCAGCTCACTTACTCATACAAATACTAGCACATTCTTACGCTCTTATACATTCTCTGATACAAGCACACACTCATCCATACAGTCACTCTCACAATCACACACTCTCGCTTATAGCTATTTATATACTCCAACACACATATATACTGCCTTACACATATGTAGTTACTCACACATGTACCACTGGGACATACATTCACTCACTAACACACTCTTACACACACTCACCCATCCATACAGTCCATCACAGATGCACTCTTGAAACCATCCACCCAGTGAATCACCCACTCACACATCTATGCACAGAGTCGCACACACCCCACCCACACAAACACTCAGGCACCCATACAGATACTCAGACAACCAATCAATAACCCATGTAGGCACTCATGTAGCTATTCACAAACCCCATGCAGCCGCTTACACACCAACAGACAGACGGATACAGACATTCACACAGTTTAGTCACTAACCCATGCATTCAGTAAGATACATTTAATCACTCACTTATAGAGTCAGTCACGCACCTACTAAATCATCCATTCAGACACTTATACACCCACTCATTCTTCAATACACCTTTCCCTATATATATTAAACATATTTAAACTTTACAGAAACACACAGTCACTGGATGATGTCATCAGTGATGTCATCAGTGATGTCATTTGAGATGTCATCAGTGATGTCATCAGTGATGTCACTGACCATGTCATGAGTGATGTAATATGTGACGTCATCAGCAGTGCATTGCGGGGGCGCGAGTTATAGTTAGCTGAACTAACTATAACGGGGGAATTTCTATGGTTTTGTACGAGTGAAATGTCCAACTAACTATAACTGTCCCTAAAACCTATGGTTTTTTCAGTGAATATATATATATATATATATATATATATTAGAGAGATTTTTTCCATTTCAAATAGTACATCTTGTAACAATGCTCAAGAGTCATCAGGTTACTTGTATGAAGACAAACAGTCAACAACTGTTTCTCGAACTAGTCTAGTCATTGTTTTCCAGTACACTGGAACCAATCTGTGAAATATCTCTCAATTTAAAAATTAGTTTGCAGTGATATCTTTTAGTACAGAGAGAGACAATTTAGCTACAATTCAGTTGTTTTGGGTTTGTTTAATAAAGCTTCAGCTGCAGTAACTCTAGCTCTCATAGTCCAAATCTCCCTAAAATGGTCCGCTTCATAGGGTTATGCTTGTATTTTAAAAGTAAAAATAATCGGCAAGCTCATTCACGAGTAAATGTGCATCTCCGAGACAACCTTCAGCATCCGCGTTCATTTTTTGGTACAACATCATTTGATCTTCAGTATCACCATCTTGACAATGTGTTTTAGTTTCACCTGGTACTGTTGGGTACCATAATGATAAGCATAATGATAACATGACATATTTTCTATTTAATGTGTGTAAATGAACTACTGTCCTGAATGTTTGTGTGCCTTGGAAGCAGCTGGTAATAGCAGTCTGTAAAGTATGAATCACATAACGCATTCATAATTCCCACCTAGTGGGTCAAAACCTGGCATCTTGAGACACACTGATTTCATGTGACAGGTAGTCGGCTCTCGTTCCAATTCTGCTGCTGGTAATTAGCCCATACTCTGTTGGCTCTGCCTGGTGCTGCCATGTGGAAACAGCTGTTCACCTTTCTGTATGTTTCTGCTGAGCTGTTAGACCCGTCTGTTTATATGTAACCTTAATTCAAATACTGCATCATTTAAGTACAAATACTGTTTCATTTAAGTACCACATTTCTATACAAAAGGCAAACAACTGGTATGCAAATAATAATTGTGATTTCTCAAAATATTAACTCAATGTTTTATTAAGTTTATACTTGTCCTGCAGAATAAAATATTTTTAATTCTAAAGTGCTGAGATGACTATTAAGACAGCCAGTTCGATAATTTCCATTTACCAAGTGAGCTAAAATGGAGCGAATGGCCAAGAATTAAAGCTTATTTAATGGCGAATGTGTCAATGCCAGGAACACCTTTTTTGTGCTCGAAGAGCCAGATTGAAAAGCATTTTTGACTGACACTACTTCATGTCTTCATGTCTTGACAACGCTTGGTGCAAAAACCTTTTACCACCGTATTTTAAAAGATTATTTCTGGAGATGGTACTGTGTGACAAAAATGTGTTGGCCATATGTTGGAACTGTCAGCCTTAGGGTGGTCTCCCCCCCACCCCAACGTTTTGCCTTCCTCCTTCATTTTTCTGATCTCGTTTTTGCTGGCCTTAGGACTTTGCACATTCTACCTCTGCTAACCAGTGCTAAAGTGCATGTGCTATCTCTTCTGAACATGGCCACATTGTCTTAAACCCAAATTGCATATTTAATTCAATTGTAAGTCACTGGTAAGGTGGTACGGTGCAATATATTTAGGAAGTAGAACATATACTTTTAAGTTTTACATGTCCTGGTAGTGAAAAACTCTTAAATTAGTTTTTCACTACTGCAAGGCCTATCTCTCCCGTAGGATAACATTGGAATTAATTTATTACATTTTATAAGTGTAATTTCCAAATGAGAAGAGATGACTGTGAGGGTAGACCACAGAATATTCACCCAAACCCTACCTACTTACTGCCTTCTGTGACGCCTCTTTCCCGAACCTCCGACCGCCAAACCTGGAAAGAAAAAAAAAGGCAATATCACAAAATTGAAGAAGGACTCTCCTTGTTCCGTGCAGACGAAAGGAGGAGCCAAAGACCCAAGAAACCAATCAAACAGCACGGACAGTGGAGAAAAGGAAACTGACGAAGCCTGAGGGAGGAGCGAGGAAGACGGAAGCTGGAGTCGGACCTTGAAAAACCCAGAAGATGCAGGGAGTCTGGGGAAAAAGGACCGGAGAACGCCGAAGAGAACGAGACCGCGTAGACCACAGGAGAAGTACAGGTGACTCGAAGACTGAAGACGTCAAGGCCCTGGAAGAGTGGAGCGAGAAGTGGTGGACGCCCACGGAGAACGCGGGCAAGCTACCGCAACTCAGGAGAGTTGCAGCAGTTGCGGTATGTGACTGAAAAGGGGGGGGGAGGAGAGAACGCCCGGGAATCGGGGAGGGTATAAAAGTTTATTTTTTCTCCCCTCTTTCTTTTCTTCTTTTTCCCTTCCTTTCCCCGTAACTTCTTGGTTATATAAAATCGATGCTTGACTTCAGCCGGCCCTAAGTAAGGGGACCCTTGTTGAGCAAGCATACCTTAGATACTAGCTGGCATTAGGAGTGAAGTTGGTAGTGAAGAGGGTCACCGTGAAAAAACGACAGTGGGATTCGAAAGCACACCAAAAAATAAAAAGGAGTCTAACTAAATTGCGTAAAAGCTCCTTCTAAGTGGGTAAAGGTAGTCCACACAAAGCCAAAAGGATTCCCTCTATTTTGTTTGTTTCTTCCTTGTTTCCTAGATGTATTCTGCCCCTCACCAGGGTTATTGAACAAGGAGGTATAAGTTGCAAAAGACCTCCATCAGGAAAACCCTGACAGATTTATTATTTATTTATTATATTTATTTTTTTAGGCGAGGAGCAGGCCACAGTCCTGCCTACAGCTGTATAGGTTGTGCCCTGCCTCCGCACAAAGGACTGCATAAACCCTGTAGTTAGTCTGCAGCCAGGGCAGGGAAGGCAGGATGCCTGGGGACTTCAAATGGAAACCTCTAGAAGCTTCCCCCTCACTTCAAAGGCACAACTGGGTATAAATACTGGACCTCAGACACCACCACTTCAGTACACTTCTGGACCTATGGATACTCTGCCAGGGAGAAGAACTACTGTGCTGCTGAAAGGACTGCTACTCTGCCGGACTGCTGCTCTGAAGAAACTGCTGCCCTGCTGTGCTGACCTGTTGCCTGCTGCCCTCTTGCCTGGGTGAGAAGGGTTAGACCTGCATCTCTTGAACCTAGAACCCAGAGTGACTCCAAGGGCTAGTTGGCTGACCTCCTGATCTGAAGCCTCAGGGACATAACAGGCTTCCAACAACCTTTCATCTGCACCTGGACTCTGCCATCTGTGCGTCTACCTTGCCAAGAGGTGCCAACCCAGTGCTGGACCTTTGGAAGTGGGTTTAAGGTCCTCTTCCAGCCTCTGTGGCTCCAGGGTAACCGCTGCATCTCCTCTGCTGCACGGCACAAACCTAAACAGAACCGACGCATCAGCACCACTGCATGGATTGGGCCCATCGCAAAGGCCCCCATCACATCACAGCTGTTCGGAACCGCCGCATCGCCCCGACTGCGTGACACATTCTCTGCGCAGTCCCTTGCATCACTCATCGACAGCAGCCTCGATGATGACGACGGACTCCGCATCGCAGCCTCACAGTTCCTCTGAACCGACACGTCGCACTGACTGCACGTCCCATCCTTGACGCTGGACATCACATCACAAGCCCCATCGACAGGACCATCAACGACGATGCAGACCCTCTCATTGCAGCCTTGCTACTTCTCAGAACCGATGCTTCATTTTGGCTGTACGACGCATCTTCAACGCAGATTCTTGCACTGCTCCACAAACCAGGATTAAGGTACTGTGCTCAGTGGGCCTAAATGGGTCCCTGTAGCTGGCCCGCGCTCCATCGTGGTTGGCCAGAACTTGTAACTTTGTCCCGGTCTGGCACGACCAGATATCCACAGTTGGTGCTTTATGCTTTTTGGTGCTATTTTTACTTAAATCTTTCAAATGTAATATTTCCAGTTCTACTGACTAGATTTTTGTAATTTTTGTCTTGCTTTATTTATTAAAAAAACGTTCTATTTTTCTAACTTCGTGTGGGATTCTTTTTGTGTGGTGTTATCACTGTTTTACTGTCTGAAGAGTTGCACAAATACTTTAGACATTACCTCTTAGTTATGCTGACTCATGTGTGCTCTGCCAAAGGCATGCAGTTCGAGTTGCAACTTTTGGATATCTTGTTATATGCAAATGATATGGTTGTGTATGTGAGACATCGTGCTACCAATTTAGCTCCTAAAATATGTGACCTCGGCCCCTGGACCCCACGCGTTAGAGTTGTTGCAGTGGTTTTCTGATCCTGTCAAATACTTAAGGATCTAGATTCATACAGCTACAAATCTGGTGCTAAAATATAACTGTGGCAGGGCTAGGACACAGCTTGAAGACCAAGTGCACAGATGGTCCAGACTTCCATTATCTTTGGCAGATAGGGTGAGTGCAATGAAAATGATGATCTTACTCAAATTCCTCTACCTATTTTTTAACATTTCTATTGTATTGACATCAAACTTTTTCAAATGCTCAAAACGCACTTCATAAAATTAGCATGGGCAGGGAAGCAGCCCAGGATACTGTGGGAGATGCTCACGCTGCCTTTTGCCCAAGGGGGCTTTCACGCCCTAGACCTGAAACTCCATTATTTGTGTACGCAGGCACATTTCGCACACTATTGGTATTTTCCCCATGATTACAGTCCACATCTAGCGAAAGAGCATGATGATACCAGCCTGATTCTGCTCTGTGCTATCTTATTGCACAGACGAGCTTGTATTGCTTGAAATGAATTCAACACAATTCACTGCACCGTGAGAGTTTAGCACTTACCAGGGGCAAGTGCAGGTAAGGAACCCCTGTATTCACCAGCGCTTCCTTTATCATTCCACCCTGCCATATCAGTTACACAGGAACCGCATGCCTTAGAAATCCTTGGCAGGGCAAGCTTGAAGACTATAGGTGATACCTACCTGGGGCGCGGGGGGGAACATTTATTGCACTGGCCAACATATCTCAGTTGCAGCATCACACTCTGCTACTTACTTGTATATATTTTCGACTCCGGACTGTGTTATGAGCAATCCTCAGGAGAACCCTTTGGACACTACATGTATTGCTGACTAGCATTACGCGTGAGGGACTTATTACTAAATTATATATCTCAGTGCAACGTGATAGACCGCCAACCCCTGACTCAGCACTGGAGAAATGGAATGTGAGGTTAGATCCACCACTGGGGCCGTAAGACTGGGCATTCTGTTGTACAAAAACGAGCATGCTTACATCCAATTGTAATTTATGTGTAATCTACTTTAAATACTTACACCAAATGTACTATACCCCTGCTACACTATATAAATTTGGTTTACGTGAGGACACCAACTGTTCCAGATGTGGGACGTCAGACGCAGATTTTCTTTACCTGACATGGTCCGGCCCTCCTATACATCATTATTGGTTACAAGTCTCCAATGCACTGACAAATATTTCATTGGAAACTGTACCATGCCAACCGCACAGTTGCCTTCTTGGGTTGGTTAATGACTTGCAGCCAGCGATGCGCAAACTCACTATGATGGCGCTACTGTTGGCCAAGGGGAGGGTGGTGCTCTGCTGGGGTAAATATGTGATGCCCACAAAGGACAATAGCTATCAGTTATGGCCTACTGCAAAGAGAATTAGAAGTGTATGCCGAGGAACTGCCCGCATCTTTGCAACCCAAGGCCATATGGGGTCTCCTCATTAAATACCTGCTTACCACTCCGAATTTCCCCTGAGGGTGGGGGCTTGCATATTTACGAATAAACTGTCTTGTATTAACTAGAAACCTGCTTTGTTGATGTACGGTATTACAGCTTGTATATTCTTTATTTCTGATGTGGTGCTGTTGACTTTGCAATGGTTGTACTTTTAATGTCTGCAGTAAAATGCTAATAAAATAATTAAATAAAAAAATATATAATAAGTTAAGCCTGTTTTCACTGTGCCAAGCTACCATGTGGTTGAGCAGAGGTTAATTTGGGGTTTGCTTGTGCCTTACCCTGACAAGGATTGTGGTTGCTGCTTGACCAGGGCTTACACCCCAGTCAACCAGTAACCCAATTTCTTTCACCACATTTGTTGTAATGAAGATGAGTTCTCTTTGTTTGTGCAAGTGTGTTTTTGTGCCTCATTATTGCGATGTGCTATTATTGTGTTGCATTATGACTTGCTTTCAGTTTTGACTCTTGTATTGTGCTCTCTTATGTTGTTGTAGTTGTGTTATGTTTCATTGTGTATGTTATTGTGTTATGTTCTGTTTTTTACTTCAGATATGTCAAGACATGCTGCTACATTTCCAGCCTAAAGCAGCACATTTATAAAATTACTGTAGTAAACAATGGTTTACTTCTGTCCAAGGTGGTAAAATAGCTCTGACCCACCTCTTCAAATATTTTAGACACCAGTCAGCATAAAACAATGGCAGAGACAATATGCATGATTTAGAGATTGGCAGATGAGTGACAGATATCATGTCCACCTTACAGCAAGTGTATTATATCCTTAAGCACTTGTAATAAGGCAGACAGGATATCATCAAGGAGTAACCCATCTAAACTTAATCAGGTCCCATGTGTTAAATTAGCACATTCAGTGCATACTATATGGGTAATGATTCCACACATATCAAAGTATGTTTGCCTAATTCCTAGCTAGTTCACAGTGCACCATCTGGACCCCTAACCTTACAGGGTACCAGATGGTATCTGCAACCTCAGAACATGACCACTCTAATTCCCCAAGGAAATCATGGAAACAGATCTACCCTTTCATTGTTACTCACGCATGCCCAAGGGAAACACAAGAAAGATGCAAATTGGTTTTCAAACACTTATTGAAGCAATTGTATTCTTGTGTAAAAAGAGTGAGCTGCAATTATCAGTCGGATAAAACAAAGTATTGTAACCAGCATTACAAGATTGTTGAAAACCATTATAACATTAAAGTGTGATTATTATTATATGTATACTCCCATCCTATTCCTACCTACACTATCAAGAGCTCAGTGGGGGTACCCTCTGCCAGATCTCATGGGACAACCCAACCCCCCATGCGTGTTTATGATGTATCAGGAAGCTGCTCTGGTGTAGAGCAGGCTACTATCTTAAGTGGGATGAAGGCCAGGATAATCTTAGCCGAAGTGCTCCTTTGTGATACGGCCCCTTGTGTGAAATAATATACTTAAAAAGTCACCTTTCTTGAAGCCAATATGAATTCACTACAATTTTCGGAGCATTCTCAAAGTACAAGATGTGAGTTACATACACGAAACACAGCTTATTTTTCTATTGTTGTAGTTTGAATTTCCCCATTTATCCTCGAAATATTCAAGGAAAAAATATTTCAAAAAGGGGCATGGCTATTGCGAGGACCTATGTAGACATGTCCTTGCCAAGCTCTGGCTCACCCAAGCGGGAGACTAACTAGGTGAGTGATTTCGATCCGGGGTCTAGAAATTGAATGTGCGATGGTGAACACACATCTGCCAACTTTCGTGGACTAATCAAGGTTGCTCCCATGGCCCTAGTCAGTGACAAGATTCCAATATGGCTGCCGCCATTCATCGTGGTGGTAGGGCGCCATTCCAGCAACAAGAGGAACCATGAAAACTGAACAGCATCATCAGGTGAGTTATTGAAACTTTCCAACTCACCATCAATATGGCTCCAGCTTTGGGAGCAATGTGAGACCTGAGGGCCAGTAGGGCCAGTAGAGGGAGTGAGTGCAGTGTGCAGTGTGCTGGGACAGGGCTACAATGTGGGGCAAGGACAGCCAGCAGGCTAGAGTTCCCAGGCGCGTCCCCCAGCGAATCCCCTCATTCAACCTAACTGCCATGGATGCAGGACAGAGTAAGCAGGGCCCCCTCCAGTGCCCTCCTGCACTTGGCACTCAGCAAGGCCTGCTGTAAGCTGGAGACACTTAAGGCTGACTGAATGGACTGGGCCTGAAGTGCCCCCTTGTATAGAGATATTGGTCTTCCTGTTCAAGATTAAGGTGCACATACGAAACCCTTGGGGCAATCGATACCTGAATTGTTGAAGAAGGGTTGTAGTTCTTCTAGAGAGGATCTGCTCCTGGACCAATTGAGCGCATCTTTTTAAACCCAACTGGAAACAAGCTTCAGGCATCTATTCCTCCTGAAAAAAAAAAAACAAAGGCGCTAACATCGAGGATATGCTGACTACCTCAAAGCCCTTGCCCAAACCAAAGCAACCAGAAGAGCCCCAGATGAAACAGCCTTGCCCAAACCAATGCAACCAGAAGAGCTCTAGCTGGATCAACCAGCTCGCAGCAACATGGATGCACCACCCATGACAGCTGATGTTGAGATGGGTTCGTTCCGCCAGGCAGACACTAAAACAGGTTCAGAGCTAGACTATAAGTCCTAGAAGGATAAATCTTTACCATGCAAAGAAGCCTCCATCTCAAACAGGTCCCATATAGATTAAGACGGGCTAACCAGAATTCGGCCAGACTGACCAGAATGGAGGCCTAATTGAACTCAGAGCTACCCTGAATAAGGCACGGACTGCCACTAATCCCACATGACTCTGAGAGTGCTCCTTAATCTTTTTGTGAAATGCAGACTTTACCAGAGCCTGGGGTATGCTTGATGGAAGCACCTCCGTAAGGAATGAGTCCTCATTATGTGTCACAAAGTACAGAACTGGGTCTTGGTCAGCCCAAGTCAGAAAGACTTCTTTTCATTTAGTCTTTGATATTTAATGTTTTGCATTATAGCTGTCCGACAATATCAAACCTGAGGTTCTGACAGTGACTGTAGCTGCACACACAAGGCAAATTTCAGTGCTGACAAAGTACCAAGGCATAACTCTACTTTGGGGGGGAAGAGGGGGTAGAGCCCTGAGCAGCCATGAAGGTTGCGCCGTGAGTGGGTTATCTTTCACTAGTCCTGCTTTTATTTTATTACTATTTGAATATTGTTTTGAGTACATTCAACAACACCGTTCTCTTTCGACAGAGTTGGTTGCTAAAAATGTTAATTTAGGTTTACTCAAGTTAATTTTATGTCAGTGCCATGAGCATTATGATTTGAATAACATGCAGCTAATGATTTTATCGGAGACATTAATTTGCAGATTTAAGGGGGTCCAGATGAGGTCATAGTGGACAAATCTTGAGCAGATGATGCTGGTGGTTGAGGCTCTGTGTGGGCCAACACATTGTTTGTACGTGACAGTGTAGTCGACCTCTCACAATTGTATGACCATTTCTCCTGTATACACCTTCCTAAAGTTGAATACACAAGGCTTAAATTCTCTCACAAAAAGGAAATCACTCTTGATATGGTTATATGAGGGGGACGAGGTAATGCTGCTCTACAAGAGACAGCTTCTGATATCAGACATCCCAAAACTGAATTTGAGACTTTATAGCGTGCAGTTTAACTTAACAGCACAATCCAAGTCTAGAGAGGTGGCGATCCTGATCAGGGCTGGTAATCCCTTTGTGTTGGAATCCACCTCTAAAGGTAAGGAGAAGAAGGTAGTTAGCCTGCCAAGCTACCTTTGAGGCAGAGTTTACTCAATTTTTTAATTAATGGCTCCAATGATGACAAATAAACGTTTTACACCCATCTTTTCCCAGTTACAGGAGGTTATGCAGAGATGGCCTTATAAGCAGCGGACTTTTTCAGTGTGGCTTTGAACCTGCCTCTGCATAGGGCCTTCTACTCGTGGCACCAAACTGCAGCCAACCCCCTGGTAGAGCAGAGGTTTCTCCTCTCACTAATTTACGACAATTAACACAGAAATGATTTGTGACACTACTTTACATGGAAATGACAAAACGTGTGTTAAGCTCCACATTTCAAGAAACGATAAATAAAAAGTAGTTCTGATTTAGATTCTGCATTGTAAAAGCATGCAGCATGTTAGAAATAAGTTTGTTACATTTAATATTCAATAAATAGATGTGAATTTTAACACTTTAATGACGTGATCTTCTGATTAGATAATGTGATAATAACAATAACACAGAAATTCATATGTGAGAATTAAACGCTTCACATGTTAAGGAGGAATAGTATATTAGAATGTGTAATGTGGGCACTGATAATGACAAAAGAAAAGTAAGTGCTACATGAGTTTAGTAAACAAATTGTACTTCGTAAATCTTATCTTTGATGTGCCTTTAAACACGTATGTTTTAATAACATTTGATGTGCAAAAGAAACTTACAAAATATATGTGAGTGACCGTGATATTTTCAAAATTTGAGCACCTTATACTTACATGAATTAATTGCAATCTTATTGAAGTGATATAAATACGTTTAACTGCAATGCGAGATTCATATTTTAGCACAATTTCATCGTGCATGAGCTGTATTTCATGAAGGCCTCAACTTTGCTTCTTTTCCTAATATGAACTTATGAACTGAGTAGTCTGAAGCCTATGGGAACTTTTCGTGGTTACCACTTGTGTTCTAACTTTCAATCGCCTTCTTTGACATTAGTAGCACCGTTGAATAGACTTGCAACAAAACTGCTACATGCTAGAGCAAATGTTTGAGAACTGACAAAGGATGAGAGCATAAAGTTGTCTACTTTCTGAGTGCCACAATGTTCGTATGACTAAACTACAATGATTCTACAGAAATCATGAGTAATGGATTACCTAATTCTTCTGGATTTGTACACTTTTTACCTATTACATCATCTCTAGTCCCTTTCAGCACATAACAAGATCCATCAGAGGACCAAAGAGGTTTTGCATGATAACAAAGGTTAATTTGAGATAAGAGTAAGTTAGACAAATTATGGTCAATTAAAAGGGCCCTACAACAGTTTTCCATCTTGACAGGCATGACTGACATGAGCCTCACTGACATATGATGCGCCATTTTTGAACACCTACAGAGATCACTCTAGCTTTGACTATTTCTTGATCTCATTGAAACTTGATGACTATGTCACAATAGTTGACATAGGCTCTCGGGTCTTATCTGATTAGGTGTTAATAAAGTTGCTAATGACGGTGGATCAATCAGCCCAGCATTCACCACAACACAAGAGGTTGAACCAGGAGGCCTTCCATGACCTTATTCTCAGGAATAATATATGAGTGGAACTTGAGGTGGAAATATCCCGACTACCATCAGTAAACAAGAACTCCTGCTCCTAGTGCTCATTGCCCAATCTCTGTAAAGCAATGTATGAGCTTGAAGCCCTCCTCACAACAGATGCCAACAGATGCTACCCATAAACTATTGGATACCAAACAACTATTTAAAGAAAAGGAGGACAAAGCAGAAAGATTATTGGTTCATAAAATTTTAATGACTAAAACCGACAACTTTGTATGTTATGTTATGAGAATTTGTAAAGCGCACTTATCAACAAAGGGAAATGCAGGTGCTAGATTAGATGACTAGGTCGATCGGGCTCTTTATTGAACAGCCAGGTCTTTAGTTTCTTGCGGAACGCAAGTAGGGATGGGGAGGTCCAGATGTGATGTGGAAGGTTGTTCCAGGATTTGGCAGCGATGTAGGAGAAAGAGCGTCCTCTTAAATTGCTTCTGCAGATGCAGGCTGATATGCAAGGTATGGTATGGCTGAGCACAGTTGCCTGGTGGGTTGGTAGAAATTAAGGTCTGGCATCGTAGAGGGCTTTGTATGCGTGGGTGAACAGTTTGAATTGGCAGCGCTTTTGAATTGGTAGCTAGTGTAGCTCTTTCAGGTGGGGCATGATGTGTGCACTGCGGGGGATGTTGAGGATGAGTTTGGCAGCAGCGTTCTAAGTGATCTGGAATCTTTGTATGAGTTGATTTATGATCCGGAGTAGAGTGTGTTGCCTTAGTCTAATCTGCTGGTGATGATGGACTGGATGACCGTGCTTCTGGTGTCAGAGGGGAGCCATATGAATAGCTTATGATTCATATGTAGGATGAAGAAGCAGAATGAGGAGACGGCACACCTGTTCGACGATTGTGAGTCTATTGTCCAAGATGATGCAAAGGTTTTTATCGTGGTCAGTGGGGGGTGGGAGGGGCATGGGTCCCTGGTCGGTTGGCCATAAGCAGGAGTTCAATGAGAGCTCTAGTACCCGAAGATAACGGTCTCTGTTTTATCAGTGTAGTTTTAGGCAGTTCTGTTTCATACAGTTTAATATGTTTTACATGCAGGCAGTGAGGTTGGTCCTGGTGGTGTGGTTGCTGTCTGTGAGGGAGAGGATGAGCTGAGCGTAGGAGACAATGTTGATTCTATGGGATCTTATGATGTGAGCTAGAGGTTACATGTGGACATTGAAGAGGGTGGGGCTCAGCGATGATCCTTGAGGGACTCCGCAGATGAGGTTCTTGGGTTCGGAAGTGGAGGGAGCCTATTTTCTGGGTCCTGTCGGAGAGAAAAGAGGCCAGCCACCTCAGGGTGGGTCCTTGTACTCCGGAGTTGTGGAGTCCTGTGATGAGGGTGCTGTGGGAGGCGGCATTGATGGCTGCGGAGAAGGCGAGTAGTATATGTGCTGTGATTTCCCCTTTGTCCATGATGGTCCGCATATCGTCATTTGCTGCGATGAGGATGGTTTCCATCCTGTGGTTGCTACAGAATCCAGACCTCAAGATGTCTAGGAGGTGGTATTGTCCAAGATGATTGGAGAGTTAATTGTTGATAGCTTTCTCCATGATTTTGGATTGGAAGGGCAAGAGCGAGATGGGTCTGTAGTTGCTGAGCCCTTCTGGGTCTGCCATAGGTTTTTTCAGGAGAGCTGTGATTACTGTGTGTTTCCAGTTGTCCGGTAAGATTCCGCTATAGATGGATGGTTTATGAAGGTGGTGAGGTGGGAGCTGATCAGTGTTTCTCCTAGGTTGTAGATATGGTAGGGGCAGAGGTTGGTGGGGGCCCGAAGTAGGTTGTTCTTATGATTTCTGTGGTGTCTTGAGGGGTGAGGGGCTTCCAGTTTGTGATCTGAGGTGGTCAGATTTTGTGACAGTGGGCAGCTGGTGGATGAGGTCTTGTATCTAAGTTGCTGTAGATCATGAGAATTTAGTTGTGAAAGAATTCAGAAAGGTTGTTGCAGAGGTCTTGCAATGGGGTGATGCAGTTGGTGGTGGCTAGGGGGTTGGATAATTCTTTGACGATTTTGAAGAGGCTCTTCGCAGTTGTTGGAGCTAGTTTCCAGTCTGAGAGTAAGGGCTGTTTTAATGTCTTCGCTGATTTGGGTGTGATATTTTCTGAGCGCGGAGTTGTATGTGTTTGACTACCTCACTGACTACCTCACACCGGTCTCATCAGTGCATCAATGATATCCTGGTCATCTGGCATGGTGACGCAACCTCCATCACTTCGTTTCATCAGTGGCTTAACTCTCGACCTCTTGTTCTACCCTTCAGCAGGCCTCTTAGAAACTGAACTGTATAAGAAATCGATGCCACACAACGCTTTGCTGTCATACAACAGTTTCCATCCTAAATCTGTGAGGAACAACCTCCCAGTTGGCCTGTTCCTGCACCACAGGCTTAACTGCTCTCAAGTACACACTTTTAAAGAACATGCCTATACCCTGTCTACTCAACTGCTAAACAGACAATATCCTGCTCCGTTAATCTGTGCAGCAGCCAAGAGAGCTAGAAACAATAATCGGGATGCACTTCTGGACATCAGGCCTCCCAAACCGCCCTTGGAGAGATTTGTCTGTGTGAACACACCTTTTTCAGCCTCTCTAATCCGATTAAAAAATCAATATGCAACTACTGGCAAATCTTGAATAAAGGCAACCAGTCTATTCCATGCCTCCTTTTCACATTCAAACACGGTCACAACATCGAGAACAAACTTGTCCATACCAGACCTGTCTCGCAGACCAGCAACAGACTAGATATGCATTGGGGCCTTCCACCAGTACGGGGACATTGTGGTTCCTGTGGAGTATGCACTTCAACCAATGTGTATTCTAATGTGCTGCAGAAAAAGTCTGGATGGGCATTCCTTTAGCATTTAAAGTATGGAATAACACACCTCCGGTGTGAATTAAAAATTACTGAAGAGATTTGGAATAAAACTGATTACAATGGATTACATTGGTGGTTGATCTTTAATATTTATGCTTACATGGCTGTCGCAGCTTTAATCTGGTGGATGACGATTCACCAGCCATTTAAGAAGTTTTCTATCTCCCATGCCATTGGGACAGAGCACGGTCTGAGCCAGCACACCAATACTTTGCCATTGAGCAGTTTAAAAAAAACGCAGATGACAGGTTAAATTGGGAGGTGCATTCTATCACTATGTTTTGGACAATTTGATAATTGCCACGTTTATCCGAACTATAACCTAGCTGTTTCTAATTTCCTTGCAAGTTGAGTGACAGTGCATCCGTTCTGGAATTGACGATGGACCACTGTTTGGTTTTGTATCTCTACACATGACCACACACATTTTTGAGTAGTAGCACTTTTATTCACAGGTCCTGAAGAATGCCAATACACCTCTGTTGAGGATAAAATGGCAGAAGCATGTTGACCATCTGTTGTGACACAATGAAGCAGGGCTAATTATCTCCTGCCTTGTCAACTTGCTTTAACCCTGACCCAGCTGTGCACTAATAAGGTTTCTTGCACATCCTGTAGTCAGTTTTAATCACGATCACTTGCACGCTCCGCTTATCTTACCACTTTTTAGCTCACCATCAGGACCTACCATCACTGTATAAATCATTCACAGAGCTCCTCCCTCACATTGAGGGAGTTGTAACTTGCATCCTGATCAGCTGTCATGGTGCGGGCTGATTCCAGAAGATGAAGCACACCACCTTTTGTGGGTGAGGGAAATCGTCCTTAAAAAGGAATAGCCCCCTTCAGCTAGGTTGTGTTCCCTTGTTTCTTTACCTGTTTTTCTTTCTTGCTCAAAGACTCAGGTGTTTATTTGGTGAAAGATCCCGGCTGATTCTCCATCTTCTCTCCAGTTGGTTGTAGTGGCGTTTGGACTATCTAAGGTCTTTGTTGTGCCAGCTGGCTTGCGTTTTGGTTCTTGATTGTCTGACAACATTTAGGGGGTCTAGGGTGCCTGCGAAGTTTGTGATCCAGTTCTTGAAGGATTTAATGTTAGAGTGCAGTTTGCCAATGAGGTTTGGTTGGTGGGCACTGAGGGTGTTGGTCCAATCTGTTTCCATTATCTTGATCCAGCTGTGTCTGAGGTTGCTAGTACTTTTGTCTGAGAGGAGTTTGGGTGCGTCGATGAAGAAGCAGACTATGGAGTGGTCTATCCAAGTGAGTGGAGTGAGTTGGCTGACTTTGATCTTGTTGCTGGTTGTGGCGACGGGGTTGGGGGTGTACTGCATTGTAGGTCAGGCCTTGGATGAGCTGGGTGAGTTTGATGTTCTCTATGCTCTCAAGTAGGGCAGAGGAGTTAGGATCTTTGTGGTTGTTGAAATGGAAGTTGAGGTCAGCGAGTAAGATGAAGTTGTTTTGAGCTGATGGTGATGGGGCGATGAAGTAATTGAGGAGGTGGCTGAAGGTGGTGCATAGTCCGGGTCAGTTGGTAAGCTAGGGTGCCCTTAATGGTGGTGTGGCTGCGGTTCTGTAGTCAGAAGTGCATATGTTCCACGAAAGTCGTGTTCTCATCAGTGTAGATGGTGCAGGTGAAGAGTCCTTGTGGATGACGGCGAGTCCTCCTCCTGGCTTGTTCGGTCTGTCGTGGTGGGATTTCTTTCAAAGCGGTGGTATGCCTGTGGCGATGGTGGCTGCAGATGAAGGTTTGAGCTAGGTCTCGGTTAGGAAGAGGATATTCGGGGAGTCGTTGTCTATGGTGTCCCAGATCTCTGTAGCATGCTTGTTTAAAGATCTGGGGTTGAGGAGCATACATGCCAGGCAGGCGAGGCATGTGTGGTGCCTGGAGTGGGAGCGCTGGTGCAGGTGAAGTAGAAGTGAGTGCATGAGGAAGGTCCTACCATGGAGTTGGGTGAGGTCTAGAAGCAACTGTTGTGGAGGTGTCTGGTGTTGAGTACTTGCAGGTGGGAGACTGTGTAGTGGCAGTGTTTGGATGGATCAGGGTCTGTGGCACTGGGTGTGGTCCAGGCGCAGAGGGGCACAGATTGGCTTGCCTTTGGTGCGCCTTTGGTGAGCAAGTGGTGTGGCTGCTGCGTGGTTGCACAGTGGTCATCATTAAGTAGATCTTGGTGGTTGGGAGCACGGATGGGCAGAGGGTGGGACTTGCGAAAGGCAGGGAGCAGAAGGCAGGAAGGAAATGAATGTAAGGAGCAGGGGAGGCAGGAAAAGGCGGGAGGTGGGAGAATCCCAGGGAAGAGCGAGGAGGAAAACGGACACAAAGGAAGAGCGAGCACAAAAAAAAGCTGGCACACAGGAAAATGGGTAAAAAGAGAGAGAGTGAAGAAAGGAAAATGGGCACAAAATAAGCAGGCAAAGAGTGAGAGAGAGAGTGGAAAGTGGGCACAAAGGAAAGCGGGCACAAAGGAAAGCAGGCAAAAGAGCGAGCGAGAGTGAACAGACACAGGAAGACAGCACAAAGAGTGAAAGAGAGAGTTAATAAGAACAAGAAAAGGGCCCAAGAGTGAGAGAGAGATCAAAGGAAGGGTGCAGGTAAGGAGCAGAGAGTGAGAGAGAAGGAGTGCAAAAATAAGGCGAGTCCTCGAGGCAATGAGGACAGTCAGAAAGGGCCTTAGACTGGTCGGAGGACCAGCCCAGGTAAGTGGGAGCTGGGGCCTAGGCTCTTGTTCAATGGGGTTGCACAGCAGCTGCCATTAAGTAGGTCTTGGGAGGGTGGGGAGCATGTGGGGGGTAGAGGATGGGGCTAGGGAAGGCCAGGTCACAGATGGCGGGAGAATGCATGTGAGGAAAACGCAGGTAAGGAGCGGGGGAGGAAAGAAAACTCCAGGTAAATAGGAGCTGGGGCCTAGGCTTTGCTTGAGATGACTTCAAAGCTACTCTTACCTCTGATCAGGGCATCCTGGACGCCTTCTTGGTGTTCTCAGTGTTCTCAATGTTTTATTCTCACCTCTGCAGCGCAGAACGTTGCAATGCCATGCTTCAAAAAGGTTATTTGACAGTCTTCAATTTTCCTACAATCCCACCTGATCTACTAGTGGCAGTTGTCGACTCTATATTGGATTAGGAGCTAATAAATCGCTTCCTAGTAACAAAGCCACCAATGGGTTCCTGACTTCCTTCTATAAGGTGTTGCCCCATTGATGAAGGTATTCACCACCTTTTGTGAGACAGTAGCTGTCATGCCTACCATGATGAAGTCCACACTGACACTTACTGAAGCTTAAAAAAGACCTCTCACTATGCAGCTCCTATAGCCTGAAATTTCTTTTAAATAGCGATTTACAAGGATCCTTAATACTAACCTTAGATATGTCTGGCTGCTCTTTATCTACATATCAGGTGAGTTTTTATTTTAAAAAATGCCAGCCTACGAACAGCACAAGGCCATTTTTTAACACAGTGGACAAACAGGGCTGTACCCACGAGGGGGAATTTGAAGTCTGGGCCAGTCCATAAGATTCTTTGCTTCCCCAAACAACCGAGGCACCTGGCACAGTATAGAGGTGCGGAATTCAGAAGGTGAATGAACTATAAAAATGCATCTAAATGTTGGTATTATTTACTGCATGTTCCAAGACAGGTTGAATTATGTCCGGCTCTCTTCTGACAAATTGATGCTTATTCTTTTATTGTGGAGATGTTGTTTACGTTTCTTCCTCTGACTGCAATGTGAGAGGACTTTGTAAAGTGAATTATGTGACAATCTCGCTGTGGTACAGACAGGGCCACTGGAATTAGGCAACAGTGGAGGCCCAAATTATGCAGCAATATTGACTAAATATGTGGCAAAAAAACACAAATTATTCTGTTTGATGCAGCACATTTTTTAATTGTATCACTTCATTATTTTGTCATTCTTGCACATGTTAGCACTGTCTGAGCAAAGGTTTCACTTTATTAGTACCAGTTCCAAATCTAATACTGCTTCCTGTTAGTAACTGAAAGGTGACCAGTTAACTTTTGCGAAGAACCTTCCACTGCATGGCAGCACGTGTTGCAGCATTTTTTATAACTTTTGATCTGTTTGAGCTAGAAACAAAATGTGTTTTTGTTGAAATCTGCAAATTATGCTGCTACTGATGGATTATGTGGCAAATGAGGTAAATCCATAATTATATGGTGAATACCGCAGCTGCAGAATTGCATAATTCCATGGCTGCAGAATCACATAATTCCAGTGGCCTTGTGTACTGCAGGGAGTGCGAAAAGAAATATTGTAGGATTTGTTTCTAATTCACATAAAACTTAAAGACCTGTAAATGAACTGTACAAATATTTCAACATATACCAGGAGTAACAAAAGCACAAATGAAGCACATTTTGTTTTCTCATTCTGAAGTGTAATGGAAACAAAGATATTAATAGGAGCAAAACAAATCTTGGTGATGCACAAATGATAAATATTGTATTGTATTCCGCATTTGTATAGTACTTACTAACCATATGTGTGGCACTGAAATGCTTACCTACATAAACAGCAAGCTACAGCAGATAACGTGGTTTGTGATTAGAAGGGTGTTGTTTTGCTTTGTGACCCTATGTGGGAAGTGTTTCCATGTCGTGCGTAATGACCACCAAGGTGCAGTTATAATGTTATGAGCCTCAGAGCGTAGCAGTGCAGTAGATGATGAGGTGTGAGAGACAGATGTGCAATTTATGGTTTTTCAGTATGCTGGCAGCTTTGAACAGCTCTCTGTGGGTCCCATTGTGGTATTTCATATGATTATAGTCTGCTTAGCTGATTACTGCACTGGGCTGTCCAATCAGAAATTGTGGGGAAGATTTACTTACATTGCATACAAACTGCAATCCTCACACCCAATCTCCAGGCTTCACTATGCCAACAGCCTACACCTTGGCACACCCACAGGTACGTTCTCATATCAAAACACGCCTGTAATGAAATAAAACCTGCATGTGTATACACTTTGTAATATCGCTTAGCATACATGTTTTTGGCCTGGTTACGTTATCCAGTACCCACCTTTTATTGTGTGTGCCTAGCAGGTAATGTAATAAATTAGGAGCATCACTGACCATTGGAATCCATCTGCCATTCAATGGCCTCTCATGTATGCATCTGGCCCGCGTGCTGTTTACCCTACACTTCCATACGCTCGTAGGAACTGAATGAGTACTTTACACAAACACTTAGTGATACATACCTAAAACCATTACAGCAAACAAATGATGGACGGAATGCTGACAATGCAAACATTCTCCCCCAGTCAAAAGATCTGGGTTAAATCCATCGTTCTTTTGCCCACTACGCCACCCCAGTTTGGACCCAGCCATATGCAAATCAGTCTTGACCCTGTGCCCCATGGGAACAGTCCAGACCGAACTGCCAGGCCAGATCCTCCCTGGACCGGAAACCAGCATCCTGGGACCGGTTTCAGGGTATGTCACCCTTCTTCAGCCAGGCTAGCTTCAATCCAGTGGCACAGTGATTTCTAACCATCTATGTTAGACAGGATGTGCTTTATATCGGCTTGTGTGTCCCCTCCTAAAGTAAGCATCCTATTCAACAATAACATCTCGATATATAGGAATTAGTGTTCAGGGCACCTTTAGCTGGCTCCAAGGGATATCTGAAGGCTGACTCATCTCCTCCATTGGGCTTGGTAGAATAAGGTGCAGCATGGTACGAGTAGAGACACTACAAAAACGAGGGACTTGTTTTCTTAGGGAAGTACAACACAAACTGTCTCCCACTTATACAGAGTGTTAGAAGTGGGTCAACTATCCCAGTTCTTCAGGTATGTCAAAAAACGGACAGCAGAGATCCAGATGCATACTACAGAAAGCACCTATATGTCTATTTGGCAGAAGGCAGCCTTATCCTCAATCTGCACCAAATACAGAGAAAGTGCATTTAAAGTAATATCCAGGTGGTACCCGACATCAGTGAGATGGAAATCAAAGTTTGGCAGCTTGGACGCATGTTGACAGGGATGTGCCAAAACAAGGACTCGTACTCATATATTGTGGACGTGCGAACGCATAGTTGCCTTTGGAAGGAAGTCCTACCCCACCTCAAAGCTGTCAATAATATACAATCACCAATGGACTTGTGGGTGATGTTCATAATGAGGGATTCTTTGTAATATCCTCTTCCACTTGCAGACTATAAATCAATTCTTACTGCAGCCCAGTTATCAGTCACAAGACCTCCATAACAAGGGTCCATGGTGGACCAACATTTGGTGCGTATATGCCATGGAAAAATAAATGGCAATGGTTAGAGATAAAATTACATGATTTGAGAGGATGTGGGCCCCCTTCCACACATAAATCACATGACGATCCTCTCTGCTATGCATGGTCCCACAAACGCAGCTGGTTCTCACAGAAGCCATTGGCCAATCCCTCTAATTTGTAATCACTCTTATCTGAGTAGTGGTGTGATCTGTTACTCCGTTTGCTCCGATGTGTTTCAGGGCCCCTGTGTGACTACTTCTTCCTTCATTGGGCCTATTACTGTGAAGCATAAGATCAACAAGGAATGAGGACTGCTCGTGGTCAATGTACATGCGATCCACTGAAATCCTGTTGTAACTGGTCACCTCTCTGTCTCCAAACTTCTTGTATATTATTAGCACTATATGCTACCTGGTATGTCAACACAACATAAAGTAAAAAAAAATACACATGTACTCTGGTGTCAAAATTAAATAGAGTTGTGCTGCAACTCATGATCTGTGCTTGATAGCCAGAAAAGAAAGTCTTTGACTTCCTTGGCCTAGTCCGTGCTATATAAATGTTTTCAATAAAATAAAATGAAGGTAGCTAAACACCTCCCAAGGGGCGAGCCTCCCTCCCTCCTTTGCGCCCTGCCCCCCCTAGAACTGCGTCCCTTTCCCCAATAATCATTCTACTGATGACATGATATGGTGCATAGAAAGGCCGCAGTTTCATTAAACATGATTCGTACATCTCACAACTTTTGGTTGGTCATTCATAAACATCATGATAATTTCACAACGTGCATTGTCCTCTAACATTTGTTGTTGCTCCTTTTCTGACAGCATTGTCCTTATTCGAGGTGCCCCTTTAAGCAAGGTCTCTGTGCTTACAGTTCCAGGCTTCCCTTACTACCGAATTTGTGGGCATCCGTTAGGACCTGCCCAGGCTGCAAGTGCCGTTCCGCTTGTTCTGGACCCTTGCTGGCTACTCGCCTGCTCCTCAGTGCCCCTGCCGTGTGGCATTCCAAGGACTCTGTGCGAGTATCTCATCTACTCTGTCTGTGTCTGTGTGCTGACATTTGCTTGCTCAGTGCCCCTGCTGTGAGGCAACCCAAGGACACTGCGTGAGCAGCTCATCCACCTAATGTAACTTTTCTTGGGTTTCTACCTCTCTTGCCTTTACCCTCCCCTTTGCCCCTGCAGCTGCGACACCCGCTTCCTTGAGGTGTGGGTGGGTGGGATTCTGATTCTTCTTGGAGGGGTTCTTGTGCCTAGTCAGGGATTGCCACCCCTTTTTGAACCCCCCGGCCGCTTGCCACCTCCTTCACTGATTGGGTGGCTAGCGGTTGGCTTGTGGGGCGGTCAATCCGGTGCGCCCCATTTTCGCAGGCTTGCGGACGGGGGGTTCCCGCCCCGGGAGGCATTTGCCACGGGCCCCTACGGTGTCCGGCTTTGCCTCCCCGTCCCGTGCTTCAAGCCCTCCCAAGGGGTGAGTCTCCCCCCCCTCCTTTGCGCCCTACCCCCCTTAAAACTGCGTCCCTTCCCCCAATAATCATTCTACTGACGACATGATATGGTGCATAGAAAGGCCGCAATTTTATTAAACATGATTCGTACATCTCACAACTTTCAGTTGGTCTTTCATAAACATCATGTTAATTTCACAACGTGCATTGTCTCTAACATTTGTTGTTGCTCCTTTTCTGACGTTGCATAAAGGGGTAAACCCAAAAATCACCGGGACCTGGGTATCAGACAGTACAATAATCGGTGGTCCCAGTAAAGGTACATTAAACAGTGTGCTTAGGGTAGACAAAGGTTAACAGACTCAAAGACAATTGTTTGAATACTGAAACAGTGTTATTTAATCACACTGAACACATAATGATTGCAAAAACAATTTAAAAGCTGAAAGTGCCCAGAGAGGAAAAAGGGGGGAGAAGGAGTGGGGAAGAGTCGGTGATTTGAGTGAGGGTAACGGGGTACGTGTAGTTAGAGTATCGTGCACATCACATTATTCTAATTTGATGGCGCATCATTTACCCGAAAGCTTCACAATTCCATAAATAATATATTATACAGCCATGTATAAGAAACAACAAAACACAGTAAGACAATTACTGTTGATTATACTGGCAACATATAAAGTGTCGACGTTTCGACTCCAAAGCTAGTGTAGGTCCTTGAAATCCTTACAAAGGGGGTCTTCCTCAGGACTGTGGTGAAAGGGGAGGGGGGCACCATGGACAGCCCCACACGGGGAGGCTGGTGGAACAAGTAGGGCTTGTGGGCTCCAAACAAAGGAGAGCGGAAAACCGCACTTGAAGGCTGAATCAATGTGATTATGTCCCTTCCAAAATATTCGCTTGAACGAAAACCAGATTTCTTGGTTTAGTCAAACAGTATTTAATCTGTCAATAACATGAATTGCAGAGTCAATCCCTGTGCCACCCAATCACTGAGACGGGAATGCCGTGAAAGCGACTGGCGGTACCGCGGTGCAAAGTCGCTACTCGCAAGGGACGCTCCATGTACTGGCTCCTTTTCTGACAGCATTGTCCTTATTCGAGGTGCCCCTTTAAGCAAGGTCTCTCTGCCTTCGGTTCCAGGATTCCCTTGCTACCGAATTTGTAGGCATCCGTTGGGACCTGCCCAGGCTGCAAGTGCCGTTCCGCTTGCTCTGGACCCTTGCTGGCCACTCTCCTGCTCCTCAGTGCCCCTGCCGTGTGGCATCCCAAGGACCCTGTGCGAGCATCTTATCTACTCTGTGTCTGTGTGCTGTCATTCGCTTACTCAGTGCCCCTGCCATGAGGCTATCCAAGGACACTGTGACAACTCATCTACCTAACCTAACTGTTTTCTTTTCTGTATTTTTCTTGGGTTTCTACTGCCATGCTGCCTACAGTTCCCCGATCTGAGTCAGCTCCCCTTCTTCTCTTTGCCCTGTTCACGAGAAACCCAGCTGTTGTAGGACTCCCACCACGTTAAGTATGAACATGTCCATCCCCACCCATGTCAGGTGTACCCCGTCTTCCAGGTGGTACCCAGGGGACCAAAAGTTAATGAACCCATGTCTCACAAAGCCCCAGCTATTGGCCTTGCCTATTTTTGTCATAGTGATGTTCAATTTGCGTCTGCATTTTTCGACTGCTCCCTCGTCTCTGGCCCCCCTCCATGCCCTGCGCACTATTATTTCTGACCAAATTTCCTCCGCCGGGTGGATTAACCTGGCAAGCGATGCAAGATCCACCATCATTTTTTCTAGGAGGCATCTCCTACCTATTGCGGCTAGGTCATTGCCCCCGAGGTGGACCACTAACGCATCCGGCCCGTGGCCCCCCTGCAGCGCCCTTTGTACCGTGGGGAATAGATGGTCCCACTTCATCCCAGATTGGCCCAGCCAGGTCACCTCCGTGTTCCGGAGCCAGAACCCCTTGAACTCGTGACGTGCCTCCGCCCATTGCTGCGTCCGGGTTATGTAGGAGTGCCCCACGATCCATACTTTCTTGCGACCTTCCGGCGGACCTGGATGGGGGGGCGGGGTAGAAAGCCGAGCTTAGTAAGTCGAGGGGCGTATGTACCGCTTGAAGGTGCTCGATGTCAAATGCCCTACTGCCTTGATTCGCTCCATCCCAAAACCCAGGCCCGCAGCCGTGGTTGCTGCCCCTATGCGAAAGGAATGGGACCCGAACTCCCTTGGCGGGAAGCCCGCCTTTACTAGGGCTTTTCACATTACCGCATGAACTGGAAACGGCTGAGGCGGGACCCGTCCCCATGTGTAAAAAGGGGCCCTTGTGCAGGCCCACCCTTCAGCATATAATCTTTCACCAGACACACTGGGCAGCAGGATTTGTCTCTGATACATTCGATCCTAGTGTACTTCCCTTTGCCCGCCTAATCCGTTTTTAATCGGCGCAGTTGAATTACCATGTGCCCTGTTACCATCACAACGTCTGCTTTGTGTAAGCATGCGATCCCCGGGGTTCGCCTGGCCGGGGCCACTATCTCACTGACCCTGTATGCCTGAGGAATGCAAGCGCAAATGCCTCGTTGAATAGCTTCAGCTCTTGCTCCCCGTCGCACACCTCCTCTAATGTGCGGATTGACTTTTTTAGGACAGCAAAATCAATGGGCCTCCTGCTATCCCCTGTTCTGGGCTGCAGTCTACCCCAACCTTTCATGGCCATCCTGCAGTAAAAAGACCCCGTGGGGTCCTTCCCTGTTGCTAGTTTGCTATAGTAAGCCACTCCGTTCAGGTGTGCCTGAGCCCAGGACTTGGTTTTTCCCTTCTAAAATGCCCATTCTATAAATGTGGTCACCTCGTCTAGCCCTACCATTTCCATCCCTTTGCTGCCCATTATGGCGGCAAAGGTTGCCCAACACTTACAATAGCGGCTCTCAGTCTTAGGGGCCAGCACGTTGTCCAATAATGTTCTCATCCCGAGTCCACCAATTCCCATAGTCCCTCTGGCACTGGTGTCATGACTTGGTCCGCCTCTGGTGCAAGCTCCCTGAACCTGTCCCACTGGAAACGAGAAATGGAATCGGCCATAGAGTTGTCCAGCCCTGCAATGTGCCCTGCCCTAACCGCTATGTTCGCTGTCAGCTGGCACTCGACAACTTACGCAATAATCTGACCACGGCCGGTCACTTCGCTGTACCTAGGTTGATTGCTTGTACCACCGCGTGGTTGTCTGACCATAGGATTATCTGTCTGTTGGCCAGCTTTGGGCTCCATATGGTAAATGCCACTACAATGGGGAATAGTTCCAACAAGGTGATGTTGCCGGTGGTCCCACTGTAGGACCACCTGGCCGGCCAGGCTGCTGCTGCCCATGCTGACCCCAGGATGGCCCCAAAACCGTAGCCCCCCGCGGTGTCCGTGTAGAGTTCCAATTGATCAGCCTGGACCCATGGTTCCCGCCATAGGAGAGTGCCGTTAAAATTGGTCAAGAATTGTTCCCATTGCCCCAGGTCCTCCCTCACGCCTTGTGTAAGGCGGACCCTGTGGTGTCAACCAGGCCAGGCGCCTAGCAAAGGGGGACCATGCCGGTACTACTCTGGTAGCGAAGTTCAGTTTACCTAGCAGTTGCTGTATCTCGCCTAGCGTCGCCTTTTTCTGTTGATGTAGCTGTTGTATGATTTGCCGTAGCTCAGTGACCTTCTCTTGAGGTAATCTGCATGTCCCGGCCACCGAGTCTAGTTCTACCCCCAAGAAGGACAATCTGGTGGTTGGGCCCTCTGTCTTCTCCTGTGCTAGGGGGACTCAGAACTCCTTTGCCATGTCCACAAATAGGCAGAGGAGGTCCGCACATTCCCCTGCTCCAGCCTTCCCAATGAATAGGAAAGCATCTGAGTAGTGGACCCGTCCCTGCGGGGTGGTGCGTCCCCAGTTCCCTTTCCAGAAAACTGCTAAAGGATTCAAAACAAAATAAGCGCAGGATATGGAACATCCCTTGGGTAGGCATTTGTCATAGTAATACTCCCTGTCTAGTTGGAAACCCTGGAGGTAGTAACTGCTTGGATGCACTGGCAGCAAACGAAATGCTGACTCTATATCTGTTTTGGCCAATAGGGCCCCCCCCGCTTGTCTGATCTGGTCTATCACGTCGTCAAGAGGCGTATGCTACCAAGCAGCTGCCCTGCTCCAACCAATCATTGACTGAATCCCCGTGCTGGTGTGACAAGTGGTGTACTAGCCTAAATTTCCCTGCTTCCTTCTTAGGTACCACTCCTAATGGTTAGACTATCATGTTCGGTAGTGGAGGGGACGAGAAATGGCCGGCCACCTTTTGTCTAGCCGCCTCAGGGTTGTCGCGAACTGATTTTAAGTTGCGGCTGTCCCGGGGGGCCACCAGTCCTTTGTAAGCGATGGGAAGACCCGCCGTGAACTCTTTTGCCAATTGTTGGATGTCTGCCTTTTTTGGGTAGTTTTTCAATAATGTTATCAGTCTCCTCGTGTTTATGGGAGTGGGCATTGCTTGTCCCCTGACCAGCACCTCCCCTCCCTCTCGGGTTGCCCACCTTGGTCGTTACTTCTTTGGGTTGACCTTCTCTCTGTTTGCACTTGCCAATTGTGTTTGTCTGCATTGGACAGCAGGGTGGTTCCCCCCCGCAGGACCCACAGCTGTGTTTGAACCTGCATGCATTTCCCCACTTGCATTCACCCTTGTCATGGTTTCAACACAATGCCACTTGGGTTTTTCCTGTGCTCCCCCCTTTACCGCCCGACTGGCCCTTGTTCCTGAAACTTTGTCCCTGCCCTTCAAATTTCCCTTTGAACCCTGAGGGACAAAAATTGTGTTCCTGCATGTCTAGGCCTTCCCTGGCCCCCATCATTTGAGTCCTGAAACCCTCCATATCCTGGCAGTCCCACTCCATTATTGGCCACGTCTGCATTTTTTCCCGGAAACCTTCATTGTACCTCAACCAGGCCTAGCCCTGGTACTTCTGGTATGCCTCGTGCACTTTCTGTTCATATAATATTAGCGCTGCTGCACTCTGGGGGAACTTTTCTATTAACATGCATGCCAGAGTCCTGAAAGCGTTTAGCAAGTTGCCTATTCTTTTCTCCACCCTGGGCTTGCGTCTGTCCCTTCTATCCTCATCCTTTTTATCCTGTGCTGTGAGGTCTAAACCTGCTTGGAGTACCTATAGCAAAGAGAATATATCTATGTATTCTTTGCGCCATATCCTCTCTTTCACCGCTAGTGGGATAAGGTTTGCTAACCCCAGAAGTTTTGTGGTGATGGGCGGATCGCTCGGGGAAGGGCGTATGTATTCACTTGCTGGTTCCCCTCCCAGGTTCTGGACCTCACCTGCCCCAGCCTTGGCTGGCTGGCTCCCTTCTGGCATTGTTGTGTTAGCCTGTTAAGTGGTCGTGGTACTATCTGACCCTTCGCCCTCCTTACCCCTTTTGTCCTGTGGGCTTCCTTGGCTAACTCCTGCTTTCACCCTTGGTTCCAGATTTTCCTGTGGTCCCCCTCCATAAGGGTGTCCTTGCCCAGGCCATTGCCACCAGGGCATCCAAGGAGCTGCATATGGCTGTGTTGGACCCCATGCTTTGCCCTGGAATTCTGTGTGGACCCCCCTTGGGTTTTCTGGATAGGGGGGCTGAAAGGACCATGGCCCATGCGCTGCATAGATGCTTACCCCTAGCTGTGTGCCATAGTTCGATATTAGCGCAGGTTCCCTCCCATGTGTACCAGAGTGCCCCTGCCCTTTTTCGCGCCACCTGCCCCGTGCGCTCAGTGCTTGATGCTCACCAGATCGCAGCTTGCTGTGTGCTTCCTGAGGGGCCGCCGTGTTGGCCTCAGACCACTCCTCCTCGCTGCTGCTCCCTTCGGTCTCCGAGTCGGTCACCACTTCTGGTAATGTTGTTACCCTGCTCCTGCCCCTGCCTCCATCCTTTGCATGAAGGCCTCTCGCCTTCCGTCTTGGAGCTGCAGGGGATCGCTGTGGTGCTTTCTGTTGCCCCCTTTTGCCAGGTTTAGATGGGGCTGCTGTGTTGGCTGCAAGCCCCTTCTTGCCTGGCCGTGTGGTGGGTGCTGGTGCCAGTGCCTGTGCTGGTTTGGACCTCTTCTTGGCTGGCCCTTCCGTTATGTGTGTGTCCATCCAAGCTTTCCCTTTCAGGGCCACCAGTGCCCTCGCTTTCTTCAGTAGCTCCTCTAAATCCCCGTCTAGCTCCAGCCCGGAGTTTTCCCGGGGCCTCCTCATATCCTTCTTGGGGGCCCGCCGCTCGTTGGCACTTCCCTGTAGCGTGTTGGCAACCTTTTGTCCCTTGAGGATGCCCCACGTTTCCCAGCCATGCTCCTCGTTGTGCTTTTAATCCCAATTACCACTCCTGTGTAATGTTTTGGGGGAAGGAACTGTGCCTGAAAAGTGAATTTCTCCTTTGTAGGCTCTTTGCTCCTTGTTCTTTCACTGGGTTTTAAAAACAAAAATTGCTGGATCCGGTGTAGGAGCCATTCCTGCTCCTTTGCAGTCCTTATCTCTTACTCACGCCCTCCCCCTGCTTCAAACCAACTTTGCTGAACGCGGGCCGTGCTTCGCTCCCGCGTAATCCTCCTGCCCCACAGTTTTTGTGGCTTACTTGGCCCAAGACCTCTCTGGCCCTTTAAGGATTTAGCCTGCTCCGTAACCCAGCAGGCTCGCTCTGTCCTCGATGAGAGAGGCCCCGCCTCCCTTTGGAACCTGCTGCTCTTCCGATCACCGGGGGCAGACCAGACCGCTGCTCCGCTGTGTCCGCTCCCGCCGGCCGCCCACGTCGCCTCACCTTGCTTCTTGTTGACGGCGGCCTGTTGCTAGGGTTTGACCCCGCTCCACTCTCTCCCCGCCGCCGGTTCTAATCGCCACCACCAGCCAGCAGCCCCGCTTCCTGGCGCAGTCCCGATGTCGGGTCGGACCCTTTGCACTCCGCCGTCGACGCTGGGACCGGTTCCAAACGATTATAGCCGGGTCCTCGCTGTAACCCTGCTGCTCAATCCAGCCGCACGATCAGCTGCTATGGAGGGTCCAGCTGGTCCTCTGTCCTCGGAATCGTCCTTCCGGCGCCGCCGACCGTCGCTTCTCCACGGACACCTCCATGTTGTTCTCTGCAGGCTCCTCTCGACGCTCCTGGCACAGGTACTTCCGATTCTTCTTGGGGGGGGGGATTCATGTGCCTAGTCAGGTTTTGCCACCCCTTTTTGAACCCCATGGCCGTTTGCCACCTCCTTCACTGATTGGGTGGCTAGCGGTTGGCTTGTGGGGCAACCAATCCGGTGCACCCCATTTTTGCGGGCTTGCAGAAGGGGGGGGGTTCCCGCCCCTGGGAGGCATTTGCCACAGGCCCCCACGGGGTCCCGCTTCGCCTCCCCTGTCCCTTGTTTCATCATAATTCTTTGAGCTTAGCATCGAACTTGAATTTAGTTACTGGTCATTGTGTCTTAAAAACGTATTTTGCACCCATTTCCTCATTATCTGGAGTACTGGTATGTAATTTCCAGTGAATGGTTCAGTTTTATCTTTATTAAAGTGCCTGTGCTCAGGCTTCAAATACGGTTTAATAAAGAGGTGTCCTTTTGAGCTTCGTTGTTTGTGCAACATTTGTTTGCTCAGAAAAGTCTGGGTTTTTCTCCATGAAGCTAAATGTTTTGTCACTTGGAAGAGACCACTGTTGACTTTGTTGTTAATCTTTTAAAACTGGAAGACTATGTTGACTTTCTTAAAAAAAAGGTTTTGGGGTAGAATATAAAGTGACAAAATGCATTTTGTAATGACAGGCTATTCTAGACGTCAGTGCTGTGGAAATACATAGTTGCAATGCGCTCACCTTTCTCTCAGAAGGGAACGTGTACTATCCACCTAATGCTTATTCATGATTTCAGAGAAGTTCTTATTTTGGTATTCACCCATTTTGTGCCTAATCTCTTGATGGAGTGAGGTTTGTATGAATACATCCTCATGAAATTAAGTAACCCCATAATAATGTATTGACTGCATGGACTAACCAACCCTGAATGCACACATTCACACATGGGGCAAACGCATTTTACATAATATACTAAACCATGATGGCATGAGCACGTATTAACTGTTTGCGCTTCGAAAAATTGTACTAATGCATGTTTATGCTATGTTGTACATTGCACATTTTGCATGTTGTGCACAAATAATGAAAAGGTTGCTTTAAATTAATAGCTTTCGCTAGGAATTAATTAATACAGGGTATTAGTATGGTGGGAGGTAACCATAATGGGTTTTATTTCAAGAATTAATATTCTTTTGTCTTTATTTACTTTAGTACGAGATTGGGCCTGCATGAAAATGGCCTCTTGTCTGAACCAGCATGTGGTTGTCTTGTTCTGCACGGAGAACGCATGCGCCAAAATGTTTTGCCTGCTTACGAATTGCAGAGTGCACCAGCTGATGTAATCCGTGTGAAGGCCATGTTGACCTGTGTCCTATTGTTTATGTGCCAAGACGCGACAGCGACTGCGGGAACAGCCATCACTACGTGCAATTTGAATGTGAAGCGGATGTCATAATATGAGAATGTTACAAAATGTATAACTATTGATATTAGTAGTATACGAATGTATTTATCCTTAATACTTCCTTTGTTAAAACCGGTATGGGATGGATTTGCGAGGAGAACTGGATCAGGCGACCCTAGCATGATTTATGACAACCAATCACAGGCCGAGTTTCTACTGATACTGAAACATTGTAAGATAGTGAGTTAGGCATTAGGGTATAATTGATATCCCAATTGCAATGTTCCTTGATTTTATCATTAATGTACTGTTTGCAATGGTTTTAATTAATCACGCATAAAAAAAATTAAAAAAAATTACTTACTACTTACTTAATTTACAATTGGGGGTGTGGCAGTTCAGTTCAGTGGTTCAGTTCAGTTCGGATCAGATCAGATCAGAAGAACATTCGAGCTTGCAGAGAGAGAACGCAGAGAACATCTAAACAACGAGAGGGAGGCACACCAAGACAGAGAGAACAGATCAAGACTGAGCCAGAGAGCACCTTAGGTACGAGAACGTTGCGGGAGTGCTTGGGGTGAGACTGCGACCGAGGAGAACAAGATCAAGGTAGATGGGATTGGGAGATTATATCTGTTTGCAAAACTTAGCTGCATCTGTCCTGTTAACTTTGTCCTCTGAGCCTATCTCTGGGGACCCCTTGCCACAACCTCGGCCAAGGAAGTGGTTTTCCTTATTCTTTGGTGGGTATCACCCTCCTTAAATGCTTTAATTTTGCAAGATACTTCTGCAAGTGTTTATGCTGTACCTTCTCTTCCCTTATTCCTATGCACGCTTTGATGTCGATACAAATGATTCATTTTGATTACATTGCTTGATAAATTGTTCTCTTATATGTGATCTTGTGTGTGCACTGACAATCTGAATTATGAGCATTTAATTTTAAATAAGATAAAATTATTAATTGAATAAACGACTCTGTGGTTATTTAGTTAAAGTATTAAACTGTTTAGTTAATCATAGTCACCATCAACTCTTCAACTAATGGTCCATCGACCAAAGGAAGAAGACAGTTGAGATTACGAATAGTTAGGAATATATATAAATGTTATTAATGTGAAGTGTAGTATTGTACATAATATAACTGACAAATTAAACCCCCCAAATCCAGCGCCCGTCTTCAGGGATCATTTATGGGTAATGTGTGATGGGCCCCGTTGTTTGGTAAGCAATTTATGTGTGAAGAGATTTCCCTGGTTCATGAATTAGGGGTTGCGCTGGATCAGTTTTTCTGGTAGTAGAATGATGGTTATTATTGATTAGTTGGGTGATTTATTGATTATGATTAAATGTTTAACATTCTATGTAAAGTGAGTTAGTGTCGCGTTTCTATGTAGTTTTTTGGAACACAGGTACGGAAGGGTATCTGGGAAGCCGGCAAAGTAAAAGTTAGCCTGAAATAAGGCAGAAGAAAAGTGTGAGAAGTGAAATCACACGGGAATAGGTGTATTGTCTGTTCAAATTAGTGATAACACTTCTGTGTTATTTTAGGGACTATTTAGCGTGTATGTAGACAAAGAGTGAGATAGCGAAGGGTCCACCTGTGAAACTTTGGCCTTATCCCCAGAAGAGTAGCGAGACCTCCTTTCCAACAAAAGGTCCTCTTGTGAAATTTTGGCCTTATCCCTAAAGAAGTAACAGGTCCTCCCCTAGCTTGGATGAAGGGAAGGATAGCGGAATTGTTATACTTGCCTGTATTGAAAGGAACATTCTTGAAAGTGAAAAAAAACTATCTCTTTATTTAGTAAACAGACAGTGTGGTATTGTTTTATGTTGTGACTAATAAGTTATTGTAAAGAAAAAGGACTTAGAAAAGTGCCGATCATTTTTGTAAAGGGAGGGTCAGCAGTAGGAGGAGAGGCTGACGTCCCAAAAAGCCGCGCTGGCATTGGTCCGACTGCGAAGGCAAGGTAAGCTCAGATTGGTCAGTTGGTGTGAGCCGTGCTGGTATTGGACAGGATAGCAGAGACGTAGAAAGCTCCGATTGGAAGAGTTAGAGTGAGTCGCGCTGACATTGGTTAGGTGCTTAGGGAAGCAAAGGAAGTTGATTGGTGAATTATCGTGGATTGTGTTGACAAAGATTTGGATCGAGTAAAACTGTTGACAATTAGTGAAAATGTATTTCGAGCAACCGAAACAGGAGAAATTGACTTTTGGCAAAATTAAAAAATTCTTTAAAAAGGACAAACCCGTAATAACGAGAGAAGGAGTTCCTATTCCTTCACCAAAGACACCAGCGTCTTATATGATGTTAAACTATGGTTATCACACCTGTATTTGGCTAGAAAATTGGGTAGGATATACGAAGAATGATGGTGTGCTAGCTTTTCCGGAGCATGGTTCTTTTAATTTGGCAGTATTGCGTAATTTGAGAGACAAGATGATGGCATTAGATCCAAGACCCAGACCAACACAGTTTGAAGCATTAGTAGAATGGGAAGATGAAATGTATGAAAGGGAAAGACATAGAGGCGGAAGGATTGATAGATTTATGTTTGGCAGATTTCATAATGAAAGGCATGAGGACAGAATGAAGAGATGGAGAAATGGAGAGATAACTGAAGGATTGTATCCAGTTTTAATGGTAGGAGAGACTGCAGGAAGCGAATACAAGGAGAAAAGGAGACATTTAGAGTCGTTTGGTTATGGATATAACCCAAATGAATCTGATGACGAGCTATTGGATGATATATTAGTTAAACGACCACCCCCTTATCAGGAAAATCCGGCGATGGTGACACCAAATGCACCGTCAATGGAAACCCCAATGACACCTCAAACGACACAAGTTCCAACTGTAAGCGATGTAGTGCAGGAAGAAGAAGCATAATTGGTCATAAAAACCAAAGAGTTAGTTGAAAAATTAAATCAGATGAATATGAAAATAGATGCAATAACTGTGCCAGTAACTATAAGTCCAGCAATACCTGTATTTGCAAATAGACTTATCCATGAACCTTCCTTGACTATCCCACTAAATTCTGCTGTAACATCAGCTAGTAGTAGAATTAACGCTGTAAGTGCTCAAAGCCCACTACCGTTACTAGGTCAACACCTCCGACTAATTTAACAGTAAATGAAACACCTAGGGAAGTAATGCGGTTACAGCCAAAAAGAATAGAGTTGGAGGAAATCCCCAGAAGTGAAGTTTCAATAGGTCCAGCAACTGAAGAGTTAGATGATTGGGTGAAAGGGTTACAAAGGAGAAAAACACAGCCACAGCCTATAGATATATGTAAATTGAGAGTAGATCTGGAAGAAATGATCCTTGGCACCATAAGTCCAGACAGGTTAAAGACTTATCAGGATGATGAATTGATGTATCTGTGTAAGAGTATTACTTGGAAAGCGAGAAATCTACATGAAAGGTTAGTGGAAGCTGCGGATGAATTAGGAATAGACATGGGAAGATCAAAAGTGTTGCAGAAGACATATAGAGTGGATTTTACTGAAAAGGATATAGAAAATATGAATACATCTGGTAGACGATTGCAGATAAAAGAGTTAATGGTTGTTTTGAGAAAATGGGGAGACGTGGAGAGATGGAAGGGTAGATGGATAAGGAAGAAAGAAGAAATGGCTGCTAAAGAAATACATTTACATCCAGTAAGAGAAGTAGAAAATGTAGCTCTTGAATGCCCCATGAGAGAAGTTCCAGGAGGAGGTTATGTGCATGTTCCGTGGTCTAGACAGGATATATTGTCTTTTACAAATGAGTTTCCCAGGTTGAGAGAAAAGCCAGTGGAATGGCACAAACAAGTTGAGAGGTTTGTGAAAGTCTCGAAAGTGTTGCTAAAAGATTTAGATGGATTATTTGAAATTGTTGTCCCTGCAGATTTATGGACAGAATGTAAGATTACAGTTGATTGGCCAAAAGATGACTATCCTAGGGATTCTAAAACAGGAGCACCTTCTGATGAGGTGATGAAAAAGTACAATCAGGTGATTACTTTTTTGAAAAGCAAAATTTCCCCTAAGGAAACTGATTGGGTAAAAATAGATAGAACCACCTGAGAGCCGAAAAAGAGTCTGTGCATGCATATTATGAGAGATTGTTACATGTTTTTAAGCAGTATAGTGGTTTTGAGAATATTGGAGACAAGGATATGGGTCATTTTGTGTATAGATTTGTGTATGGATTAAGACCTGAGATTAGTCAGATGATACAGCAACACATGTTGTGTTGGCAGGCTAAAACGATTGATGAGATTTTGAGGTATGCGAAGTATTGCAGCGATGACATTGAGTCTCGCCATCGCAAATTAAAAGAAAAGATGATGTGGGCGCAAGTAAAAGTAGCAGAGCAGCAAGAAACTCAGTTGAATTCTCAGTTATAAACCAAATGGGAGGAGTTAGTCAGAATGCTCAAAGACCCAGTGGAGGTAGAGGTAGGGGACAAATGAGCAGGGAAGAGGCGAAAAAGAAATTTCCTTGTCATGCGTGCGGAAAGTATGGACACTGGAAGAATGAGTGTAGATCAGTGCAGAGGACTAATGAAGGAAATCAAATTTTAACCCCACAGGTGCAGAGTGAGGTAGGTGTGCAACAGCCACCGCAGCAGCAGGTTACTACCCAGTATCAGGTCCAGCAACCACCTTTGCCACACAATGTAAACGCTCAAAGATACAGTGCGGATACAGGGTTCCACGGAGGAGACCAGGTTGGTAAAAATACTAACACAAATGTGATTCCCCAATTTTGGATGCAATGTGATGGAAGTGATGTTGAGTCGAATCAATGACGCTGCCTGAGGGGGGAGGAAGAGTGCGTGCTTGGCGCTACTCTAGAGGTAGATCAGTCAGGTCCATTTGTTGATGGAAAAGTGGAAGGTAATGATATCACCTTTCTTGTGGACACTGGTGCTACCTGTTCTACTGTGAGAGCAGCAGAAATTCCAAACCTACCCCTCTCGGGAGAAACTATCCAAGTAGTAGGAGTCTCAAATAAACAGATTAATACTCCAGTTACTAAACCAATTGAAGTGCATATTGGTCCCTTTAAAGACATGCATCCATTCGTAGTGTGTGACTCGAGTCCAGTGAATTTGTTAGGGAGAGATTTGTTGCGCAAAATGAATTGCACTATTTACTGCACACCGGATGGTTTTGCATTCCAGACACCTGATGAGTATGTCGCTTTTAAAATGGTGCTAGCAAAGCAAGGAACAGAAGTGAATGAGTTATTTTCGCTTCTTACAGATAAAAGTGTGCCCGAAGAATTGATTAAGGTAGTGAATTCAGATGTGTGGGATTTCACAGGACAAGAGATTGGGTTAATGAAAAAAGTAGACCCGATTAGAATTACAGTGAAAGATGGTGTTGACTATATAAATACACCACAGTATAACATGAAGCCAGAAGTAATAGCAGGAATAACTCCTGTAATTGATCAAATGATTGAACAAGGAATTTTAAAAGAAATAATGAACAGTCCTTGTAATTCACCTATTATGGGATTGAAAAAGCCAAACGGAACCTATAGAATAGTGCAAGATTTGAGAAAGGTGAACAAAATTGGTGTGCCTTGTTGTCCAGTTGTGCCAAACCCAGCAGTGATTCTCTATCAAATCCCACATGATGCGGAGTGGTATACCGTGATTAATTTGTGTCATGCATTCTTTTCAATTCCCCTGCATCCAGATAGCCAGTATTTGCATGGTGCCGAGTTCCTCAAGGGTATACTGAGAGTCCTTCAATTTTTAACCAGATCTTGAAAAAGTGTCTGGAAGATTTGAGAATGTCTGAAGGGTCTGTTCTGGTTCAGTACATTGATGACCTACTGGTGGCATCAAAGACTCGAGAAGCCTGTATTGCAGACACTATTTCTTTACTGAACCATTTGGCAGAAGGTGGACATAAAGTGTCCCCTGCAAAATTACAATTCTGTCAGAGAGAAGTCCAATACTTAGGTCACAAGATTGAGAAGGGAGTGCGAAAGGTAACATCAGAGCGTATTCGAGTGATTAAAGAAATGAAACCACCAACAACTCAAAGAGAAGTGCGAATGTTCTTGGGAGTGGTTGGATATTGTAGACAGTGGATCAGTGGGTTTTCACTGATGGCAAAACCTCTACAGAGGCTGACAAGGAATGATGTGAAAGACCCAATTAAATTGGATGAAGAGAGCATGGAAGCTTTTGTTAAATTGAAAGACAGTCTGTGTCAGGCGCCGGCATTGGGGAGGCCTGATTATTCAAAAGATTTTGCATTGTATTGCAGTGAAAGAGATGGGTGTGCACTTGCAGTTTTAACTAACCCTGGGTGGAGTTCGCGTAGTCTCCCTACGCGGACTTCCGCGAAGTGGTAAAAAAACTCTGCGAGCTACGCGGAATTCTGCGAGCACGCGGAGTTGCTTGTTCCGCCCGTTCGCGATGTGTTTTTCCTGTTTGGGAACGCGTATTGCGTGTTCGGGGGAAAGATCTCGCAAACTTGCTCATGCGGTCACCAATGGGCGCGGCCATCTTGTTTTTCACTTGTCCCGCCCGTTCGCGATGCATATTTCCGCCGGATGTCCGATGGCGCGTCCGAATGACGTGTTCGCGATCGCACACTCTCGCGGGATCGCGCGGCCGACTTCCAAAATCTCGTGGCACACGCGAACGGATAGGAAAACTCGTCGGCAAACGCAGGGATCCCGGTAAGTCTCTACCGCGCGTGCGAAAACGCATTTTAAAAGCGCGAACAAGGGATAAACTCAGCTACGCCGCGGATCACGGAGTTTTCGGTAACTCTGCGTTTTACGCGGAACGCGGAGTTGCCAAAGATCAGCAAACTCCGCGAGTGGAGCGTATTTTACCGCCCAGGCTTAGTTTTAACTCAGAGACATGGAATGGCAAGACGACCTGTGGCATATTTTTCTGCTACTTTAGATTCAGTAGCTGCCGCATTACCTGGATGTTTGAAAGCAGTAGCTGCTACTTGTGTGAGTGTGGAACAGAGTGAATGAATCATAATGGGTCATCCTGTGAGAGTGTATGTGCCACATTCAGTTGAAATCCTCTTAACAAGAACACGGACACAGCACCTTACCTATAGTCGGCTGACTAGGTATGAGAGAGTGATTCTGGGTGCAGAAAATGTGACAATAGTGAGATGTACAAATGTGAATCCTTCCACTTTATTGCCAGATATTTGGGATGAAGAAGTGAGGGATGAAGCAGAACATGATTGTTTGGATGTGACTAAATTTTGCATAAAGCCCCGTCCTGATATTAAGGATGTTCCTCTTGAAGAATCTGATTGAGTGATATTTGTTGATGGTTCCTGTTTACGAACTGGAACAGGTGTGTTGAGTTCTGCCTATGCCGTCTGTACTGTAGCGGCAATCCTGGAAGCATCCTGTCTAAAAGGGGTAAAATCTGCACAAGTCGCCGAATTGATAGCTCTAATTCGAGCCTGTAAATTGGGAAAAAGTAAGAAGGTGACGATAATTACTGATAGCCAATATGGCTTTGGCATTGTGCATGACTTTGGAGAACTATGGATGCAGAGGGGATTCCTGACCTCTTCGGGGTCCCCCATCAGGAATAGTCAATTTGTAAAGGAATTGCTTGAAGCATTACAATTGCCAAAACGAATTGCAGTGGTCAAATGTGCCGCACATAAGTCAGGAGATGATTATGTGACTCAAGGCAACAGATTTGCTGACCAAGTAGCACAATATTGTGCAAAGAATCAGACTTCCATAAATCGGGGAAAAACAAAAGAAAATACGGTTTGTCAACTTATGTTTACTAACACCATTGAAACATAGGATGAAGTGAGACAATTGCAGGAAGAGGCAGGTGATGAAGAGAAACAGGAATGGGAAAAGGCGGGATGTAGGAGACGAGAAGATGATGATGTATGGGTATACATTGATGGGAGACCAGTCATGCCAGATAGTCTACTTTCTCATATGGCAAGGATGTACCATGGGATGACATATATTGGCTGAGATGCCATGGTCAGATCATTCAAACAAACGTGGTTTAATACCAAGTTCAGGACTATTGCAGAGAGTTTTTGTCAGAGATGCCTGACGTGCCAACAGCAAAACCCAGGAAGAAAAACAATAGTCTGGGAACAATAGGGAGGGCAGGAGGTCCTTTTACCAGACTACAACTCGATTTTATCGAGTTGCCCCCATGTAATAAGCTCAAGTATGTGTTAGTAAGTGTGTGTTTGTCTTCCCGTTGGGTGGAAGCCTATCCCACAAGGAGGAATGACAGTTTGACGGTGGCAAAACTTTTGTTGGGGGAATACATTCCTAGATATGGTTTTCCAGTCACTATGGAAACAAATAGAGGAACACACTTTACTAGTGAAACAATCAAACTGATTTGTAAGGCATTGAGTATTCAACCAAAACTTCATTGTGCCTATCGTCCAGAGGCTTATGGAATAGTAGAGCAGATAAATGGCACAATAAAGAACAGGTTAGGCAAAGTGTGTAAATCCACAGCACTGAATTGGCCTGACGCTTTACCCCTAGTTTTGATGAGTCTCAGAAGCATTCCTGACAAAAAGACAGGATTGAGTCCACATGAGATCTTGATGGGAAGAGCAATGAGACAAGCATTTATACCTGCCAACAAATTGATAAATATATCTGATGATCTCATCCTTGACTATGGCAAAGGATTGGCTGATGTAGTACGTTCTGTGTTTCATCAGGTTGGAGCAGACGCGACCACAACACAGCAGACTCAAGCCCATGACCTGAGCCCTGGTGAATGGGTTCACGTGAAAAGGCATAGAAGAAAAACTTGCCTAGAGCCCCGCTGGGAAGGACCATATCAGGTCATATTGGTGACGACTACAGCAGTAAAGTGTGCTGGCTTACCAAATTGGATCCATGCCAGTCACACTCAGCGAGTCCCAAGTCCACTTGAAACACAAGTAGAGCGGCATCTGGAGATCTCAAGTTCGAGCTCGGAATCAGAAGCTGAAGTACAAGAAATTGGTGAGGCTAGAGCAATAGACTCTGAAACTGGTGAACATAAACAAAAGGACTCTGAAGAGCAGTTTGATGATGAATTGCTTAGCACAAGTCAAGTAAGGTGGGCACCAGCTACTGGGACTGAAGAAACTGCTGTTGAACAAGAAGAAAGACAAATCTTAGCTGGAGAGAGAAAGGATAGAAAGGAGATAGGTGAAAGAAATACAGAAGAGTAAAAAGAAAAAGAAGAAGAAAGCAAACTCAAAGTAGGTGCAAAGAAACGAAGGTACGAATTGAACAAAGAAGAAGAAGAAGTTCAATCAAAGAGGGCAAAGAAAGACGACCATTGGCCCAGCGGAGTTAAAAGACTGAAATATAGGGTGGTGAAAGGAAGACCTGAAAATAGGCCAGATCAAGTAAATGAAGTTTCAGATCAGATAGAACAGGGAGAGTCGGATGACGAATCAGTGCTGCGACCAAAGAGGGTGAGAAAATCAAACAAAAAGTTCAAGTCACCTGACTGGATTTACATAGTGTTGGAGGAGATTGAAGAAGAAGATTTAAACAAAGAAGGAAACAGCATTGACAACGAGCAAGAAAAGAGTGACCTAAATCCACCTTAAGAGACTGTAAACAAACTAAGGTGTAATGTTAGCAACTGAAGAAATTTTCTGAAGATCCAGAGGATGTCCTGGAAAATTGGATTAAGTTAAAATAAAAGAAGGGGTAAAGAAGAAAGCTTTTAAAGTGTGGGATCACACTACATTTTTTTAATTTCTGTAGAAAATATTTGAAATAGGTTTAGAAAATCCATTAGAACTTTATAAAGATTAATATTACTATGGCAGATACAACAGTAACAAGACCTAGATGTAGTCTTATGTGTAGGTGTTATAAAGCTTGTTTGTGTTTATTTTGTATACTGATAGTATTCTGGGTAATATTAACAATTGTAATACCTTTATATCTGATAAAAGAAGATACACCTCGTCCTAACAATTTGACAGGTCCAAGGGTAGACACTGACATTAAGCAAACTCCTATTACTCACTTGAATCAAATAGATGCTAGTAGTTTGCATCACGATAGATCAGTTACTAATTTTTCCCTGAATGTTTTCACTAAATTACTCTACAAGTATGTGGAAACAATGGATGTGAGTGACTGTTATGTGTGTATACAGTTACCTTTTTCTGTTTCAGAAGGTGTAACCTACCATCACCTTCCTTTGACTTATGGTGTGACCTGTAGTGTCTTATCAAGTTTGTTGTATAGAACGGGTAAACTAGATTATTATTATTCCAATGTAGATACAATCTTTTCTAAAATCCCTGTAATACCTGAGCTGAATAAGATAGCACATGCAAATGTCATGGGAGATTTTTTCCCGACAACCAAGCCTTTAGATATAGAATACGCTAATAAAAAGAATTTAACATGTAAATTGAAAAAGAAAGAGAAGATCTTTTTGGAGATGGTGGAAGAGAGAAGGGCTAAGTTTCAGAAAAAAACTGTTGAAGAGAAATTACAGACACCACCTTGGGTTTTCAGAGAAGGCAACTATGACAAAGGTGAGACTTATGCTGCAATGGCCCTGGATTGGTCGCAGAAGGGAAAATTATGCTTACGTAGGGAAAAGACTAACTACAACAATTACTTCATTGGTTCCAGTGAATGTGAAGATACCTATAAAATTATCGGGGGTTGGGGATTAAAGGGAGGAACTGACCCTGTCTTGCCAGGTATATATTATATCTGTGGGAGGAAAGCCTATTATCGGCTACCAGATCACTGGTATGGAACTTGTTATCTTGGGATTGTCTTTCCAAAAGTCTACCATGTAGACAAAAGCACAAATGGAATCCATGAAGTAAAACAAGGACTAAAATGTGTAAAAAGAGAAAGTTTTTAGAAATTGTAGGTGATATATTTGGAGCATTGATACCTGGAGTTGGGGTTACACTGAGTTGCATACAAAATTCGACAATTGTCCACAGTGGTTGATCGTTTATCAACGGATACTGCTGGAGGATTCCTGATGATTAACACTGAAATGATTGACATGAGATCTATGGTTATGCAAAATCGACTTGCCCTTGATATAATATTGGCAAAAGAGGGTGGAGTCTGTGGAATGCTGAAAGTTCAACATTGTTGCACTTACATTCCAGATAAAAGTAAGAATCTGGAAGGATACATTCAGAATATCACTGATTTGCATAAGAAAGTAACACAACTAGAGGTTGACGGTGTCTGGGAGAGACTAAGGGGCCGATTCCGATTCGGGCCGGAAATCTCTCCGACCGAGCCGGACCCGGAGAGATTTCCGACCGAATCGGACCCGTGCAGTCCGACCGAACGAGTACGATGCGCACGTATGCCATCGGACTCGAGTCGGTCGGACTCCCATTGAAGTCAATGGGAGCCTGTCGTACAACGCGTACGCGGGCTCCCATTGACTCAATGGGTGCGAGGCGGACAAGGGCGCCCCCTACAGCGTGTACGCGGCGAAGCGATTCGCGCCGTACACGCACAGGTAGGTGGGACCCATGGGTCCTCCCTGTGTGCGACTCGCGTGGCTACGCGTACAGGGGGGTCCGACACGGACCCCCAAAGTACGGCTCCGACAGCTCTTTCGAGCCGGAGTGCGCGGCTCGGTCGGACTGCTCGCGGCGCGCATCGTACTTACCCGGCCGGGGAACGTCTCCATTGCGCGGTGCGAGTCGTGTCCGTGCGAGTCGGTCGGTGCGGTTCGAGTCGGTCGGAGCGGTCGGGACGCCCGGACAAGTCAGTCGGCGAATACGCATCGTACTCGCTCGCCCGGACGCGCGTACGAATCGGTCGGGAAATAGGGCTCCGAATCGGATCCGGTTAAGCCGAATCCGATTCGGAGCCCTACCGGCCGAGATCGTAATCGGCCCCTAAGTAAGAGTTATAAGCAATTGGTTTTCTTCTATAGGTAGTTCCTTAGTAGGAAAAATAATAGTACCAATAGTTTCTGTAGCTGTTATGATATTCATAATACGAATGACCTATGTTTGTGTGAAGAAAAGTCGCAAAGAAAAGAAAGAAAGGATATTAAGTAAGGAACGTAAAGAAAGGAAAAGAGAGATAGATGAGATAGAATTGGAGGATTTTAAAGAAAAATTGTACATAAAATGTAAGGAGCAAGGGCCAGAAGACAAAATAACAGCTATATAACTTGGTAAACCATATGTTTAGGGATTTTATGATGGTAAACCATCAAAGGGGGATGATGGAGTGAGGTTTGTAAAAATACATCCTCATGAAATTAAGTAACCCCATAATAATGTATTGACTGAATGGACTAACCAACCCTGAATGCACACATTCACACATGGAAACCATGATGGCATGAGCACGTATTAACTGTTTGCGCTTCGAAAAATTGTACTAATGCATGTTTACGCTATGTTGTACATTGCACATTTTGCATGTTGTGCACAAATAACGAAAAGGTTGCTTTAAATTAATAGCTTTCGCTAGGATTTAATTAATACAGGGTATTAGTATGGTGGGAGGTAACCATAATGGGTTTTATTTCATGAATTAATATTCTTTTGTGTTTATTTACTTTAGTACGAGATTGGGCCTGCATGAAAATGGCCTCTTGTCTGAACCAGCATGTGGTTGTCTTGGTCTGCACGGAGAACGCATGCGCCAAAATGTTTTGCCTGCTTACGAATTGCAGAGTGCACCAGCTGATGTAATCCGTGTGAAGGCCATGTTGACCTGTGTCCTATTGTTTATGTGCCAAGACGCGACAGCGACTGTGGGAACAGCCATCACTACGTGCAATTTGAATGTGAAGAGGATGTCATAATATGAGAATGTTACAAAATGTATAACTATTGATATTAGTAGTATACAAATGTATTTATCCTTAATACTTCCTTTGTTAAAACCAGTATGGGATGGATTTGCAAGGAGAACTGGATGAGGCGACCCTAGCATGATTTATGACAACCAATCACAGGCAGAGTTTCTACTGATACTGCAACATTGTAAGATAGTGAGTTAGGCATTAGGGTATAATTGATATCACAATTGGGGGTGTGGCAGTTCAGTGGTTCAGTTCAGTTCGGATCAGATCAGAAGAACATTCGAGCATGCAGAGAGAGAACGCAGAGAACATCTAGACAACGAGAGGGAGGAGCACCAAGACAGAGAGAACAGATCAAGACTGAGTCAGAGAGCACCTTAGGTACGAGAACGTTGCAGGAGTGCTTGGGAGGAGACTGCGACCGAGGAGAACTAGATCAAGGTAGATAGGATTGGGAGATTATATCTGTTTGCAAAACGTAGCTGCATCTGTCCTGTTAACTTTGTCCTCTGAGCCTATCTCTGGGGACCCCTTGCCACAACCTCAGCCAAGGAAGTGGTTTTCCTTATTCTTTGGTGGGTATCACCCTCCTTAAATGCTTTAATTTTCCAAGATACTTCTGCAAGTGTTTATGCTGTACCTTCTCTTCCCTTATTCCTATGCACGCTTTGTTTTCGATACAAATGATTCATTTTGATTACATTGCTTGATAAATTGTTCTCTTATATGTGATCTTGTGTGTGCACTGACAATCTGAATTATGAGCATTTAATTTTAAATAAGATAAAATTATTAATTGAATAAACAACTCTGTGGTTATTTAGTTAATGTATTAAACTGTTTAGTTAATCATAGTCACCATCAACTCTTCAACTAATGGTCCATCGACCAAAGGAAGAAGACAGTTGAGATTACGAATAGTTAGGAATATATATAAATGTTATTAATGTGAAGTGTAGTATTGTACATAATAAAACTGACAAATTAAACCCCCCAAATCCAGCGCCCGTCTTCAGGGATCATTTATGGGTAATGTGTGATGGGCCCAGTTGTTTGGTAAGCAATTTATGTGTGAAGAGATTTCCCTGGTCCCTGGTTCATGAATTAGGGGTTGCGCTGGATCACTCTCAAGCAGAGGGGCTGATTTAGACCCTGGCATCCGTCAGAGGGGTGGAGATCAACTGCTTAGCAACCTCGGATGACATGCAGTCTAACCTGCAGTCAGGGCTTTACGTGGGATTAAAAAACTGGGGGGTCTCTCATAGGGGCGTCGCAAATGTAATTAAGGGTGTGTCTTAAAACACTTAAGCTAAACTTTTGTACTTAGCATAGTGTGCTGCCCCACTGGTATTTTGCTGGTTATGTCCATTCATCCACATATATAACACAACAAGTACAATTACACCTACAGCAAACCAGGACTATTGGATTTGTCAATGGTTGTAAATTGCATAAGATAAATAAGCAACAGCTATGACTTTGTTGTATATAATATTGAAAATGCTTCCGTTCTTGTGGGCGAGGTAGTGGCGTAAGGCTAGAGCTGCCGACCTTCAAGCTGAGAGAGCAGGTTCGAGCCTCAAGTCGGCTCAACATCCTGTGATTCAAAACATGAATATGTCCTTGTGTAATGTAACTGGTGCTCATGTTTGCGCTATATAAAATTGAAAAATGAGTCTCCTTGAAGTTACATCAAAAGCAGTGACGATAGTACTATTGCAGAGTTAAGCTTCCCCCCCACCCTGAAGGAAAAAATGGAGAGCCCTGTAGGGACCCGTCTCGGGACCTGCTTTTAAGAACTGCCGGTGCTGAGCACCGGCAGGACCCGGCCCACTTAAAGCCCTGCCTGCAGTGTTCTCGTGCATTAACAGGAGCTGACGCTAAAGCAACTTTTGTGAAGGCACAAAAAGTTTGTTCCACAGAAGTTTGTTTCTGAAAAACAAAAAATAATGGCCCTCACACCATGGGAGTTTCCCCGGGTCTTGGGGGGGGCATTGTGTTTTTTCTGTTTCATCAGATGATAACAGACAGGGAAAAAAAGGACATCAAACTGTCCAGTCTAAATAGGGTGGGCAGTCTGATGCTCTTACTCAAATGGCTCATGCTCTTTTGGGCTTTTTAGAGTATGCTTTCCAGCGCTTAATTTGAGCAGTTGCTTTCCTGTGCTCAGCACCGGCACTTAATCATCAACACCAACACTTTTCATGAGCACCAGTTAAGGACACATTCATTTATAGTAGGCACGGGGAGATTAGGTGATTTGCCCAAGAATCACAGAATGTTGAGCCGACGTTGAGACTCGAACCTAGTTCCCCAGCTCCGAAGTCGGCAGCCCTGGCCATTATGCCACATCCTCTCCCCACTTTCATGGTTAATACTTGGTTCTGTTTTAGGTGCAGCTAGTAGGAGAAATGGGCTAGTACAAGCTGCCTCCTGACGAGAGCCCCGGCACTTATTTTTTTACAAATTAACCAAATTAACCACTGATGCTTTCCAGTGGTGGGGACACTGCTATTGGAAAACTGATGGTCTCCGTACTCATAATTGAGCAGGCAGACCAAGGGTTTGGCGGACAGGGTACTCCGCCACTAATGTGCATCAAACTATAAGTCAGGCCCACAGACTTGAAATCCAAGATACAGTGACTCAACTGATGTATCTGCTTAATTTTCCTTCTCTGACATATAAATGACCTGGCCCTTCATTTTCTGACAAACACATCTACACAGTCGTATGCACATTCACACACAGTCACATAAACTTGCCTAAACCCACGTAGACACACACAGACTAAAATGTTCCTCGATGTATATAATAAATGATGATGCTCATTTTACATTTTCAAAAAATACTTAATGGAGCTCAAGAGAAGGAGTTTATTGTTTGGTACCATCCATGTATGTAACATTTTTAGAAGAATAGTTTCACTCAAGTTTATAATTACAAAATAAAAACACATACTTTGTGTAAAATGGGAACTAAAACTGGCTGAATACAGTTTTTGCATCAAAAATGTAGCAATTTGAAAGGCTTTTCTAAAAGTAGAGCATTGCAGTTGGAGTCAGATTTCAACTGTAGGGGCATTGGCTTCCTGTCGTACCCACTAAAGATCACAAGCATTGTGTCTCTAGAGACCAATTATTTTGAGGTTTCGAAAATGAGAGTGAGAGGTGAAGTTATTTTTGGATGGTGCATAGAACACATTTCTGTTCACAGGGAGAAGGGCACTTTTTCAGATCTTATTATCTGTATGAAGTGGCTCAGGTACACCTACAGATGTACTTTACAATGCCCACATCCATATCAGTAGCAGCAGTGAAGATACCTATTTCTATATATCTATATATCTATCTATATATCTATCTGTATATATTATGCTTTTTCAGTATTAGTAAATTTAGTTTACTCATCTCGTTTCATAAACATTTATATGATTGTAGAAACAATTATTGTATGATTCACTAATACAGCCCTGATGGTGAAAGTAACCCACAGAGGTAAATTTAGTGGAAATTATTGTATTAAACTGATTCTGTGAACAGGTACCAATGTAGTAAAGTCAATTCAATGTTATTATCACTTCCAAATCATTGATACTTTGAACACTGGTTAAGGTGGTCCCGCTCTAAATTGAGATTTGTTTTCAGTGCCTTTTTGACTTAAGTGTTACAAAGGAATGTAGATAGACCATCTGAAATCTAACGCTCTTTGATGTATGTCTAAAATAGCAATATTTGCGGACATGAAAAATGACTTCCTCGCAATGGCTCACATTCCAAGACAAATTTAAATTAGTTTATTATCTCAAAATCCAACCATAAACACACCTTTTTAGTTAATGTCCATTGCGCTAAGTAAAAAAGTACCTGAAAGTTCTGTTCCTTAATTGACACAGGAAGCGGCTGTTACAAGAAAAAAGGTGATTATGCTTTCAATTTTAAGACATGGGAGAATTTCGTCACTGACCTATATGGAGCAATTAATAACTCACAGAACGAGTACAGGGAGACAGGGTTCAAATGCTTATGATGTTAGTGAACAGGATCTTTCTAAATTAAAATCAACCAGCAAATCGTCGCAAGCTCCCGGCCCCAATGGTATCCCATCTGCTATAATGAAAAAGGATGTAGCTAATTGGAGTAAGATTCTCAAGCTCTTCTTCAATAACATCAATCAGACTTGCTCTATTCCACCTTACTGGAAAGGATCCATCATCCAGCCCCTATATAAGTGCGGCCCCAAAGATAATCCAAAAGGCTATTGCCTGATCATACCTTAAGATGCCAAAGGCAAAATCTGTGCCAAGCATGTATTAAAATCTTTGCCCAACTAGGTATCCAAAAAATAGATTCTAAAATTCCATTAGTCAGGTTTCCATTCATGCTGTTAAACTCTAGATAACATCAGTGCTTCAAATTGTATAATGGACAAATCTTTACAAGTCAAAGAAAAGAAACTATATGCAGGTTTTATAAACAACTCTGGTCAAATTAGCATGATTGATCTGACTCTTCTCCAGCTTATAATGGAATTACATTCAGATACATGGGTTCAAATCAAGCTTTGTGATGGAGGAGGCTTATCATCCAGAGTCAAAATATAAAACGGTCTTAAGCAGGGGTGCATTTTAGCTTCACTTCTTTTTCATTATATACTGCAGATCTATTTGAAGCTCTAGAAAAAAATGATGGAGACTTGGTCCAATGTGTACCGCAATCTACGCAAAGTTGATGCCAATTATATGTTATGGGGCAATTGCAATGAAAAGTTGTTGAAAAAATGGATACCTTATTTCTAAATTGCACACAACAAGTTTTTGATTTAAGATCCTCAACACCACATTTAGGCCTAGTGTTAAATGCACCATTGTTGATAGTAAGAAATTCTATAAATTGTTTGAACTACTTCTGTGTAGGAGTGGGCGTAACTTGCAAAGTTTCACTCCATTGAATTCCACTGAGTTACATAAAAACTAAGTGAGATTCCACGGAGTTCCGCCAACGGGTGAAAAATATGCAGCACGCGCTGGAATTTAGCGCTAGTAGCACGAGCAGCATTACATAATCAGCACAAACAATACTTTGCATTGTGTAAGAGCACATGGACATTGAAATTGATTTCGCTGCCACTCGAGTAGAAAATCTATTCGAGCGCCAGCAAATCTACTCAAGCATCTCACTGACCCAGACCTCCTGTGTTAGAAAATCACGCTAGGGAATGCCAAATTTCACTTGTGCTCACCAGCTCACATTCACTGGAGCCTCATGGGAGAAAAGTTATGCCACGTGGCAATTGCCGGAATTTGGCCGAAACTTTGCATTAAAGAGCTATGCGAAGTGACTAAAATTTCCCCAATTCCACGGGCAGAGTGAAACATTCCACCTATGCCTACTTCTGTGATTCTCTGACATCTGAAGAGAATACATTAAAATTTTTAATCAAGAAAGATGTCATGATGTGTACCGGTAACAACTTTGCACTATAATTACCTTTTCTAATTATGAATCTGAATGTACTGGGATTACCAGATTTTTCAAATCTCATTAAGATATCTAGAATGGAATGAAAGAAGTTAATAAAACATTCTGTAAAAACTTATAATTTTAAGTCAAATATTGATCAAATACTGTTATCTACTATCCACTTACAATTAGCAATTTCAGTGCTATATAGATTTAATATAAACCCAGTAACTAAGAAACTGCTTCTCCAATTTCTGTTTTTCTACATACTTCTGTTGCAGATTGAAGGATCCTGGTATCAAAATAGCTAAAAGAAATCCCTATGCCGCCTATTCCTTTCCCACAAGGAAACAATCAAACATATATTATGTATATCCCCTAAGCTATTCAAGGCTCGCAAGAAATATCTTGAACCCATTTTACGGCTAATAAAATTATGAAAATCCAAGGGGCTACCTCTCTGTTTTAAAGGACAGTTAGGTAAACTCATTAGTTGTACTATGGAATTGATGTCCTTTACAGAGAACGTATTAAATTCCTCCAACCAATGGCGCATAGACAACATCTGAAAATAGCTAGGAAGCTGTCCTGTTTGTAATATGGCTTATATTTTAATCTGAATAAGATTTCATATGTCTCAGTAAATTTTTTAAATGTCAAGGTCATTTTGTTGGCTTTGCATGTTTTACTAAAGTCTACTGACTAGCGTTTTTGAAAAAAAAACAAATACAATTAAGTATTTACTCACTTATTCATTCAAGTAAGCAATAGTAATTTGAGACATGGGAACAATAGTACTGTGATATTTATCACATTTTGAAAATAGCTTTGTATCAAGTGACTATATAAACTGGTATTTTCTATTAACAGGAGATCAATTTGGTTTTGAAAAATGGGAATAATTTATGCAAATAAACCCTTTAAGACTATAGTAATTTCCTAATCAAAATACATTACTCAAAAACGCTAAGCAAATTATGGGAAAGTAAATGAAGTGAGGTCGGCAGCTGGATTCCAGACCTGACTCAAAAAACCCTTTACTTTCTTTGCTTGAGAGTTCACGCTGGACAGTTGCTATTGGACCATGATTAAGGCTGATTTGCATATAGCTGTTATCTGTTTAGGGTGACACAGTGGGTGAAACATAATGACCAGAATGTGGCCCTGAGTGATTGCTAGTGACTAAGACTTTTTGTAAGAATTCCACCTATTACTTTTGTATTTTCCTCGGTGAGGCACCTAAAGTGTAAAGGGTATGCCCAGACGTTGGCCACAGGATCACCCTATCCCGCACTGATGAGGCCTATGTAGACCAAAATAGGTCTGGTGTCCATTGTTTTTTTGTTCAGAAGGGACTGCTTGGTAGTTCCGGCTAGACTGTCCCTTTTGAAGCATGACCAAGTCTTATTTTCATACAGATTGCCTGGAGTAGCATAGTGTGTGAAAAACAATGGACTAGAAGTTGGCCTGAGCGATTTTCATTGGTTGAGACTTTTTGAAAGCATTCCACCTATAAGCCTTTTGTTTCCATTTTTGACATACACTTGATTCACAAAGAAACATTCAGGAAAAAACAATACTCAAAGGGAAGTACAATTTACATTTTGCAATTTGTGTATTTTATGCACGTCATTTCCAAATGGTTCTGAAAAAGTGGCCATTGCAAGTAGGACCACCAAACAAACGACAGCCAGGTTTTTGGATACCCACAGTAAGCATTCATGTGTCCATTTTGCATGTAATGGATTGCAGTGGAGAGTATTTACATGTTTCTTGGTCATTCTGGAAATTTAACTTGATTTTAACATTTGGTGGCTCACAGGCACATCCTTAATTGTCAGGGAAGTCAAGAGTTTTCCTAAGACATGCAATGCAAATACGTTCCACCTACAAAGTAGTAACCCATTTCAATGAAATCCTATCATTCCTGTTATATAGAGCAACATGACAAATCAAAAAGTATTTTTTTCAAAACTGTAAAACGCTCAAATATAAATCGACATTCACAGCCGGAGAGCGTTTGCTTCGTATTGGTGTGGCGCGAATAGTGAAGACCATACTTTTTGACGGTGGACCCGTGCGGCAGGGAGTGAGGCGAAGGAACGGCCGTGACCGGAGGGCAACATCTGTTTCTTAAAGCGGCATAAAAATTGAAAAAAATTGAAGGTTTCCATACGAAGCATGGAACCGCGCTATGCGGGGAGCGTGTTCTCCCGATGATAAGGATTCGTCTTGATCCTGATAGCTAGGAATAGACTCCAGATATTGTGTACCCTTGTCCTGAGGAAGCCGAAAGAAATTGTGGGCTGAAACGCGACCGCGTCGACAGATATATGAGGAGTCCAATTATTTTTGAATCTAGCTTTAGATTATAGGCGCACATAAGTGAATGAGAGAGAGGTGTGATACCTCTTGTGCGAAGAGGACTACCTTGGAATGTATCACTCGGATTGAGGAGTGTACATTAAAATACGTAATAATTAGGGTTTTGTATATGTTGTATATATTGTGTATATGTATTGTTGTTGTGACAATGATTTATGTTTGACTATTATGTATTTGTTTATGTCTTATATATATTTTGTTCGATGTTTAATTCATGTGTAATCAATTTATGTACCAAAGTCCCGCCGAATGATATGTGTAGCTAACAAAATCATTAATATTTATACTCACAAAATATTGAAAACGTCAGGGTAATTGATGGTGCCTGGGACGAAAATTAATGAGTGATTGATCCCTCCATACTCTTTTCCTTTGTACACCAAATATAAATCGATGGCAAGAGCTGCAGGAGCAGTACCAGCTCTCCTACTCCCAGTTTCATAAGTACCGGCAGCTGCAGCACGCCCTCTCGGCGAGTATTCCCGCTGACACACAGATTCCCAAATTCAACCCCCTCGAGGCTAAACTGTTGATGGGAAGGCTGGGTAAGGGAGCCATGAACCAGATCTATCATTCTCTAGTTATCAATGCTCCAGGCCACTTACCTGGGCTACAGAGGAGGTAGGAGGCCTGGGTAGGTGAGCTCGAGGATGAGGAGTGGTGCGAGGCTAGCTTGACCCCCAGAGAATTGGCTATCCCTGTGCCCCTCCGGTTGGTCCACCTTAATTACCTACACATTACTTCCATGATTCCCCTGCGGTTCCACCAAGCCAGCAGGTTCTCAAAGGCTAACTGTGCTCTCTGTTCACTATCAGAGGCGGATTCCTTCCACATAGTGTGGTCATGACCGGGGTGACTCCCTTTTGGAAGGCAATTGGAAGGGAGTTCTCTGCAGTTCTGGGCCGACAGCTGAATCTCACCCCTAGGGTTGCTTTGTTGGGGTTTCTGGAATGGGCTGAACATGGAATGCATGCTTATTGGGGTGGTAACTCTGGTGGTCAAACAAGATATTGCATGCAAATGGAGGTCCCCCAGCCCCCCATCAGTGGTGGAGGGGGGTGGATTGGTGTGTTCAGCAGGAGTGACCCATATATGAGGATCGAGGCTGCCTCCACAAACACAAGCAGATTTGGGGCAGGTGGTAGGCTTACTACAGACTTGATGTAGGGATTAGCTGATTGACAATGTGTATGCACTTAATGTGTTGGCTTGATAGACTGTGGTGATGTTTGTATCTTTTGTTGTTGCTATAAAATCAATAAAATTGGTTTTAGAAAAACATAAATTGATGGCATCAAGATTGCACATCAATTTCATGGCGTCCACTGTAGAATAGATTTGGTGCACAACAAGAATGGTTTCAGTATTTATTTCCAGTATCACATAGGACAAAGCACAGAATTAAAATGAGTTTGAGATCCTGAGTGAGGCATGAACATAGCCAATAATCATTCATGAAAAATACATTGGGTTTCAACTTCCATTTACTTTTGCGTATGGAAGACAACCCATTCTACAATTCATGTTTTAACATCTCATATCAGAGTCGAGTTCAACATGCACAGAGAACTGGGTAGCACATGGTCTCTCCGAATTAGATCCTGAAAAATTAACTACACATTTTCACACAATGTTCCATTTCACTGTGGAAGCTTCTCAATGTAGCAACATTTTTTAACCTTAACTTTAGTGAGTAGTTTTTGGAGGCACTTCTGCCAGCGTAATACTAAGCTTGCTAATGGCATCTGCAATGATCCTTAAGTAAAAGTTTGCATTTGTGGAGCCCTTAAATAGTTCAAATAAGATAACCAATGTCAGTGTATTAGCTGGTGATCGGTGTGTGTTATTGAAGTAACTACCAACTGGGCATACACATGGTGGTGCATTCCTGGGAGTTCAAGGTCTACTTTTAAGCTTTCAATGCTACTACTTTATCTAAGGGAAAGATATGTCTTCCAGAGTTTGGTTTCATTTATGCCCAGGATTTTGAACACGATCTTGATCTTCGATAAAGTTAATGCCATTTTCTTAACATTTTCAGACTCATCAAACAGAAAGTCACCGAACTCATCCACTTGCCCAACAAAAGAAATAAAAGATAACACTGAACTCAACAGCTTCAGCCCTCTCACAGAAGGGGATACCTATAATCTCCTTAATAAAGTGAAGTCAGGATCCCCGTACGACCCATGTCCGATAGAGACATTAAAATTAGCGGCAAAGACAGTGGCGGGCAAACTGACATCTATTTTTAACTTAATGTACAAAGAAGGATATTTCCCGAGAGACTGGAAACAGGCTTCCATTCTGCCACTATTGAAAAAACCTAACCTAGACGCCAATGACCCGAACAACTTCAGGCCCATTTCCAGATTACCCCTCCCAGCAAAAATAATAGAGAGAAACATGAACGCCCAACTTAACCAGTTTCTAAAACTATCTCAGGCATTGGACCCGACTCAATATGGATTTAGAGAGGGTCACAGCACGGAAACGGCGCTTATCAAATCCACGGACGAGATCAGGTCCACTCTCGACCAAGGAGATAAGGCCGCCCTGATCATGCTAGACCTTTCGGCGGCATTTGATACGGTCCATCACGCCTTGCTGGTGGACCGCTTAGAGGAGATAGGAGTTAAGGGAATGGCCCAAAAACTCCTTGAATCCTTTCTTTCAGAAAGAATTCAAACGGTCAAACTGGACAAATATGAGGCAGAAGCATTCTCCCTGCCTTGTAGAGTCCCGCAGGGGTCCTCATTAAGTCCGACACTTTTTAACATTTATGTGTCCTCTCTGGCCCCCCTTATTAAATCCTTTGGTTTTAATTTGACATCCTACGCCGATGACACCCAAATCATGGTAGCAATACGACCTGAGCTGCTACACGACACCCCTTCCAGACTACAGGATTGTATGAATGCGGTGGGAAACTGGATGGCACAGAACTGCTTAAAGCTAAATTCCAGTAAAACAGAGGTTGTGCTATTCGGCCACAATCCTACTTTCTGGACCCCAGACTGTTGGCCGAACTCACTAGGATCACTGCCATCCCCGACCAGGAAGGTGAAGAACCTGGGAGTTTGGATTGATGATACTTTTAGTTTCAAGGACCAGGTTAATTCTGTGGCATCTACTACTTCGTTCATTCTCAGATCATGTAAAAAAATAATGCCTCTACTTCCTAAAGATGCACAACAAACGGTGGTCACTGCATTAGTAATGTCCAGATTGGACTATTGCAACAGTCTTTACCTCAAGCTACAAGAAGGATCTATGAATAAATTACAAATGCTGCAGAACGCAGCTGCCGGACTCCTAACGGGAACTCCTAAGTATGCATCAATCACAGCATCCATTAAAAAACTCCACTGGCTGCCAGTCAGGAAGCGCACCCAGTTCAAGGCCTTGTGTCTGGTTTTCAAGGCTCTGCAGGGATCAGGGCCTGACTTTCTAAAACAACACTTCCGCTGGTACTCACCAAAAAGAGTACTTCGGTCATCAAATGCCAAATTAGTGACAATGCCCCTGGTGAAAAAAACTAACTGGGGTGGCAGAAGTTTCATTACTAATGCAGCCAAGGCTTGGAATACACTCCCATTACATCTGAGACGCATGACTAACTTGATGGCCTTTAGGAAGGCTTTATAAACTTGGCTCTTCACAAATTAGGTCGCAAATTACACAAATTCAATGCATCTCTGTTAGGTCTTCACCTTAGCGCCAGGACACCTTCGGGTAGCAGCAGCGCTTTACAAATGCAATTAACATTAACATGATAGTTAAGGTCTCACAACCATTAACAGCCATCTTATACTTTGAGCAAATCTAAAATATCTCTTCGGACAAATATGTTTTTTAAATCTGCTTCTGACCCATTGCTTTTGATTGCACTCAAGCACCATGACACTTTACATATGCCTCGCAAGTTAAACCATTGAAAATTAAAATGGCTACATCATTATATTCCTTTACTGTTTCTGGATTGTTATTATATATCTTCCATTGTCTGTGAGATTGTGTTCCAAGATTACCCAATATCATCATATTTGTTTTCACAAGAAATATCTTAGGCATGTGTAAATAAACATAGTTTCCTTGGACATTAACTGTCTTTCTAGGGTAATGAGGGTTTAGTCGATCAGCAATATATAGTTTGCATACATAATTAGACGTACAGACTTTCCACTAATAATGGGTGGGATGGACGAATTTTATTCAAATGACTCGATAGATCACAATAGTATAAATAAAAAGGGGGTGTACAAATACACACATTTGCTCTAAGCTATTTTTGACCATAATGTTACTAACATTTGTTTTTTTGTCCAGTCAGCTTATAAGTCAGCGATTAGAATGGAAGCTATAAGAATGTTGAAGCAATCTATAGTAACCCCCCAATTACTCAGGTTAGCCCACACATTCACTCTGTCAGATGTAGCAATAAATAGAACATTATTTAGAATGTTGGGCGCTCCATTGAAGACAATGTTGGGATGTTGGGAGCTGCACTGAAGACAACGAATTGCCTCATGTCTTATACTAGTTGGTAAGAGCCTTCCACTCCAACATTGCAAAGTTTGTCTTTCTGTTTCTCCCTTTTTCATTTTACAATATTCTACCGTCAGTGAATGGAATGTTCCAATAGCCTCATATTCCTTCTGTTTCATACTATACCAGTTATAAAAGGCACTCTCCCTCGTTATATAACTTGGATTTAGGTACTTTAACAACCGGTGTAGCCCTCATCAGTGTGCTATAAGAATATAATTTCTGCTTTAATAATCTTCACAACACTATCGCATCAGTGGTGTTGAATGTTTCTTAGAGCGTCCTTGTCTATATGAATTTACTTCTTAAGAAACCAGTTTTTTTATATATCAGAATTGGTGTACAGTGAAGTCCTTTTACTCAAGATTCAGTTAATTACCTGATGGCACTTTCTATGTCTTCATCAGCTGGTTTTCATCCTTATTGAGGTACAAAGGTACCAACTCTGTAAGGTTCTACAAATAAAAAGTGAAGCTTTTGCCCCATGTGAGCTCAATTTTTGTTTTTAAATCTTTCTCCAAAATTTAAAATATGATAGTGCACAATTGTCTGATTGCACCATTAAAGTAGCACTTTTGAACAGTGTGCCTACTAGATATTGAGTAGCATGGAGGAATGTACTTCTCACACTTACTTGAGAATCCATATTGATGTGGCATGAGCTGCATAGTAGGCAGAGGCAAGTAGACCTATTAATCTGCAAAGAATCTCTTTTAAGGCAGACAATTGAACATAATTCAATTTCACATTCCTCATTAACCTGAATCTGCTTGATGTGTGTACTATAGACTCAATGGATTAGCAAAATGGGCATACACCACAGATTCAGGTAAACACCACCCCCATATGCACGTATATTATATGACAAACATACTTTACACAGGAGCCATGAAGGAAAATGCACATTTCAAAAAGTAGTAAACTAAACACACTTGTTATTGTAACCCACCCATTGCGCAGCTTACACTGTTGTCTCAATAGCTTTTTGTATGAGAGATTATGGCATTTACTTTTTATAACTATATCTCATACATATTTGATATAGGAGTAGCCTTGGTGGAGATTAGTATTCAGTGCATACTTTTAATATCATAGTGACGCAAAATACTAAAGCATTTTCTAATATGTTTATTGCCGGTCCTGGTTTTGTAACTGTGCGCGCATCTTTGTAAAATAGCTGCAATGGGCAGTTGAATCTGTCAGTGCTCTTTTATACAAGTATTCTCAATGTCACTCACACACAATGCTTGTTGCAGGGATCAGGTCCTCACTCCAGGTGCATAGCTCCTGCCGTGCACCACATCAAACTACTTCCCCTTTGGTTCTGATAAAGTTCGACTCAGCAGGAGCAAAGCCTACAGGGGCAGGATCAAAGCCAAAACTGATTTTAGTTCCTTTCTTCAGGCGATGGGAATTTAAGGCCTTTGCAGCTTTGTTGTTCCGCGCTGTGTGTATCTGTAATACGTTGTGCTTTTTTTTACGAAAGGAATAAGTAACCTTAAGCGCTGGACTGAAGCTTTCTTTTAGCACCTGTAAAATCCAGTTTTGCAACATCAAATGGCATTATCCCATGTGATATTTATCAAAAATTCCCCACAAAGTATTGTTTCAAGAGCCCACACATTGCTTACTATTGGGACATGTAAAACGCGCTTGCATCTTGTGGATTACATGTACCAAAGCATTGTAAATCGTCTCTTAGACGAAACCCATATGTAGTTTGTTGAAGAACTAAGATCTAATTTAATTTCCCATAATTCTCTATTCTACATTTTAGAACTTTTTCACAACTTTAATTTGTTTATTCAAGTTCTCTGCTAGTGTGTTGCCTATTAACTTGGAACTTGTGGAGAAGTGTGGCTCAATGGTTAGAGCGGCAGACCCTGATGCAGAGATCTGGCCCGGGACCAGGGTTCAATTCCCACCTCGGCGGGTCTTGGGCTCAATTTCCTCGGACCTGATAATTCTCGCCTCGGTGCCTATTCTAATCATGGGTCCCACTCTGCAACTCTGGGCAATAGCTTGCTTAATCTCCACAACGGCCCCAACAGCGCTGGGATGCCTGGCTTCACCCTGGGGGTGCCCAGGAGTGGACATTTCACAGGGAAAAGCCAGGAAGGGTTCCACAGCGGTATGCGTACAGCGCCAGGACACCCCTTTGGGGGTATAAGTGCGCTTTACAAGTACAAATTTCATTTAATTAACTTGGAATCCTGCTACTGGAGTCATTAATTCTCATTTTCCTTTCAGTTTAGCCAGGATATGATGGGTCTGTATGTAACAAAATACCCACAATTAAGAGACGTATTATTAAGTACACGTTTCTAATTCCTTATTTTGACCTTATACCCTGTACCTTCTTGTAACCTGTGAGGGTTGTTGTGCCTCTGTTGTTTCCTGAACATGTCATTATGTAAGCCCCTCTCCATCACCTTTTGTTGCTTGATATATTTCAAAGACGAGTTTTACTGACAGTTCTCTGGTTCAAACGCCGCACACGAGTTCGTCATAGCTATTTTGACACTGGTGCTTTGCTGAAGTGTGTAGTTTCTTATGCATAGATTTTCAAAATATCCATTGCCATGGCTTTGTAACAGATTGGTGAACCGTGAAAGGTGCAGAAGGGAGCATTTTTGTTTTTGTAGTTCTGTATTACGAATACATCTACATATACTTGAAGAATGGGATACTAAAGAAGTGTGGTCAAATGATGGGGTTAAATGTTGTCTGTATGCATTTTTCTGCTTTTGTTCTTGCTGCATTGTAGTCTTTTCTAACCTATTCGACATGGTTCTATGAAGCAGTCATTTTTAGGTCGAGCATGGGCAGCACATGCGCTGCTCTGCAAGGCATGCTGTATAAGAGTATGGACTTGAAGCTCTGCCCACTCTCGCCCATATTTTTCATTGACTTGTGTCATTGTCCCTTGTAAATGCTGGCTTCTTATTCGTTAATAGGCTTGTTAGTCCCTCCTTAGTACCACCTTGTCTTCATTTGTAATCTCCCATAAGGACTGGCCCTTTTACTTCTGTTATTACACTGTAGTCTATAGGCACTATTTTCTTTCATGAGTTTCTCCTACTGCAGGCATAACATGCTTTCCTGCAACATTCAGCGCGCCAAGCGCGCTTTCCCTTTCCAAGCAGCCCCAGACAATGGCGACCGCTTCTTTGAAATGAAATAGGTCTTGCATTTACAAGAGTTTGAGCTCTTGGCATTGTAAATGACAATGCCTGTTATTTATGTGTTACTTATCAAAACGGATAAATAAAAGGCATTGCCATTTACAATGCCAATAGCTTAAACTCTCGCAAATGCAAGACGTATTGCTTTGCAAATGCTTGTTTCATAAACCTTCTGTGTGCCTTCATTTGCTGATTCTGTCATTATGCTGTAGAAATCCCACAATCATATGAAACAAGCACTGAGAAAGTTAGCGTGAACTTTTTTTTAAGGAAGTGAAAGTGTTTCTTCATCGACTGACAAGTTTATGCATGTGGTTTTGTGGAGGGGTGAGTGGGAGAATACAAGGACTAATGATTGGGAAGAATGGATAAATGGGTGACAGTACAGATGGATGAGTGAGTGATGGGATTGGTGAATCAGGAGATGGATGAGTGCATGGACGGGTCAATGGGTGAGAGTAAATGGATAGATGGCTACATGAATGTATGAGTGCATAAGTGCATGAATGAAAGGTTGAGAGAGCGCATGCCAGAATAATGCCGGGGTGACCACTCTCATGGCATGGGTACTGCATAATGCAACACATAATCCCATTATTCAAGCCCCTTGTTTGTGCCAAGGGTGGGCAATGTAGTGCTATGAATGCCTGCAATGGCATCCTAATTAATACCATTGTTCCATGACAGTATTCTGAAAGAAATAGGTTCCATTATGCCATGAGTTTCCAAAACATGCCTATGTTTTCAACCATTGCGCATTCTTCTACATTGTACCCAAGACATGGAACTGCCTCCCTTCCCACATCAGTGCCTTTTCCTCACTTATTGAGTATCGCAAGAAGCTGAACCCCTAGCTCTTCATATAAGCACTCTGGGACTACACACCTACACACCTTGCCCAGTGCCTGGATACCCTCTCGGGTGATTAGTGCACTATGGAAATCAAGATAACATAACATTGTGCCAGCAGCGTTGGAAAGTGTGGTTGCCACTATTAGCACTGAAGCGAGAAAGGCATTTTAAAGAGCCCGATCTCCAGTTCCTCTTCCCAGTGGCACAGCACACAATGACTGGAGTAGTTCTCTTCTAGGATTGTGGGGAAAGTATCACCAACTCCTAGATTTCCTTTTCCTTTAAGGCCAGATTTTTAGATATATTGTTATGTTACCTATTGCCTGGGGTTTCCTAAATAAAAGATAGATCCACTCACACACGCCACATTGCTATAAACAAACTACTCCAATCTTGCAGTATTTGCTTGGTTATCACTGTGACATAGATATTCATAATATATCAAGAAGTATAATTTTTATAGAAAAATAATCCCAATTATGCTGGGAGTGAGCCCCATCACCATAGTTGCTCAAATTCCTCTGCTAGTTTCTATCTGCATATTTAGACTATGTTTTGTTATGTTCCTTCATGACAAGGGAAAAAGGATTTGGTGAGGGTTCGACAGCTTGCCTTGCGACAAGCTCCCGGTCAAACTTGTGAAAGTCCGACCTCCAGAGCTTTCCAGCTGGATGAACCAGAGATCTAGGCCGGCTCGCGGTTGAAGTTGTGCGGCTTGACTCTCGCCGTTGGTTCCTGTCACCTTTTCCACCTTCTGCCTTAGAAACTTTTAAGGAGCTTTTTCTTACGGGGTCCCTCAATACTCTTGAGCAGGCCGGATTCGGTGAGGGTTCGCCGGCTTGGGTTTCCACCAACTCCCGGTTAAACTCTGGAAATAGGACCTCCAGAGCTTTACAGGGGAAGAACCTGGACGGCAGGCCGTCTCGCGGTTGAGGGTCACCGGCTTGGTTGGCCAGGTCGAGTCGGTCCACTTATGGAGCTTTTTTCAAAGTTGCTCCAAACTTCTTCAAACTTCTGGAACTTCTTCCTGAAGTTCCTTTGAGGGTCCCAACGTGTCCAAAACTTACTCCAAAGGTCTGGAAGCTCCGAGATGGTCCTTGAAAAATTTGGGACTTCAATTTCTACAATCCACTTGGACAAAACCCTTACAAATCCACTGGTAGTACTCCAGGCTGGGGATTCTTTGTGGTGATGGTCCAGGTGAGTTCTGTTAACCTGTAGCTTGCACGGAGTCCACTCTCTAGTCTTTTTAAAGCAGGTTTCATCCACAGGGCTGCAGTTCCAGATTGTGCAGCAGGCGCAATCAGTCAGAGTTCAGGGCCTGGTTGGTGCAAATCAAACTTCCAGCATGGACCCTTCCTCTTCCTTAAGTTTCAAGCAGCAGATCTGAGAGGCTCTGCCCCTCTCAGATACTTATTCCAAGTTCTCTAGGTCAAGCAGGAGGGCACTCCTGTCCAATGAGATGCAGGGCAACACCCCAGGGTATGACCACATCCTCCAAAGTGTGGCACTATATTCTCCCAGAGAGCACCATTTCTCCAAAATTCAATATGGCTGTTTTTCCAGCAGAGAGAGAAGAGCTAACTAAACCAGCCTACAATATGGCTCATCTCCATAGTCTCCCTTTCCTTTGCATCTGCAAATTCCTTCCTTATGCCTGCCATCTGGCTGGGTTCCAAGGGTAGGGCTGTAACTGGACCTAACTTACACTATCTGTCCCCTCCTTCCTTTGAATAGTATGTTTTACGACCCCTCCCCTTGCCATAGCATTCCCCTGTAGCAGAACCCTTCTCCCAGTATGGCTCTCTGACCCCAGGGGCTACTTATCACCTCATCAAATCAGCCTGGTTAATCCACTTAACTCTGACCAATCAGGACAGACCACTGGAAGGCTAAATATTGGCTTATAACTTCTTGTCTGTACATTTTAGGATAAATTCAAAAATAGCATATTGTTGGATTTATCAATACCATTCTAGGAACTCCTTGAATTATATTTTTATGGCATCCTAGATGTTAGTTATTCTTTAATAACTTCTTGCCATGTTAACATATGTGGCTGGAAATTTGCAATGGGGAAAATGACTGGGCAATTTTCCCAACATCAGGGCTTATAAAACATCATTTATAAGGACCCTGCCTATATCTACAGGACCCCATACCCCGGGATAGCTAGGATACCAAGGGGAGACTTTAGGGGTTCTGAATATGTAAAAATATTGCAGATCCTCGCTCCACAGTGCTCCTAGCACAAAAGTCGATTTTGGGATGCACTTCCCTACAATGTGGGGAGTGAAATGTGTAATTTCACTAAGCCCAAGGCATATACTACCTATTTTATAAGGTCATCCATATAAACACCTTGCCCCCCACCACTGGGACACCTAGGGTAGGCACTGGGGGTACCTAATATGCCAAAACATTGCAGCTTATTAATTGCTAAGTTCCCTAAACACCAAAGTCGAGTTTGGGCACAATTTGCATTGTAAAAGCAGTCCTACAACACAGGACTGCTTTTAAACTGACCTCAGGCTTCAGCAGTGCACACATGCAAGTGCAGAAAGGGCTTCTGGCCTCTAAACTGCCATACTAGGGACTTAAAGGTAGCTTTGATTCCCCTGCCCTATTATGTACTAGGGGCTTATAGGGGAGGTCATGCCAATCATAGAGGTACCCTAACCCATAGTGTACCCTGGTGTATGTAGGTGTTTTCACTGTATTCTAAGTGTGTTTTCAGCATAGCACTGGGCCTGGTTAGGCAGAGCCCAGGGTCAGTCACAGTCAGTTACCACCAGTAACTGTTAGACAACAATGGAGGTGCCCAGGGCACAAGGATGACTTTGCAACATCCCCTATTAAGCAGCACTTTACTTTCAATTATTTTTATTATTTGCCAGCACATTTCTGCATTCAGTTGCAAACTTATTTATCTCAAGTTCCCAAACAGATTGTTGGTGTCGTCTACTGCTAAATTGTTGACTGTCACGAGATTCTGAAGAACTTTGATTCCTTTCCCACATTAAGACAATTATGCAAGGCCCAGAAACATGGCTGTTTTAGAAAGCATATTATTCCTTTGCTGTGGAAGGCAGCTCCTCTTTAGCAGCAGGACTCCTCAGGGTTTGTGAGCGATGTATAAAGTGTTGTAAACATAACAAGATGGACCCAGTATGTGGGATGGGGAAGAGGGGCTATTGGATGCTAGCACCAGTTTTATTGTTACAGATATCATACACACACACATATACAACCACATACACACTCACACAAGCACATAAACACACACAGAATTATAATCCTATAATTACATTTTCAGAAGAAGAACTTTCAGAGTCTTTCCTAGGATCTTTGTAAAATAAAATAAGATTAAAAAAAGCATTGTGAATCCAGTGAGTCTTGCCATTGTGACCTATTAACTTTCCCAATGGTTTGCTTGTTAACTCCGCTGCATGGCATCTCTGATGCTGTACAGTGTAAATTAAGTTTTTTAAAAAGCCTTTGACACAGCCACCCACATCATTTTGTAGGCACATGCATCAATCATGCGTGCACCTACAAAATGATACAATGATACAAGCAACAGGAGAAACCCGTAAACCCAGTTGAGACCTGGGTAATTTATAGTATCAAACAGCATCTCACGGAGGTAACAAATCAAGATAACTTAATTATAAAGAAAACAACATGAGGCACAAGGAACTGTTAAATATATCTTTAGAGATAAGGAAAGACAGGGTTTAGAAGAAAGTCAAGAGTGAACTGGCCATCAATTGTAAATGTTTGCGCCATATTGTGGGTACCTGAAAAAATTCCAAGGGACCTGTAAGGTAAGTAGAGAAGAGAAGGCTACAATTAGCCAAGGAGCGGGCATAATGGGGGGACAATTCTGTCCTAGGATACCCCATCAAGAAGTAAATGGCCCTAATACACTCACGGTATGAGCAGGTCCTGGCAGCGTGCCAAGTTGTGGGACTGGTGTGTGCACAATGGGCACCAAGCGTAGGGAATTCTATCCATATGGAAGGTCAACACGATTCACAGTGTGAGCAGGACTGCTCACATGAATGATTATTGTGTACAATTGATGGCCCAGTTTCGCTCTGGACTTTCTTCTAAACCCCTGTCTTTCCTTATTCTTAGGCAGCAATCATTCTTTATGTAAATATTGCCCTGATGATGACCTCAATTTCGGAAGGTCGAAACGCTGTTGATAAACATCGGCAGATTTAAGGATCATAATTTATGACATGATTTTGTTAAATAACATTGAATCAAGGAATATTCATGTATAATATTTAATGAGTGACAGTCAACCGAATTTATTTAGATTCAGAGACCCATAAAAGTGCATAATAACACATCAGATTTAAAAAATGATCAGTATAAAAATATAAATTAAATAAATAATTAATAAATATATATATATATATAATATATATATATTATCTACTGGCGGTCGCCAGTAGATAGTTATAGTTAGGACCTATTTTCCATAGGAAATTTGCAACATTCTATTTCCAATAACTTTGGCGCCGGTTGACGAATCTTCGTGAAATTTTCAAAACTTATGGCCCGCTCCGGTCCGCTCCTATCTTGAAAGTTTCGGGGTAATTCGTCAAGCGGGGGCCTAGAAAAAAGGGGGGTCCCAAAACGTGTTTTCCCCATGCAATTTTCCATAGGAAACTTTAGACACGGCTACAGCCCGAACTGCTGAACGGAATTACACCAAATTTGGCAAAGAGGTAGTTCTTGGTTCAGAAAGAACCCTTTTTGTTAGTAGTTGCTGAGAAAATCAAAAGTAAAAACACATATATATCTATGGGCACGGAGGATCCGCGCACCCTTCCGATCACGAGCTGTATGCCAATTGGCTGTCAACACTCCAAACCAGGAAGTGTTGGCAGCCATCTTGTGCCTCGGTAGAACCGAGGCACAAGAAAAGAGAAAAACAAGTGCGCAAAACACAAAAAGGGGGCAGGGTAGAAACCCCCTGACCCCCTAGGCCTGCTCAGGGGGTCCCACAAGGACCCCCAGGGGCCCCCCAAAAATTTTTGGGGAAAAAAATCGGCGGGATGCGCTAAGGATGCGCGGATCCCGCCGTGAAAAAATAAAATGAAGCGCGGGCTCCCGCGCTTCGTTGTTATTTGGCCCTTGGGTGGGCCAAGTCTTGGGGGCATGCGGGGGTTTGTTAACATATTTTGGGGGGGCCTCTAAGGCCCCCCCAAGCCCCGGGGACCGCCACCCCCTGGGGCTTTGATTTTAAAATGGTGCGGGAGGGCACTCGGCCCTCCCGCAGCCCCGGGGACTTCTTTTTTTAATTTAATTACCTGTGTGGGGGGGCTTGAGCCCCCCCACATGCCCCGGGGACCGCCACCTCCCAGGGGCACTAAGAATTTTAAATCGGACCCCCGAAGCCCCGGGGACCACCACCTCCCTGGGGCTTTGAACATGTTGGGAGGGGGGCCGCAGGGCCCCCCTCCTGGAGCCTGTGATGGCCCTGGGGACCACCACCCCCCAGGGCCGTCTCCTGCAGTGTCCCGGGGTGCCTACCCCCGGGACACTGCTGTTTGCTATGACAGGGCGGGAGCCTCGCGGCTCCCGTCCTGTCATAGCAAACTTGCTTTGGATTTTGGAAGAGAGAGCAGGAAACCTGCTCTCTCTTCCAAAATCCAAAGCAAATTGCTTTCCACACGGGGAGCTGCATCTTAGCAGCTCCCCATGTGGAAAAGCAATGCCGGCTCCCGAGGGACGCGGGGAGCCGGCGGGACCGTGGGGGATTGGGGACCCCCACGGTCCCCAACGGAGAGGGCCAGCCCCGGGGATGGGGTCCCCGGGGCTACAAGTGGCCCGGGAGGGGGGCCACATGGCCCCCTTCCCCAAAATTTTTAATAACATTTTTTTTTTTTTTTTTTAAACAAAGGCCGGCCCCGGGGGATGGGGTCCCCGGGGCCATAAGTGGCCTGAGGAGGGGGGCAACGCAGCCCCCCTCCAAAACATTGAAAAAAAAAAAAAGGGCCATGCCCCGGGGGATGGGGTCCCCGAGGCCGATTAAGGCCTCGGGAGGGGGGCCACGCGGCCCCCTTCCAATTTTTTTTTTTTTTTTAAACAAAATAGGGGGCAGGCCCTGGGGGATGGGGTCCCCAGGGCCAATAAATTAGAAAAAGAAGGGGGGCCACACAGCCCCACTTCTTAAAAAAAAAAAGGAAAAAAAAAGACCGGCATCGCACCGGAGGCCACGCCCCCTTCTTGCAGCACTCTGCAAATGCGCCCCCTGGCGCATTTGCAGATGGGGAACGAATTCCCCTTGAATACTGGGGGTCCCTGGGGGCCAACTAGCCCACCAGGAGCCTCCAGTTTGCGCGAGGGGGCTGCGTTGCAGAGAGGTGTTCTGAGGCCACGCCCCTTTTTACACCTCTCTGCAACGCAGCTCTGTGGCGCTTAATGGAGGTAGCTGGTGGGCTAGTTGCACCCCAGGAACCCTCAGGATTCAAGGGGAGTTAATCCCCCAACTTAAAACGCGCCACGGGGCGCGTTTGCAGAGTGGTGAAGGAAGGGGGCGGGGCCTGAGGTGACATGTGTGCAAACACGCCCTGTGGCATGTTTTAAGTTGAGGAATTAATAACTCTTTAATCCTGATGGTCCCTGGGGGCCAACTAGCCCACCAGGTACCTCCAGTAAGCGCCACGGAGCTGCGTTGCAGAGTGTTGTAAAAAGGGGGGTGTCCGCTGAACACCTCTGTGCAAAGCAGCTCTCTGGCGCATACTGGAGGTACCTGGTGGGCTAGTTGGGCCCCAGGGACCCTCAGGATTCAAGGGGACTTAATCTCGCAATTTAAAACGCGCCACGGGGCGCGTTTGCACACATGTCACCTCAGGCCCCCCCTCCCTTCACCACTGTTTAAACGCGCCCGTAGCGCGTTTTAAGAGGTAGTTTTAATCCCCCTGCCCTATTATGTACTAGGGACTTACAGACGATGTCATGCTAATCACAGGGGTACCCCAACGCATAGTGTTCCCTAGTGTATGTAGGTGTTTTCACTGTATTCTAAGTGTCTTTTAGCATAGCACTGGCTCTGGTTAGTCAGAGTCAGTTACCACCAGTACCCGTCTGAAAAAGTTGTGGGCACAGGATGATTTTGCAACAAGGCCTCTTTCTGCTCCTCTGTTGGTTCTTTCTGCACATCTTTTGCTTCTTCCTGCACTTTTCTTCGTCTTTGTGGACTTCTGTTGCTTCTTTCTGCATTTCTTTTGCTTCTTTCTGTGCATTTTTTCTTCTTTCTTCACATGTCCTACCTCTGTAGGCATAGTTAGAAACTAGCATTTAAAAAACCTTTGAAATTCACTTAAGAAACCATAGGTTTCAGGCACGTTATAGTTAGAAATTAGCATTTAAAAAACCTTTGAAATTCACTGAAAAAACCATAGGTTTCAGACACGTTATAGTTAGAAATTAGCATTTAAAAAACCTTTGAAATTCACTGAAAAAACCATAGGTTTTAGGGACAGTTATAGTTAGTTGGACATTTCACTCGTACAAAACCATAGAAATTCCCCGTTATAGTTAGTTCAGCTAACTATAACTCGCGCCCATAATGCACTGCTGATGACGTCACATATTACATCACTCATGACATGGTCAGTGACATCACTCATGACATCACTGATGACATCTCAAATGACATCACTGATGACATCAATCATGTGATAATTTGATGCATCTTCTCACACCCTAATATAACTTTTGATACACCCACTCTAGATTACAGACTGCCATTCTCAAAACCATACACACTCCAATACCAATAACTACATACCCACTCACTAATTCTTAGGTCTACACACACACACATCTACTCACTCACCCGTACAGTCACTCATACTTAGTCACTCAGTACAGGACTATCATATGCACTCATACACCTATATAAACACTCACACACCGCCACTCATCCATAGAGGTACTCACACACCTAGTCAGTCATACAAATAATTTTTCAAACTACCCTTTACTCACCTATACAGTTATACACACACCAGCTCACTTACTCATACAAATACTAGCACATTCTTACGCTCTTATACAATAACTGATACAAGCACACACGCATCCATACAGCCACTCTCACAATCACACACTCTCACTTATAGCCATTTAAATACTCTAACACACATATATACTGCCTTTTACATATGTAGTTACTCGCACATGTACCACTGAGATATACATTCACTCACTAACACACCCATACACACTCACCCACCCAAGCAGTCCATCACAGATGCACTCTTGAAATCATGCACCCAGTGAATCACCCACTCACACATCTATGTACAGAGTCACAAACACCCCACCCACACAAACACTCAGGCACCCATACAGATACTCAGAGAACCAATCAATAACCCATATAGACACTCATGTAGCTATTCGCACATCCATGCATCCACTTACACACCAACAGACAGACGGATACAGACATTCACACAGTTTAGTCACTAACCCATGCATTCAGTAAGATACGTTTAATCACTCACTTGTAGAGTCACTCACGCACGTACTAAATCATCCATTCAGACACTTATACACCCACTCATTCTTCAATACGCCTTTCCCTATATATATTAAACATATTTAAACTTTACAGAAACACACATTCACTGGATGATGTCATCAGTGATGTCATTTCAGATGTCATCAGTGATGTCATCAGTGATGTCACTGACCATGTCATGAGTGATGTAATATGTGACGTCATCAGCAGTGCATTGTGGAGCGCGAGTTATAGTTAGCTGAACTAACTATAACGGGGGAATTTCTATGGTTTTGTACGAGTGAAATGTCCAACTAACTATAACTGTCCCTAAAACCTATGGTTTTTTCAGTGAATATATATATATACATACATTTCTCAGCAGTATAAATAAGACAAAAATAATGGCAATTGGAAATGTCGAGTTAGAATAAGCCTAAGTAGAATCTAGAGAAGACCCGGAACACCATCTCAGGAAGCCAACATTTCCAAACACATTCCAGACTTCAGTAAATTTATAAAAAAAGATAGTCACAATCACAAACGTTGCACTTACTTAAAAAGAAACATACAGGGATACCACCGCAATCAACTTGTGTCACAGATGGACAAAAACCTCTAACAATAACCTAGAGTAAGCTCTCGTAAGGCCCGCTATGCCATCCAGGCAACTAAGGCTGTGACCTAAATTAAAAGTTCCCCAGAACATTAGGTTTCGCTAGTGTTTTAAAGTGCGCAGTGCATGAAAAGAATGAGAAAAATACAATTTAAACCAATCTGATTTTAGTGCCATACTGGTCACACCTCTAAAGACAGTTTACCCCAACAGTTTTTTGTCTGATATACCACATTGAACGTAAAACGTTGGAGACTGAGTACACAACACTGGGCCTAGGGTCTGACTTGCACATCCTCAGGGCTAAATGGCGATTCTCTAGGTGGAGGAGATGACAAAGAGGGACAATCCAACGTGAATGCTGTTTTGCATAAGCAGTGCAGAAAAATGGCATCCCATAGGGCATAGTTTTATGGAGATAGCAAGGTTTTTTCTGCATGTGCCAGTAAAAACATCCAATGGGAGAGTTCCAAGCCTAAACTTAATAAACGGGGATCTCTCCACAGGAACACTCACATAGTTCATATAATCCTCAAAGCAGGAACCACACTTGGAAGATGGATGAAAATCAGACAAACTGCCCGAAGGAACAGCCAAAATGCTATTGCAAAAAACAACTTTCCAATAACTCGATTTAACAATTTCCCTGGCATTCTTGGGCATGGAAGGATATTCTGCCCCTATTCAGAGAGGCCAAGCTTAAGCAACCACGTTTTTATATGGGATACCCTGGGTATCGTAAGTGCCAGACGGTTATCGACTATCTCACTGACATAGTCTCTATGTGGGGCTAGTTCCTCTGTCAACCAGAGTCTTATCCAGTATAGGATAGGTTTCAGACAAGCTATGTCAGAGAGATAGCTGAGGTTTAGATCAAACCTCAGAGGAAGTGACGGAGCGCTTTTTGATAATCTCAAGAGGGATTTGATAAAAGAGTTTTTGCCTGTGTCTAATGAATCGAGATTGCAGTAAATCCGCAGGTCAGCCCCCATATAACGATGCCCCACAGGCTTGGGCCTTATAAATTTCTACCGCTGGGGAAATAGGATATGCAGCTGCCTTGTTAACAAATCTTAGTATTAACCCAGCTCTATGCTTGAGAGTTTATGCACTTTTCCCAATCTGGGACACCCTTTTCTGGGAATCACTCAATCTAACACCTAGGTAATCAAATTCATCCACTCTTTCTATTTTAGTGCCTATAGAGCCAAAGTCCCACTGATTTTTTTGCGATGACTAATTAGCATAACCTTGGTTTAATTGCAATGAAGTTCCAGACCATAATCCCGACGGAATGAACTGAACTTCCCCAAAAGGATGTTTAATCCAGACAGGGTTTTGGAGAGGAGAGTGTCGTCTGCGAAAAGCAGACACAGCACTCAGACAGCCATTTTGGGGGAATTGTTTTGACAGTTTGCTAGGGAAGGGATGCACCCATCAATGAATAGAAAAAATAGAGTGGGTGCCAGTACACACCCTGTGTAGATGTGTTGGTTCAGGGACAGTAAGCCATGTGGAACCCCTATTTTCCCGAGGACCTCGCACAATTTACTCCTCAGGACAAGGTCAAATGCCGTCCACAGGTTGCCAAAGGCGACAATTAGGGACCCCTGTTCAAAGTCAACTAATTTCCACTTTACAGTCAGAAAGCGGAGAACCTGATTCACTGTACTGATACCCGGTCTGAAGGTGCGACCTAGATGTACAGGATGTACGTGTTATTCTTATATCATAGTTGTTTTTGCATTATGAAGCTCACTGTCATTGTGATATTTGCACAGGATTTTCTGTAGCCAAGAGCGGAAATCACAGAACTTATTGAACCTAATCCATACAAGGAGACAGAGACTGATCTTGATACACTTAAGGTTAATTAATATTTTGTAATATTTGGAATTCCCTTCTAGTGGGCGTTTTGTGTGTTGCCTGGCACAGAGTGGTGAAAACATGGTTCTGGGACAATGGTCTGCATGACGTAAAACCTTGCACCCTTGTATACACCTTTTCATCTCATTCTCTCTTTATAAGTGGGTAGAGATTAAGACGCACATATATGTACATTTATGGTCTTTGGTTATATAAAGTAACATTCTTTTCTATCGAACGAGATAGTATTTACATACTCTTTTGAACTACACTATGCCACATGAAATTGCTTTTAAAATAAGTTTTTTGCACCTAATGGTGGGTGAAGGTACTACAATTATTTGTACCTGGATATATTTTGATGTATGTTTATTTATAACTTTCGCCCTAAGGAAGTCGGAGGCGAATGTGCCACTACAACGAAACACATGTTGGCTGTGTAGAGTGTATTATTTCTGTTCATGAACTGATGTAAAGAAACAAGGACTCACTGAAACACTTGTGGATCCAATAAACAGACAATGGAAGCATAAAACCGAAAACATCACAACTCCTTTTTGGACGTTAAAATTATTTTTTATTTTGAGTGCTCAGGACAATCCTTTGTATAATTTTCAGCCCTTTTGTTTGGGTTATATATTTGGGTTGTTAGGTAGCCGACTCCGCCCCAGAGCACCAAGTTGTGGAATGACATTTGGTTACATTCCCCTGACACATTGTGGAGAGCGCCCGATTGTCTGGCTACTGGCCTTCTTTGAGTAGTGTTTAATTGTTACCCGGTGAGACATTGTTTGATACTGCAAAATGGTACAGGCACTTTTTTTTCTTTTTATTTACCAATCTGAGTTGGAAGCAAAACGGGAGGGATGGAACCAACATTGGAGGCTGCGGGTTTGGGGAGGCATTGGGGAGAAGCACATGAGTAAGTGCAATAGGTAGGGGGTGGCCGACAGAGAGCAACACGGGGGAAAGAAGTACAAGAGAGAGACAGCTTAAAAACACATGCGCTCTCATGGAGTGCTCAACATAAAAGAAAAACGTACTGCTTGAAAAGCAAGAAATGAAGCAGAGATGCGAGCCAATCAAAGCAATGATAAAGATCTAATGCACCATGGGAGAGACAAACACGAGAACCTATTCCTGATATCTCACTCATCCACATTGAGATGCTGTGTAGAAATAGGGCAGTCCTTTTGCTGTGTGATAATTCCACTATACTTTAAAATAGCCAGAGGCAGACACAGAACACTAGTACTAAAGGTCCAGTCCAGAAAGCTTTTATGCATGAGTAAGCATATCTTTCTACTAGAAAACCAGCAATATACAACATGTGAATTACAATTACCCTCAGAAAAATAGATACGTGATTTGGGCCTAAAGTACCCATGTTAAAGCTGCAGATCCTCATCAGAAAATTGATTAGGCAGTAAAGAGGTTGACTCAACAGTTCTGTGGGTTCTGATTGACTGCCAAAGTATCATTCATTTGAAACGTTTTTAAAGAAATGAGCAAGATTTAAAGTCCGTTTAGTTTTTAAAATGAAATCATTTATTGACAATTTTAAAAATCTTGATCCAAGGCATACTGTTCATACTTGGTGGATTTCCGGTTGCATTGAAGGGTGATGTGCTAGGCTCTCTAGGACCCAGTGCAGGTTGGGCTAGTGGCAACTGGATACACTGCAGTATGATGGGTCAGTCTTCAAAGGGTAAACTAGAGTGTTGTGGGGTTTTGTCCTTTGGCTGGTGTTCAGTGTGACTGATAATGCTGTTAAGATGTAGTACAGTCTGAGAGAGGTGGGCAAGCCAACAAATTAATAGAGAGTGCCTAGCCAAGTGTCAGCTCTGGCTGTAAGAACCCTGCATGAACCAAGCCTTGGAAATATTAGGCATGTAAATCATGCAACAAGCATGATACAATATGATAAGGTGTCTTCAAGTTTAAAAACAAGTGTATTTCTTTAACATTTGGACGCGTTTCACCTTAGTTCATTGGATTGCAAAGTATTTATTAAAAGAGAGTGTTTTTAAACATCCCTGCTCCCACGCTGATGACAATATTATTGGTGAAATAAGATGCCTGTGAGTTGTCATCTATGGGTAAACTAAGGGCCAGATGTACGACCCATTTTTGCATGCGCAAACGGGTTTGCGAACCCGTTTGCACATGCAAAAACCTATTGGGCCATGTATATAGCCTATTTAGCGAGTCGCAATTTTTTTGTGACTTGCTAAATAGGTTTTGCGACTCGCTATTTGGAAGGGGCGTTCCCTTCCGAATAGCGAGTCTCAAAACCATGTACAAATGTTTTGCGACCGCAATTACGGTTGCAAAACACTCGCAATTACCACCTACTTCAAGTAGGTGGTAATGCATTCGCAAATGGGAAGGGGTCCCCAGGGGACCCCTTCCCCTTTGCAAAGGCATGCAAAATTATTTTTTAAGGGCAGGCAGTGGTCCCTGGGACCACTGCCTGCCCTTAAAAAAGGAAACGAAAACGTTTCATTGTTTTTTTAAATGCATCCCGATTTCTTTTAAGAAAAACAGACTGCATTTAAATAAAAAAGCTGCTTTATTTAAAAGCAGTCCCAGACATGGTGGTCTGCTGAGCCCAGCAGGCCACCATCCCTGGGAGGGCTGGCATTCCCAATGGGCTTGCAAATTGCGAGAGGCTCATTAATATTAATGAGCCTCGCAATTTGCAACCCCATTGGGAATCGCAAACAGTGTTAAACACACTGTTGTACATTTCATTTAGCGCCTCACAATTTGCGACTCGCAATGTGTTGCAAATTGCGAGGCGCTAAATGAAATGGTCGTACATCTGGCCCTAAGATTCTTATTATAGATGGAGCAACATTATAGACTATTAAATCAAAAGCAAGAAAGGTTTTGTACAGCCCGCATCATGAACTCACATAGTGGCAGGTGCTCTCATATGTGAGAAATGAACTAAAAGTTGGTTCAATGAAATGACATATTTGCCTAGGATCATACAATTTGAAAAAGCAGGAAAACCAGGATTAAGTCCAGATTTTCCAGATTCACATTGTGCATTTTAGCCATTTCGATGCTTATCTCTTTATGATATCAAATCCTAATGCTTTATTTTCCTTATTAGAGGATGAGAATAGAATGTAAATTACAGGTAGGGTGGGTGAAAAATTTCTCGCACACGGCTCACCAATGTTAAGTTGGCAAGGGAGAATTTGCGTAACCTAGAACAATTTTCAGGTGCTGGATAGCCTCCCGGCGAGATTTCTCTATGCGGGCAGCTGCGGCAGATCGCAACAGTTACCGTTGAGAAAGCTGCGACTCAAGTAGAAAATCTACTTGAGCTGCACAAAGAAGCTGCGCACTCTGGCACGCCGCGTGGTGCCATTCTTGTTGATTTTACAGTGCAGACCAAGCTCCCGGTGCTGAAAAGGAGCACGATGTGCCGACGCCCACCTGCGGAACTCTGCAGAATCTCATTGAGTTATTATGTAACTCGGCGGAATTCCACAAGTTCCACCCACCCATAATTGCAGTCAGAATCTAAATTTTATTTTTACCAGTTTTACATAGCAGAAACCTTCTCCAGAACATAAGAGTGCTGACAACAGACAAGACTTCAAGGCACCTTTATTTTTTCAACACAGGGAGATTAGCTGGGATTCACAGGATGCTGGACCGAGACCAGGATTCCAACCTGATTCCCCATGTTGCATGGTCAGCAGTTGCAGACACTAGGCCACACTGCCTCCTGTAAAAGCTCAACTTGTTTTCGACTCAAGGTTCCAAAAGGACCTCGAGCTGAGCCAGAGCCAGGCTTCTGGCTCCAGCTTTCAGTGACTTTCTCACCTCAACAGTCTGATGGATTTTCTTTTTGTGTGTACTGCAGCCTACTGATTTTGTTCTTGTAGTCTATCGTCGTGAGCTAGTGCCCCTTGGTTAAAATGTTGAGATGCAATAATTTCCCTAAAACAATGGCCAGCTATAGAGACTTTAATATGATAAGGCAATAATGAAGCTGGTCCTTGGTCTAACATTTAGCTGGGCTTTGTCCTTATGTGCAGCTTCAAATTGGTTGAATCCCATATCTTATGTTAATCCATATTTATTGAACATTAGATTCAAACAAATGCAATAATACTGCGAATGGAGTGTATGCAGCATTCATTCCCTTTTACACTTTGTGGTTCGTAGTAGTCATAATGACAACACATATTAACATCTACTATTAACAGCTAATGCACAGATTCAGAAATGCATTCAGAAACTATGCACTCATGGCTGCTTTCCAGGACAGAGGTGTCATATTTGACCAGTGGTCTATGATAACAACCAACAATCCGTTAAATAACATGGCTATTTAAAAAACCAGCTACAAAAACATTCAGATGCTTATTCATAATAGATTAAGTTGAGTATCATTACCTGATGATGTCTGTAAAGGATGAACACACTTTGTTTAAGTCTTGCACATGGTGGTCGACATACATAAATTCCCATTCCATATGCTAAAGCCCCAATCGAATGCTTAGAATGAAAATGGTGCAAGTGTCATGTTACGTCAAATAACACATCAGAGCTGGTAATTAGGATGAGTGGGCAACATATTTGTTATTGAGGTCTAATAATTCATTTGTTGTTGAAGGTATGCTAATTACAGCGAGTTAGAATTGGTAAAGAGGTGACTAAGTGTTGGACAGTCATGTTTGGAGTGGAGCTTTGGGTGCCAGAAAGAATAGGAAAAGGGTGGGAATGGTAAGAAAGGGGAGTATGGGGATACAGGTATTAGAAATAACAGAAATGTTGGGTTGTAAAGAAAGTAGGGATAGTTAAAATGAAGGGAGAAAGGCGGAGCATGAGGCACAGTGACTTAACACTATGGAGCAAGGGCAAGTAACTAGAAGAAGAAGAAAAAAGAAGGTGAGGATGTGGTAGACGGATAGTAGCTTGAGAAGGAGAGAACGGGGATAATCAATGTTAGAAATTGGGTAGCTGGTGACTAGGGTATGAGACCAAGTCAGTCAGCAACCACAATCCTAGTCAGGGTAAGAAACAGGGAACCCTAAATTAACCTGTGCTCACCCTTGGTAGCTTGGCACAGAGCAGTCAGGCTTAAAGTGGGAGACAATGTGTGAAGTATTTGTGCAACACTTCAAACAGTAAAACAGTGAAAACACCACACAAACGAATTCAAATAGAGCTTAAATTAATAAGTAAAACAAGACCAAAATGACAAAAATCCAATAAGTAGAACTTGAGATATGAATTTATAAAGAATAAAGTGAAAGTAGCACCAACAAGCACTAAGCACCAACAAGGGACATCTGGTCGCGCTGGACTGGGACAAAGTCAAATGTTCAGGCCGATCGGGATTGAGCGTGAGCCAGCTACAGGGACGAGGTTGGGCCCATTGTGCCAAAGTACTTTAATCCAGGCTGCATTGGCGTCAAAGATCCTGTCTGACGGAGAGGCTGCAGAGCGCAAAAGGGGCAATGCACCTATGTCAATCCACACGTTGGCGGTGGTGCACTGGTCCTGGCCATTACAAACTAAAGGGGTAACCCAAAATATGTCAAAGTACCTAGGTACAATGTAGTAAGGACAAAAGCTGGTCCTGACGTCCCTCATTAGAAAAACCAAAGAGGCTGTGACTCTTGAAATTAATTAGCTAAGTCACTGAGGTTTACACATAATTGTTACACAAGAGAGAAACAAAAACTCTTCAAGACACACCAGAGAGAAAGACACAACTACTGTATTATAGAGACAAAATCTTATTTATATTCTCTTATTATGAAAATAGCAAAGTCAATAAAACATATGAAGGTATATCAATAAACAGTCGCTCAAAGACGAAGTGCAAGACAAAGTGCTCATGTGCGAGGTGAGTGAGAGAAGGGGAAATTAAAAAAGAAACAGTTTTAACCTCGGGTCTCTCCGCGCGCTTGTCAGTCTCTGACAGCTGCCGTCCGGATAAGAGCGTCTGTATTTTGCCGCAAGGCCGGCCAGCGAGGTACATCACGTTCTTCAAACTTGAGCATGCGGTGGGTTTTTGTACCGGGTGAGGCAGCCTGCGATGTAGAGCACGGGAAGATTGACTTAGCTATTTTCATAGTAAGAGAATATAATTAAGATTTTGTTAGCTTATTCATTTCAAGAGTCACAGCCTCTTTGGTTTTTCTAAGGAGGGATGTTAGGACCACCTTTTGTCCTTACTGCACTGGTCCTGGTGGTGCAACAGCGATGATACATCAGCTTCGATGCGATGAGGAGTTTCAATGTTGAGGGTTTCGTCGAGGGAGATGCGAGGACTTTACTTGAGAGTGTCATGCAGTGGTGGTTCCGAGGCGGAGCAAAGGCTCCAAGCTATGCAAATGCGAAGACATGCCGGTTTCTGAACCGCTCAAACAGGAGTGATGCACCAGTTCATATCCACGCAGTGGCGAAGATGCATTGGTGCTGGCCACACAGTAGAAGCGATGCACCAACTGCTTCTCTGCAGCAGCAATAAAGTGTTAAGCAAGTAAGTACCTTAGGCCCACTTCCAAGAGTCCAGGACTGGGTTGGCACTACTTGGCAGGGCAAACTCCCAGATGGCACAGTCCAGGTGCAGAAGCAGGAAAGTTGGAAATCTTTTATGTCTCTGAGACTTCAGATCAGGTGGCATGTCAGCTAGCCCTTGGAGTCACTCTGGGTTTCAGTGATGCAGGTCCAGTCCTTCTCACCCAGGCAGGGGAACAGTAGCCAGCAGGGCAGCACAGCAAGGCAGGAGTCCAGCAAAGCAGCATTTCAGCAGAGTGGCAGTCCTTCAGCAGCGCAGCTTTCCTCTTCCTGGCAGAGTCTTCACAGGTCCAGAAGTGTACTGACTTATTGTGTCAGAGGTCCAGTGCTTATACCCAGTTGAGCCTTTGAAGTGGGGGAGACTTCAAAGACAGGTCTTTGAAGTGCACAGAGGTCCTCCTTTCCTGCCCTAGATCCAGATGCACTACAGGTTGGTATACAGCCCTTTGTGTGGGGACAGCATACAGCCTATTCAGGTGTAAGTGTGAGGCTGGATCCAGATCCTCCCTCCCATCTTCCCAGGATGACCCATCGTCACACCTAAGCTCCCATTGTGTGAGCTGTCTAGGAAACACACACAAAGCCCAGCGGTCACCCTCCCCAGATGTGCATCAGAGACAGGGAGCAGGCACTAAAAAGCTAAAGTAAGAAAATGCTAACTTTCTTAAAGTGGCATTTTCAGAATTGCAATTGAAAATCCAACTTCACCATAAGTTGTGATTTTAAATTGTGACTCCAGAGACACCAAACTTTGAAAGTCTGTTTTTTCACAATTGGGAATTACCCTCAGAAATTGTAATAAGATAATCACAATGCTATCCTATGGGAGAGATAGACCCTGCAGTAGTGAAAAATTAATTTGTTTTTTTTTACTACTTGAACATATAAAGCTTAAAAGTACATGTCCTGTCTTTTACATACGTTGCACCCTGCCCTCTGGGTTGTCCATGGCCTACTTTAGGGGTAACTTATATGTATAAAAAGGGAAGATTTAGGCCTGGCAAGAGGTTTATTTTCCAAGGTCAAAATGGCAGTGTAAACTGCACACACAGGCTCTGCTAAGGCAGGCCAAAGCCTTGGGTTAAGGGCTACTTAAGTGGGTGGCACAACAAGTGCTGCAGGCCCACTAGTAGCATTTAATTTACAGGCCCTAGGCGAAGTGTGGTTCACTTTACTTGGGACTTATAAGTAAATTAAATAGGCCTTCGGGTGCCCCCTGAACTACTAGGAATTGATCCTCTTCCCGGGTTCTCCGGCACACCGTTTATTTCCCGGACCCCGGTAAGTCGCCCGCTCATCCCAGAGCTTCTCCAGTGGTTTCCAGTAGTAGGTCTTCCTTCCCTTGGCACAATTCTACCGCGCACGCTTCCACGCACTGCGGCCCTCCTCCTTGTAGCCTGCGGTAATACACTCGCTCACTGTGCATCCCTTGAGCCACTCGCGTGCATGAGCTGGCGTTCTGGTCTTCCATTAGCCGTACGTGTTTCCCTCCCCCTGCTTCACATCACTCCATCGCAATCAATTTACCAGCTCAATTAATATCTCGCTATTAAGACACAGGTTGTTCTCTCATATATTAGCGCATGCATTTTGTACATACATTTAATGCGTTTTTGATTTAATTCCTTAATTCCTTTTTCAGGGAGCCCTATCCCCTGGCTATCCCTTGTACATACATTTATTGCGCTTTCTATTTAATTCCTTGTTCAGGGAGCCCTATCCCTTGGCTATCCCTGTATTTCCTCTTCATCTAGTGTGGAGTAATCTCGCCTTTCACATTGCTCTATTTTACTGCCTGCTTAATTTAGCCTTATATTAATTTATTAATTTGTATAAGCCTCTTCCTTACATTCATTGTCTCACTGTAATTACTCTTCATCTACTGTGGTCTGTATGACATGAAATCATCACTACCCGGGACCTATGGTTGACACCATGTTCTCTCCCCTTGTAGATTCTACTTGCTCACACTCTTGTCGTCCTGATGATGATCTCAATCAAATGAGATCGAAACGCCGTCGACCTCTTTCTACAACCAAAACTCCTTCATTGCATTAATTAATTGGAGTTTTGTCTACTGTTGTCAATGTGATGTATTTTTAAATGTCACCAACCCCTCACTTCACGCACCTTCACTATTTTTGTTTGAGCACCAGAACTACCTTTTGAATGCAAAAAAGTGATACTTCATTTATGCTGTTAATAAATGTGACATCATTTCAATCGTTGTCCCGTCATATACTGCGCAGCTAGTCCCTCGTGGACTTATTTATTTATTATTTCTGTTTTTCTTGACTAATGCGTGTTCAAGTAGTACTAGCCTAGGCTACCCAAGGACCCTAGTGGCCTTTATAGCACCATTGTTCCTCTCTATAATAAAGACTACCCCTGGTCTGTCTACTGGGGTTCCCTTGTTCTTGATAAAATACTCAGGCTCAGTGTTGCCATATTGCATGAGGACTTCCGTCAGCGGAACAAGCAATGCAAAAGATAAAAATCACTACATTAAGATCTGAGTAGGAACTCAGTGGAAGTGTTGAAGAAGTGGTAGTACAGCAAAATGTCCCAGCAAAAAGGGGATCTCTGGGACCATCTGATAGATGCTATGTGATGAAAGAGGCTAAACAAGAAAAGAGAGGAGGTGATGGCTATAATCCTGGGTAGAGCCCTTCAAATTTCTAATCCCAATAATCAGTTCTCTAATACTAATATGAATCTCTTATTTAACCATGGAGTGATTTTGAGATCTGCTCCTGAAAAGTGAGTCTAGACGATAAAAACGGTTTGAAAACCAGATAATTGCTCCAGAATTGGGACCCTGGACACCCGCCAGCCTACAAGCAAAGGTCTATTGGTCTAAACTGGTATTATTGTAGCAGCTAGAACAAACAGCTAATTTCAGATACACAAAGTTTTCACTGTTTAAGGAGTTGGCAAAACTGGAGTAAGCACAAAAAAGGAGTTAGCACGATTCTGCAAGGGTATGCTATAGGAAAAAAAGGTTGCACCTTCATCCCTCAGTGGCTGGTTGACTGAACTTAGTACAACCCAACAAGCATGCTTAAGTCATTGAAGCAATTGAAAGCAATTCAAAAGACCAGCATGCCACTATGGCACCTGCCTCTCAAATGACATGCCCTCAAGCCCAGTCTAAAAGCACAGGTATGCTGTTTTTCAGCCAAGGTATTCTGCACATTTTCTTTGCATTACTCCATAGAGATGGTAAGATCTTAGATTCCATACAACCTGCATCAGAATCGCACATCTTTGGAAGAGGATGGTAGACAAGTTAGCACTAACATTTATTCCACAGGTAAAGATGTGCAAACTACTTCGAGATTCAACAGGCAAATGGCAGTAGTACACAGTATGAACAGAAGTACCCTACTGAAAGAGAAATAGAATATTATACTTGTGATTATTTCTAAAGTCAAGGGTAAAAAACTTAGAAGGCTTTCTGCTGTAAGGTACTAGATTCTTTCAAACACTAAAAGTGGTTACAATGGAAGTCCATGTTTGTGGGACAGTTATTGTACAATCCTGTCACATGTGCAGTATCTCTTTTGTCATTGTTAAATTATGTCATTAAATATAGATTCCCATAAAAAAGATTTGGTGAGGATATGTTTTCTGTCCGGCATGGTTCACCTTCTTGGCTGAAAGCCAAGAAAGTCTTTAAAAAAATGACTAGCTTCTGAAATATTTTGGGTGCTTAAGACATCATAAATCCCCCAAATTGGATTACTTTAGCTGTCCATTAGCTTTCCAAAAGCATTACCCATGAACTCTCATCTGAACATCACTGATGCTACCTGAGATGATGACAAGGATGATGTCACTGATGACATCATACATGAGATCACAACTAAAGTAGTCAGCAATAGCTCTGATTACAGTTCTACACAAGATCACATTTGAAAGAAATGTTGCTTCTGGACTACACACTGAACCATCAACATGCACAACTTGCACTTACGTCAGTTGATTATGCTTCCATCATAACTGTTGCATGCTGTCTAGGCCAATGGTTCTTAACCTGTGGTCCGTGAGCTCGCGGTGATCCATGAGGTATGTTCAGGTGGTCCACGACTGTTTACTAAATTAAAAATTATTACAAGATTAGTAAAGTATACATGCACAAAAAAGCCAAATGTTAAATTACAAATTTTAAAACAGTTTGTGAATGTGAAGGAGTTTGAAATTGGATGCTAAAAATGAATATGTTGGATTTGTGGGAGCAGTGCAAGTAAAACAACAGAATGCAGTATGGCTACTTGGTGGCCTGAATTGAAGCACTGGTAGTTGTTGCCAAAAAATGGAGCATGCATTCAGAGTAATAAAGACTAAGGGACTGATTACAATCTTTGCCTACGGGATACTCCATCACAAACGTGACAGAATCCCCCGAATTACAAGTCCCATATGATATAATGTAATTTTAGTACTGCGGACGGGATATCCGTCACGTTTGTGACGGAGTAACCCTGTCCGCCAAAATTGTAATCAAGCCCAAAGTGAGTAAGTGAGATGCATATTACTTCAACTTTTAGAAATAAAGTGAAATTTTGAATACCCTCTACCTTCCCATTGAAATGAAACTTCGACTTTTGTATATTTTTTCTTTGTGTATTATATTAGCCCTCGTGGAAAAAGTATAAAGAGAGGCTGAGATATTGTCCAGTAACTTCTCTAACGGTATCCGTCATCAGTCACCCAGTGTGCCTTCATTGTGTTCTCATGTACAATAGTGGTGTCTTCAAAATAAAACCTCTTTGTGCTCTCCCCAACTTCAATATTCTCTCAAGCACCTCGTAGAATCATTCTTCTTTCCCCATACTATTGCCACCCCCTCCAAACTTAAAGCAACACATGCATGGCGCCACTGCGCTCGCTCTGGCCGCAGCGGTAGGAACCTCAGTGTCTCTCTCCCCTGGGCTGCTAGGTCTGACTGTGATTTCTCCTTCCGTGGTGCTCGCGTCTACTGGCCCTGGGGCCTCTCTGCTGGTCTCTTCCCCTCCTCAACAAGTCAGTGCTCCCAGTTTCGTTGTCTTCCTTGTTCTTGCTGATGCTGTACCTCAATTCCTTTCTCTGCTCCGGTGCTGTTCCGCTGTCTGCCCATCTCCCGATGTCTGCGTCCTGCACACCGGTACCTTTCATTGCTCCACTTTTAAACTCCATGCTGACATTCTCGTTGGTTCTCGTCCCACTCACGTAATCCCCTCTCTCAGCCCACGCTGGAGACGCAGTTTTCATACAACCCAGTCCCCGAGTGGCCATATAGGGAGAAGCAGAAACTCCCTCGTTACATCCCCCAACTGAGTTAAAAAAAAGTCCTAACTATTCTATCCCATGTTTCTGCCATCACACTTGGGTCTACCACATTGACCACCCACCTGAATTGAACCGAGGAACACAGCAAATCTGCTGTGAAGTTTGATGTGCTCCATGATTGTTCACAATTAAATGTAATCTTCTCTTGGTACTATGCAGTGCTTTAAATGGAAAAAAATAAGTGCAGGTACTCACCAAAAGGAGCAGTGGGCGGAGTTTAGGGAGGTGCTAAGGTGGGACAAGGGGCGGGGTTACCTTTTTGACTTTGCCAAGGTTGTATGCACAAAATCTGCATGCATTGTTAGAATGTCGGATGTATCTGTCCATTAGTTCTCTCACTAATAACTATATATATGGCACTTACTGATAAGTGTTTATTACTACCCAAAGTAGCCTTTTTTAGCATCCTTAAAATAAGAAAAGATTGAGGAAATAACAGCGAGGTTCTAAATATATGCCTTCTTGTTTGCAGGCAGGTCCTTTTGACCTGCAGGTAACACAAGGCTCTATGCAACAAAAACAGTAATGTTTTGATTTGTTCTGCATTCCGTCCATCAATTGTGTGTCTTTTGCTCAGTTTGTACAGCACACACTATACATGGTAATTTATTTATCAAGATAACCATAAAAGAAATGTGACGTCATCAAATGTTATGCTGTGAAGAAAGGCGCAGCAAGATACTGTAAGGTGACCAGTAGAAGCTCCATAGTTTCTTTTGAGAGTTCGTATGCGTTTGGTATGTGTTTAATTGTATGTGTGCATGTTGTGTGTGTGTGTCTACCGATGGAATGTGTGTGCTTTGTGTCCGTGCTTGTGGTTTTCGCAAGTGTTTGCGTGTGCGTGCTTGGGCATGAATCTTTGGTGCATGTACATCTGTGCAGTATGTACTCATCCGTGTCTGTGCATTATGGTTTGTGTGCATGTATCCGTTACTGTGTTGTGTGCGTCACTACTGTGTTTGCCTACGGTGCGTGTCTATTTGTGGAGTGTGTGTTTTATTTGTGCAACAGTGAAATCGAGCATTTCATGAACATTTGTTTTCAAAAAAAATTTAGTAAAATTTAAGGGTATCCGAAGAGTGTGTTCTTCCGAGTGAGCTGTATTCATTCCTGTGACTCATTCTGAAACAGCAGCCAGAGTTCAGTGCCTTCCTCCAGCACCTACTTGTTTTCTCAACCACGTACACTAACACTTGGCACTTATCCAATATAAAGAAACACGTTTCGTAATTTCGAAAGCCGTGCCTCGTCGTCCCTCTACGTGAGTGTACTCATTCTGGAAGGAGTTACTGTTACTCGTATGAGGCATTATTATACTTTACAGAAAGAACACATTTCACAACATGATAGAGTTTTAGAATGAAGAGGGACTCTGGAAATATAGATCAAGTTGTAATGGTAGCCAGTGAAGCACTTGCTTAATAAGAGCTGAAGAACGGTGCCCTCCGGTGGATCACACACCCAGGGCAGGCCAGCGAGGCCTGTACCCGGGAGGGGGCCGAGACAGGCAGGCCAGCTGGCGCCTGTCCTCAGGTGCGCTTAATGTGCCGCTGTTAGAGAACACTCAGTGGACATCACTCCCACAGCCATAAACCCACTTTTAAATGAAACGCTGCTGGTCAGTGATAACTAACATTTTCAACAACAGAAAAACACAGAAAGCAGCAGCAGGCAAGTAGGCAATTCACATGTGTGGTAGGCAATTCAGATGTGTGCCGATGGTGAAAGCAGTAGCAAACGTTCTTTTGTTCTGTCCACGGAATATTCAATCCTGTACAGTGCGTCCCACCGCCACCCATTTGATTTTACAGCCCCCTCTCAGCCCCACTGTGAAAGAACAATGGATAAGATAACCACTCTGCAGACACACACCCGCTCTGATGACTTCCAAAGCAGCTCACGCTGGGTCCTGGTGACAAGAGCTCCCGTGATTAATTCCCTGCAGTGCTCGTTAAAGGTTGAGGGATGAAAGGAGCGCTGCCTGGGTTGAAGTCAGGTCCCATGAGTACCGGTACTCTCTTCGTTCTAGGAAAAGTGCCGGTACTCAAGGGGGGAAAATGAAAAAGTGCCGGTATTCAGTACCGGTGAGTACCGGCCCATTTAAAGCACTGGTACTATGTCTATCTCCTATATGACAATTAATTAATCCATTGTGCAGCCATTAGCATCATTCAAGGAGACCATGCCGCTAGCATCCTTCCACTCACATATTTATGGTTCTTTCTCAACCATGTTTTCTCACAGGAGCGTCATCAAGACAATTTTGTGGGAAAAGGGCTGGTTAACGGTCGGGACCTTCAATAGTGCCTTTTTTTCTCTGACACTAAGTGCCACGTGTTATAATGCTTCATGTTTTAACTCCGGCATACATAACCTACACATTACTGCTTTGAAATTCGACCTCCTTCTTTCCAGGTTCCGCTGTAATGAAGAAAGGACTGCTCTATAAGCTAGAACATGTTTTGTGGTTACGAGTTTGACAGCCTTTGTTAGTACTTTTGTTAATGGCTGTTTTTCTTCCCTCATACATCCTCATATTTATATGTATGTCTTCAGTTATCAGTAAAAGTATGAATGCATACATGCATGTGTGTGTGCATAACTTTGAGGTGGATACCTAGTGTAATATCGTTAGTCCATCCATCTTTTATTGCAGGCGCCTATCTGTGCACATTAATAGACAACATCTGGATTTTGGAAAACGCCTTTCACTCGAGCATCCTTAAATTAGAGCAAATGATAGGAAACAAAATACCTAGAAAGGTAAGCACATTTATGTTACTTACGATGCCAAGTAACATCTCAAATGTGCAAATTAAATATTGATGGCATTACTTCATCCTGAATAAGTGGTTTGCATTTAGAATGACATTCACTGTCTGCTTTGGTAGGCACTAGCGTGCACTTAAGTTTTTTAAATTCATTTACCTATTTTGAACATTGAGGAGAAATAAATATACTCTGCTGTCTCCCTTTGACAAAGCTTCATAAACAATTGTTGCAACCACAAACTGTAAATTCAGATATGGAGGAATGTTTAATAGAATTTGGATACTACAGGCATATCGAATGCCCTTGTTATTTGTAATGTAATTTATTTTGGCCCTTAAAATATAATCAAATCTAATGAGGAAAGAGACACACTAAACAAGATGATAAATTAAATTGTGTAATTCTAACATTTGTGCGAAGTGTAGCGTAATCATTCAAAGCTATGTTTATTTTATCGTTTTTATTCCTATATTTTCCACGCTGACTGCCTAAAATCATACTCTTGTCATATTTCTGTTGATTTTGTTTGTGTTGGCCTCAGAAATTGTGTTTGGAAGGTCCATTGGTCTGTGGATGTCAGATCGGTAAAGCCTTGTTTTGCTTATAGATTCGATAAAGCACAGTAAAAATTGTGCACTGCAATGCCCTTAGTTAGTCCTACTAACCAGTGTGTGGTAGGTCTCTGTCTGTCCATCCATCCATCCATCCATCCTTTGGGATTTTACTACAGAAAATACATATTCCCCCAGGTTTCACAGGGATGATACCATATCTGTGAAATGTTTTCAATATTTTGCAGCAATTGCATAATTCTTATGAAAATGGATTTCTTCCAATCGGATGCTTAGTCTCAGCTCTATTTCCTTCTCAACTAATTAGTCTGTAGAAATAATGGTGAATTTATATAATGATAGTCAAGTCAAGTCAAAATAACTTTATTCGGAACAAAGACCATAAAGGTTTAGCACACAGACATTGCAAATTAAAATTTTCATATCATTATTGTAAAATCACATAGATAAGACTCTTATGATAAAAATATCATCAATTATAAAATTTCATAGAGGTTAAAATTGCACAGTTAAAAATTTCAACCTTCCTATTTATTTGCTATTGCTCGTACCGCTTTCTAATAGCCATTGCAACTTTGATATAATTTGAGACTGCAATACAGATAACAGAAGTAGCCAATGATTGCAAATAACAAAAGCCATCAATGTAGGTACAAGGCTGGATATCCCTTAGGAGTGGAGCAAAAAAAAATTCCCTTGGTTCTTTGTAAAGGGGGCAAAATAAAATAAAGTGCAGCATGCTCTGAGTTGCTATATTATCACATGGGCAGGGAGTAAGTTTGTCGACCTACCCAGATTGTATTGGGAATACCACTAAAAAGTGCAAAGTGCCTAGACAAAATCTGGTTAAAAGAAATCGTGTCTGTGCATTAATAGTGAAGGTTAAATAAAATTGCTGTTGGGCAAGAAACGAGCAAGAGGGACCTGTCGCCTCAGATTGTGTATGGCACATTGTTGCCCAAGAATAATGTGCCCCTTTTATAATGGCCTTAGCGTTTGTACGAATACTCGCCGGATTATCGAAGTAGTCTCCCAGGCCTATCTCAAAAAGCCTTTCCCTCACAAATCGAAGCCAAGGGATTGACAGTGCACTGTCCAAGTTAATGCAATCTTCAATCACCTCCCTAGAGAACAATAATTCCTCCGACAGCCAGATTTTTGCCCATAAGAGCAAAGGGGCAATGTCAATGCGGTCCTCGACATATTCCATCCCCAGTTCTCGGTGACAAAAAAGTGTGGGGGCACTATTTTGGGTCATTAATAGCCTTTTTATAAACTTGTTTTCCATAACTTGTAGAAGGCGTCTCTTATGGTAGTCCCAAACCCCTGTCCCGTAAGAAGCAACAGATAAACATTTTGCTTTGTATAGGGTAACGAGGTCAGTCACCCACTTGTGGCCTAGCTTACAGGCAAAGCGGAAAAGCCCCTCCACATCCCTACTTGTCTGCTTAACTGTTGCAATGACAAGTGGTTCCCACTTCATCTGGTTGTTAAACATGTTCCCCAAATAAGTAAAGTTATTCAGCTTCTCAATACTCTTGCCCCTTACAACAAAATTTCTAGTTTTTGTCATTTTGGGGCCACACACCATAATATATGATTTTGTAAAATTAACTTTTAGGTCAAGTGCCGACATAAAATCCGTAAAAGCATCGAGCGATTTTTGTAGGCTGTTTGCCGTCAAGGCCATAAGCACGTCATCCGCATACGATAGTAACGGGACAGGTTTCCCCCCAATATGGGAGAAATCAATTTTCTTGCCTAATAAAAATGCCTCTAACCCATTAGTGTAAATCAGGAAAAGAAAAGGAGCTAAAATGCACCCCCTGTCAGACACCTTCTGTGCAGACAATGGGCTTAGTCTTTTCCCCTTGTGGGCCATATCTTATGGCCACGGTGGTATTAGCATGGAGTCTTCTCTCATTAGCGCCCACAATTTTTCCCTGTTAACAGTATCGAAGGCACTGGACAAGTCCATGAAGGCCAGGTGGATAGAACCCTTCCTGGCCTTCGTGTACTTGCCCATGATCAGGGACAAATTGAGGCACTGCTCTGTGGTATCCCCTCCGGAAGCCATATTGGGTATTTGAAATGACCCCCATGGTACTTGCCCAGGCCTCAAGTCGGGCAAGGACGACCCTCCCCAGTACCTTTGTAGTGGCGTTGATAAGGGAAATTGGCCTATAACAGGCGGGGTCATTCCTATCACCCTTTTTAAACACTGGAACCACAATGGCCTCCTTCCATGATGCTGGGATGGGGCAAATCACAACTGATTTGAAGACATTAGTCAACAGAGGTGCCCAGAGGTTGGGATTCCTTTTAAACAAATCTAATGGGACCCCATCAGGTCCTGGAGCTTTCATGCAGATTCTCTTCACTAAGGCTTCATCAACCTCTGCCACTGAGAGAGAGGCACTAAAATGGGAAGCCAAGGTTAAACCCAAGGGCAGATCCTCACTATTCCCCGTTGACTGCAAGCAGTTTGGATTCAATATAGCCTTAAAATGGGATTCCCAGGTGTCTCCCAAAATCAGAGAATCCATCTGCTTCACCTCCTCTGTAAATAAAGGACGGTTAATGATGTCCCAGAAGCTTTTACTGTCTTTAAGGGCACTCGCTCTCTCCAGGTCTTCCCAGGCTAATCTCCTCAATTCCTCTTTCCTTTGGCTAATGGTACTTTTATATAATTGTCTAGCACATTTAATTTGAGTTCTATTACGAGGGCTAGCGTGAAGGGCCATTTTAAGATTCTTATGGGTTCTAGAGCATTCAGCATTAAACCACAGTGCCTCTTGGGGCTCCTTTCTCCTGACAGGGCGGGTTAGTCTCTTAGCTACGTCTGAACAAATCCTTTCAAAATCCCGGACAAGCTCGACAGAGGGGGAATCTTGTTGGAGGCACCTCATAATCAGGACATAATTTGCTTTAACTGTTTCGGCCTCGAATTGGGTAGGATTTATTTTGCCCCAATTTAGTCTTACCCCTTTATTGGGGTTATAATGAATCAGGCGACCCTCACCTATCCCTGCCTGAGTTGTTATACTAAGAGAAACGGTGAGGGGGTTGTGATCGCTTGTAGTATTGAGTACCACCTCGAAGTCACTAACAAGCGACGAGAACTTCTTAGAAATAAACATAAAATCAATAAAACTTTCCCTGCAACCACCCACATAAGTGGGGCACTGGGGTGAGGGGCTGCTAATCAAGCTGTCTAGGTCGTTCTCAATGATGATAAAGTTTAAAGCCTCGCCCTGCGGTGTGTGGATAAAATGCGCCTGTTTGACCCTCTATATCCAGGAGACCGCAGACTCGTTTAGTGATATACACACAAGAGGTACAATTAAAATCCCCCACCCAAAGGACACATAATGGCTGCAACTTCCCAGAAACATTGTTAATTTCAGCCTGTAAGGCTTCAATAACATGACAGCTATTTTGGTCAAAGATATTATAGTACCAGTTTACCACTAATAACCTGACCTGCGTCAGGTTAGAAATCAAGATCAATTGATACCAGGATGACGAACTTACGCCAAGGGCTTTTATGGACCCATACTTTACTGTGATTAGCGTCACCAGCCCTCCTTTTGCCCTCCCAGCCGGTGAAGGTGTTGCGTGGACAGTGAACAAATGATAGCCGTCCATAACAATGCCCTCTTAAACCACGTTTCCTGGAGGCAAATGATGTCAAAACCCCTAATGTACTCCAACCAGACCTCATTGGACAATTTAGGGTGAATGCCTGCAATATTCCAGGAAATTAGTTTAAATGAAGGGGTAGGTTGACCCTGATTCTTCAAGGCCACTGGTGTAGTAATAATAGCGGGCATATTAACAAGAGCTATATGGCCAGACCCATCCCCTTCGTGGTTACCCTTGGCGATTGATTTTGGAGGCTGGAAGTGGTTTGTAGGGTTGTTCTTGTCCTCATTTACAGTAATGGAATTATACAAATTGGTGCCAGAGAATTCTAAGGGCTCTATGTTGCCATGTACATCTTCATATGGAGCTCTCCCTGGATGGATGTGTTGGAAGCCCCTACTTCTCTTATCGGCTGGCTGTCCAGATCGTATGGTCAGTCAGTCGATCTCAGTCAAACCTGAGAGGTCATCAAAACGGTTGGGGTGGGTAAAAAAGGACTGTGTGGGGGGATATATATTCTGACCTAGTTGTAAGGGCCACAGTCTTAAGGTGGACATCTGGTTGGGGGCATAGAAAAAACCCAATGGGCGAGCCTTTATCAGTTCGCCAGGTGAATCTCTGAGGTGGTTTAAAGCAAAATGCAAACACATAGCATCACTAAAATTCAGCAAGACACACACCCCTTGCATGCTTTTAGTCATGGAACCCACCCAATTCAGCCGCCTGGCCATGATGATATATTCAAACCAGTTTAAATGAGAGGGAATTTTCCTGGAGCACCAAAGAGCTGATTTATTGATGAGACTCTGACAACTTTCTTGTTGACCAGGGGACAATGGAGGAACCCCTGTCAGGATCAAGGTGTAGGGTGTACTTTCAGGGGGTAAGTTTAGTATGTTTTTAAACCCCCGCCCACTTGGTGAACCTTGTGGCCGATTGTTTATAATTGAAGCTCCAGGCTGAGGTCTGCCCCCACCCACCGGGTCAGATCTTATTTGATTCAAAACCCGTGTCCCAAGTTTCGACTATTCCCAAGGGCATTCTCCTGGGGCGCAAAATCCCTTGGTATCGTAAACAAGGGATTATTATTTGCGGTGTTGTGGGCGGGATCTTGAGAGGAAACCACATTATTTAAAGTAGATGTAGCTCTTATAGGGGCCATCCCAACCGAAGGGGCACCAGAGAGAACAACACCCTGCCCTTCAACTATGCCACTTAATTGAGTTACCCTATCAGTATGCTTTTTTGATGATAAATTTTCCCCTAACTCCTGCAGAACTCGGGCTAGTTGCTCCTCTATGCAATCCAATCTAGATAGGATAGGTGCCAAGGCCTCCTGTACTAGTTTACTAAATTTTCAGATGGAGGTATCCAACCCATCCTGTGCAGTGCTTCTTCCACCTCCTACACGAGATTTACATGCATTTCCTAGTGTATGAGTTTGTTTGGTTCGCTTAGTCCTTGGCGAGTGGCCTTTTAATTTATGGTCGACCCCTGCCATCTCAGTTCGTTTCCTCTTTCTGCCTGATACAGTCTGTGATCCAGTCTGCTCCGCAGTTGAGCAGGAGGTAGGTTCTGCTTCGACCCATGTATCACGGCTGGCTCAAAACCCTGGCTCAAAACTATAACAGTGGGCTAGATTGGAGCTTGAGGCCTCTGGTCAATGACTATTCCAGGAATATCCAACTGAAGATCGGTGTTAACAGAGACATGTGGATCAGGGATTGGAGCTAATGAGTCTCCACACAGCACGTTCAATTTCTTTACTAATGGCCCCTACCGCCTATTGGAGGAAACCATCAAAAGTAGTGTCCGTAGTTTTTGGAACAGGCATAGGCTTCCGTTTCCTCATGGTACGAATTGCCTTATATCTGCACAAATAGGGGAAATTAATATGGTTACCTTTTACTGTCACGTAGCTTCGCAAGGCTGAATTTCACCACCACAGGCCCAAAATCAAGAGAAAGAATAACAGGACCAAGAGGATTGGCTCAGCCCAGCCTCCTCCGGGCTCTGACGGGCCTGCCCTTGGCACGGGCTTTGCCCACGTGCTTCCAGCGGGAGCCCCGAGCTTCCTTTATGCGCCTCCTGGCGCTGCTGTGACGCGTTTTGCGGCACCTGCCACGAGGGCTGTTGGGGATGGGGTCCCCTTCCCAAAGTCCTGGTATGCAAGGATGGGCTCCCATGCCGCGGGAGCTCCGAGCTCCCTTTATGCGCCTCCTGGCGCTGCTGTTACACTTTTTGTGGTGCCTGCCGCGAGGGCTGTTGGGGGATGGGGTCCCCTTCCTAAAGTGCTGGTGCCTGGTATGCAAGGACGGGCTCCCGCGCCGCGGGAGCTTCGAGCTTCCTTTATGCGTCTCTTTGCGCTGCTGTTACACGTTTTGTGGTGCCTGCCTCAAGGGCTGTTGGGGGATGGGGTCCCCTTCCCAAAGTGCTGGTGCCTGGTATGCAAGGATGGGCTCCAAAATAATTCCGTAAGCTTTATGGCGTATAATATTTTTTCAACTTTCTATTTGTAAAATGTAAATAAACCATTCTAATTGCAATCAGTTGCAGTATAATATTTTTTCAACTTTCTATTTGTAAAATGTAAATAAACCATTCTAATTGCAATCAGTTGCTTTTTTGCTGCACCTTGCAGAGAACTACTTCAACAATCTCTCTTTTACAGACAGAATGTGTTTTTTACTTTCTAAAACTGTAGTTTTTTTTTATTAAGTATACACTACCCAACAGTGCAGTCCAACATTTTATTTACTGTTTTTGATAAACATTTTTCTCTGTGACTAAAGCCTATATTTTCATGCTGTGTGTCCCAAAATAAACATGCAGTATGAAAATGCATACAATCGTAGATGTGTACTATGGTCTTATATTGCTATTTTGAGTGTTCAGTTTACATTTAAAACCTTTTCACTCTTAAGCTAATGATATCACAAGGACGTCGTGATGGTGACAAATGACCATATTACATGGCTGACTGTTATGCATCTTCTATAGACATACACATCACCTCCAATAAATAGTTTATGAATTCTGTAGTCACACAATATAGTACTAGCAGTGTATTTTGCTTACCCCAGAGGAAGATTCAGAAATTAAGGGATGTTAGAAATCCTAGATGTAAGTGCCTTATGGTTGAAGCGAGCATGCTTCCAAGAGATCAGAGAAGAGAATCTCATCCCCATTAGTGTACTGGGGCCTGAGATCTTCCCCAAAGAAGTAGCCTGTAGAGTGCTGCATCAGGTGCCCTGAGGGTTGGTGGCATTTATCCCTCGGGTAGCCCATATGCAGTTCGGTGCGCTTAGGGGACAAGGAGCACAGCTGAGCTACGTCCTGATGTTATTTTGGGTCATGGAAAGTTGCAAGGAAAACTATGGCAACAATGGAAATTTGGTGCTTCATTCAAATGTTCATTGCTGTACAACATTCAATGTTGTAAAATGTTGCTAAAGCCTATAGGACAGTCTTTGTAATAACAAAAAGGTGAAATGTAATCATAATGTTGTACTAACTCCTGAGGCAAATGTTTTCTAATATTGGTTTAGAGATATCCAAAGTCTGTAGGCCTGATGTTCTTGATTGTGAATGATTACTGTCTAAGCCAGGGATACTCAAAGTACGACCCGGGGGACGCTTGCGGCCCTCTTGACATTGACATGTGGCCCCCCTGGTGAACAGCAGCATGAGCTGCTGTTTAGTTGCTGAACACTAATATTCAGAAAAAGATGTTAAAAAACCAGGTAAGCATTTATTAACCTGCAAATAAATGCTTTCCTGTTTATTTAACATTTTTTAGGCCTCCTTAAACAATCCCTGGCCCACCCAGACCCCCTACCGCCACCCTGCTGTCATCAGTGCCCTCGGTCACACCACAGACCTTACTTTGCAGCCCCTGGGCAAATGTTTGTGAGTACCCATGGTCTAAGCCAATAGGAGTTGGTTTAAATAATGAATGGCTAAGGTTATCTCTGTTTAAAAAGACCAGGCTTGGCAAGTTTCAAATGAACATAACTTGTTGTATTATGTGTCAAAGGCTTTGGATGGGTTTCAAGTGTTTTTTATACTTGACAGTTCATATATATTTGCCTTTAGTTGAATGTGTATTTTAAAAGAAAGTTCCTTGTCTGGAACATAACGTATGTTTTTGCAACTTTAACACAATACAGCCCAGTTTTAGAAATCCTAAACTCTCTGGCAAAGTGCAGAATGAGCCAATTTACTAACTTGAGCCAGGAAATCTCGCAGACTGTAAACCCAAATACACCAATGCATTTCTTGAGGATGGTGTTATCTGTGCAACAATAAGTCCTGTGAGGCTACAGGTTTATTTGTTGTGTCAGTGAGTTCCGAAACTCTATTCAACATGGATTCACAAACACAATACATACTCACTATATATTTTAAAGACTTTATTAAAATGAATGCCCTCATCAAATGCAGAAAATAAATATAGATGTAGCTATAAAAAATAACATGACAATGAAAGTAATTATTAAGCAAAATATTAAAAGCAATTCCTACATTGTGATGATATTCCAGTAATTCATTGCATTGAATGATGAAATCAGTCCTTGGTAACAACCCCTTTTTTCTAGAAAAACCCTCTTAGCACCAAAAGTGCCTTTCTGAGTTTCTTAGATGACCCCTAGACAGCATAGCTTAGATGAACTACTGAATTACTGTTACATACCTTCTGTACTTGGAGATGGCTGCTCTCTGTATCAGTAATGGCTTTGAGGAGCTGATGGACTTCACTAAGGATGTTGGTAGCAGAACTTGTACAGATCTCCAAGGAAGCTGAAGAAGCCTTACTGCCTAATACATGCCTATCCCAGACTTAAATACACTTTTCTGATTATTTTAAAAAGACCAGATCTCATGATGAATGATGTAAAATGGAAGAATTAGCATATGAATTCTGTTGTACATTTACTAAAATACACTACACATTATAAATCACAATAACACAGATATAGAAATGAAGCGCTATCAATCTATAATAATGCAAGCATTGTATGCTGTACATGTACAATCAATACTAAGTAAATGAAAAATGTGCTCTGAGATACATGAATATATGAAACACAATGAGGGTACACAAGGGAAAACGCACATATCATGTCATTAAGTTCTGAGATTTGAATCCCCCCCCCCTCCGAATCAGCCCCTGCCTCGCTACACTGAGATTTGGGGGGAACTTAGTCCCCATTTTGGGGTGCCACATAATTTGGGTCCCAGGACACCAGAAGCAAAAGAACCTAGTTGGCACAGTTGGGCCCAGTATTTTGTGACTGCCCCAGGACCTCCTGACCCACAGTTGTCACAGTGTCCATTTATCTGTTTTTTAAATGAATCATGGCACATACTGTGTTATTCTATCAACAGTTTTCTACAGATTATGGATAGACTCATGGTATACAAATGTCTGATGAGTGGAAGCATAACTCAGAGTGGATGCAGAGGGGTTAATCACCACAGCAGGCACTTCTTCAACAGCAGCAGCATCTTATGAAGACTTTTGTTTATTCTGTGGCATGACATTTTGCACCAGCCAAAAGCAAGCACATACTCTAGGCAGTCTACCAATATATACCACAGGTGAGCTGAATCCCAGCCATATAAATATTCAGAAGCACCATGAGCTAAATCAAGATCAGTAGCACATTATACCCCCTAGCTGCTCTCTGGTAGTCCACCTGAATCTGATACAAACACATCAGATGAATCCTTGATCGGATTTAATCACAATCATTCTCTTTTTCTATTGATAATTTGGATAATGAGTTACAGCTCTAGGATCCAGACTGGAACAAAATGCTTTATTCTAACTGAGCCTCCATTCCCTCTGTATTCTCACTCCTTATCAGTTTTGAGTTGTGTGCATAGAAGAAACAGTTGTTGCCAATGACTCAAAGCAACAGACGCTGATCAGGGCTGTTATGCTGGTGCAGATTTAACAGAGAGAGTAGAACAGGTAGAGGCAATGGAAATGGAATCTGTGAATTATCTCTAACAGCCACCATCACCATTAGTACCACCTTGAAATCAATCAGTACAAGCAAGTTCACCACATCACAGTGATCCAGCGCCAATCCAATAGTTATCAGGGATCAGTACTCAATACATCATGTTACAATGGCCCATACACATTCACCCAAAATCCCTGATGCGCTGGGGTCAATTTTTATGCTCGATCAATCCTTTTCCTTTCATGTGTCAAATTTTGACGTCATAACTAATGTTATCAACTTTCCCTCTATTTGGTCGATGGACCAATTAGTTGAATAGTTGATGTCAATGATTAACTTCTAACTTACCAACCATTTAATAAATCTAAAATGATCACAGACTCTTGGTGAAGTTAATAATGAATTTTATCTCATAAAATTAAAGATTATGCTCAACTGTATTTGGTTACGCAATACAAACACTGAATCTCACACGAGGAGGAATTTTCACTTATGCAGTACAACTGGAAACGTAAATCCATCTAAACATGGCAATGACTTTGTGCAATGAAGGAGTGGATAGAGTAAGAGGCAAAGGTTTCAGCAACAATTATATGCGAAACATCATATACCCAACGGAGGGGATAGATGAAGAGACAAAAGTTTCATCTAATAATCACGCATATCATTGATGGAGTGGATAGGTGGAGAGACAAAAGTTTCAGGGACAAAAAAATACATCAATAAGGAAAATTCTGAGAACAAGTTAAACTAAATACAAACCTATTGGTCTGTAAGAAAACCAACCCCGCCACCTAGGGGATGATGGGGATTCCCCGACATAGGATCAGGAAACAAAGGATAAGAAGAAAACAGGATCGGGACAGGTCAGGAACAGCAAGGCCTCTCTGCAAACCAATGAACAGCAACTCGTTCCCCCTCTTTCTCTCCTGCCAGCCTAAGCTCTAACCACACCCCTAAAGGCACCCCAATTATACCCTTAAACTAACATGTCCATCCCACAAATGTTGCAAACATCACTAAATCTCGTAAAGGGATTGGCGGGTTTGGGAGGTGGCGTTGTCACACCACAGTGACTTCACTTTTCTTTCAACTACCCTATTGTTCATGTCCATTCCCAGGGTATGATTTTCAGTTTGTTCTCACTTTATTACATATAATACAAAGTTTATCAATTTAATTCATTTCTTTAACATCATCCGCAGTCTGTTTCTCCGGTCCCATGCTTGGGCACTGGTTTTGGCAGTCGTTCGACATTCTGGCCTTCACCCTCCTCATGTCATCTGCGGTGTACGGTGCGTCTGCCTCGCTTCTGACAGAGCAACTCGCTCCTCGTGTTTTCCCCCTCCCTTTTTGTAGCCATCTTTATAAAGATGGCTGCTTCATCTAGCACACTAAAGTAAAAAAAAATGAACATATATTAATTATATAATAATGAAACCTTCACTGTTTACCACCTACTTTGCACGATTCCCCATTAATGTTACCTAGCATAAGCTTTGTGCAAAAGCGGCATTATTCGTTAGTGTGAACAGAATGCAACATGCAATTTACTGAAGCATAATGCGGCCTATTTATCCAAAGTTTCTCGTTTTCCCAAATCAAAAATGTTGTTGCAATATTATTTTGTTTACGTGTTAGTTCAGACATGCGCAAAGCAAATTCCCTCATGTTTGTGTGGGGTGTACATTAGTTTTCAACAACGTTTTACTGTTAGTACATATTATGGGGGTATCAGATCCGAGCAGGTTTCATCTTTGCAAAACCCTGCTCCATCAATTCCCCCTCTAATGGCTTAAAGAAGCCATCATAAAATACCTACCATACCGAGTGCCATCTTTAATCATTTATATTTCTGTATTCTTCTCTCTTTTTATGGCACCCTCATCCAAATCTTTCATCAAGTCATAGTATTCTCCTTTCATTTCCTTTAATTCTATTTCCTCACTTTTTCTCTTTCTTGCTCTTCGTTTATTCTTTGATTCTATCACTTCTTTTCTTTTGTTCTTACTTTTACAACACTTATATGTTGTTATTATTACTAAGATTATTAATGCTACTGAAACCATTGGTATTATTATTCTTCCTAATATACTACTTCCAAAGGTAGAAAACCATCTACCTATAGTGGAAAAACTTTTACTCAGTCTCTCCCAAACACCATCAACCTCCAGTTGGGTCAAATCTTCATGTAATTTTGTAATATTCTTTATATATCCCTCAATTCCTTTGCTTTTATCAGGGATATATGTGCAGCAATGTTGGACTTTCAATATTCCACAGACTCCACCCTCTTTTGCCAATAATATATCAAGGGCAAGTCGATTTGCAAAACCATTGACCTGATTGCAACCATTTCCGTGTCAATCATCAAGAATCCACCTGCGGTATCTGTAGATAACCGATCAACAACTGTAGACAATTTTCGAATTTTATGTGAATTCAGAACGACTCCAACTGAAGGGATCAGTGCACCAAAAATATCTCCTACTATTTCTGAAAAACTTGCTCTTTTGTTACGTGTTAGTCCTTGCTTTACTTCATTCAGTTTATGACTGTTTCGATCCATGTGATAGACCTTGGGGAAAACAATGGCAAAATAACAACTACCATACCAATGTGCAGGCAGCTTATAATAGGCTTTCTTACCGCACACATAATAAATCCCTGGAAAAACAGGATCAGTTCCACCTTTCAATCCCCAACCTCCAGTGATTTGAAAAGTATGCTCACATTCACTAGAACCAATAAAATAATTATTATAGTTAGTTTTCGTTCTAAGCAAACACATTTTTCCCTTCTGTGACCAGACCCGGGACATTGCAGTGTACCCTTTGCCTTTTTCATAACTTCCTTCCCTAAAATCCCATGGTGGTACCCGTGACTTCTGTTCAACAGCCTTCTTTTTGAAATTTTCTCTTCTATCTTCTACCATTTCTATGAAAACTTTCTCTTCTACCCGCAAACTACAGGTTAAATTATTCTTATAAGCATATTCAATGTCTAAAGTTTTAGTGATATGGAAAAGTTCCCCCATATATCACGCATGTTTAGCACTCAAAACCTTATTTAGTTCTTTTATAATAGGAATTTCAGAAAATACTAAATCTATATTAGAAAAATAGTATTCGAGCTTTCCCGTCACGTAAAACAAGCTTGTGAGTATACTGCAAGACACACCATAGGTTAACGGAAGGTGGTGATAAGTCACCCCCTCTGAGACAGACGAAGGTAATTGCATGCACACGTAACAATCACTTACGTTCATCGTGTCAATGTACTCGGTGAGTAATTTGGTAAAGACATTTAACGAGAAATCACTAATTGATTTATCATGATGAAGAATACTTCCATCCAACGGTTCTAAGTTAGTATTAGGAATCTCATTAGTGACATCGTTCATTCTTTCTTTTGTTACGTTATTAGTATTGTTTCCATTATTAGTTACCATTAGAATAGGTACAAGGACAGTTAATACTAACCATATAAATGTTAACATTAAGACACTACATAAGCAAGCTTTAATACATCTACTTTTTAGACTAGATTTTGGAAGTTCAGTCACTTCTGCTTCAGCCATTTTGTTCTTAGGAAAAATAATAAAAATCAATCTAATAATAAAATATATATATATATATATCTTAAAGAAAAATAGTAGTGTAATCCTACACTTCAAGGCTTTCATCTTTACCCCCTTCTTTTATTCTTTTTCTTCAGTTTTCTCTGAGTTTTTGTTTTGGTTTTCTTTAATCAGCAAGGTTGCACCTTAGTTTTTGTCGCAATTCTTTAAGGAGGTCTTAGCTTGTTTTTATCAACTTGCTCAGTGTCAGATTTGTCTTTTTCTTCACTTGGATCTGAACTTTCAATTTCTTCTAGAATAACGGAGGTCCATTCAGGTGCTCTGAATTTCCTGTTGGGTATTCTCACTCTTCTTGTTTTTCGTACTAATTCTTTTCCTGACTCTTTTTCTGTCTGACTTGAGACCTCATTGCTTTGTTCTGGTCTTTTTCTTAACCTTCTCTTCACAAGAGTGTATTTCAGTATTTTCACTCCACTTGGCCACTTCTCATCCTTTCTGGGTTTCTTTGCTTTGATCACTTGGTCATTTTCTGCATTTGTTTCACAAGTTCTTTTATTTGTTATTATTTCTGATTGTTCTTCTTCCTGAGTTTGTCTCTTGTGGTTCTTCTGATTCAGCAATAACTTCTCTTTCGACTGTAAACTCACTTCCTTCTGGATCAAGAACAATCTCATCTGTTTCAAGCTCTGCTGGGAGTTCACTTTCTTCTGGATCAACAGTAAACTCACTTCTTTCTGGCTCAAAGGCAGTCTCTCAAACCCTGGAATCTTGTGCCCACTCTACTTGACTTGTGCTTGGCTGTTCAACATCTGGTTGTTCGTCAGAATCTATCACTCTAGATTCATCAACTTCACACACCTCGAGCACTGGTCTTTGTTTTTCTTTCACCAGTTGTTGCTCCTTTGGTTTTTCAAGTGGATCTAGGGTTCGTTTGGTATGGCTTGCATGGATCCAATTTGGCAAGCCAGCACACTTCACTGCCATTGTCGTCACCAGTATGATCTGATAAGGTCCTTGCCACCTGGGTTCTAAACACGATTTCCATACGTGCTTCTTGATAAAAACCCATTCACCAGGATTCAGATCATGAGCTTGATTTTGATGTATCGTTGTGGCTTCTTCTCCAACTTGGTGAGACACAGACCGTACTAGTTCAGCCAATCCTCTGCAATAGTCAAGCACTAGATCATCAGATATACTCATTAGTTTGTTTGCTGGTATATATGCTTGTCTCATTGCTCTTCCCATGAGATTTTCATGAGGCCTCAATCCAGTCTTTTTGTTAGGAATACTTCTTAGACCCATCAGTACAAGGGGTAAAGCATCAGGCAATTTCAGTGATGTGGATGCACACACTTTCCCTAATCTCCTAATAATTTTATAGTGCCATTCAATTGTTCAAGTACTCCAGAGGCTTCAGGTCGATAGGCACAATGCAGCTTCTGCTCAATGTTCAATGCTGCACAAATTAGCCGAATTATCTCATTATTGAAATGTGTTCCTCTATCTGTCTCCAATGTGACTGGAATTCCAAATCTAGGGATCAGTTCTCTCAAAAGTAGTTTTGCCACCGTGAGACTGGCGTTCCTTCTCGTGGGATAGGCTTCCACCCAACGAGAGAACAAGCATACAATGACCAGTACATATCTCAGCCCGTTGCACGGGGGAAGCTCAATGAAGTCAAGCTGAAGCCGGGTAAATGGACCTCCTGCTCTCCCTATGCGTCCCCAACTTACAACTGTCTTTCTGCCTGGATTTTGCTGCTGACAGATCACACACCTCTGACAAAGGCTTTCTGCAATGTCAGAACTTTGGGTTATACCATGACTGCTTGAAGAGTCTGATCATTGCATCTCTTCCAACATGTGCAATTCCATGGTAAACTCTGGCCATATGGGAAAGTAAGGAATCTGGTAACACTGGTCTCCCATCAAGACAGACCCATAGATCATCTTCTGTAATCTTGCTACAGCCTGTTTTGCTCCATCTTTCTTTTTCCTCATCACTTGCTTCTTCCTGCAACTGTCTAACGTCTTCCCATGTTTCAAATGTGGTTGCAAACAAAAGATGGCATTCGGTATTTCCCCTATCAATTGATCTGTTCAATGCAATTGTATTTCGTGCACAATATCGTGCTATTTGGTCGGCATATCCATTGCCCTTCATCACATAATCATCTCCTGATTTATGTGCGGCACATTTGACTACTGCAATTCTTCTGGGCAATTGCAAAGCATCCAACAATTCTTTTACTGTTTTTCCATTTCCAAATGGGGGTACCTGAAGAGGTCAGAAATCCCCTTTGCATCCATAGCTGGCCGAAGTCATGAACAATTCCGAATCCATATTGGCTGTCTGTAAATATTGTTACTTTCAGGCTTTTGGCAATTTTGCATGCTCTAATCAGAGCTATCAGCTCAGCTATTTGGGCGGAGTTTACTCCTCTCAGATAGGATGCTTCAAGAACCCTTCTAGGGTGTAAACAGCATAGGCAGTGCATAATTCACCTCTTTCATTTCTCAAACAGGATCCATCCACAAACATTTCACAATCTGATTCTTCCAAGGGACAATCTTCTATGTCTGGCCTAGGTTTTGTGCAAAATTCAGTCACATCCAGACAATCGTGATCAGCTTCCTCTCTCATTTCCTCACACCGAGAATTTGGCAACAAAGTTGCTGGATTCACAGTTGTGCACCTTACCACAGTCACGTTTTCAGCACCCAGAATCACTCTCTCGTATCTAATCAGCTGACTAGATGTGAGATACTGTGTCCTGGTTCGGGTCAAAAGGATCTGAACGGAGTGTGGCACATACACTTTAACTGGATATCCCATCACAATCGATTCGCTCTGTTCCAGACTCATGCAAGTAGCTGCTACTGCTTTTAAGCATCCTGGCAACGCTGCAGCCACTGAGTCCAAATTAGCAGACAAATATGCTACTGGACGTCGTGCCATTCCATGTTTCTATGTTAGGACTGAGAGTGCACACCCATCTCTCTCACAACAATACAATGCAAATTCTTTTGAATAATCTGGCATCCCCAATGCAGGTGCATGACACAAACTACTTCTTAATTTTACAAACGCTTCCATACTTTCATCATCCAAGACAATCGGATCCTTCACATCTTTTCGTGTTAACCTCTCTATAGGTTTTGCAATCGCTGAGAAACCACAAATCCACTGACGACAGTATCCAACCATTCCCAAGAACATTCGTACTTCTTTCTGTGTTTTAGGTGGACTCATTTGTTTGATCACACTGATTCTTTCTGGAGTTACTTTTCTGACTCCCTTTTCTATTTTGTGTCCAAGGTACTGTACTTCCTGTTTACAAAATAGTAATTTTGCTGGGGACACTTTGTGTCCTTTTTCTGCCAAATGGTTCAATAAAGCAATTGTGTCTGTCACACATGCCTCTTTTGTCTTTGATGCCACTAATAAGTCATCAATATATTGAACCAAAACCGAATTACCTGGCATGACTAGAGTTTTTTCAAAATCTGATTAAAAATTGAGGGGCTTTCTGTATACCCTTGAGGAACTCGGCACCATGCCAAAACACGGTCTCCGAACTGGAATGCAAACAAATACTGTCTTTCCGGATGCAACGGAATTGAGAAAAAGGCTTGGCACAATTCAATAACTGTGTACCATTCAGCATCACATGGGATCTGATAAAGAATCATGGCCGGATTTGGTACTACTGGACAACATGGTACAACAATCTTCTTAACTTTCCGCAAATCCTGCACTATTCAGTACTTCCCACTGGGCTTTTTGATACCTATGATAGGTGAATTACAAGGACTGCTCATTATCTCTTTTAAAATTCCTTGTTCAATCATTTGGTTGATCACAGGAGTAACTCCTGCAATTACCTCTGGACTCATTTTATACTGTGGTGTGTTTGGATATTTAGCACCATCCTTTACTGTAATGTGAATGGGGTCTACATTTGTCATTAAGCCAATCTCTTTTCCTGAAAAATCCCACACATCAGATCTCACTGCATTTTTTAATTCTTCAGGCAAATTTTCTTCTGTGAGAAGTGAACACAATTCATCCACTTCTGTCCCTTGCTTTGCCAACATCATTTTGAATTCAACATCCTCATCAGGGGTCTGAAATTCAATTCCATCTGATGTACAATAGATGGTGCAGTTCATTTTGCATAGCAAATCTCTTCTCAAGAGATTTACTGGGCTCGAGTCACATACCACAAACCGATGCATGTCTTTGAAGTTACCAATGTGAACTTCAATTGGATTTGTAACAGGTGTTCTAATATGCTTGTTCGAAGCTCCTACAACTTGGATAGTTTCTCCTGAGAGGGGTAGGTTTGGAATTTCTGCTGCTCTCACAGTAGAATGGGTAGCACCAATGTCCACTAAAAATGTAATGTCATTACCTTCCACCTTTCCGTCAACAAATGGACCTGACTGATCTACCGCCAAAGACGCGCCAAGTACGCACTCTTCCTCCCCCCCTCAGGCACCGTCATTGAGATGAGTCTGAATCACTCCCATTGCACTGCACCCAATACTGCGGAATCACACCTTGATTCTTACCAATCTGGTCACCTCCGTGATATCCAGTGTTCACACTGTACCTCTGCACTTGAGCATTCACATTATTTGGCATGGGAGCTTGCGGCACCTGTAACTGTTGAGTAACTATCTGCTGCTGCTGCTGTTGATTTACACCCACCTCATTCTGCATCTGTGGAATCAAATTTTGATTTCCCTCAATCTTTTTAGCGGATCTACACTCATTCTTCCAATGTCCAAGCTTTCCGCACGCATGACAAGGACATTTCTTCATAGCTTCTTCTTTACTCATTTTTCCCCTAACTTTGCCTCCACTGAAATTCTGTCCATTTTGATTCTGACCACCCATCTGATTACTGGTTTGAGGATTATTATTTACTTCTTGTTGTTCTGCCACTTTCACCTGTGCCCACATCATTTTCTCTTAACTTTTTATGTCTTGATTCAATGTCGTCACTACAATACTTTGCATACCTCAAAATTTCATCTATCGTTTTGCTCTGCCAACAAATTAAATGCTGTTGAATCATATTACTAATATCTGTTTTTAATCCAAACACAAAACGATACATGAAATGTCCCATGTCTTTGTCTCCAATATTTTCGAATCCACTATACTGTTTGAATACCTGCAACAACCTTTCATAATAGGCGTGCATTGATTCTTTTGGTTCCTGTGTGGTCCTGTCAATTTTAACCCAATCTGTTTCCTTTGGGGAAATTTTTCCCTTCAGAAACGTGATTACCTGATTGTACTTTTTCATCACCTCTTCTGATGGTGCACCTGTTTTAGCATCCCTAGGATATTCATCCTTTGGCCAGTCAACTGTGATCTTACACTCAGTCCATAAGTCTGCTGGAACAACAATTTCAAACAACCCATCTAAATCTTTTAACAAAACCTTTGAGACCTTTACAAACCTTTCTACCTGTTTGTACCATTCCACAGGTTTTTCTCTTAGTCTGGGGAAATCATTTGTAAATGATGATATATCATGCTTTGACCACGGAACATGAACGTATCCGCCACCTGGTACTTCGCTCATCGGACACGCCCTTTCAACCTGTTCTGTTTCCTTTAACGGGAACATAGACACTCCTTTACTTGCTGCTTCTTCCTTCTTTCTTACCCATCTATTTCTCCATCGGTCTACATCTCCCCATTTCTTCAAAAGGTTCATCAACTCTTTCATTTGTAACCTTTTTCCAGACGCATTCAAACTTTCCAAATCTTTTTCAGTAAATGCCAATCTGTATGATTTCTGCAATACTTTTGACTTTTCTATGTCTATTCCATACTCACTAGCAGCTTGAGATATTTTCTCATGAAGATTCTTCGCTCTCCAAGTAATGCTTTTACAAAAGAACAACAATTCATCATCCCGATAAGTCCCTAACCTGTCTGGACTAATTGTACCAATAATCATTTCTTCCAACTCTACCTTCAATTGGCTCACATTTATACTCTGTGTTTGTTTTTCTTTCTTTTCCCTTTCCTTTATCCAATCATTCAATTCTTCTGACGAAAGACCTGTTGAACTCCCTGTCATTGGAGTGACATTTGTCTCTATTCTTCTTGGACTCATTTGTATATCTCTTCTAGGAGTTTCTGTTATCATCTCGCAAACTGGGAGATCCAAGAGTGTAACATTCGTGTCAGCCTGTCTTTTCTCATTGATTATCGTCTCCAATCCATTCCTGACGTTACCCATTGGAACTGCTAATGTATGTACTTTAGGTGTATTTGGGTTTTCTCCAAACAAAGGAACTACAGGACCTATTGTAACCGGTACCGTCAACGCCTCTGCATTTAAACCTTAACTGGTTTATTTTCTGAATCTGCTCTACATTTGTCTTGTTTAACATTTCAAACTCCTTTTCTCTCATTATCCTAGCCATATCCGCAATCTGTGGGATCAATGGATTTCCCATAAAGGGTGCATTCGGAGTTACTTCAACTGAATTTTCTCGATATGGCGGGGGTCTTTTGGTCATAATATCCTCCAATAACTCATCATCAGAATCATTTACACCATCTCTTGCATTTGAAGTTTCTACATTTTTCTTTTTCTCTTTACATTTACTTCCTGTCTGCTCATCAACTGTTAAAACTGGGTACAACCCTTCCGTTACCACAGCTCTCCTCCATCATTTCAGCTTCTCTTCCCTATTCTCAAATGGATATCTGAACATCATACTCCTGTGACCTCTGTTACCCATTCTATATTTTTCTCTCTCAAATGCCTCAACTTCCCATTTTTCCAACGCTTCGTACTGGGTCAACCTAGGGTTCGGTTCTAGTGAATCCATTCGATTTCTCAAATTCTGCAATATCCTTACATTAAATGTACCATACTCAGGAAAAGCTAGAACACCATCATCCTTTATATACTCCACCCAATTTTCTAACCACATACACGTATGATAACCTCGCTCCAACATCATAAAGTAAGCAGGCGTTTTTGGAGGAGGAATTGGAATTCCCTCTCTAGTCACAATTGGTTTGTCCTTTTTAAAGAAATTCTTTATTTTCTGTATCAACTTCATTTCACACTAACGTATTTCAGCAAAACAAACAAGGAAACTCTATTCGTCAGCTCTTATCCTGTACCAGCGCAACACACACCAACCAACCAATCAGAACACCACTACGTAAGCACAGTCTCAACCAATACTTGCGCAGTTCACACCAACCAACTTATCACAGCTCAGTACACGCCAACTGCTTGTCCAATACCAGCGAGGCTTTTCTGAAGTCAGTATTACTCCTTCTACTGCCCCTCCCTTTACAAAATAATACGGCAATATTTTTCTAAGCGCTCTTAAACAAAAATTCTATTAGTAACAACATAAAACAATACTACTTTGTCTGTTCCACTAAATAAAGAGATAGTTTTCACCTTTTTCAAGAGGTTTTCTCACTACGAGTCCTAATAACGAACAGCGCTATTTTACCCTTCAAACAAGTTCCGGGTGGACCTATTAATCCTCTAGGGATAAGGCCAGGATTTCACAAGAGGACTTTTTGGGTGTGAAAAGAGGTCTTGTTACTCCCCTGGGGACAAGGCTAGAGTTTCAGAAGTGGACCCTTCGCTATTTCAGACACTCTACTCACATACGAAATTTCCCTAATTATAACGCCTATAGCCCTCCGTAGCTTTTAGGTATTATCTACAATAGACAAAGTACTTCTGCAGTGTGGCTTCTTTACCACACTCTTCTTCTGCCTACTTCAGGCTAATTCCATTCCCGGGATTCCTCAGGTATTTCCGTACCTGTACTTCTAGACAACATAGAACGTGACACTAACTTTTCATGTTTAGGACATACAATCAATAATCATTACCAAACTAATCAATAACTAAACCGTCCTCTGCTACCAAGAAACTGATCCAGCGCCAATCCAATAGTTATCAGGGATCAATACTCAATACATCATGTTACAATGGCCCATACACATTAACCCAAAATCCCTGATGTGCTGGGGTCAATTTTTATGCTCGATCAATCCTTTTCCTTTTATGGGTCAAATTTTGACATCATAACTAATGTTATCAACTTTCCCTCTATTTGGTCGATGGACCAATTAGTTGAATAGTTGATGGCAATGATTAACTTCTAACTTACCAACTATTTAATAAATCTAAAATGATCACAGACTCTTGGTGAAGTTAATAATGAATTTTATCTCATAAAATTAAAGATTATGCTCAACTGCATTTGGTTACACAATACAAACACTGAATCTCACACGAAGAGGAATTTTCACTTATGCAGTACAACTGGAAACGTAAATCCATCTAAACATAGCAATGACTTTGTGCAATGAAGGAATGGATAGAGTAAGAGACAAAAGTTTCAGCAAAAATTATATGCGAAACATCATATACCTAACAGAGGGGATAGATGAAGAGACAAAAATGTCATCTAATAATCACGCATATCATTGACGGAGTGGATAGGTGGAGAGACAAAAGTTTCAGGGACAAAAAAATACATCAATAAGGAATATTCTGAGAACAAGTTAAACTAAATACAAACCTATTGGTCTTTAAGAAAACCAACCCCGCCACCTAGGGGATGATGAGGATTCCCCGACATAGGATCAGGAAACAGAGGATAAGAAGAAAACAGGATCGGGACAGGTCAGGAAAAGCTAGGCCTCTCTGCAAACCGACGAACAGCGATGCGTTCCCCCTCTTTCTCTCCTGCCAGCCTAAGCTCTAACCACACCCCTAAAGGCACCCCAATTATACCCTTAAACTAACATGTTCATCCCACAAATGTTGCAAACATCACTAAATCTCGTAAAGGGATTCGCGGGTTTGGGAGGTGGCGTTGTCACACCACAGTGACTTCACTTTTCTTTCAACTACCCTATTGTTCGTGTCCATTCCCAGGGTATGATTTTCAGTTTGTTCTCACTTTATTACATATAATACAAAGTTTATCAATTTCATTAATTTCTTTAACATCTTCCGCAGTCTGTTTCTCCGGTCCCACGCTTGGGCACTGGTTTTGGCAGTTGTTTGACATTCTGGCCTTCACCCTCCTCATGTCATCTGCGGTGTATGGTGCGTCTGCCTCGCTTCTGACAGAGCAACTCGCTCCTCGTGTTTTCCCCCTCCCTTTTTGTAGCCATCTTTATAAAGATGGCTGCTTCATCTAGCACAGTAAAGTAAATAAAAATTAACATATATTAATTATATAATAATGAAACCTTCATTGTTTACCACCCACTTTGCACTATTCCCCATTAATGTTACCTAGCATAAGCTTTGTGCAGAAGCGGCATTATTCGTTAGTGTGAACAGAATGCAACATGAAATTTACTGAAGCATAATGCGGCCTATTTATCCTAAGTTTCTCGTTTTCCCAAATCACAAATGTTATTACAATATTATTTTGTTTACGTGTCAGTTCAGACATGCGCAAAGCAAATTCCCTCATGTTTGTGTGGGGTGTACATTAGTTTTCAACAACGTTTTACTGTTAGTACGTATTATGGAGGTATCAGATCTGAGCAGGTTTCCGTTTTTTCAAAACCCTGCTCCATCAACAGCATCTGGTGTAATGCAAATCATAAATAAACATGCCTCTGATGATGAGGGAGAGTTCTCATTTCTAAATAATAATTTAAACTCAGAATCCTGTAGGAATAGCTAATATTTATTGAGTAGTGTCAGGAGCAAACATCACGGGCTCCATGGCAGGAGGAGCAAGCCACTAAACAGCAGCCACCCCTGAGTTGTGGATCCATTATGATATTAGACCAAAAGAAGGTAGCAATGACAGTCAGTGGCTATCTTTTCACCATTAATTGTGAACAACTTCATCCTGATAAGTGGATGCCCAATAAAATGAAAATTGAAGATAGTAAACTGTCAACATTCTTGACACCTGTGCCCTCAAAATTCAAATGCAGAACAGACAATAAGCCATATTTGATGCTGTCAATCTGAGAAGCAGACCTGCAGCACATGACTGATATCAGAGGAAGCAGGATATGGGAGGAAAAAGCCTGCATCCGCAGCACCATCGGTGGTCAGACGAAAAAGGGTGAGGCTTTGGCTACTATCACTACCAATGCCTCTGCAGCCTAAAACGATGTCAGGCCAGTACACTAGTCTATCTAGCTGCCAGTCATTCATCAAAAATGGGTGATAATAAGGTTCTTAAAATACCTCAAAATCCTTTTATGATTTCAGATATTTTTTGGGCCAAGATGTACTGCTATGGAGGGTGAGGGAATGGAGACTGAAATGATTAGATCCTGCCGGCAAGTGTTGTATCTTGGCAACTGGATGATTCCACTGCTGGATTCTAGATTATTGGATTACAGAAGGCTTGAAAGCTGGCTGTAGATGAGGAGCTGAAATGTGACAGGGGTTGTTACATGCTGCCTAATAAACCTTCTAATTTACACAACTGACTGTGTCCTGTCTTCTCAAAAGTGGCGATGAGGATGGGATGTTAAGGAAAAGGACACTGTGGAAGAGAAGAATTTGAAGGGATTCCACTGAAGAGGCTGAGCTGGATAGGGACATATGACCCCTGCGTGGCACAATGCAGTGGGGATTTTAGCTTGTAAGAGGAGTGTGGACGAGTTGGGGCACAAGGGTGAGTTTATTTCAAAGAAAAAACTTGGCTTATGCTAGGCGTTGTCCAGCTTGAGGAAAGCCACCCGAAGTGTATGCATTTGAGAGGTGCACGAGCCTGGTGTCCACAAGGTGTGCTGTGTCGGAGGCAGGTATTGAGCCTCAAGTGCGTGTGGCTGGAGGCACGGGAATTGAACCTCAAGCGCATGTAGTTGAAGGCACTTTGAGGTATCTGGAGCCTCACGCTGGAGGCCAGGGAGGGATACAGAAAGCATGTGAGGCACTAGCCATTGTGAGTGCGGCCCTTTTGTACTAGGGCATGTGTAGTGCTGCCAGTGTCAGCCCCAACCTTGGTAACACATTGCGGTGCAAGCGCATCTGTGTATCAAGTGCTGCATTGTTCGCTCAGTTAGGAGGCTGTTTCCTAGGCAGTGACAGTGCAGAGCGCCAGAAGCTTAATTAAGGTGCTTACCAGTTTACTCTTTCAACTGATGTGCTTTCTCAAGAGTGTGTGTAGACTGTCTTTCAATTGATTCAGCTTCAGAACGCCGAGAAGGAGTTCTTCACATGCGTCTGTGGTGTGACGTTTGTTAGCCTTACACGTGCATTACAAGCTCTACTCTCTATAAAAACACACATTTTACCAAGTTGTTGTGTGGTCATTTTGAATGGTTAGGAGAGTTTTCATTGCAATACATACACAATGGATCCCACGATTGTCTGCAAGAATCAGAATTCAGTGAGAGGCACAACCAAGTCACCTATCTACACACAGTGATGGGCAAAGCTTAAACTAATGTAGACAGTTGTTCAAAAGACTACCTACGGAGTGCTACCAAGTGAAGTTCAGCAGTTTTTCTCCAAAGAAGTTTTGTGGGGGAAAATATTCTGCTGGGTCTGTAGGACAAAAAGTTGTCCCATATTTCCGCAAACGTTAGTGGTTGGGAAAAGTTACTGAGGCACGCAGTTTCAAGCGGAATAGTCGCTGATGTGCACAGCTTTAAAGTAGCTACATTCATGTGCACAGCTGTGGGAGGTGAGAAGCAAGAGACGGTGATGCGCACAGCTTGAGGAGAAGGGTTGCTTATGCACACAGCTTTGATAGATTGTGTGCTGCATGAATAGTCGTACCGGTGTCCACAGTTATTAATCAGCATTATTTGGGTGAAACTATCTATCCCCATCGTATTGAACAACTTGGAAACACATTGGAAATTGTAGTATGAACACAACTAAGTGGGCATTATTATACATGTGTTAAGCATACTTCACCAATACGCGCAACCGTGCGGTGGAGTGTGCATTTGTACAGTTTTGTTCAGCTTTGTCTTCTCAACCATACATTACCTAAAGTACTTTGAATATTTGCAAATGCCTGTGAAATCAGTGGTGAGCAAATCGGGTGGGGGAGCAGGTGTGTACTTGCAAATACGTCATAATTTCCATTGCAAACTTCTACATTAATTTTCAGAGTTTGCGTACTGTTCCCTTATCCTCATCTTATTCTGGAGGGAATGATTGTTGTATAAGTTGTACTATGCTGGGAGAGGAATATTTCATCAGAAGAAACAGATTATCTTGGTTGTTCCATCATGACAACGCAATCAATACCTGCACCTCCAGTCTATTTACAAGATCCAGGGCTTCCATGTATGGGATGGGAAGACTGGAAGGAAACGTTTGAAACCTATTTGGAGGCTATCGGTGGAGACGTTTTCGTTGCTAAAAGAAAATTGGCCATTCTAAAACATAGTTTGGGCCTGGAAGGCAGAAAGGTGCTCAAGACTCTGACAAGACCTGTAATGGAAGGTAGAAATGCAGATGAGGGGTCTGATGTGGAGGAGGATGATGAGTACGAAACTTCAATGAGAGCGTTGAAAGAGAATTTTGGCAGGAAGATTAGGATTGTGGTCGAAAGACACAAGTTTTTTTCCTGTGCACAGGTGCAGGGGGAAACCATTGAGCAGTATGTAGCGGCCCGAAGAAGGTTGGCCGTTTCATGTAAATTCAGAGATCTCCGGGATGAAATTGTTAGAGATCAAATGATTAAGAGGACAAACAATATTAAGATCCAGGAGAAACTATGGGGACTGAAAGACCCTACTTTAAATAAGACCATTGAAGTGGCTAGGAGTATGGAGAATACCTCTCGCTATGTCAAGGAATTGGGAGGTGCTGCTGCTAAGGGAGCAGGTGAATTGAGAATGCATGTGGAGTGAATGTGGTGGAGAAATCCATGTGAAGAGATAACGAGGGAGACAAGAAAGAAGTGAACTCAAAATGTTGAAAAAAAGAGTGTGTTGTAGGTGTGGGAGTGAGCGACACACGGCTGAGGCAATTCATTGTCCTGCTGCTGAGAGCAGGTGTTTCAAGTGTAAAAAGATGGGTCACTTCTCCAGAGTGTGCAAGATGGTGCACAATTTGAAGTCCAGGATAGCAGTGAATTTGGTGAATGAACATGAAGTACCAGGGGACGAGAAGGATTTGGAATCAAGCGATTAGGGTGAGATTGAAGTGATAGTGGTGATTGAGAAAGAATCACAACTTACGGGTCAGTCAGGGGAGACTAATGAAGAATATTGCCCACCTAATTGTGCAATAAGGGTTAAGGGCAAGGAGGTACATGTTTGGGCTTATTCATGCTCACCATTTACCATCATTGACAAATCGATATGGCAAGGTTTGGATGCATGTAAATTGTGTTCCCCGGATGTAGAACCCAAAGAGTATTGTGTGAACAAATTGCCCGTTTTAGGATATTTCCATGCAGAAATGGGATTTCAGGGTAGGAAGGCTAGTTTATGTAGTTGGGAAAGAGAGATCTTTTTTAGGGTGGAAGGAACAATGAGCTTTGGGCATGATTTTGAACCCTAATCACACAAACCAAGTGGATAAAAACCCCATATCGGCTATAGCCTTACCTGAGCAAGCATGGGAAAAGTTGTGATGGAAATATGTGATCCCTTTGAGTGTTTGGGTGTGGGTGAAAGGTATGCAGTGGTAATGATGGACTGCTTCTTGAAATGGCCAGAGGTGGCATTTTTGATAGAAGTAAAGGCGTCAAAGGTGGTTGCTTTTTGTGAGGAGGTGTTCCATCAAGAGGGTTGTCCTGCCTCCATACTGACTGATAGTGGTTCCCAATTTATTTTGGAAGAGTGTGAGTCTCTCCTAGAAAAGAGGGAGATAAACCATTGTAGGACCGAGTTGTACCATTTCAGGGGAAAGAGTTTAATGGAGGGCTTTAACCGTATGTTGAGAGAAAGCCTACAGTTGGTAGTGACGAGTGAGGGTTGTTGGAGGTGTCAGATCAAAGATATGTTGTGAACTATAGAACCACTTTGCACTCTGACAGGTGAGCTTCAATTTCGCTTGCTTAAAGGGAGAGTACCCCGCGCTGTGGAGGGGCCAGCAAGAACGGTCAAGTCCGGCTATCAGAAATTTGACTATGAGAAATCGAACATGTAGGTGGAGGAGTATCAAGCTCTATATTTTCTGAGACATATTGAAAGGAATGAAAAGAAAGAAAAAATATGTGAGGATAGTGAACATGTGGGGGTATGTCCGGGCAGTATGGTGGTGAAAGGTTATGCCAAGTTGCCCCAACCAAGGAGAGTGGTGGAGTTAAGAAATGAACCTTTTGATTGGAGAGCAAGGGAGATACCTTTAAGAAGGAATGTGACACTTGTGTGCTGGTAAAAGCAAAGTTGCTTAAAGTCATTCTTTTGCACCTTTGTAGTGAATATATGCTTATTGTGTTGTAACTCTTGTATGTTTGTCTATTAAGAATTTAGTAACTCTATAATTTATTTATATGTTTTAATATTCTTTGGGTGTCTGTATTAATGGCAATGTAGCTGTTAACAGCATTTTCTATTGTATTAGAGGATGAGGATGTGTTGTATCCTGGCAACTGGATACTTCCACTGCTGGATTCTAGATCGTTGGATTCCAGGAGACTTGGAAGCTGGCAGTTGGTGAGGAGCTGGTATGTGACAGGGGCTGTTATATGCTGCCTAATAAAACTTCTAATTTCCTCAACTGGCTGTCTTCCCCCTTTTCAAAAGTAAATAAACGTATATTTTCCATCATAAAAGAATAGCTTCCTAAAGAATTTGTTCTGAAAGCATGAGACAAAAATAAAGGCACAAATATTCCAAGAAAGCCCTGTACCTGCAGTTAAAAGCTAGACTGCTTAAAAAAACACAGAGTAATATTATTTCAGTTGGTTGTAAATATGCCTAGGGAGTTGCTTCAATTAGGTTACAGGACTGTGCTGATTCTCAGTTACTTTGTGTCCACATGCAAACACCAAATTGCTAAGGGATTCAACTGCAAATAAGGCATCCTATGCACTTTTCCACAGGTAAATTTCAACAGGTCAAACCTGCCGCAAAGTACTGGGGAACAAATCCAGTTGACCAAGAAATGTAGAATGTGGTGTGAAAACCATGAATTCCACCTCATTCCTCATTTTCAGTGGGGAAACTCAGAATTAGACTTCGTTTTCACAGCCAATGAATTCTGGACCCCCAGGTTTTTGGATTGCACCTCCAGTAATAATTATCTGAACCACAGCTGGGGCACTTGTAGTTTGGACCTTGGTCTTTTTGTATAAAACTTAATTTATACATGTGCCACATAAGTTATCTTTATATGGTAACCTTTATTGTAAACACCTTCTGCCTTATGCCTGGCGTTTTCTGCTGTTTCCCATATCCAACACTACATCGTTGATATCAGCAGGTTAATTTATCATTGGTTTCATCCACCGAAAGATCTCTTTGCATTTTGTACTTGATGTATTGTTCCAATTCATGTGTACAGATGTATCCAGGTGAATGTTCCAAGTACTTTCACTACCTCTTAGTTTTTGCTCTCTGTTGTGACAGTACTTGAAATAGGTAAATGTTCCAAAATATTGAATTTAAAATATTGTTTGCCCCTATGCTATTTTAGAGCGTTATTGAGCCATCCATAGAAGTGGATCAGAAATATACCCTTTCTATAAACTGGAGACAATGGAAAAACTACACTTGATAGTTACGCAGTATGTTATGAGTCAGTACACTTCCATTATTCATAAACATGGGGTAAACATAGTGAACACATTCCTTTCTCAGACCAGTATGATGATGAAAATGTTTAGCTCCAAAACACCACCTTCTAACAGATAAAGTAGGGCATATATGAGTGTCCACATCACCAAGTAATTATTTTGTCCAGTTCAACAGTGTCCCATGAGACTAGATATTATGTTCTGGGCAGTTGGATAGCATGGCGCATGGTGTTGAAGGCAGCTGATAGATAACATCAACTTTGCTCCCCAACACTGTTTTCCATCCACCTCAATTCTCAGGTCATCTAAAACAGCTCTGACAATTGATTCTTTACAATGTTTAGGGTGGAATTTGGCTTCAGCTTGATCTAGCACATTATTTCCTCGATAAAGGCCCACATATGGGGCCCATTTCATGGCCTTTGGAGGCCATAGCAAAATTGAAATGATCCTGTAATTTATCATAACTGAGTGAATGGGTGGGTGGAGTTTCTCTATCAAGAAAGGACAGTGCAACTGCAGACAGAAAGGCAAGATCTCTGAAAAGGTGGTCGAGCAAATGGAATTTGGAAATTCCATTGTTTTATTAGACTGGATTCGTGAACAAAATTGAGCAGGCAAAATTGGCCAACATGGTGTCAGAAAGTTATTAAGAAGTACATTTTGGATACCACTCATACATTTTTCATGTCTGAAAGTGCGTTTCTGCATGTCAGATGCATGCACTCCTTAGTCAGTTGGGAGAATCATGTATCAGAGCTTTCAGTGTCTTATTGAGATATAAATGACTGGTTACAGAGCAAGGAGGCAGCGTTTCTGGTCTTTGAGCTCGACAGCAGCTAGATAAATTAGTGATAAATATGGGCCTTAGCTGTGTCAGCAGCATGCCTGTGTGGCCACCTATCTTAGCCGTAGACCTGTGGTAGATCTTTTCAAACAGGGAATTCAGGTCCTGCCAGTCCTGTTACTTACAACAAGTCCACTTCATCCAGTCATGCTGCAGTAAGAATCCCTACTCTATATAAGTTGAGAACTGGTTTTAACCATTGTAGCTTAATAAAGGAGAGCACTAAAAATGATTTTAGTTTCCATTCTTTGTTTATAACAAGAATAGAAGTAAAATATTGGGAGTTCAGATTCCCTGTGTGGAACTCTATCCCACAAAGCTAAAACAACCAATCTTACTTTGAGGTACATATTCTTTTTAAACTGACTTCATCCTCCAACAAAAGTAACTTTCCATAAACCAGTCATCTTTTATGTCAATATACTGCAAGGCAAAGCTAGCAATATTCATATCTACTAAGAGTGAGTGATTTTTATTATTTATAGCATTCCTGAACACACTCAACCACCCCGTTCTCCAGTGGTGTCACGGGCCTCCCATAAATCACTCCTCATTCTCAGCCATTACTCTTTAATATTGGATAAACTGTGAAGAGAAATGGCTCTCTCAATGCTTAGCAGAGCTTTCATTTGCTCTTTCAGAAAAGTGAACACCATTTGTTCCATACCTGACTCTAAAATAAAGCATGAGCCATGTGCAGAATATTAGTAATTAAATTACTGCATAGCTCCCTTCTTATTGGTATTATCATTTAGCGGCTGTGCAATATTCATGTTACATCTGCTGCTTTCCAACTCTGTCATAGTGAATTCTCAAATATGGTTGCAGGTATGACCTTCTGACTGTATAATTTTACTATGGCCTGGTATACACCAAATTTGTACAGAATTTAAAGAGTGCATTGCATCCTCAAATCAAGTCTGACTTTTGAGATCTGTAGATTTAATTCAGATTGTGTACCTTATATTCCAAAGTCGTCAAGCTGTCTCTTTTCATCTCATAGTCTGCTTCCAACTTCATACTTGTGAATCAATGGCAAATGTTTACTGAATACCATTAGTTTTCAGAATGGTGATAATGATTTTTGATGCAATGATTTCAATGTATTGAAACGTTACAAGTGGAGAATTTTCAGTGGTGACAAGAAAATAATAATAACAGGAATAAGCCTCTGTTTCACCCTTCAAGCATCACAGCCTAGTCTCTAATGGTATCTTTTCAGTTAATGGGTTATGGTGATTGAAATGGTCAGAATGAGGGTGCAGACCTGGTTAACACCCCATTTTATCTGGATGTTATTTGTGGTTGTGGCACTGGGCAATATGGGCCTATTATAAAATGTGAATACTCCTTAATTAGACCCCCAAATTGCAAACACATGCCTCCACATACAAACTGGTTGGTGATATGGTATACTTACAAGACAGTTCAAACTTTTACCTTCTGTAGCCCCAGAGACACCTAGAAATATACTTGTTCTTGCTTGCAGGGTTCTTGGATGGTCCTTAACACTTGAGGCCTCTTCCTGGCTGGGCAGTTTGCGAATTCTGTCATTTGACTGGATGATGACTGACTTGAAAAGTGCATTGTCTTATCAAGTTTAAGAACTTTGACCTTTTTGTTGTGGTTACCCTCAGGTGCCTGGGCAGATGGTTTGGCTGTTATTCCTTAGGTTAGTAATCCAGAATGTTGCTTTAATAGTGCCTTTTGAACTTAGCAAATGATCTTGATTTTTGATCTTTCTTCAATCAGGGAAGAGGTCTTCAGGGGGAGAGTGGTGTACTCTAGCTATGTTAGTCAGAAAACTGAGCGGGGTGACTTGGTTCTGGATACTTTAGAACCCGGAACACACAGCTTTGAAGGAATAGTAGCCTCATTACAAGTAAGTTCATTACAGTCTTTTTAAAAAAAATCAATAATATTATGTTGAAATGCACTCAACAATATGTTTTTAAATACATTTGTTGCCTTGGATGGCAAGGAGCAATACCACAGACTGGAAGGGGCAGTGTGGATAGTCTGATACAGACCCCAACTCATGTGACCATAAACCTAATACAGACTGTTACTATGGTTTTATGCATATTATAAGAGATTTTGAGGAACCCTAGCAGTCCCTAAAGTAGTGAGATGTCATTTGCGTATGGTGGCACGGGTACCATTACTGCTGAGAGAGACTGCAGTGATTTATTGACTAGAAGGTGTGTGGAATCCTCCCGAGCCTATGGAGCAGGCTGGGAAGTACTGGTGAGCTCTGATGAATTTTGTTCTCTTTTGACCATGCATACCAATAGCCTTTTGTTATATTATTGACCTAGGAAGAGAAATGCAGGTTGCTGGGAAAAATGGATCTGCAAAAATCAGTAAGTCTACTGTGTGTCTATGTGAAGTATTCTAAAGTGCCAGCCCTGGCTCACCTTGATCGGTGGTCAGTGCAATTCAGCAAATGCTTCATGCAATTATGAGCATTTGGCTTTGATGCATATTAGATTGACCAATTTGGTGAAATTGATTGGGAGCAATGTTTTAAATATCTCAGTCATGAAACTTAAAAACATATTCTCGTGCAAGGTGCAAATGGGGATTCAAGATACTCAACATTGGCCAATTTTGGCTGTAGTTTTTTTGTTTCAAAAACAGAAACCAAAATATTCCTCGTTAACATTTGTACAATAGGACTCTTCAATGCTTCCCACTGTGCAAAATCTATGCACCTGAAGCTCATTAAACATGCACAACTTTGTAGTTTCTGACCAGAGTACTGCTTCTAAGGCTGTCGGCAAGAAGCAATCGTCTGCTTCCTTTTATATATCCTTCAGCTGTGCCATCTGCAGGGAAAATGTCAACTCTCGAGACAGAGCAGCAAACAGCACAGCCTGCTTTATGGAGCAGTAATCATTACAATGCAGCCTTTTTCTGAGAGTCCCTGGAGTTTGCTCCATCCACTGGCAGAGACAGCTGAAGAATGGGAAGCTGTGTTCCCTGTGCCCAGATCAAGCCTTCCGCTGTCAGTGGCAAAAAAGCTCTGCATTTATTTTATATTGCATCAGTACTCTTTGATATCAACAAAAGCCTTGTGTGGTTGGTGTGCAACATATGGGAACTTCTGATGAGTCCCTGAAGAAGAATGACTTGAGTGACATGTAATTTAAAATTTCTGGGTCTGGGACATTCACTCTGAATAGTCAATGTAATTACTGCACAGAAATGATCACATTACTCAGTTCACAGGTAAATGAAATAGAGGCAGTTGTATGCCTATATTAAAAGGAAACAAGCATTGGCATAGCCAATAGGTCTCGCCTTTGGGACCTTATAAGTGTTTAGCCATGCAACAGTTGATGTTGTTGCACCAAGGATATTGTGCTGCATAACTAAACACTTATAAGGTCCCAAAGGCAATGCTTGTTAAAAAGGTGGTCGGTGTGATGCGAATAGTCCAGTGTTACTTGTATAATGCAACGAGATACATTCAGAAACTCATGTAGGGTATAGGTGGACTATGTTTAACAGTTGCCACTTAAAACAGCTACATTGTGTATATACAACATCACAACAGGCGTAAAGCAGGTAGTTGTGTGATACGTTCAGCAGTATATAAAGTAGCGGTGTGATGCTGACGACACAGTACATGTACGGTACTGTATTCCGCACTTGTGCATTACATACGTTCACGAGCAATTTAAATGGCGAGACGTGTTTATTTTACACAACAGCTGTGAAACGACAATAAACACATCTTTCCTACATAACTATTATATCTGGATATTGCTATAGTACTGTTATGTCTTATGTGAGATCCCTGCTGACTCTACAGGAGTAAGGCTGTAGGCATTTTAATATTGTCTGCCTCAGGGGTTCACTGCTGTGGCCCAGGACGGGTCACAAGAGCTAAACAAACTTGCAAAAGCTAGGGACACAGCAGGCTGGCCGAGTCTAGGTGGGAGAGATTGGCCCTTAGAGGCTAGGTGTGAGCGGTGGGCTCCACCCATTCTCACATTTTACACGTAAATGCCCAGTTAGACCGTCATGAGGGAATGGCACATTGAATGACATTTGGCAGATGTCAAAACACCTACTGGTTTTCGAAGCTGTATTTCAACTCAGGGGATTATTGACTGGGGCTGCACAAAGTCTCAAGGAATGTTATTACAATCTCAACTCACATCCGGTCCCACTGCCTCACTCTTGAGAATTAGCAGATGCTGAGGAATTCCCAAATATCTTATGTGAGATCTGGACTGGCCTTCCTGGTGCACTGAAATTCAGTAACATCATTCTAATTTCTCACTGCAGTGAAGTGAGCACATCTCTAATGATCTTTATTTTTGGCAGCTGCGAGGAATCCACATATCAGCAGCACACAGACACGCAGCGAGTGAGCGTTGTTTGTTCATTTTTTGTGGTTATACAGCTGAGTGTGTGTTTATGTGACTACTCTCACAATTGAGTCTTGTTACAGCTGTGCTACCCTCTTACTCCGTGTTACCTTTTCAGCGTATTTAAAAACGTGTTTAATTTCTGCGGTTCCTACCTGCCTCCATCTCTGATTTTTACATCGTGATATGCCCTTCCCTGACTTGCATGTTGAAGGAGGAAGGAGTAAAGACGGAAGAGGCAGGGAGTGATCAGCTGGGCGAATTCGGAATGCACAAAATAAATACTTTCTAAATGTGGAGATCAGTTGGTGATGTGAGCTCCAATCCCATCCCAAACAGACCTAACTTCTTCAGTATAAAAAAACACGAATTAATTGTATAAATGTGCACAGTCTATCCCGTGTCATTTCACTCTTGATCCTTACTTTCTCTGCCATCCTAAAAAAACACCCCTAAAGTTGGCTAAGAAAGAAAACCGGGTCTGTATGAAGTGCCATTTCATTGCCTTCCTTCCACGTGCCCTTTGTATAAAAAAAAAAACTAACTGCTTTTCTAACTCAAACCTTCATTCCTCCTATTAAATGAGGTGGGCAGCTAGTGGCGCAAACAGTTTCCTGTTGGCAAAAGACAGACGAGGCTCAATTAAAGGTCTGCAGCAAATTACCACATCTTGCTGTGCAGTCACAAATCTTTATAAGAGCTTCGGCTGGCAGGAGAGTCAGGAGGTCACGATATCCTGAAATATATCAAATCCTCACCAGTAAAATCCACTTCTCCTCGACTAGCATGCAGAGACCGGGGGGAGAGCTGTTTGACACAAGAAGTGCCGCGGGCTGGACCCAGAGCGGGAGGAGACGGACCGCGCAGTGCGCACTGAACACACACAGCCAGGTACAGAACAAGGGCAGAAAACCATGCACACAAATACATTGCAGATTTCAAGTAGCACACAACTTTGGAATCCAACTCACATGACAGGAACCCAGAAGGGAAACATCAAAGACGCCGAAGACGGGAGAAGAAAACAAGCGCGCGCGGCCACGCTAATTAAAAACAGATGGCCCCTGCGCGCCGCTGCTCGCTCCCGCAAGGTGGATGCCAGCACAAGCACGAGTGCTTGAAAAGGGCAGACCAATTCCAAAAGGTCATCTCCTAGAGCAGCGCATGCGCGCTGCCTAGGCGAGACCTAAAAACAGTACACGTTTAAACACAAGGAAATCGAGAGTATTGGGAAATAATGTGGCAGCCAAGCAGATAATGTAGTGCGAGTGCCTGATATATATATATATATATATATATATATATATATATATATATATATTCACTGAAAAAACCATAGGTTTTAGGGACAGTTATAGTTAGTTGGACATTGCACTCGTACAAAACCCGTGAAATTCCCCTGTTATAGTTAGTTCAGCTAACTATAACTCGCGCCTCATAATGCACTGCTGATGACGTCACATATTACATCACTCATGACATGGTCAGTGACATCACTGATGACATCTCAAAATGACATCACTGATGACATCATCCAGTGACTGTGTTTCTGTAAAGTTTAAATATGTTTAATATATATAGGGAAAGGCGTATTGAAGAATGAGTGGGTGTATAAGTGTCTGAATGGATGATTTAGTACGTGAGTGACTGACTACAAGTGAGTGATTAAACGTATCTTACTGAATGCATGGGTTAGTGACTAAACTGTGTGAATGTCTGTATCCGTCTGTTTGTTGGTGTGTAAGTGGATGCATGGATTTGCGAATAGCTACATGAGTGTCTATATGGGTTATTGATTGGTTCTCTGAGTATCTGTATGGCTGCCTGACTGTTTGTGTGGGTGGGGTGTGTGTGACTCTATACATAGATGTGTGAGTGGGTGATTCACTGGGTGCATGATTTCAAGAGTGCATCTGTGATGGACTGCTTGGGTGGGTGAGTGTGTGTATGGGTGTGTTAGTGAGTGAATCTATATCTCCGTGGTACATGTGCGAGTAACTACATATGTAAAAGGCAGTATATATGTGTGTTAGAGTATTTAAATGGCTATAAGTGAGAGTGTGTTATTGTGAGAGTGGCTGTATGGATGCGTGTGTGCTTGTATCAGTTATTGTATAAGAGCGTAAGAATGTGCTAGTATTTGTATGAGTAAGTGAGCTGGTGTGTGTATAACTGTATAGGTGAGTAAATGGGTGTGTGATTAATTTTTTGCATGACTGACTAGGTGTGTTAGTACCTCTATGGATGAGTGGCGGTGTGTGAGTGTTTATATAGGTGTATGAGTGCATATGATAGTTCTGTACTGAGTGACTGTAAGTATGAGTGACTGTACAGGTGAGTGAGTGGATGTGTGTGTAGACCTAAGAATCAGTGAGTGGGTATGTAGTTTTTGGTGTTGGAGTGTCTATGGTTTTGAGAATGGCAGTCTGTAATTTAGAGTGGGTGTATCAAAAGTTATATTAGGGTGTGAGAAGATGCATGAAATTATCACATGGATGATGTCATCAGTGATGTCATTTGAGATGTCATCAGTGATGTCATCAGTGATGTCACTGACCATGTCATGAGTGATGTAATATGTGACGTCATCAGCAGTGCATTGCGGGGGCGCGAGTTATAGTTAGCTGAACTAACTATAACAGGGGAATTTCACGGGTTTTGTATGAGTGCAATGTCCAACTAACTATAACTGTCCCTAAAACCTATGGTTTTTTCAGTGAATTTCAAAGGTTTTTTAAATGCTAATTTCTAACTATAACGTGCCTGAAACCTATGGTTTTTTCAGTGAATTTCAAAGGTTTTTTAAATGCTAATTTCTAACTATAACGTGCCTGAAACCTATGGTTTTTTCAGTGAATTTCAAAGGTTTTTTAAATGCTAATTTCTAACTATAACGTGCCTGAAACCTATGATTTTTTAAGTGAATTTCAAAGGTTTTTTAAATGCTAGTTTCTAACTATGCCAACAGAGGTAGGACATGTGAAGAAAGAAGAAAAAACGCACAGAAAGATGCAAAAGATGTGCAGAAAGAACCAACAGAGGAGCAGAAAGAGGCCTTGTTGCAAAATCATCCTGTGCCCACAACTTTTTCAGACGGGTACTGGTGGTAACTGACTCTGACTAACCAGAGCCAGTGGCACGTTTTAAGTTGTGGGATTAAGTCCCCTTGAATCCTGAGGGTCCCTGGGGCCCAACTAGCCCCCAGGTACCTACAGTTAGGACCACAGAGCTGAGTTGCAGAGAGGCGTTCCGAGGCCACGCACCTTTTTCACCTCTCTGCAACGCAACTCTGTTGTGCTTACTGAAGGTACCTGGTGGGCTAGTTGGCCCCCAGGATTCAAAGGAATTAACTCCCCAACTTAAAACGCACCACAGGGCGTGTTTGCGCACATGTCACCTGAGGCCCCGCCCCCTCCCTTCACCACTGTGCAAACGCGCCCGTGGCGCGTTTTAAGTTGGGGGATTAGGTCACCTTGAATCCTGAGAGTCCCTGGGGCCCAACTAGCCCACCAGGTACTTCCAGTAAGCACCACAGGCCTGCGTTGCAACGCCTGTAACAAATTGTGCAGTTGTGTTTAGGTAGTGAAGAGGGTCGTGCTGGGGGTAGTGTTTTAGGGTTTAGGGTAGTGCAGTGGTGTTTGTGTAGTGTAGGGGGTCATGCTGGGGGTAGATTTAGGGTTTAGGGTAGTGCAGTGGTGTTTGGGTAGTGTAGGGAGTCGTGCTGGGGGAGTGTTTTAGGGTTTAGGGTAGTACAGTGGTGTTTGGGTAGTGTAGGGGGTCGTGCTGGGGGTTAGTGTTTTAGGGTTTTAGGGTTTAGGGTAGTGCAGTGGTGTTTGGGTAGTGTAGGGGATACTGCTGGGGGTAGTGTTTTAGGGTAGTGCAATGGTGTTTGGGTAGTGTAGGGGGTACTGTTGGGGGTAGTGTTTTAGGGTTTAGGGTAGTGCAGTGGTGTTTGGGTAGCGTAGGGGGTACTGCTGGGGGTAGTGTTTTATGGTTTAGGGTAGTGCAGTGGTGTTTGGGTAGTGTAGGGGTTTGTGCTGGGGTAGTTTTTTAGGGTTTAGGGTAGTGCAGTGGTGTTTGTGTAGTGTAGGAGGTCGTGTTTTAGGGTTTAGGGTAGTGCAGTGGTCTTTGGGTAGTGTAGGGAGTCGTGCGGGGGTATTGTTTTAGAGTTTAGGGTAGTGCAGTGGTCTTTGGGTAGTGTAGGGGTTGTGCGGGGGTAGTGTTTTAGGGATTAGGGTAGTGCATTGGTATTTGGGTAGTGTAGGGGGTCATGCGGGGGTAGTGTTTTAGGGTTTAGGGCAGTGCAGTGGTGTTTAGGTAGTGTAGGGTGTCGTGCTGGGGGGAGTGTTTTAGGGTTTAGGGCAGTGCAGTGGTGTTCGGGTAGTGTAGGGGTCATGCTGGGGGGAGTGTTTTAGGGTTTAGGGCAGTGCAGTCATGTTCGGGTAGTGTAGGGGGTCGTTCTGGGAGGAGTATTTTAGGGTTTAGGGTAGTGCAGTGGTGTTCGGGTAGTGTAGGGGGTCATGCTGGGGGTAGTGTTCTAGGGTTTAGGGCAGTGCAGTGATGTTCAGGCAGTGTAGGGGGTCGTGCTGGGGGTGGTGTTTTAGGGTTTAGGGCAGTGCAGTGGTGTTCGGACAGTGTAGGGGTCGTGCTGGGGGTGGTGTTTCAGGGTTTAGGGCAGTGCAGTGGTGTTTGGGCAGTGTAGGGGGTCGTGCAGGGGGTGGTGTTTCAGGGTTTAGGGCAGTGCAGTGGTGTTTGGGCAGTGTAGGGGGTAGTGCAGGGGTGGTGTTTCAGGGTTTAGGGCAGTGGTGTTCGGGCAGTGTAGGGGGTCATGCTGGGGGTGGTGTTTCAGGGTTTGGGGCAGTGCAGTGGTGTTCGAGGCAGTAAAGGGGGTCGTGCTGGGGGTGGTGTTTCAGGGTTTAGGGCAGTGCAGTGGTGTTCCGGCAGTGTAGGGGGTTGTGCAGGGGTGGTGTTTCAGGGTTTAGTGCAGTGGTGTTCGGGCAGTGTAGGGGGTCCTGCTGGGGTGGTGTTTCAGGGTTTAGGGCAGTGCAGTGGTGTTCAGGCAGTGTAGGGTGTCGTGCTGAGGGGTGGTGTTTCAGGGTTTAGGGCAGTGCAGTAGTGTTTGGGCAGTGTAGGGGGTCGTGCTGGGGGAGTGTTTTAGGGTTTAGGGCAGTGCAGTCGTGTTCGGGTAGTGTAGGGGGTCGTGCTGGGGGAGTATTTTAGGGTTTAGGGTAGTGCAGGGGTGTTCGGGTAGTGTAGGGGGTCATGCTGGGGTTAGTGTTCTAGGGTTTAGGGCAGTGCAGTGGTGTTCGGGCAGTGTAGGGGGTCGTGCTGGGGGTGGTGTTTTAGGGTTTAGGGCAGTGCAGTGGTGTTCGGGCAGTGTAGGGGTCGTCTTGGGTGTGGTGTTTCAGGGTTTAGGGCAGTGCAGTGGTGTTCGGGCAGTGTAGGGGGTCATGCAGGGGGTGGTGTTTCAGGGTTTAGGGCAGTGCAGTGGTGTTCGGGCAGTGTAGGGGGTCGTGCAGGGGTGGTGTTTCAGGGTTTAGGGCAGTGGTGTTCGGGCAGTGTAGGGGGTCATGCTGGGGGTGGTGTTTCAGGGTTTAGGGCAGTGCAGTGGTGTTCGGGCAGTGTAGGGGGTCGTGCAGGGGTGGTGTTTCAGGGTTTAGGGCAGTGGTGTTCGGGCAGTGTAGGGGGTCATGCTGGGGGTGGTGTTTCAGGGTTTAGGGCAGTGCAGTGGTGTTCGAGCAGTAAAGGGGGTCATGCTGGGGGTGGTGTTTCAGGGTTTAGGGCAGTGCAGTGGTGTTCGGGCAGTGTAGGGGGCGGTGCAGGGGGTGGTGTTTCAGGGTTTAGGGCAGTGCAGTGGTGTTCGGGCAGTGTAGGGGGTGGTGCAGGGGGTGGTGTTTCAGGGTTTAGGGCAGTGCAGTGGTGTTCGGGCAGTGTAGGGGGTCGTGCAGGGGGTGGTGTTTCAGGGTTTAGGGCAGTGCAGTGGTGTTCGGGCAGTGTAGGGGGCGGTGCAGGGGGTGGTGTTTCAGGGTTTAGGGCAGTACAGTGGTGTTCGGGAATTGTAGGGGGTGGTGCTGGGGCTGGTGTTTCAGGGTTTAGGGCAGTGCAGTGGTGTTCGGGCAGTGTAGGGGGTCGTGCTGGGGCTGGTGTTTCAGGGTTTAGGGCAGTGCAGTGGTGTTCGGGCAGTGTAGGGGGTCGTGCTGGGGCTGGTGTTTCAGGGTTTAGGGCAGTGCAGTGGTGTTCGGGCAGTGTAGGGGTCCTGCTGGGGCTGGTGTTTCAGGGTTTAGGGCAGTGCAGTGGTGTTCGGGCAGTGTAGGGGGTCTTGCTGGGGCTGGTGTTTCAGAGCCTAGGGCAATGCAGTGGTGTTCGGGCAGTGTAGGGGGTCTTGCTGGGGCTGGTGTTTCAGGGTTTAGGGCAGTGCAGTGGTGTTCGGGCAGTGTAGGGGGTCGTGCTGGGGGTGGTGTTTCAGGGTTTAGGGCAGTGCAGTGGTGTTCGGGCAGTGTAGGGAGTCGTGCTGGGGCTAGTGTTTCAGTGTTTAGGGCAGAGCAATGGTGCTCAGGCAGTGTAGGGGGTTGTGCTGGGGGTGATGTTTCAGGGTTTATGGCAGTGCAGTGGTGTTAGGGCAGTGTAGGGGGTCATGCTGGGGGTGGTGTTTCAGGGTTTAGGGCAGTGCAGTGGTGTTCCGGCAGTGTAGGGGGTCGTGCAGGGGTGGTGTTTCAGGGTTTAGTGCAGTGGTGTTCGTGCAGTGTAGGGGGTCGTGCTAGGGTGGGGTTTCAGGGTTTATGGCAGTGCAGTGGTGTTCGGGCAGTGTAGGGTGTCGTGCTGAGGGGTGGTGTTTTAGGGTTTAGGGCAGTGCAGTAGTGTTTGGGCAGTGTAGGGGGTCGTGCAGGGGGTGGTGTTTCAGGGTTTAGGGCAGTGCAGTGGTGTTCGGCCAGTGTAGGTAGTCTTGCTTGGGGTGGTGTTTCAGGGTTTAGGGCAGTGCAGTAGTTTTCGGGCAGTGTAGGCGGTCGTGCTGGGGCTGGTGTTTCAGGGTTTAGGGCAGTGCAGTGGTGTTCGGGAAGTGTACGGGGTTGTGCTGGGGCTGGTGTTTCAGGGTTTAGGGCAGTGCAGTGGTGTGCGGGCAGTGTACGGGGTTGTGCTGGGGCTGGTGTTTCAGGGTTTAGGGCAGTGCAGTGGTGTTCGGGCAGTGTAGGGGGTCGTGCTGGGGGTGGTGTTTCAGGGTTTAGGGCAGTGCAGTGGTGTTCGGGCAGTGTAGGGGGTCGTGCTGGGGCTGGTGTTTCAGGGTTTAGGGCAGTGCAGTGGTGTTCGGGCAGTTTAGGGGGTCGTGCTGGGGCTGGTGTTTCAGGGTTTTGGGCAGATCAGTGGTGTTCGGGCAGTGTAGGGGGTCGTGCTGAGGGTGGTGTTTCAGGGTTTAGAGCAGTGCAGTGGTGTTCGGGCAGTGTAGGGGGTCTTGCTGGGGGTGGTGTTTCAGGATTTAGGGCAGTGCAGTGGTGTTCGGGCAGTGTAGGGGGTCTTGCTGGGGGTGGTGTTTCAGGGTTTAGGGCAGTGGTGTTTGGGCAGTGTAGGGGTCTTGCTGGGGGTAGTGTTTCAGGGTTTAGGGCGGTGCAGTGGTGTTCGTGCAGTGTAAGGGGTCGTGCTGGGGGTGTTGTTTCAGGGTTTAGGGCAGTGCAGTAGTGTTTGGGCAGTGTAGGATGTTGTGCAGGGGGTGGTGTTTCAGGGTTTAGGGCAGTGCAGTGGTGTTCGGGCAGTGTAGGGGGTCTTGCTGGGGGTGATGTTTCAGGGTTTAGGGCAGTGGTGTTCGGGCAGTGTAGGGGGTCTTGCTGGGGGTGATGTTTCAGGGTTTAGGGCAGTGCAGTGGTGTTCGGGCAGTGTAGGGGGTCTTGCTGGGGGTAGTGTTTCAGGGTTTAGGGCAGTGCAGTGGTGTTCGGGCAGTTTAGGGGGTCGTGCTGGGGATGGTGTTTCTGGGTTTAGGGCAGTGCAGTAGTGTTCGAGCAGTGTAGGGGGTTGTGCAGGGGGTGGTGTTTCAGGGTTTAGGGCAGTGCAGTGGTGTTCGGGCAGTGTAGGGGGTCGCGCTGGGGGTGGTGTTTCAGGGTTTAGGGCAGTGCAGTGGTGTTCGGGCAGTGTAGGGGGTCATGCACGGGGTGGTGTTTCAGGGTTTAGGGCAGTGCAGTGGTGTTCGGGCAGTGTAGGGTGTTGTGCTGGGGCTGGTGTTTCACGGTTCAGGGCAGTGCAGTGGTGTTCAGGCAGTGTAGGGGGTCGTGCTGAGGCTGGTGTTTCACGGTTTAGGGCAGTGCAGTGGTGTTCGGGCAGTGTAGGGGTCGTGCTGGGGCTGGTGTTTCAGGGTTTAGGGCAGTGCAGTGGTGTTCGGGCAGTGTAGGCGGTCGTGCTGGGGCTGGTGTTTCAGGGTTTAGGGCAGTGCAGTGGTGTTCGGGCAGTGTAGGGGGTCGTGCTGGGGCTGGTGTTTCAGGGTTTAGGGCAGTGCAGTGGTGCTCGGGCAGTGTAGGGGGTCGTGCTGGGGGTGATGTTTCAGGGTTTAGGGTAGTGCAGTGGTGTTCGGGCAGTGTAGGGGGTCATGCAGGGTCTGGTGTTTCAAGGTTTAGGGCAGTGCAGTGGTGTTCGGGCAGTGTAGGGGGTCATGCTGGGGGTAGTGTTTCAGGGTTTAGGGCAGTGCAGTAGTGTTCGGGCAGTGTAGGGGGTCGTGCTTGGGGTGGTGTTTCAGGGTTTAGGTCAGTGGTGTTCGGGCAGTGTAGGGGGTCTTGCTGGGGGTGATGTTTCAGGGTTTAGGGAAGTGCAGTGGTGTTCGGGCAGTGTAGGGGGTCTTGCTGGGGGTAGTGTTTCAGGCTTTAGGGCAGTGCAGTGGTGTTCGGGCAGTGTAGGGGGTCATGCTGGGGGTGGTGTTTCAGGGTTTAGGGCAGTGCAGTGGTGTTCGGGCAGTTTAGGGGTCGTGCTGGGGGTAGTGTTTTAGGGTTTAGGGTAGTGCAGTGGTGCTTGTGTAGAGTAGGGGGTCATGCTGGGGGTAGTGTTTTAGGGTTTAGGGTAGTGCAGTGGTGTTTGTGTAGTGTAGGGGGTCATGTTTTAGGGTAGTGCAGTGGTGTCTGGGTAGTGTAGGGGGTCGTGCTGGTGGTAGTGTTTTAGGATTTAGGTTAGTGCAGTGGTGTTTGGGTAGTGTAGGGGGTCGTGCTGGGGGTAGTGTTTTAGGGTTTAGGATAGTGCAGTGGTGCTTGTGTAGTGTAGGGGGTCGTGCTGGGGGTAGTGTTTTAGGGTTTAAGGTAGTGCAGTGGTGTTTTTGTAGTGTAGGGGGTCATGTTTTAAGATGCAATGCTCCAATACCTGACCAGTCTGCACTACATAAAACTGCAAAAAAACTCAAAATAAAAAGTGTTTTGCACACTTTTGTCATTGGGCTATATGTGGGCTACATCTGGGTAATATTTGTGCTACATTTGGGCTCTTTTTTCACTGGTGGCCATCTTGGAAGACTTCTTTGTTATGAAGTTTCCTAATTTCTTCATTTACTGCAGTCTTCTCAGTAGGAAATGCTTTCAGTTTTTTACTTTGATTCCATCAAGAAGGCATTCAGATGTGTCTCACATCTGCCATAAATTCAGAATGTTAGCACTCTAGTTACTCATTAGATCACTGGAGTAAATCTACTGCTCACCAGGGAGTTAACTGGTAGTCTGCTGCTGGTATTGAAAGTGATTGTTTCAGTCTGCATGCCAGAATTTTCTAATGAAATAGAAGAGGATATGAGATCTCACTTAAAACATGCCCTAATTTTTCTTTCTGCAGCACTAACCATAATTTCTATTTCAAAAAGAACCCCTCATGTTGTTCCTTTTTAAATTAAATGTTTTAAGTGTTACCGGTTTATTCCAATCAAGATGGCTTCAGGTGTGCCATACTTTTGTCATAAGTAAGGCTGTTAGCGCTCTAGTTGTTCTTTAGAACACTCTGGGAAGCTGCAGTAGAACACAAAGGCATCAACTGGCAGGCTGCTCCTGTTGAAATATAACAGGAAGATATTTGAGATCACACTTGAAATATGTCCTAATTTTTCTTTCTACAGCACTAACCATAATTTCTATGACAAAATGAACCCCCTCATTTTGTTCCTTTTTAAATTAAATGTTTTAAGTGTTACCAGTTTATTCCAATCAAGATGGCTTCAGGTGTGCCATACTTTTGTCATAAGTAAGGCTGTTAGCACTCTAGTTGTTCTTTAGAACACTCTGGGAAGCTGCAGTAGAACACAAAGGCATCAACTGGCAGGCTGCTCCTGTTGAAATATAACAGGAAGATATTTGAGATCACACTTGAAACATGTCCTAATTTTTCTTTCTACAGCACTAACCATAATTTCTATGACAAAATGAAGCCCATCATTTTGTTCCTTTTTAAATTAAATTGTTTAAGTGTTACCAGTTTATTCCAATCAAGATGGCTTCAGGTGTGCCATACTTTTGTCATAAGTAAGGCTGTTAGCACTCTAGTTGTTCTTTAGAACACTCTGGGAAGCTGCAGTAGAACACAAAGGAATCAACTGACAGTCTCTGCCCTTGTTGGATGTACATGTTTTACTGAGAATGTCAGACTTCATTCTCACATGAGTGAGAAAGATAATGTGAATTTACAGAAAATATGCTCTCATTTTAGCTTCTGGAGCACCTTCCAAACCTCCATGGGACAAGCATGAGAAAATAGTGATCTCTCAAACATGATTCATGATATCCCAGCAGAAGGTTTTTCACATGGTAAAATCACCTTAGAATACACCACAATTCCTAAAATTAGTATGGTACCATCAACAAATAAATTCTAATGTAACTAAAGCCTGTTATCACCCTTTATAGTTCTCCTTTTGGTGACCCTCAAAATCTTCTATTCACTACAATGCATTTCAATGAGGTACTATCATTTATATTGGTCCCAAGATGGCTGCCAGCAATTCCAGGATGAAGTGCTGACAGCCAATCAGATCTCACGATGACATGTGTGGTTAGGCTCCGCCCAGATATATATGTGACTTTACTTTTGATTTTCTCAGGAACTACTGAACGGATTTACACCATTTAAGCAAAAGGCACGACACTGAACCAAGGGCTACCTCTTTGCCAAATTTGGTGTAATTCCGTTCAGCAGTTCGGGCTGTAGCTGCGACTAAAGGTTCCTATGGAAAAATGAATGGGGAAAACGCGTTTTGGGACCCCCTTTTTCTCGGCCCCCGCTTGACGTATCACCCCGAGACTTTCAGGATAGGAGCGGACCGGAGCGCCCCAACAAGTTGGAAACTTTCGCGAAGATTCGTCAACCGGCGCCAACGTTATTTCAAATAGAATGTCGCGGATTTCCTATGGATAATAGGTTTTAACTATAACTATCTACTGGCGACCGCCAGTAGATAATATATATATATATATATATCTATATATATATATATATATATATATATATCTTGGCCAAAGTACTGTTGTCCAGTACAAAAGGTGAGTCGCACTCATGGGTCAGGGTTTCAATTTCTTTATTCAACCAGTAAAAAAGATTGGCTCGGACAATGCCTGACGCATTTCGGTCCCCATGGGACCTTGCTCACAGGATATTTTCTAGCAGTCTTTTTACTATTTTTATACATATATTTTGCTTTGCAACTTCCTCTCTTGCTTGCCATCCCACTGGATTTGTAGTTTATTAAAATGCTCAGGCTTACTGTAATATGTGCACGGATTAATGCGAATTAAGGTGCTGTGTGTGTTAAAATATGGCAAGTGTACATTCCATTTGTTGACTTTGGACATAAGTCAATGTCATTGCACATTTGCATGACATGATTAAAGCAATAAAAACCTCAATATTTTTGCATATTTGCAGCCATGCCTGTCTTTTATGCTATTGCAAGTTTATTCAAGAACTAAACGTTCAGTCTCAAACATAACCCAGCGATGTTTCATAATCTGAGGTAGTCATTTTTTCGGTATTGAGTCTACTTTCTATTTCCTGTCTTGCCCTCCAGTGGGCAGTCGCACTGACTTCTGGGCATTGTAGTTGTAATCAGACACTTTACTTATTATTGCTGTTTCATTACAACCCTCCAGTGGGTTGAATCTATCTGTTGAAAAGGGCCCCTTTAAAAGAGATGTTCATTTCATTTGTTTATTTGTACTTTGCCCATTTTTATGTTCTGATAGTAGCCATTACCACTTCCATATTACCGTGTGCCCCTCTCATCCAAAAATAAACAGTTTGGCCCTGGGGATAGGGTCCCCAGGGCCACTAACTCTGCACCCCCTCCCTTTTTTATGTTGGCTCTGTGTATGGGGTCTCTGGGGGCCAAAATGGGCTTGGGCACGGGGGCCCCACTTACATCCCCCTCCCAAAATATTGATAAAAAAAAAATGGAGGGACGGCATTTTCTTCTCCCCCCGCCCCCGCAATCCGGAGGCAAAAACGCCTGCTTTTTTCCCCCTAACTCTATAATGGCTGCAAGCAACATTTTTCTTCATGTTGCTGGCAGCCAATAAAAGCCTTGCTACAGCGGGGATAAGTTGACCCCCTGGGCCAATCAGAAAGCTCTATTTTTTTCAGTTGAGTTTGAGAGACTCTTGTGAGAGTCCCTCAAACCCAACCGTCCAGATATGCAAATATTTCTGGAGCCTAATATCTCCAGAACTACTGAACAGATTTACACCAAATCCCAAATCGCATGCTTTTTGGACCAAGATCTAGCTTCCTGCCAATTTTGATGCTATTCCGTTCAGTAATTTTTGTGATATCACTTTTCAAAAAAGTCTATGGAAAATGCATGAGGATTTTCTCTTTTGGGACCCCCTTTTTCTGCTTGATAGGTCACCCAGAAACTTTCCAGGAAGGAGCTGAGGTGGATGAACTTTGTTTTGGAAAGTTTTGTGAAGATTTGTCAAACGGCACCAAAGTTATTAGCAAACCAAAATGCGATCTGTCTATGCAAAAGGGTAACTATAACTACCCAGCGGTGGCATGTCTTATGTGTCGTTTTTATAATGACTCATGGTAAGATGTTTTTAAGGACTGAATATAAGTAATAGTAATGTAACTATATATTGTCACATCTCGACTCCAAGAATACCTCAGAGGAAACTTCCTTTTTCTGACTTACGAGCAGGTTTGAATGTCTTGCAAGTTAACGAAACAGTGGCGCTTGGTTTCAAAGAGCAATGCCTGGAAACCCAAGGCAAAGGTCAAAGTGGTGTTCTAATCCCTTTGGATCTGTCTGCAGCCTTTGGCACCATAGACCATGGGCTGCTTCTTGCCTACTTGGACTAAGAATTGGAAAAATTGTCAGGGCTGTCCAGTGGATTTGTTCATTTCTCACAAACAGACTACTTCAGCCATTTTATAACGAAGTATGCCATTCAATACCAAGACGATTCCTTTTTGCCAGACTAATTGTTGCTCATGGTCAGCAATATCAGATGCATGTTGATGACAATCAAGCCTTCCTAAATCTTAGGACAACACTGACAGCAAAACTTCTTGCTTTTCTTGATAGCCATAAATTCTTTGTCTGAAAATTACCTTTGCCCAAACACTAATGAAACTGAGAATCTGCCTGATCAACCCAACCACTAACATGTTTGACTGACCCCCTCTCAATATATAACCTCAGACTATGTTTGAGTTTGAGTCAAAACTTTCTTTCACCCCAGAATTCAGAGCAACAATGAAAGTAAACCATTGTCCAAACCATGCAAAACCAGCCCCGGTAGGCACTTTCCATCGAGTCATACTGCTCCAAGCAATCATGTTCACTACACTGCCATATTACTCAACTGTCTATTTAAATGTGTCACAACAGCTAATGTTTAAATTTCAAACTGTGCAAAACAGGTTGTCACAGTAATGTACAACCAACTCTCGTATGCACAGTCAGCTTTAGATTTAGTCAATGTGGAATCACAGATCAAAATAAATGTGCCCAGTTTTATCTGAAAATCCATCCATGGCCCATCATAAATCTCCCTTCTACAACACTTTCAGTTTGTCAAAACAAAGGGGAATCTACCTGTATTCTTCCATTGACCCTAAACTGTCTGTATCCAAATAGCAATGAACCAGAATTGCAGGGTAGCACCTGAAGGCAGCATGATTAGTCCTATGGAATCAGCTATCCAGGTCCAATTGGAACACCACAGTCCTTGATAGCTTTAACAATCATCTACGAAACCCTTTCTTCAATCTACCCAACCACTAAATGATTCCTGCATTATTTGACATATCTTAGCTTCTCTTGTAAATTTCCACACATTTGTACAAATCTTTTATCCAAAGTGTTATGCAGTACTCCAGCTTTCTCCTGCTTCTTGTACTATGTATTTTTCAATGTACATAATGGTTCTCTGCTGATATTGTATTCCATTATCAATCTGATATATATTCATCCTTTCCGTAATGGTTCATTTATGTGTTGTTTTGTTTGTAGGTGGGGAGAAGATAAGTTTATTTCTGGCATTAGTTGTACAATAAAAATACACATAAATACTCTGCCAAAACTGTTACCCTGAGCACTATTTGATTTTTTTGTCAATTCTAATACATTTACAAACTATTGCACACACTACTAATAACTCGAAATGCAGGTAAAGTATTCATAACTGACTTTAGTGTAGAACTGTCTCTAATATGTTGACTATTGTTCATAATATGCACATCATATTTGAATTGATTTGAGGACTTTTTTTGATCTCACTCCCATTTAGGCATCATTTTAGCTGACTATCCAGGTGTTCTGCTCTCCAGACTGTGATGGTGCAAGGGAATCTTAAATGGCATACGCTAGCACCAGATCTACATTTCTTTTAAGTTTCAGATTTTTATCTAGGTATACTATTGCATGCTAAACAATTTTAAATATGTGTTTCCAGATGATTAATTTAAAATTTTTATTCATCTTGGTTTTCTTTCTGCCCCTTTCTATCAGCATATTAGTGCATGTCGCAAATTTGGAGTCCAAAGTAATAACAAAGAAATTAAGCAATGTGGGGTGAATTACATGTTTACACAATACCACAGTGAGGCCTTCCGTGAATCAGGTCCATGCTGTTTACACTCAAATTATTTGTAATTTAAAATTCTCTTGAATGGTAAAGTCAAGTCACAATTCTGAAAATGCCACTTTTAGAAAGTTAAACAGGTAAAGCTGCCTACAAGGGGTTCATTCAAAAGATGTTTTTCTTAAACAATTCAGTATATCTTCTATAAAGTGAGAACATATAACACTACAAAATAATTACATTGAAACTTACATGTTTCATTCAGTAAATAAATTACAGTAACAGGGTGTATCAAAAATAATTTGATTTATATTTAAAATGCAAAAAACAGTGGTTCAAAAGCAAACAATTCTCACATACATTGATAACAGAAATCAGAGATGAATCAAAGATGGAAATATACTAGTCATGAATGTATAAATACCCATCGCCACGCAATCAGAAATTGAGTCAATCCTAGACATAGGATTTAGGACTCAAAATAATTACTAAAAGTAAGAATGGGTTATACGTCGAAGTTTCGGTCTCCATTGCAATGTGTTAATGAGACCATCTTCAGGACATAGATGGATCGTGTGAGATTCCTCGACCCCTTGGTTGATAATTTCAAGGTCAACACAGTATATATTGAGAGGGTCTCTTCAAAGATACACAGAAGTAGAATTAAATTTGAGATTAGATGACCTCACACAAAGAGACTGAATTTTAGTATGTTATATGTTCTTTGCACTCTTGCCGTAGCATTTATCAGACGGTCCCGTTCAGCATTGGAAGCCAACTGAAACTATTTTATTGGTTACATGTCACAACATGTAGTTGAGAATCTGCTTAAAAGGAACAGGATGCAAATATAAAAGGAAGTGAATTTAGAAATGCCTAGAATAATGAGTAGTTTGGTCAGTTTTCACACTGGTGATTTGATGTCAATCTCTCCAAAGGTGAATAGTTGCTCCTCCTTTTGCTCCTCTGGCTGATGATGGCACATAGTGCTGAAGTGTTGTGCTCGTGCCCGCCCACAGACTCTTCTCCAAGCCTCAGCAACTCCAAGCAGCAGCCTTAAGACACGGGACACAGAACTTGCAAGGAGATTAGCAGAGGAAACCAATCTCCCCCCTCTCCTCCCACAGGGGGAATGACAGCTTTATAACAACCCAAAGGGGAGAGTGGTGCTTGCATCTGAGGGTAGCTCATATGGAACATGCCGCTGCTTGCCATCTCTGCTGCACACCTTAGCCCTTCTGGCCTAACCCCCTTTTGAGATGCTTCCAGGCAGTGGTACCTCCCGGGAGCTGTAGTGTCCCCACACGCCCCACTGGGGAACAAGGTGAGGCATGGGGGAGCTGGAGTAAAGGGTGTGGTGTGAGGGGCGTGTGAGGGGCACGCAGAGGTGATTCAATATTGCTGAGGGCCACAACAGGACTGCGCTATAGCTTGTGGGTGGAGGTGGCAGCACAAGAGGAGGAGGTAAGAGGTACTATTTTGTTCCTTTTCTTTCTGCTATACCTCTATTCTCTACCTTTGGCCAGAAATAGAACATATCGGGAAGCACTGGTCTGTACACTGCACTGAAATTAATTAGCATGGAGAGGGAGGGTGTGTAGAACAGAAATGAGGTTGGAAGGTCACAGTAAACTGAAATTTCATGGTGAAAGATAGAATTGCAATAGAATTGCAATAGCTGGCTAACCAGCTCCAATTTACACATTAATTGACAACCAGGTGTGTTGCCCAGGGAGCATGCAACCAGAGAACATTGAGAGAAATGACCCACTTTGCCGCGACACAGACATTAATATAGAATGGTAAAAACCCTGGCACAGATCAAGAAACTGCGGAATTTTGAAAAGCCCACAACCTTTGAAACTAACTGGAAGCTTTCATAATGAGGCATAACACTAAGAACATCAGGAAAGCGGGGAAACAAGGCACCCAACAGGGTAGCCAATTTAAGATACCACAACAAGGGAAACACCTTAGTAATTCAGACTCAATCTCATACAACATAACCAGTATAACAGCCTTGGATGACAATCTAGGCAAATATACCAACTATTGAAATATCCTCCATTTCCTCACAGGATGAAAACTTAGAGGATAACAGTATGAATTCTTCAGTAAGCTTTGCCTCAAGCGACACTGACTTCAGGTTATTGGAATAAACAGAAGGAACACAAACCAATGTAGTCGCAACAGCTGCACCCCTGGTAATGAATACATCCAACAATACTTGGGCCGACATGATATTAACCTCAATTAACTCAACCGTTTGCCGCAATAAACGCATTGGCCTGGCAGTCACATAAACTTGAAATATGGGTTGATCTGATGCAATCCCTGGCTGACAGCATATCTATAGCTAACGCAAAAAATCAGCAACCTTGGTATAATGACATCTAGCACAAAAGGACTCTGTGCATTCTCCCCAATAGTGGATAAACTTTGCAAACTTCCAGATATGCTCTTGCTCCTGGTTGAGAATCTAAAGAAAACTAACCTGCCCAACACAGACATTATAATGGTCAACCAGAAAACCTCCAAGGTGGAATTTCCTATTACCATCAATAAACCCTCAATAAAAAACAACTCAATAATGGCAGTGGATGAAACACAGCAAATGGTAGAGAATGGTATTTTGGTAACCCGTAGTGTCTCAAACACTAATAAACAGCAGAGGCAATTCCAACAACTGCATAAGTAGCAGATATTCTATCCATAGATACCAAATTAGTAACACAAAACAAACAAATGCAAGGTGTTAGAATCTTAACCAGGAGAGAGAGATAACGACTAAAGAAAAACAACAAAACTCAGCCCGGTATCAACTGCATCCCACGATGGAGAGAGCAGAGGAAAATACAGGAAACACAAGGAAGCCCTACCACCCAATAATCAAGGAAAGGAAAGAGCAGGAGAAAGTAACAACTCAGGGTGAGAACACAAATTCTGAAATTTGATTCGCTGATGAACAGCACGCATCCTCCATTATGCTTGCGAAGCGTTGCCCCACTGTCTCAGCAGCATAAAATTATATAAAATAAAATGATGATAAAGCATTTTATTTTTCATGACAGGAGCCAAGCCGAGTCTTGGGGGTGGGTCCAAGGCAAGCATGGAGGGCACTTGCAGTGCTGGGCACTGTAAGTGTGCATGGCAGTTTGGCCTCCTGTCTTAGAATGGCCAAACCGCCATGCACACTTAGATGTCTCCAGGCTGGTGCATAAAGAGAAGCTGGCACAAACTTCCAGACCCTCTTGAAGCATAAAACCAGGCCGCTTCTTCCAATCCCGATGCTGCTCTCATGCTGGATAATAGTATTACCAGCATGAGAGCAGCATCTGGATTGGCGCAGGGGAGTCTGGGAGCCGGTGATCAGGAGAAGAGCTGCGAGTATCGAAGCGGCGGGTAAGTTTTAATTTAAATTGATTTATTATTGCCCCACCACTTTTCCCTCCTGGCAGCCGCCACTGTTGATGAACCACCCCAGATAATAAACCAAATGAAAGAAAAATTAATACAGATACCCAGAAGGAAGCTAAGAACACCTTAACAAATATAAAGGTAATAAAGTCATCAGCTGGCGGTCAACACATAAATCTGGAAATATAGCAGGACACACACTGGACAAAGGAATAATTCAGAGACAAACTCAAATACAAAAAGGATTAGATCAGACGAAGTGATAGAGGTAGTTTCAACTACACAAAGGGACCATGACCAGTTTGATGATCCTGACCCACTTCAGGATATCAAGAACGTAAGTCCTCACAAATACAGAGTAATAAGCACTCTCATACCACTTAACTACGAAAGCAGAAATTGGAGATTTAGGATCTTCCTCAGACTTGAAATAAAATCAACGAACGCAAAGCAACAAGCATCTTTATTAGGCATCCAGATGTAAGCTACAAACTGGAGCAACGCCCACATTTAAATACATAACAGGAGCAGACAAGTGGGCAAGAGCTACCATCACACACCAGCAGTTCTAGTAGTGAGCCATATTTAAAATCATGACAGGAGCAGACACGTGGGTTAGAGTCCCTAATGCACAGTGGCAGTTTTAGAAACAAGTCTAAAAGTCTGCAATATGAACTAATTTTCACCCCTACTTACATGTTAAGAAAAAATTCAACCTATATTAAATACGTCTCACATCCCAAGATGGTTTCAACATATAAAACCTCAGAAGACATTACTATAATATGCTTTGCTACTCTCAAAAGGTCATTAGGGGCAGAGTCAACAATCACATCCTGGTACTCAGAAGCAAAGGCAAATCAGGTACTGACCAAAATACAGACATTTGCCCAATGGGGAATAGACATCAGGCTCATGGAGTCAGAGAGCTATCCATTAGTAGTCCTCAGACCATGACGGAAAGATGATAGTAACAAAGGAAGGAGCAACACCCTTAAAGGTGCACTCTGTCCACTCCTGCCAAAAGAAATGGGGAATACCCAACTATGAATTCACCTCAGTTCTAAAAATGAAGGAAAATGTGTCCTAGTTGACACACGGGAAGATAAAAGGGGGGTAGACTGGAGTTGGCTGGTTCCCTTACTTTCTTTAAGGAACCAGCACTGTACCTAATAACAGCCAACATAACAACCGGGAACTCAGAACATAGGGAACACAAATTACACTAATATCATGGAATGGGGCAGGGCTGAAACAAACCCTACAGAAAAGAGATTCTCCAGAATTCCTTCAGATATGGTACATAATGTGTGCACAAGAAACGTGGAGTACAGGTTCACTACCCATAGACTGTTATCAAGAAGCATACAACCCAGCTGAAAAACACAACTCCCCGGCATAGCCATCTGGAGGCTTAGAACTTATGTATGCACAGGCATAAACGCAAGCTTGAACATTGTAGAACAAAACTCAGCATTTGAAGCACTAGTTTTTAAACAACGTAATCTGGGCACTTTATATAATTCAGTACTCCTTATTAAGATCTATCTGAATTTACATAAAAAGTCTCAATAAGACATACTAGGACATTTTTGGGAGTCGTTGGAAGACTTACTTTGCTGCCTTTCAACTTGTGAGATACTTCTAGCAGGTGACATGACAAATGTGTCTCAAATTCTATTTAATCTCAATGACTTATGTAAAAATGTTCACAAATAGCAGCATATCCTTCCAGGCATGTACTCCCTTTTCCCTCAAGGACATTAATGCTGGGAACAACATAAGAGCAATCTGCTACAGTACTCAAAGAAGTGGATCAACATTAGACTGCACTTTTGTAACCTAAGCTTCAGTAAGTTTTGCAGACAATTGGTCATCCCCAAGCGACGAGAAAGTAGCCACAGCCCCCTGACTGCCACTTTCCAAATCAAATACGAATAAGGAACTAATTTACCATCAGTTCGCACTTCAGATGGCACTGAGTCTTATAGAACGATGAAGAGGTTAAGATGGTGTAAGATAGCAAAAGAGGGGTTTAAACGTTTGCAACTGGAGTTAATAGAAGCAAATTTGTTTCCTAAACTTAAAAAAAGGATTTGACTCTATAATAAGGTGAAATGCAAAACACACAAGATGATGGACGGAATGCTGCACATTGGCAAACATTCACCCCCAGTCACAGATCTGGGTTTAATCCATCGTTATTTTGCTTCACCACGCCACCCCAGTTCAGACATAGCCATATGCAAATCAGTCTTGACCCTGTGCCTCATGGGAACAGTCCAGACCGAACTGCCAAGCCATGTCTTCCCTGGACCGGAATCAAGCATCCTAGGACCGGTTTCAGGCTATCAGCCTTCATCAGCCAGGATAGCTTGACTCCAGTGGCGTAGTGAGCACGGGACCCACGTCTGGGCATACCCTTCCCACTTAGGGCGAAATGCAAAACACACAAGATGATGGACGGAATGCTGCACATTGGCAAACATTCACCCCCAGTCACAGATCTGGGTTTAATCCATCGTTATTTTGCTTCACCACGCCACCCCAGTTCAGACATAGCCATATGCAAATCAGTCTTGACCCTGTGCCTCATGGGAACAGTCCAGACCGAACTGCCAAGCCATGTCTTCCCTGGACCGGAATCAAGCATCCTAGGACCGGTTTCAGGCTATCAGCCTTCATCAGCCAGGATAGCTTGACTCCAGTGGCGTAGTGAGCACGGGACCCACGTCTGGGCATACCCTTCCCACTTAGGGCGAAATGCAAAACACACAAGATGATGGACGGAATGCTGCACATTGGCAAACATTCACCCCCAGGCACAGGGTCAGACTGATTTGCATATGGCCATGTCTGAACTGGGGTGGTGGAGTGAGCTAAAGAATGATGATGGATTAAACCCAGATCAGTTGACTGGGGGTGAGTGTTTGATTAGCTCAAGCGCTCCGTCCATCATCCCCTTTGGTATCGCTTTGTTCGCCCTAAGTTGGCAGGGTATGCCCAGACGTGGGTCCCTTGCTCACTTTGCCACTGGATTCAAGCTAGCCTGGCTGATGACGGCTGAATGGCCAGAAACCGGTCCCAGGATGCTTGTTTCCGGTCCAGGGAAGACATGGCTTGGCAGTTCGGGCTGGACTGTTCCCATGAGGCACAGGGTCAGACTGATTTGCATATGGCCATGGCTGAACTGGGGTGGTGGAGTGAGCTAAAGAATGATGATGGATTAAACCCAGATCAGTTGACTGGGGGTGAGTGTTTGATTAGCTCAAGCGCTCCGTCCATCATCCCCTTTGGTATCGCTTTGTTCGCCCTAAGTTGGCAGGGTATGCCCAGACGTGGGTCCCTTGCTCACTTTGCCACTGGATTCAAGCTAGCCTGGCTGATGACGGCTGAATGGCCAGAAACCGGTCCCAGGATGCTTGTTTCCGGTCCAGGGAAGACATGGCTTGGCAGTTCGGGCTGGACTGTTCCCATGAGGCACAGGGTCAGACTGATTTGTATATGGCCATGTCTGAAATGGGGTGGTGGAGTGAGCTAAAGAATGATGATGGATTAAACCCAGATCAGTTGACTGGGGGTGAGTGTTTGATTAGCTCAAGCGCTCCGTCCATCATCCCCTTTGGTATCGCTCTATAATAAGGTGGCCAGATGTACGTACTTCTATACATAATTCACTAGTGGGAAATAGATGCATGATAGTAAACAAAATGGTCAGTGTTGGCTATACGAGACCAAAACTTTGTTATAACCACCTGCCACAAAAAAGTAAAACGGACCTAAGAAAAGCAAGCAAAGTATATAAGAGGGTTACATCAAATGAAACAAGCATTTTCAATGCAATAGGTCTCGCATTTGCGAGCGTTTAAGCTATTGGCATTGAAAATTACAATGCCTTTTATTTATGTGTTTTTAAAAGGAACACATATATAAAAGGCATTGTTGTGGCCACCATTATAGTGAAAGCGCGTATGGTGCTTTCATCCAAAGTTTTTAAAAAAATTAATTAATTTCAAAAGCTCTGTAGAGCGGCCGCTAACGTGAAAGCGGCCCGCACTGGTAATTAAATAGGTGCAGCCGCTAAAGTGAATGCGGACCGCGCCGTATATTAAATGAGCGCGGCCGCTATAAAGCGGACCGCGCTGTAATTTGAATAAAAATATATTACTATTTAAAACAAAGAGGGCCGGTGCTCCGATGTCGTGGGTGGAATAGGGTAAGAGCATTAAAGAAAATAGTGCTCACCAACTTATAAAGCAGACCGTGTAACAATAGAAGTAAAAGGGCCAGTCCTCGTGGGAGGTTACAAGTGAAGACAAGGCGGTACTAAGGAGGGACTAACAAGCCTATGTATGACTCAGAAGCCAGCATTTACGAAGGGCAATGACATAAGCCAATGACAAATATGGGCAGAGAGTGGGCTGGGCTTCAAGAGCATACTCCAATACAGCAGGCCTCGCAGAGCGAGCAGCGCATGCGCGCTGCCCTTAGGCTCGACCTAAAAAGGGTTTACATCATTAACACATACGTACATATAACGAACTAACTCGGCACTCACCACATAAATAGAGAAGGCACAACAGCTCACACACAGAACATAATATAATCTGTAAATACATAAAATAAACAGACCATATTAAACCTCAAAAGAGATTCAAATTCACAACACACTGGAAAGGGCAGCAGACACAACCCACAGGAATGTCCCATACAGTGTGAGCAGTAAAACAAACTGACACTTTAAAACCATTACCACATTCAGTACCAGATACAATTTGCATTGACTGAATTAGACACACAAAACCATATCCTACAGAGTCGGCAACAGCCACACAACTAGTGGCCTAAAGCCATAGGGATGCCGTTACCAGAGTTCATCAACTAATCAGACATGGAAAACATGCAAATACACTTGAAAAAGATAGAGAACTAGTGGCTGCTGTCCAATCAAAAACAAAGCTCGACACCCACATGGGGGCAATCTTTCTGTCCACTTGGGGTGGAGGTGTTCGGGGGGAGGGGTTTGGGTGTAGTATAAAGCTCACTGATACCAGGGAAACATTTTTTCCCAAAAAAGAAGGGATGCGGCAGCCTACCATGGAATCTAGCCAAGCCCCCACCTCAAAACAGCTTTAATAGCTTTCTGTCCGATTGGGAAGGTGATTGTCGGGGTTATCTTTAATTTCTCATTCACCCAGGAAGGCAGAAACCTATTAAATGCAAGACCAGAGAAAATGGTAAAAAGAAAAATATGGGTTATAGCAGCTAATCCCAGGCTTCAGGGTTTAATGGTGAGCAAAAAGCCCACTAGATATCAAGGATATTTCCTTTAGTGTTGTTTTTGTTAATTTTTTTTTTTTTTAATATTGGGGTGAGTCAGGCTTGAGACACGCACCCACCCCTAAAGGGCCCTATCGTCTTTTTGTCCCCAGAGAGTCAAAAAGCCCTACTAGGCACCAGGGATAATATGGGGCTTTGGAGTACCAATCCCGGCACCATGCGAAGATCATATGGACTTCATATGGTCAGTTTACATCCGTTCCCTTTGCAGGTAATAGGCTCAGCCCAACAAGTATAATATCGTTTTCACTGGAAAAAATGTGGGAACGATGGGTGGTGGGAATTTTGTGGATGCCTGCAGATTCTGGAAATTTCCCTCACAGAAACATGAGGAAATGTGTGATTGAAGCCAAAGTTTGAGATTTGCAGGGCATTCAGACTAAAAAATAAAATAAATAAGGGGTAGTGGGTTGCACGCAAGTCATACCACCCTGAATTCCCTAGCCCCTAGTGTCTAATTTTCTGAAATGTCTGGGTTTGGTAGGTTTCCCTTGGTGGCAGCCGAGGTCAGGCTCAAATTCCTAAGCTACCCAAATCACTAAAATGGGTAATTTTCATTGAGAAAATGTGATGTCTCTACGTTGCATTTTGGAGTCTTTCTTGTTTTGGGCGATAGGCCCATCAACACCACTGGAGTTCTGGTTATATCAGGAGAAGTATAGGAGCACAGAATAGTTAACATTTATTATTAATCTACTTTTTCTCCATATCCGACTTCCAAATGTAATCCAGTGAGCAAGAAATAACACATTTTACAAACTGCCCTCTTGAATTATATTGTATGGCTAGCCCCAAATTCAAAGCTACAGAAAAAAACACTAGTCCTAAACTCAGTATCTAGAGCACATTTCAAAAGTGGATAGGTTTCCTTCAGATCTATTTTCAATTCATTAGCCTTTACCATATGAATTGCTGCATGGAAGGTACACAATAAGCTGCAGCTCAGTTGTTGGCTCTGGGCATCACATGTTTTTGGACAACCAACAAACACAATGTATCTCTGCGACCAGAAGGGTCTGACGGACGTAATGGTATATTGCTTTTGTAAATCTGCCATAGAGCCAAAAAATGACAGATGAAAACGTCAGCTATTTCTATTTTTTTATATTATTGTTGATGTCAACAATTAGTATCTTTGGGAAAACCATAGCGATCTACTCAATGACCTATTGATGAATTCAGAATGGTCTACTTTCATGAAATATATAGCTTTTCGGGTTCACCCATCTGTCTCACAGTTGTTTCCACCACAAACTGCAAGTAGGTTCAAACGACAAAAATAGGAAGAATGTGCTCCCACTTAGAAATAAAATACGTAAGACTTTTATAAACCATTCCAACACGATTAAAACTTGGTATACCCAGAATCTTACTTACGGAAAATCAAATTCCTTTAAGCCTCTTGATCTTTCACTTTATAGTGGAGGCACGTGGCATTATTGTTTTTAAAACTGTGGTAAGAACTATTTACTGAGAGTAAATAAACAGGGCACACATGCCCATGTATTACAATCCAAAAGGACATCTGTCGAGTAAAAAAGGTGCAAGTATGGCATCCAGTTTTAAGGGCTTTTGTCTCTGAATACCCTCCATAACGGATAGAAAAAGCTAATGTTGTGAAGCGGACTTGAGCCAAAAGGAGGTGCACAAGAAGTATTGCAGCATTCTATAAAGCGCTACCAAAGAGGATTGCATCTTTGCAGTCTTTGCCTGAAAGACTCTGAATGCGAATATGGAAGAAGACTCGCTAATAGGCGTGATGTCTACTGCGTGTACAAGAGGAACAAACAGCACTTAAAAGACCAGATGCCAAAGAACTGGAGAGACCTCGGTGTTCACAGGGGCTGGTAAGGATATCTCAAGCACCGCTTAGGGCAGAGCGCTATCACACTTCTTCCTTCGCATACATCCAGGAAGTGTCTGCTAAGCATCGGCGATTTGTGTTTGGAGATGTTTACTTAGGAAACATGCTCAAAAATGTGATTACATTTTGGTTCTTAGCGTCTAGAATTAATGGACACAGAGATCACAAGGTTACAGGGGTGTGAGGAGGCACGACTCGGATCGCGCGTCCGGCGAGGCCGGACTGTCCCTAAAAGCAACGACAGCTTACCTGCGGGGAACTCGGCACAACATCCGGGCCCTGGAAGGGAGTCCGCAGGGATAACCCCACCCCCCTGTGCTCTATCCACACAGGAGGCATCCGGACCTGATGACGCGACGGACGGGGGAGGGACTGACCCCGGAAGTGCTTCCCGACCGGAGCTGAAAGGGAGAGCGACCGGATCGAGGAGTGGCGAAGAAGCCGGAGGAGGAAAGGAGTTGCGGAGCGAGGAAGAGGAGGAACAGGAGTACGGAGACGCGAGGAGAGAAGAAGCAGACTACGGAGAAGAAGACGAGACGTGGAGCGAGGAGTGGTGGAACCCCTAGGAGGAGGCTGGAGAGCGGCCGCGACTCAGGAGAGTTGCGGCAGAGTCGGTGAGTCACGAATAAAGGGAGGGAGAGGGAGCGGGGAGGCGGGTGAGAGAAGGGTTGGGAAGGGTCACGAGGGAGACACACCGGTTGCAGTGGCATTGAGCACCTATTCCTCCTTTACTTTCCCTTCTTGTTTGGGTTGTCGGCAGTGAACACACGGCTATCATAGCAAAGGGCAGGGATTGCCATCACGTTTTACTGACCACTCGTATATATCACGTCCCTTTCACGAATCCCCTCCTCTCACTGACGCGGTGCTGCCTCACGTATAATTATCCACAAGTAGATCCACCGGGTGTGGTGACGGATAGAATAGAAGCCAGTGAAGCATTGGCCAGGGTAACTGACGACTCCTTTTTGTCCTTCTCTCTATGCACCTCCGTGGGAGAGTTCCTGGACCGGAGGACAAGACCCAAAAGGAGAACACCAACAAGGAAGGAGAGGGAACCAAGGAGAGAAGAGTCGTCAAGGAGAAAACCAAACAACCTACAGAGACATTGCCATCTCCTGTTATTGACTCTGTTAATAAAACTCGCCCACTGGCACATTACATACAGCCTCCGCGTCTGTATATCCGGCCTGCCCTCCCACAAGGGGGATATTGTTTCAGTCTGTATTCTCTTAAATCCTGTTTACGTTAAAATGTGAGCTCCCAGCAGAAACACACGGCTTACATTCACTGCACATCTGGTTAATCCTTCTCTACTACACGCCCCTGCCCCACTAGTGGGTTTAAATGTTTGACAATCTATGGGTTTCGCTCATTTTTTCATCCTAAAGGGAAATAACCAACCGCAAATGAAACGCTTCACTCCATGGCAACCACCACCTTCAAACAAGAAGCCACTACTCACAAATTGCACTGGCTTAAACTCCATCCAAATTCTCAATGCCCAAGAGTGAAAAACCACATGTGCTGTAGGGGGTGCCTGGAAACTACAGGAAAAACAAAAGCGAGGCTGCTTTTCTCCGCATATGGAAGTTTGTCAGGCGGCTCCAACGTCCTCTTATCTACGAACAATGTCTGAGTAAACATTACAGACTTACACTAGACACTGTCCCAATTCTACTGAAAAGACAACACACAGGATATTTCCACAGGCACTCCCACATGCACCCGTTTAAGGAGAAAACGAGATTACCTAGTAATCCATAACAAGCGTGCGCGCCTGAAAGTAAAAAAAAAAACTGTCGGAAAAGCGTTTCCCTTGCGGGAGCGAGCGGCGCCAGGAGCGATAATTGCTACCATATGGCGCCGCTCGCTCCCACAAGTGAATCGCCAAACGTGCACGCATTGCCATTGAAGGCAATGGAATGCGTGCACGTTTTTGGCTGAAAAGCCGAAGCGATTCCAAAAGGTCTTTTTGCCTATGCAGCGCATGCGCGCTGCGTAGGCGAGACCTAAAAAGGGAAACACAGACTAACGGCGATAAGGAGATGCTATCAAATTTCTCTGGGAGGCAAAGCCAAAGTAGTAGTAGTAGCAAATATCTTCATTCGATTTTAATCAAAACCATAAAAGCATATCATATTGTTTTATTCCGCTTTAGGTGTCCGTATATAGGTTTTCCTGAGACATGTCCTTATATAGGCACAATTCGCATTGCCCTTATATAGGCATAGAATCCCTGTCCTTATTTAGGCATTAACTGTGCACTCCAAATACAGGCATGGTCACCGACATCCGTCCACCCTAACGTCACAACGAGTTCTTAGAAACCAGACCCTTAAGCTTCGGGAGTTCCCCTAGCACAGGACTATTGATTTCTCCAAGAACTCATCTATTATGTAGGAACCGTTATACCTTAAGGGTTCATTCCTGACGTCTTCCTCTGTCCGACTTTACGTCAATGCTAACAATCCAAGGCACCTACCAGGTATAAATATACCTTCCCTTGCCCAAGCAAGTTAGAGGAGACCTCGACTTCTGAGGAGCCCGTATCCCGGCCTGACGCACTGAGAAGACGCTGTCATTCCTGCACGCAGACGAATCCAGCTTCCAGTGTTCTGACTCCCTTCGCGGGGTGTTAGAGTTCCAGATCCGGCAAGAGATTCCCACCTCTCTCATTCTCAAGGTATGGAGCTGACTAGAACCTAGAGGGACTCTTGGCATACTTGGCATACTAGACTTAACATACTCTTAGTATACCATACTAGAGAATACTTCGCCTACTTCTTACCTTTCCCTACACCTAGACTAGGTTAGGTACATTGGGGTAGAACTAGCTTAGAGACGCATCGTATGAGTACTCGCATTTTTAGCTCATGTTATTTATGTACGTGAATATATGCTAAAAGATAATGCTAGCGAAGTATTATTTATTTCTACTGCTTACTCTGTACATTATTTATCTTGCATACTGTCTTGTGATCATAACAACACATATCTCTTACACGAGAAACAAGACTGTTCAATAAAACCCTTTTTATTGAAACGCCCGTCTTTCCTTTCTGTGTAACTCTGTAGAAACTAAGCATGCACGATTGACTGAGTGAAACTGTTATCTATTGTTTCCACGATTCTGAGACGTGTTCCGATTCTAAAGGGAAACAAAGTTGTCATGTTTTTCGGTTGCCAGAAACTACTCCCTTCTTGTTCTCAAGGAGTTTCTAGTGGCCTCTGAGCTAGCTGGCACAAGTAATTAAGTTTAATATACTCGATAGGGACATATCGACCTTAGTCCTATGTCAAGCCTATAGGTTATATTATTCCAATGCGCAGAGCCTATTAGGGAAATAGGAACTACACTACAATATACAGTTCATTAAAAACATTTTTTTTTTAAAAAGGGTTAATTGAGGAAAACGAGACAGTCTCTCTTCGGGATCTTGGTTGAGTTGCTACTATACATGTGGTGTCTAGCACCTCGATCCTAAACATAAATCATGGAAAGCATCCCCAAGCAGCTATGTGTAGTGTAACCAGGGACCATATTATATAATTCCAGTAACAACCATACATATGTTAGAGTTTGATAAAGTGCGTAGTGCTGATACCATTTAACATCTAAAATAAAATTTATACTAAAATTAAAATATTTACAAGTATAACATTTCATTTGTAATATATTGCAATGTCAATTTAACCTACACATGCCATGCACCTGTAGGCGGTTTATATTACACCTCTAACATATTTGATCAAATTAATAACATTTGCATGATATAGATTCCATCAATTGTAATGCCATGTAAGATGCCTTCTACATACTATCTTCGTCTTCCATTCACTATAGTTCTTTCAGCCTGGCCTAATTGTTTTTATTCAAAATTGTAACTATCCTGCTTCTTGTAACCCATGCGTGAAGCAGGTATCTAGATAGGGCAAAAACCAAATATTCTGAGGTATCACTTTTCAGAATTCTGGTAATCTCTCTTAAGCGGGTTGCTGCTAGAATCCGGCAAATCGGGATTAGCCATATTCTTCTTGGTACACGGGACAGAGGAATAAAAAGTGTATTTCTGACTCAAGTGCTGATTCACACACTGGGCAGCAGGGCGAAATATCAACCCCATTCCAGTTGCTGACAAAACTATTAATTGGAAGAATACCGTACCTAAATTGTAGGTATAATGTTTTAGCAAGGGGTGGCTCTATTCGATTTAAGAATTCCTCTTGTTGCATGTTATCTTTAATGTTGAGGAACCTACATGTCAGTTCCCCTGCAGTACTCTTATTGAGCCAGCTATCCATAACATAGTTCCAGTAATTCTTTTTGAGGTGATTTACCGAGCTTTTTTGAAGAGGGATACATCAAATGAAAAAAGGGAAACACAGACTAACTGCGATAAGGAGATGCTATCAAATTTCTCTGGGAGGCAAAGCCAAAGTATAACTAGGAGTAGTGATGCCAACTATATGCATTACTGGAGCATAATAACCAGCCCAAATTCTGGCACTATGTAAATAGTTTACAGGCAAAAACATATAAAAAGGGAAATTGCATAGTGAAAGGAAAATGGGTGGTGCCTATAAAAACCAAATACACAAAGGAAGAAATGGCTCCTGAAGATATAAAAATGCATAATAAGAGGATTATGACAGCAGCATGGATGGAGAAGCATATTAACCCGACTCTAGTTAAACATTTACTGGAGATAATGCAAGAAGACAGTGCACCAGTCCCAAATGGTTTACTGGGCTTGCTATTTAGAGCAGATACAGACTTCTGATCCCAGTATTTAACAATGTTTTATCGAGTCTCCTTCACGTACACATAGTTTTCACAATACTGGCGCAGATCTATAGTGCACCCAATCAGGGCTTAATTTGAGTCGCTGGTTTCTGGAGCTCGGCACCAGCACTTATTTGTCAACACCAGTGCTTGTGGCAGTTTGCCACATGGTGGTGCAATCTGGGTAACTTAGAGATGACCATTTGCAGCATTACAGAGGCAATGTGTGGTGCAAGCTGCAGTGGCCTCGAGAACCCTGGCACTTATTTTTTTAGAAATTAGGCACTGCATCCAATGCATAAGAAGGGGAATACCAAGGCTTCGGCAAAATGCAATCTGATATCCTTACTAGATGTGGAGGCAAAATATGCACAAATTCTTCTAAAGCAGAAAAAGGAACCTTAATATCCTCCTATAAGACTGGGTTCAGGCAAAAAGCTTCAACCATAGATAATATTGTTGCACTCTCATATATGGCCCATCGATCGAACTGTGACTTCCATTTAGCGGTTTTCGCTTGTTTGGTAGATTGGTCCGCAGTCTTTGATGGAGTAGACAGACAAATACTATAGAGGAATCTTGTCGATTGTGATAGCCTCCCACACACTACTTTCATGTTCAAATCCGCCCTAAGACACTACCACCATGTGATCAGGACCACCAAAGGAGCTGCTCTGGCAGACTGCATCGATGCCAGGACCAACAGAATAAAAACAATCTTCGCCATTGTGAAAGATTTCACCTCACCATTGAACGTCTCCAACTCAATCACCTCCTCGCTTGACCTCTGCAACAATCTCTCTCAATTCTTCAGCAACAAAATCACTACCATTTACAGCAACTTCAGCCCACAACCGAACCCGACACACCTTGCCAAACGCCTCCCGTTCTTATGCAAAGAACCTAGGCTAACCACATAGCCCAAGATCACTCCATAAGAAACCGCTGCCAGCATGAAGTCTATCCACTCATGGACCCCATCAGATGCCTGTCCCGACCACATCTACTCCAGAGGGCTGCAATCCATCAGTGCAATGCTCGCAATGTCATTTGCGGAGTTCTGCAAGGATCCTTCCTGAGCCTGACCCTCTCCATCACATACATTATCCTTCTAGGCAGCATTATCCACTCTCATGATATCAACATCCTCTACTACCCCAATGTCATTCAACTCATTCTTTCCTTTACGGACAAGATGCACAGTACCTGGATCAAGTTTAATGCCTGGAGGACTGAAATTGCTCAGTGGATGAAGACCAAGGGCCTGATTCACAAAGGTAAACGTACACTTTTGTGTACGTTTATGATTGCTTGCTATTCACAAAGGAAATTGTCTTTTTATGTGCGTAGACTCCGCACTTGTAAAGATGCTACTCTTAGTAAATCCCTTTCTGAATAGCAAGCAATCATAAACTTACACAAAGGTGTACGTTAACCTTTGTGAATCAGGCCCCAACTCTCTAAAGCTGAATACTGACAAGACGGAAATCATGATCTTCGGGCAAAGCACATCACCGTTAGAACTCCACCTGCTGGCCAACAGAGCTAGGTCCAACATCCATCCCCACCACCTATGCCAAGAACCTCGGGATCATCATCAACAGCAAACTCAACATGACTGGCCAAGTCAATGCTATCACCGCCTCATTCTTCCATACCCTAAAGATGCTGGGGGATATTTTCAAATGCTCACAATCGGCACCCAGAAAAATATCACGAGGGCTCTGGTCACAAGCAAACTGGGCAATGGGAACCACTTTATGCCGGGATAAACAAAAAACTCACCAGAAGGCTGCAGACCATTCAGAACTCAGTGGCTAGAATCACTGTCAAAATCCCACACCACACTCACATCACAGCACACCTAAAGGAGCTCCACTGTCTCCCCATTTACAAACTCCTCACCATACATCACCAATTGCATCTGCTTTGGCAAAGTTCCAAACACCTATGCTCGTACGGACTCCTACTTGCACAAATCCAATCCATATGGAAAACTAGATCTGGCGGTCGATCCTTCTCCTACATTGATCCTAAAGAATGGAACAGCCTTCTACTACACTTAAGAGCCTCCTCCTCACTTCTTGAATTCTGCAAGAGTCTGAAGACCTGACTTTTTGAATAGTCCCACTAGACACTAGGTGTACCTTACTTGTAGACTTACACCTTCTCTGCACCAGGTTACACTCCCGGGTGTTAGAGCCCTCTATAAAATCTGTATAACATAACATAACAATCATACTCTACTCTGATACATGGGTACAAGTTAAACTCGGCCAAGTCAACAAGGTCTTTGAAACGATATACACAAACAGGGGCATCAAACAAGGCTGCGTATTGGCCATGCTGCTGTTCAGCTTGCACACGCCGATCTCGGGGTGGAAATGGCAAAGGCAAAATCATTTCCCTGAAGGATAGGTATGCATAAAAACCTGTATGCAGATTAGATAGTCCTCTTAGAGCAAACAAAACTAAGACTACAGATGTTGCTGGACAAGCTCAATAAATACAATCTGAAGAACAAGTTAGTGACAAGTGTAAGAAAAATGAAAGTAATGGTTTTTGGGAAATTTAAGGGGAAATCAAACCGAGTCTAGAAACTAGGTCTAGCCAAGACCAATTACTCCACAACATATAACTATTTGGGAGTTTGGCTATCAAATATTAACAAATCATAATTTCATCTAACTTCAATTGAAAAAAACATGTAACTATAATTAGTGCTATGCCAGCTAAATGAGAAGGTATATAGCCCATCAAAAGAAGCCGTCATAATGGTAATAAAGGCCAAACTGGTTCTAACAATCATGAACGATCAACAAGCCTTCCCGGCCAAAATGGACTCCACCTTCGATGAGCTGCAATGTATTACCTATAGATGGATAATCTAGCTACCTCAGAACACTCAACGGGCCTACATTCGATTAGAATTTGGCCTTCTAAATCAAGACCTAGTATGCAATGTGCATTCCTTAGATATTACCATCAGATAGTCCATGCTAAAGAGGGGTCTCTAAAAATAGTATTGTAAATGATCTTTGATGCATCATATAATGGATGGACCAGATATCTACAGATAATGCAAGTACCAACTTTAAATTTAACCTGCATATTTTAAAGCCAAACAGTTTTTCCGATCCGGCCTTGAAACATGTACTGAAAAGTCAGTTTAGGGCATTAGCAAGAGAATCCGATTCAGAATCTTTGCAATCGCTTGAACAGTCTAGACGCATCATACTATCCCACACATAAAATAATATTTGAAAGAAGCACTGAGCCGGTAATGTAGGAGAATCATCATGCTCATAAGATTTCTGACTCTAACCATCGACTACTTCTAATTGCATTGGAGAAATAGCTCTAACACTATTCTAAAATGTAGGTTCTGCAACTACAAAAAAGAATTCTTCATGCATTTACTCTGTTGTGGGTCGGATTTTGGATCTGCTCGTTGTACATTACTGAAACCCATTTTCCTACAGAATGGTGTACGCCCTTGAAAGGAGGCACTAGCTCTTTGTTTTAACTCAGCCAACATACGTTTTGGCTTGATTTGGGGAATATTTTAAAATTATGCTGATCAGATTTAAAACTTGGAATAAATGATGCAATTACTTGTTTTAACTATCATTACTCACAATATAAATGCTGTGAGATTATATTTTTAAAGTTATAATTAACTGAAACTTGAGTAATCGCAGAACAGCACTGGCCTAACCCTCTCACAAAAATGTCTGGATGCAACACATATGAGGATCTTAAGGCTACGACTAGTGGAACTGCAGTAGGTGTACTTTAAGAAACTGAAGGTAACTGTGCACTTCTTATTTGGAGTTCTTAATGATATTGTTACATTTGAAACGATTTTAATTAATTGTATACAAAAATGTATTCATTCATTCAAATTTAAAAATGCAGAATATCCTGTATTCATTTACGTTTTTAAAAATAATAGGTTGTTTAAAATTTTGAGGCAGAGTTTCAAAATGCTTGTAACACACACGGTATTTTAACAAATTGTTAGATTATGGTGTTTACCTTTGCAACATCATTGTGATTTCTTTTTGGATACATTAATGATACCACCTATCTGCAATGAGGAAGTACAATATGTGGAACAAAATTAATTTGCTGACTTTGAATTGGTCCTAAAACATTGACAATGGGAATAAAATGTGAATTTTCATGGGATATTCATCCATAATTAGTTAAAAAAAAAAAAAAGAAAGGACTGTGACCTCTTTGCACATTTACTTCTAGGTAGTAATACATTTTGGAGCTCATTCACTAAGCCATGTATGCGTACATAAGATAATACTCCTGTAGCCCTACATCCTGTACTCATGATTTCGTGAATTGCCTTAAAGTTTTTGGGGTCCCACTAATTTGAAAAATTGCAATGACACACACTTTTCAATCTACATGTTAAGCCTGCAACGTAGGAAAGTGCAGGGCTGTAAAGATGTTTCACTAAACATTATGGCTGCCACTGCTTGCACATTCCCCGAGTTAGGGTAGCACTTGAGGTCTTGATCAGTACTCTGTTATCTTTTTTGAGAGATAGAATACAAATACATTTTAGTGTTTGTAAAGAGTCTTGCTCCAATTCAGCTGTGTAGAGATACTTCAGAATATAGAATATTCTGTGATGTAAGGGATGATGCTGATGGAATGGGTATGTGTTGGCGTTCTAGGCTGGTGTCATTGTGCTGGAATCCGCTGGAGGTTACTGTTGGTGTACTGACAACTTGAAATAAAGTGAAAAAAAGCAACAAGAATTGAGCTTGGTTACTACAATTTTTGGTGACGAGGACGGGATAATCCTTAAGAAGCATGCTGCGCCTATTGTGCACAAAGTAAGGTTCATACCATATTTAATGAGGGAACCACTTCAACAAGAATTGAATAGGCTACTGGAGGAAAAGATCATTGAGCTGATTGAGTCCTCTGAATGGTTGGCTCCCATTGTTGTCGACTCAAAGGAAGGAAATAAGATTTGCCTATGTATTGACTTGAGGGATCTCAATAGAAATATATGGGTGGACAGTCAACCATTACCCAACATTGGGGAGATGCTGAGCATGATGAGTGGTGGTAGGGTGTTTAGTGTTCTGGATATGTCAGCAGCATACCACCAGTTGAATTAGCATCCAGAATGTCATCTTTTGACTTCCTTTGTTACTCCACTAGGGACGTACCAATACCGTAGAATGCCATGTGGCTTGGCATCTGCGGTTTTCCAGGCGATAATGCAAAATATGTTTCAGGGTATGCAGAAGGTAGTATGTTTCCAGGATGACATCGTGGTGGTGGGAGAATCGTTTGAAGAACATGACATGTTGCTGGAGGAAGTATTGGAGACAATTGAGATTCATGGACTAACTATAAAAAAAGAGAAGTCTCAATTGAGGTTGGAACAAGTACATTATTTGGGAAATGAAGTGCCCATGAATAGAATAAGATCTAAAAAAACATTGTGAATGCTATGGAGGCTGCTCCACAACCTACTAAGAAGGAACAATTAAAATCTTTCTTGGGACTTGCAGAGTATTGCTCAAAATTTGTGTCCAGTTTTGCAAATGTAGTAGAACCTATGAAGATATTGTTAAAGAAAGGAAGTGTGTTTGAATGGGTTCTGGAATGTGAAGCTGCATTTGTTAAGATAAAACAATTGCTTGCTCATGCACCAACATTGGGTCATTTTGACACCAGTAGAAAAACTATTGTACCAACGGATGCTATTAACGTAGGTCTCGGGCGGTCTTGACCCAGAAGACAGAAGAAGGGGAAAGGATTATAGGATTTGAGTCCCGACATCTATAGGATAGGAACAATTCTATTCTGCCATTGTGAAAGAGGCGTTAGCCTTTTGCTGGGGAATGAGGCACCTCAGATATTATTTGTGGCATTTGCCATTTGTGCTCAAAACTGATCACCAACCTCTAGTGCCTATTTTCAAGTGTGGTAGGGGTTTGGAAGGAAGTGTAACACCCCGGATTTCGAGATGGCTATTGTCTGTGATGGATTACAACTTTGTTGTTGAATATGTAACATGCAAAAAAAATGTAATTGCTAATTCCTTATCACGAATGCTTGTGGAGGATGTTTATTTTACACAGGAGACAGAAACCCAAGAGGTTTGTGTGGAAGGAGAATTTGCCCTTGGACAGGAAGAGTGGAGAGAAGCTAGAGCACACAACAAGGAGTATGCAGAACTGACAAAGCTTATAGGATGTGGTTGGCAAGAATCTGATCAGTTGAATGAGAATGTAAAACAATATATGGTGGTGAAGGACGAGCTCAGCATTCAGGGAGATAAAATATTGAGGAGAGACCTCATTTTTCCACCCAGTGCATTGAGGGCGAGACTGATTAGGATTGTGCATGAGGGGCATCTAGGGAAGAACTTAAATAAAAGAAGGTTAAGGCAGTTTTTCTGGTGGCCAGGAATGGATAAAGGAGTGGAGGATGTGGTATAGTGATAGGGTCAAAGTGGTTAGGCAGCCACCCTTGGCATGTATGGGACTTCCGGCTCGGCCATGGGAAAAACTGGCTGTGGATTTTCTAGGAAGAAGAGATCGTTTGGTGGCAGTTGTGGTGGATTACCACAGCAAGTGATTTGTGTTTAGATCTATGGAACAGAATACTACTAGTAATGTTGTGAAGTTTCTTAAATGGATTGGCGTGGAGAGATGAATTGGAAAAGATGGTATGGGCCCATAGGGTGATGCCTCATTGTGTGACTGGTTTATCTCCGTTCATAGCTCTGAAGGGCAGGGAACCTGCAACTAAGGAATTTCCTATGTGATTACTAGGGGAAAATCAGGTGTGGGTGACTGTGAGAACATGCGGTTAAAAGTGTCTGATTTGCAGTATCATAACAAAGCTAATTATGATAACCATAAAGGTGTGGAAAATTTGGATGTGAAGAGTGGAGATTGGGTGGTGGTAATGAAAATAGGTTTTGTTAGAAAAGGCGAGAGCAAGTTTTTCCAACCACAGAAGGTGATCAAGTGAAGGGGTCGATTGTGAAGTTAGATGATGGGAGAGAATGGAGTTTTGGGAATCTTTGTAAGGTCAATGGTCCGAGAATAGTGAAGTGAAGATTTATTTATTCATTTATATTTATTTATTCTTTCTAAGATGATTCTGAATATCATCTACAATGTTATATTTCCTTTGTCTTCCTGTTGCGCTGTTCTTAGCTTTCCTGCATTTGACTTGTGCCATGTAGAATATTTCATGTCTTGTAATTGGGAAATGTTTATATAATTTTCTTTTGTTATGTATATTAAAAGGGGGGGATGTGTGGAGATACTTCAGGATATAGAATATACTGTGATGTAAGGGATGATGCTGATGGAATGGGTAGGTGTGGGGATTGTAGACTGGTGGTCATTCTGCTGGAATATGCTGGAGGTTACAGTTGGTGTACTGACACCTTGAAATATGTTACTACAAGCTATTGTTATACTTGCTCCATACTGACCAGCTTAAAACAAATCTCAATGCAAGATTTTGCTAGTGCGCACCAGTCCAATTTACAATGGTAATTACCCGGTCCAACATTTTGCCATTTCTCCTGCAATGAAAATGTTATATCAGACAATGCCATCTTTTATAAACGCCTTTGACTGGCTGGTTTCAGTATTAGAGCAAACAGGCTCCCCATCCTCAGCTCCGTGCTCTTTTCACTGCATCTTTGATAGCATCCAGATAATTTAAAGTGGAAATCGGTGTCTTCCTGCTGTGGGTCCCAACGTGGTCAGCACTTGCTTTAAATGCGACTTCTGTATTAAACTGGAAAAGATAAGAGGTTGCAGTTTACTGAATGTTTAATACACTTTGTGTTTAGGGCGATGCAAGTCGTACTTTCACATCAGCTCAAAATTATCGCAAATTTGCTAAACTTCTACTCAAATTCGGTGGAGTTAGGAATATTAATGTCAGTGGAACATTAAATTATGTGACTTGTATTCACTGTTTACTTCCCTTCCATGAAATATCTAGTGACTGGAGACAAGAAACTGCAGCTTTCCCTGTCTTGATGCCAATGTGTGACAGGGCGCACAGCATGCTTCACTGAAAGTCTTGACATAATGAAAGCTATAGATGGCTTTCCTTTCTTTATTTCCCTAATTACTCCCCAGGAAGCACAGACATAAGAAATTGTACTTTAAAATTGTAATATAGTTTACACTTTTAATCTAGCTGGGAACTCACTTTTATCTGTGATTCAAAATGCCTTTGTTTATACCGGTAAACCGGCTGATTTAATGAAGAATAATTGCAAGCAATTGTGTCACATCAGTTCATGTCAGTGAATTGTGTCCCCAGATCAGGGTCGTAAAGGTGCTGCCCTTACATTAGTCATGTGTATATGTGGTTTGTAATATTATACTGGTGGGTGTATCTGTAATGTATTTCCTTCTGTGATACCTTGAAGAAATTAAGTTCGACAAACACTGCATACACAGCCACTCTCTCTGGACTAACCAGAGCCCTGGAATGTGTATGTCTCGACTTGGGCGGATAGACCATTTATTCCATGTGGCATTACCCTGGAGGGCAGGAGCCAATGCAGACTAGTTTTTGAAGGTCGATGGCTACTTCCTTTGTCACCTGTTCTCCAGGTTTATGACAGCAGGCAAAATAAGAGAGAGAGACACAGAGATTGGAAAGAAAGAAACAGCAAAGAAAGAGGAAGGAACAGGCGGCTGGTTTGAGCATTTTAGCTGTGGCTTGGCTGCTTTTAGCTCACAGTCCGTCTGTGTTTTTGACTCCAGCTCATGAACCTGGGATCTAAAGGTGGCCTCTTTTTGTGTCTAAAACTATTTTAGCAATTCTTAAAATGCACTTTACGTGCTGATTTATTTTTGAGAGGGAAATAGAAGTATTTGTTCTAACAGTGTCTCTCATTTGTTCACTCTAAGTGGCCAGGAAGGCCTCAGATGCATTATCCATACAACCAAACAGCAGAAGAGCATTTTAATTTTCACGGATGCAAGTCATATTTGTTTCTAAGTACATTTCCCTCAAATGTTACTTGTAAGATACCGGAAGTTATTCTTTGTTGTTATCAATGAAATTTCTAGTTATTTTCAGATACTTCCGAAATGCTAGAAGGGTTACAAAATCACCCATGTCCTAAACTTTGAACATGTGAATTCCTGTAGTGTGCTACAATGAACTCCAGAAAACAACTGAGAAAAAAATGCCCCTTTTAGTGTGTTCACCTCATATTTTTTGCTGAATTTTATTGCTGTTTTCTAAACTCTGCACACTGGGGCACTGCTGTCCAGTGCCCAGAGTATGTGCATTGTCCATTAAAACATGTAAAAAGTATCTAAAGCCTGAGTGGCATATTTAAATCTCTTGTAAGGCCATAGTATATGGTATAGAAAATACACCCTTGGTAAGGAAAGTTAAATGTCACCTGTGGACTGCAGCACTTATTGTACCATCCACTAGTGAGGTTAGGAAAAAATGGCTTCAGATCTATCATAGTAGCCGTTACTGCTGCAATTTAAACCTGCAGTACAAGAGATAAAAATAACCCTTTTTGATGAGAGCAAAACCTTTTTTTTTTTAAATATTGTCACCCCTACATAGGTCTTGTAGCCCACAAGATAGGGTGCATGGTATTTTAAAATGGGACATGTGATGTAATGTCGCTATGTCCCTACAGTGACAAGCCCCCAAACGCTATTTTTACTGTGGAAGGCTCTGGTCGTCCTACGAGGAAAATTAGAGTACAGATTACTATATTACTTTTGCTATCTCTTGTTTGGGACAAGATAGAGAAATAGTCCAGCCACTATTTAATTTTTTTTTTTACAAACCCAATTAAAAGGCAATGTTGTGTGTTTGATAAATATTTCGGAAAAAATATCTTTTAGAAAGTTACTTTTTCCTTGCCTGAACCTCCTGGAGGCCAGTTTGGATTAGCCTGCCAGCAGCTGCCCCTGCTTGTGCTCAACCTTAATGAGGTGTGAAAACTGCACTCAGAACAGGACAATGACTTGCGTCTGTTGGACAGTATGGGCTGGGGTGAGGTAGGTGACACCTGTCAATCTAGGAAGGGTAGCTGGGAGAATTCAGGATTTTAATTCACTTAAAAGGAGTAAGGGTGAGGCCTGCCCATTCACATTTAAGTCTAGGGGGTGACCTGAGGATGGGTAGGTCTCTGTTCTTTGGGAGGAGCTTTTCCCAGAGCCAATTTTATGCAGCTGAGGAGGAGGGGAATGTTAATTTCCCTAAACACTTCCCTGCTCAGATCAACACGCTCCCGTCAGGGGCTGAAGGCCTGTTCTATTTTTAATTTCCCTTAGACTAGTGCACTCTAAGATAGTTTGTAGTAAGGTAAACAGGAAGTGCTATAAAAGTGGGTAGGGTTAGCCCCAACAACTTTTCCCCCAATGGTTAGGGGGTGTCCAGGAGTCCTCCCAACCCACTGGTTACTGAACTGTACAAGAATAGACCTCACCACCAGCTTCTGAGAACACTTTCTGGACTTACAGAAAAACAGAAGCTTGTTTGAAACCTGAGAGGAGTCCTGAAGGGCTGGACCTACTCAAACATGCACCCAGGACAAAGAGTGGACTCCAAGGGTGGGTAAGCTGACCTCTTGTGTGGCTCCAGGGACATCACAAGCTGAAGAGGCCTTTTTCTGTGAAGACCTGTTGACCAGTTACAACTGGACCTGGACCCTGCTGGTGGCCTTTGCTGGAGCAACTCCTGTCCCTTAAGTGTTGTTCCTGAGGTCCTTGGACTCTTTGCTGTGCCCAGCTGGACTTATCCCAAAAACTCTGCAGAGTTGGGACTTAAAACATTTTTGGACTTCCAAACCTGAGGAGTGTCAGCAGGAGCTTGCGGTGAAGGTGTCCGATTTCAATGAGACTTCATCGTATACATCTTCAGGATTGTCCAGCTGCAGTATTTTGAGCTCCATAAAAATGACAAAGTCTGAAGGTGGAAATCCTAACAGGGTGAAGGCCAGTCGCGGCCCGTCCCTGGCCAAAGTGGCGGGGCAGGCCAGAGGAAGGAGCTGGGGGTGGTCCGGGGACAAAATAAAATAAATAAATAAACTTACCTGATCGCCGCCGCCGTCCGCCGCCCGCTCCATTGCGCTCTTTTTGCTTCTGAGACAGGCTTCCAGACTGCATTGCGGCCAATCATGACACTGCAGGAAAGCAGCATCATGATTGGCCTGAGCGCTATGACTTTGTACTCCCAGGCTGACTGGGAGCCTGTGCCTGCTTTCTCCAGCCCCAACAACACTACTGGGGCTGGAGAAAGCTTCACTGCACATGAGATGTTTGGCCGGCCTGAAACAGCCAGCCAAACACCTCATGCGCAGTGAAGGGACAAGGGGGTGCACTACCTCTCCCCCACCACAGTGTCATCCCCCTGGACCCGCCCAAGACTCGTCAGAGTCCTGGGGCGGATCCAGGGGGATTAAAATAAAATGATAATAAAACAGGTTAGAAACCCGTTTTATTATCGTTTTATTTGTGTGTGGTGGCGGGGGCGGCGCTCCTCCACCCTAATGGAGGGGCCTTCGCGGGTGAGGGCGCGAAAAGCATCTGCCTGATGAAATTTTAATTTTCTGCATTTTCAGCTTTTCCTTCCAAAACAAACAGCTTCAGCTGGACCTCTTCCAGCAGCTAGCTGCATTTGAGAGGACTGCTGCCTGCAACCTTGATGTGCTGTTGGATTTCGACTTCAATTTTACAACGAAGTCAGAAGGTAAAATCTTTGACTGGGACAAACCTACTTGGTGCATACAACCAAGGCTCCATTATGGTCAGCCTGAAATCATGCCTGGGTCCTGATCAACCACAAACAGTGACTACTGATTGTGCTTTACTTTGTCTATGCACTTTTTGCACTAAATCTTTGAAAAGTCCTCTCGCCAGTTCCTTTTAATGGACTTTTGCTGTTCTGGTGTCATTTTGTTAATTAATATTTATTCTGTTTTCATAAATTGGAATTAATTTGTTACAGTGTTGTGTTTTGACTTTTTGACTGTTTTAGTACTTCTAAATGCCTTACACATCTTAAGTTTAGCCTATCATCCACGTGCCATCGCTGTCAATGGTTGAGCTCAGGTTTAAGTTATTGAATCCTTTGTCTGGACCTAACAGGTTAGTGACTTTATTACTTGTGGTGGGCTACCATCCACCCTAATTAATAACTCATTTACTTACAACAACCTCTTATCCATACATTTTGAGTAGTGTCACTCCATCTCAGTTTTTATAACAATGAAAGATTCTGCTTTCTGCCCCTTCAAGTTGTAGCATGAGTGGTGTTCCTGGCCTTGGTCACCAGAAAGATCTTATTTCGGGCATTTTGGTTGCCCTATCATCAGTGTGTTCATTCTGTTTGGATGCACCATCAGATATCATGTTATGTTATGGCCTTGCCTTTCTTTCCATGTATAAAATCACAAAAACAATCATTTACATCTATTTTACAGCACTCCTCCATCTTTTCCCAATAAATGTATATATGCTTGGTGGTCCCACATCTCTCTACTACTATGGACATTTGATGGTATTTGCATGGGGAAGCGGGCAGGCCATTCAAACAAAGAAGGTCATAGCAGCTGTTACATGTAAAGGCCTAGTAACATTATTATTTGTTCATGCCTGGATTTCTTTAAAAACCAAAGGCATTATCCATTGTTGCTTGTTTGACATATAGCATGACCTCCCATGTATATCTGTTAATCTCAGATGTTTAATAAATGCTGGTAAACAGCTGTTTTTTCCCAATTCTAAATTACCAGTGATATTGAAAAGCCAAGCCATTTAAACCTGATGATTTCTGCACATGCAGTGCATTAAGTGTGTGGTCTGCATGAAACCCCTGACTCCTGATTACAGTCTACTGACCTGCAGAGATTGCTTTAATGACTTTCCATCCCAATATCTAGTTTTTAAATGCCTTTGGCCTTTCCAGTCGTGTTCTCACAAACTCTATGCAGAAGATCTGATAATTTAACCAACGTTTTCTGACAACTCTCCAGCTCTTTACAGTGGCACTTAGTTACAAGCTACAAATAATTCAATAAATAAATCATGTATGCACCATGCTGGCACAACCTGGTTATCAGAGGTATAACGCCATCACAATATGGCAAGATTTTGACACCAACTTTAAATTTCAAAATTTTTGGCCTTGTCTATTTACTTTCTAATATTGACAAACATGATTTTATCACTCAAAAAAAGTGTATTTTGTAAATTTTTGTGCATTTGTGTAATTGCAGTTATTCTGTGATTGTTTTCTGCAGGCTTTCTTTCGATGTCAAATGGATCTTATCGGTTTCCAAAATAATGTTATGAACTGAACTAAACCGATATTTAAGTAATCATGTAATTTCGAATTATCATCTTACTTAGGACAAAAGTGTGTAGATCGACAGCTTCTAATGCAAATCATTTAATTTCGTTTTAATGTGCAGGTTGGTCGTGTTCTTAATTGCTTTGTGCTAGTTACTCAGTGGCCCATGCTCTTAATTTTTTTTCATTTTCTCTTGCAACCAACAACTCTCCCTCCGATAGCAAGTGCCCTATGATTTCTGCATCTTAGATTACTGGAGGTGGAGACACCAGTCCAGCGAAAACAGGTGCCCAAATAAACTTCAGGCCTGGGAAGGGGCTGTGGGCACAAACCAGCCCCCTCCCCAGAATCTGACTGGCGTTTAGGGCAATCAGTGTGGGTAGGAGGGTTGATGTGTGGGCCGTGTATCTTTTACTGTTTCTGGGCCTGTTTCATGGTCCGATGTGCCAGTTTTTACTGTTGATTTCCCTGCTACAACCACAAACGTTGCCTCCCGCAACGTCAAATCCATGCAGTTTTCCTTGACTTGCAAAACAGTTGATCCAGCGCAATATTAGCCAACAGCATTCATACACCATATACTCACTTGGGCCCATACATTCACACTACACTAATACTTACGCTGGGTGTCAGATGTACTCTTTTATCAAAATCCCTGCTACCAATTACCTTCTGATTGAAGAGTAATAACTTACCAATGGATCCTTTGCTAATTGGGAAGTTTAAAATGAGTGACATTCACTATAATACATAATCCTGAAATAATCACTGAGTCAGGAAGTTTTAAAATGTTTATCTAAAGATTTTTGCAGAATAAAATACAGAAAAACACGGTATTTGATCAGAATACCCAAGAGGAAGCATAGGAACGAATTTTCAAATAAATGACAATGTTTTAAGGAAATAAGAGAGGATAGAAACAGCAGCGCAACTAAAGGTTGCAGTATAGTTACCTAAATACGAGAACCAAGCCCCTTAGCCAAGGAGTTGGAAAAGATAGGACCCTGGAAGGATGAAGAGCAAAGATCTCCTTCAGGATCAGGACAGGACTGGTGACCTCTCTATAACGACGCCTGCGCCGTTCCCCTCTCTGGCACTCGATTTCTCCTCGATTTTCCCGTCTAATGGACTCCGCCGCCCCCTCCTCAGGACCTCTTCCGGATAAGGATTCAGTCAGCAACCGCTCAGCATGGCAGCCTGGAGCTCTTCTGTATGTTCTCTCTTCTGTGGAATCTAGCTCTGACTAATTAACTAATGCTATATTCTATTATACCCTTCTACGCCCATGTACCTCCCCTTAATGTTACTAAAATATGGGACCACTACTTCTGATTGGGCAGGGACAGGGGGTGGATTCTCGTACCATGTCAATTTTGGCCTAAATTGTGAAGCCTATTGTATTTAACTTCCCGCCCCTTCAAATTAATACATTCACTTTATTTCCCACCCGTCTCACGACAAATGTTATACATTTTACAGGAGAAAAGTAACAATTTATGTCCGCCGGAAACTTTATGTACATCATCTTCGGCCAATAGGTCGTGGCCTTGGGAGACGTCCAAGTTGACTTCACTTGGCAGGCAGACAGGACACATGCGCAGAACCCTCTGTTTCTCGAGTTTCAAGACACCAACCCAGGCCCAAGTTTACGAATTACTAAAAGTGCAAGAAGAAAATATTAAAATCACAAATAAAATGTTTCACTGTATACCCATTTTCCCTAACTCTATTCCCATTTAATCATAATACTACTCTGCATTAGTAGCGTTAAGAAAAACGACAATTTAATAATGACATGAGAGCAAGCTTAAGCATGTGAAAACATTTAGCGGCCATTTTAATACACACTGCGCAGAAGCAGAAGTTTCCCACCAAGCAAAGCAAGACGTCACACCATGTGATCAGGTTGCGACATGCGCAGAGAAGTTCCCGCGCTCTAGCGGCCATTTTGAGTTATGGACAAGCGTTATTCATTAGTAGAACACATAGGCAAGCATCTATCCCTTTTGTATTCGTGAATGCAAGTATTAGTATTGACAGTACAAGTTTAATAAATTAATACTATGAGGAGGATTGCATACAAGCAAGTTTCACTTTTGAAACCTTGCTCCATCACAGTTATACAGCACTTCTTTACAAGTTAAAAGCTTCCCCAATTTGCAAAATGAGGCACTTTTTTTTAGCTATCTTAATCACTAAAAAGGGCCACTTTTATATTGGTTCCCAGGCCTATTTTCTGTCCCAGTCCGACACTGCCCCTCCCTCCCTATACCTCCTATAGCATGAGTGAAGCAAAGATTGGCCCTCAGTGCCTGCTCTACCCTCCTATACCCAGAATGCCCTTGCACCCCAACCAGCTATGATTTCCCCCCACTCCCATGTGAGCGAAGAAGGGCCCATTGGTGGGGATCCACCTGCATTTTCAGACCCAGTTATCAGCATTTTAGTCCTCATTTCAGAAGGAAGTGGTAATTGGCCGATACAGAGGTGTGGTTACTAACCGGCATTGGTAATTCAAGACCAGTTAATTTCAGTACTCAAGGATATTATAACTTTCAGTTAGGCCTACCATGTTCTGCCTGAACAGCACATATTTCTTCTTCCTATTTGTCTGGTACGTCCGGCTGGAATACAGCGGAAGGTCCTGACGAATAGGACTACGACGATCAATCTTAATTTTCAGTACATAAGCTTTCTTTTTAGGTTGTTGCTTTTTTTTAATACCAATAAACAACAAGAGAGAGAGGGAGTTAAAGGAGCACTCTTGGTCCCCCAAATCGAATAGTCAAAAACAACAGAAGAGTGTGCCTTCTTAGGAGAAGAGCGAGCATGAAGAATCAGACTTGATTCTTTAGAAAGCCCTCACTCACCAACCTAGTTGGTGACATGCTTCATCATCGGGCCCCACCAGGAAGGTCGAGTACCTCCCCGGTGTGCTTCAACGCCAGAATTACTGCGGAGCTGGTAAGTTTTGTCAAGGTGATAAGTGATTGTGAAGTGAGTTTAAAAGTGTCTTGGTTGTGTCCAAAAATAGTTTTAATCGTCGGCCAACCAGGCACGTGTAAAAACAAAGTGAGCGATGTATGTGCTGGAAGTATTGGTCAGCTATGTCTCACTGTGTGTGGTCAACATGTTTCTGCCTATATGGTGCTACTGGCTAGGCATTCTTCAGGACCAAGGTGTAGACCACGGTGGTATGAGCGCGCTAAGGCTCACCCTAACCAGGAGGTCGTTAGTGTGAAAATACAGGAGAAAATTTTTTGGGAACCTGTTATTGCTGCGGGAGCCTTCTTAGTGATAGGAAACCCGACATAAATCTGAAAAGAAGAACAAAACACAAACAAACACAACCGATAGTTTAGAATGTAGTCACAGTGCGTTTGTTGTTCAAATCTCACCATGCTCTCGTGCTCTTCTCGGAGTGCACTAAAAGTCTACCTCACAGGGCTATGGTGTACTATGGTGAGGTAGGGATGTGCACCTATTGATTCACATTATCGTTGGTGGTGGTGACTATGTCCACTCGTAATGTGAAGGTACTGTATATTAGCGCTAGTTCACCTGCACGCCTACTAGGGCGTTTAGCGGTATCAGTGTGTCAGTGTCACACACACTGTCATTCGCCTAAGGACCATGCCCGTGCTGTATCGGCGGGTGGAAAAAACCATAACATAGAAAAACGTCTTACAAGTGGAGTGATCAGTAATCACACCATGGGTCTCGGGAGGGGGGTGGTGGCTAGTAGGCACACCCTGTAGGGAAAGAGATGAGATACGGGTAAGATAGATTATTCCCCCACTTTGGCAAGAAAATTTACTTATCTGTTGGTAGCGCTGTCGCAGGGTTGACTCACGCCGGCAAAGCCAGGCACCCGCTTGGTACCTGATGCAGCCCTCAAAAAACCGGACCCCGTCGATGGGTAATCCGGTATTCCACACAATCTTTTATGGGGCGGTAGGAACCGGTCAATGCCACTCAGTTAGGGAGTGTGCGTCACTAGGGGCGCCATGATGCTGTCGTCATTATGTGCGCACACAATGTTTAGCCAATTGGGGCAGTGAATATTTGGTCATGTGCCCCGTGGCGTCATCGCAGCTGCTGAAACGTTCACCTCGAACAACTGAAACGTTCACCTCGAAAGTGTCTTTTTGTATATTCAACAAAACGTTATCGGCAAATGGTATTAGCCCCGTATCGTATGGCTCAGGTTGTTGGAAATGAGGGGGTTACCAGGATGAGGGGTTTTAAGAAAAAAATAAAATAAAAAAAAATAACGATCACACCAATCGGAAAAGCTGTCAGGACTTTAGCAGTCTCATGTACAATTGATTACACGTTATGTCTTGTCAGTCCAAGGCTGGGCATAGGTTTATAAGGTATAGCCTGGTAACCCAATACTGTTACTACTGTAGGCACAGTTCTAATAGTGATAGGTGCAAGTGTGGTGTGTCACTTCTTGGGGTAGTTGAGAGTATACCTTCATAAGAGTATGGTTATTATGAGGGCCTCAGGGGAAAGGACAGTAATAGTCATAAGTGCATGAGTGGTAGGCTACACCTTGTGTTTACTAGAATTTGTTCATCGTACAAATGCAGATATACTAAATATTTTATGGGGTACAAATGTAGAATAAAACCCATTTGTAGGGACCATATACTCAGGGCAGCCAATAAGCCTGAACGGGATGCCTGGGTGTAAAGGGATTAGCCTCGTAGTGCAGTGCCCCATGGGATGTTATCATTGAGCCCTTCCTTTTTTAATTAAATTTTCCGTCAATAAACATACAATCAATATTCACTATGCGTGATGGACACTCAGCTAGAACATAAGTAACCATATATCAAGCAGAGATCAGAGTACATAGGTGGCAACAGACAGGTACATATTTTAGCAGTGAGGACGCTTATATATTGTCGAGGAACTTCAGTAATTCAAAATAGCAAACAAGTCATTCTAGATTTGCCGTTACAAACTGCAGCAGAAGTGGATCGTCAGGGGGTATAACATTTTGTATTGATATAATTATGTTATGACAGGAGTACCCTTAGGGAGAGTCAAGTCATGCATTGGTATTCATAGTCAGCAGGGAATAAGGCTAGGCGTTAGGACATGTATGTGGCAGTGTAGGGGTGCTCCAATAGATATGTCTGTAGTGGGCCCCAAATGTCACGGGGACGAGAGGAGTGTGGGAGCAGTTCGGCATACGTACATAATTGATCTTGCCATAGAATCATGTCTGATAGCTAATCCTTAAATTTGGGTGCCCGTCCCCTTCCCCAGCGGCAGGCTATCCGTCGTTTAGCCAGTGCGAGACAGAAGGACACAAATTTTCGGTGTTTGGCCGGTAGTTGTTCAGTGTATCCGAGAAGGGTGACAAGTGGGGATCTCAGGATTGGTACCGAGATCATGGAATCCAGTGCTGTGAGGACATGGCTCCAGTAGGTATGTATCTCCGGGCAATCCCAGGCCAGGTGCAGGAAATCGGCATTTTCCACTCTACACCTGTCACATCTGTGCGTGTCTCGTAACCCAAATTTATGGAGCTTAACCGGGGTATAGTAGCTACAGTGCAGGAACCTATAATGAATGATTCGGAGCCTGCTATTAGAAGAGATCTGTTCTGTCTGCCTACAGCAGTACAGCCATTGTGCATCAGTGAGGTCCTGACCCAGTTCCGTTGACCACCCGGCGCGAGCCGGGCATGGGGGGTACTCAGCGTCCCGGTAGAGCGTGTGGTAAAGTGTGGACACCAAGTGTGAAGCAGTGGGAGCACGTAGAACGTGGTGTAGAGGGGCCAGTGTTGCAGGTTCTGAGGGATATGCCTAGCTACTAGCTTGAATGCCATGTCGAAGGCGAGCATATAAGAACGTTTCCATAGTGGACGGTGGGGGATCAGGGCACAGTTGTTGGAGGGTGCGGAACTTGCCATTAGTATATAGATCTCCCCAGCAACGAATGTTACGTGTACGCGCCATTTTCTTGAATAGGCCTTCTTGCAATAGTGATATGTCTGGGTGATATGTAAGTGGTAGAAGGGGGGAGTATAGACAGGGCGCGTGTACATGAGTTAGGATGCGAGACCAAGCTGTGAGCGTGCATTCTACGGAAGATGGGCTGTGTCCACGGGGTGGAGCGCGAGAAAGAATGACACCATCGAGTGGGGTAGGGTCTGCAAGCCAGTGTTCAGTGGCGACATGAGGCGTGTAGCGAGGTGGATGGAACCAATAGTGTGCGTAATGCGCCTGGGCACTTACATAGTATAATTCAAAATTAGGTATATCAAAGCCTCCATGCGAATAGGGCCGCATTAATGTGTCCCACTTTATACGCGGTTGCTTACCCCCCCATACCAGACGAATCAGTTCAGACCGCAGGGAGGCGAAGAAATGTCGTCCAGGATCGTAGGGGATGTTAAGAAAGAGATATAGAAACTTTGGGAGGATTACCATTTTGATAAGGGAAATGCGCCCAGCCATAGTTAAGGGAAGTGCGATCCACCGAGTAATGCATCCTGTGATGTGTTCCATTGCACACCCATAATTAATTCGCATTAATTCATCCCGATCCGTCGTTACACGGATCCCCAAATATTTGGCGTCCTCCTCACACCACCCGAGCGGAAAATCTGTTTCAAAAGGGATGACCGAGCTAGTTAGTGGGAAAATCTGTGATTTAGACCAGTTAATGTGGATACCAGATTGGCCGCCGAATTTAACAAACTCCCGTAATAATGGATTAAGGTTTTGGCATGGATCTTTAATATAGAGGGTAACGTCATCCGCGTAAAGGGAGATGAGTATCGGGCGAAGGAAACAGCGGAGGCCCATGTGGTTATAATGTTGTCTTAGTTTTGCCGCCAGGGGTTCCATAATTAGGGCAAAGAGAAGGGGCGAGAGCGGACACCCCTGTCGTGTGCCTCGAGACAGGGAAAATGAGGAAGAAGTATGTCCATTAATCAAGACCTTCGCCGTGGGCGCGGTGTATAAGAGCCGGATCCATGATATGAATCCAATGGGAAGTCCCATACACTGCAAGATGGTGAAGAGGTAGTCCCATTCCACTGAGTCAAAGGCCTTAGAGGCGTCAAGGAATACCGCTACCAGCTGCAACCGAGGGTCCACTACCTGTAAAATAGAGAATAACGTTCTGAGATTATGGGAGGTGGCTCTTCCCGGAATAAACCCTGCCTGGTCTGGGAGAACCAGCTTATCCATAAGTAGGCTAAGACGGTTTGCCACTAATTTAGCCAAGATTTTCGCATCTGTATTTATAAGAGAGAGTGGTCTATAAGACTCACAACGATCCGCAGGTTTGCCCGGCTTTAGTAATGACGTTATGAGCGCCTCTCTCATAGAAGCAGGTAAAATATGTGTCTCTTGGGCTTCCATGAAGACTTCCTTCAGTACCGGGAGCAGCTGATCAATATACATTTTATAAAAATCAATGGGGAGTCCATCGGAGCCCGGCGCCTTCCCGGATGCCATATGCATTATGGCCTCACGTAGTTCATCATCCTCGAATGGTGCCGCTAGGAATTCACGCTGAGAGTCTCCCAGCCAACCAAGAGTTATATCTTTTAGATAGGGAGAGAAGTCGGGGGCAGTTGTACGCTGCGAGCTATATAGTTCCTTATAGTATGTAGTAAATATGTTGAGTATATCTAGGCTATCCCTAAACCGCCCACCCCCATCGTCCATCACATCCAGGACGTAGCTAGAAAACCGAGGTGTCTTAATAGCGTTCGCCAACGCTCGGCCAGGACGTTCCCCCTCCCCATATCGGCGGGCAGTGAAATATTTGCCCCTAAATTTTACCTCCCGGTCCGCAGTGTCTGTGTATTCCGTGATCTTTGCGCGGAGTGTGGCACGCTTGTCACCAGAATCGGCAGCCCACATATCCACTTCGAGTTTTTATTTCAAGTTCGAGGCGCCGTAGATTTCTCCTGATATCTCGGAGCACTCCAAAACTTTTAGACATGCAAATGCCCCTGACCGTAACTTTAAAGGCCTCCCAGAGCGTGCCCAAATCATCGACAGAACCTCTATTTCTATTAAAAAACTCTATGATCTCTACCCCCAAATCAGCTTGGAACACAGCATCGAGGAGTGCTTCTGGCACTAGCCTCCAGCACCGCGGAGTGGCAATGGAGTTGGGGGGCAGTAGTTCAAGGTACACCGGCATGTGGTCTGAAAATGTGCGAGTTAAATGGTTGGCCGTTTGGATCCATGGGGTCACTCCTCGGGAGCAGATCCAGTAATCCAGTCTAGACCAGTTTGCATGTCCTGCCGTATAAAAAGTGCCCTCTCGAGTCGCGGGATATAGGTATCGCCAGGCGTCCACAAGGCCATGCTCCGCAAACAGCCCAGAAAGGGCCTCCCGAGCGTTGGTGTAGTGGTGGGGAAGGGGGTTGGAACGGTCCATAGAGGGACAAATCGTAGTGTTAAAATCCCCGCCCCATATGACATGCGTGGAGCCTATTTTTAGTATGTGTCCCCATAGGGTGGTGAAATAGTCAGGGTCGTCTGAATTAGGACCATAGCTGCAAGCTAGGGTAACAGATTGTAGTGGCCAAAGTACCCCAGAGTATACAACTACGGCCATTGGGATCGCTGTATGAGCCTCCCAGTATGAACGGTGTATTCTTTTTGACTAAAATAAGCGTGCCCCGAGAGTATGTGGAGTATGAGGAAAACACTCGTGCAGTGGCCCAACGAGTGCCAAAGCAGGCAGGTCGTCGAGGGTCCATGTGCGTTTCCTGGAGCATAGCAATGTGTATGTGGTGTCTGTCTAAATATGCCAATATCTGTCGCCGTTTACGAGGATCCCGAAGGCATCTGACGTTCCATGTAATCAATTTAATGTGGGGTGGGTCTGTCTGTGCTGGCATTGGAAGTGTAATAATGCTGTATGGCAAGTCTGATAATATTGAAGAGCAAGGCGTCCAGTCACATAATGACGCAAATGTCTAGCTGTAGATGTCCAATCTGTACTGAAACAATAAAAACAATTCCCATCCCAATCCCTCCCGCACAGAACAAAAAACCTCAATGCGTTAGCTCCATAGCAAAAGAACAATACCCATACCACCCCCACCCACAACGGCACCCCAATTGTGCCGGCATATTGCTGACCACCCAATAGCACCCAATAACTCGGCCAATCTGCTCTAACCAGATTAGGCCAACAAAGCCTGAATATAACATAACAATAAAAAACAAAAATAGGCAAGTGATATGGGGGATCTCCCATAGGGGGGGCGCCAGGGGGCCGTATTCCCTTCCCGTAGCCTGACTCTGACTGCGGAGCAGTCCCCGGGTGTCAACCCATAAAGGGGAGAGAGTGGCATAAGGGGGAAGGGTGCTTGGCGATATGACAGGTTTGTCTACTCACAGTGCAATAGGCAGTGCAATTATACAATTAGAACACAATCAATGAACAGAGCCCATGGGGCACTTATCTGCCCGTGGATCTGTACAGGAATGCCGGACCAGGCGGAGAAGGTTGACAAGAGTCTCATCTGTACTAGATGGGGTGATGCGTATGGCGACAGCGGCTCAGTTCATTGAGAACGTGGACTAGTAAGGGCCTGCGCGTCCAGCAACGGGTAGCCAGAGTCCGCGGATCTCAACCCCGGTCTAGCCACTGGATGGTGAAGTTGATCTGGATGTGCGATCTGGACGCGGTGAACGCCTTGAGATGGTTTTCAGAATGTCATCAGCCTGTTGCGGGTTGGTGCAGAAGACATGTTTGCCATTGTGGGTAATCCGAAGTTTAGCAGGATATAAGAGAGCGTATTCTATCTGAGCCTTGCGGAGTTTCTGTTTGATGACGAGAAATTTCCGGCGCGCTTCCTGTACCGCCAATGTAAAGTCTGGATAAATGGAGAACGTGTTTCCCTCGAATTGCAGCGGTCTTAATTCTCGGGCTTTCTGGAGTGCGACATCACGATCTCGATAATTGAGAATTCGCGCAATGATGGGTCTTGGGGCTTCTCCCGGTGGGGGCCGCAGGCCCAGCGAGCGGTGCGCACGTTCGACCACCAAATGCGGCGAAAAAGAGTCAGCACCAACAGAACTTTTTAGGAGACGCTCAATGTAATCCTCCATGCGCCCTGTGTTCGTACTCTCTGGTATGCCTAAGAGGCGGATGTTATTGCGTCGGCTCCTGGCTTCAATATCTTCGTTTTTTGCCGCAATAACTCTAAGCAGCTTATCCATATGCGCCATCTGCGTCTGCATCTGAGTAGTGGTGTCTTCATTCTCAGATATACGCCGTTCCGCTTCCTTCAGCTGCCCATCATGTTTGTCTACTTTTTGAACAAGAAAGTCCAGCCGGCTATTCATAGTGTCCATTTTTCCTGATAAAGCTGATAAACTGTGCTGCACCGCTAGAAGTAAAGTCTTGACATCGTCCTCAGAAGACTGCGAGGGTGGCTGCGTTTGGTCCATATTCACTGGGACAGTGTCAACGGAGGCCGACCTCGTCGCGGCTTTTTTCGTGTCGAATGTCAAACGAGGCTGGCGGCCATCGGGCTTCCCCATCGCACCCCGCCGAACGTCCAGGCAGCCCCGCAGCACGGGCGGGTCAGCACCAACGAGTTAGTGTAGATGTAGTCGTCGAAAGCAGGGGCGGGAGCGAAAGGCACAGAGACAAGGAGGGGGAATCCACTGTCTGGAAGCAGATCTCAGCACGTTGCCGCTCGCTGAAGTGTCGCCGTCCGGAGCCAGTTAGAGCGCGAGGATCCCCCAGCCAAGTGCACCGCGCATGCCCTGTCGCGCCGCAAGGATGAGTGGGCTATGGTCTGGTGGTGGTTGACAGCAGTAAGTATCCCACTAGAGTGAGGGAGCCAAGTCACTATCCAAATGCCCAGGGGTAGGCAGTCAGTAACCCCATAGGAGCACCATTACGTTTCCACCGCGAGGCAGGCAGGGCACTTAATGTTCGGAGGGCCCCCGTGGCGGCGATCTCCAAGCAGGGCAGGCGCAGCGCTGGCCTATCTCAAAGGCCTCGGGAGAGCGGGATGCAGAGAGCAGAGTCCATCACATGTGGGCGGCCACCGGAGCGTCCCCAGGGCGGCGCGCCACGTAATGCACTTACATGCAGCTCACAAGGGATCCAGGCAGCAGCAGGGCGCACCGCACACTTGTACTCACGCGTCCGCCGCAGGCGTACGGAGGCGTAGGGATGACGCGTCCCAGCAACAGGAGAACGCTCCGCAGCCGCTGCGTTCCACGCCGCCCCCACACCAGAGACCGCAACGGCGTCCGCGGGAGCAGAGTCAGCAGCGCATCAAAGGGGGGGGGGTCATCCGGCAAGGACCGTGTGTGCAGCGATGGGACTCTGGCCCAAGACAGCGCACGGCAGGACCTGTCACCACGTGTGAAGCCGCGGGACCACAGTAGTCGCAGCGGCCGGTCGAGTCACCAGAGGGAGCGCTCGTCCCGGCGCATGTAACACACTCCGTCCCGCAGTCGGGCACGCAGAGCCCAGAGTGCCTCAGATTTTTTCCTGGAGAGATCGGATGGTTCAGGAAGCAGGGAGATAGCGGCAAATCCCAGGTATTAGCAGTAGAGATTAGGATAATTGATGATTATTGTCGCCAAGCGTCCAGAGCCTCACAGGTGTGCGGCCATCTTGGATGTGCGCCACCTAGCGCCCCCCATTGAGCCCTTCCTTATCTGTGCCCAGACGGTAGACCCACCTTTGTTCTTTCTCGAACAACGACTGCTGTATGTTTCTGCCTGTGTTCACCTGTTCAATGATGGTCCACTTCAAGTCAATCGTAGTGTGATTGTGTTGTATGTAGTGCTCACTTAATTTTGTCGTGACTCTCCTGCATCGGATGTTGCTTCTATGTTCACACACGCGTTGTTTACCTTTCCGTGTCGTCATCCCTACATAACGCAACCCACAAGGACAGGTGATCAAATAGACCACATTCGTGGAGTTGCAATTAGTGTGGGTGCGTTGTGTCCAAGTTTTACCGGGTTCAAGGTTAAGGACCTTCGTGTGTGATGTTAAATGGCAGATGCTACAGTTAGCGCAAGGAAAATGACCCACTACTCTGGGCAGGCCCCATGCTTCAGTTATGGACGGGGTGTCAGTAGTTCCCTGACTTCTCGGTCGTGTGTGGACCAGGGAGTCTCTAAGACTACGACCCTTTTTGAATGAGAACAGGGGTTTCTCCCATGTCCTATTGCTACTTGTGATTATTCTCCAATGTTTGTTTATTACTTTCAAGACCAGTTAATTTCAGTACTCAAGGATATTACAACTTTCAGTTAGGCCTACCATGTTCTGCCTGAACAGCACATATTTCTTCTTCCTATTTGTCTGGTACGTCCGGCTGGAATACAGCGGAAGGTCCTGACGAATAGGACTACGACGATCAATCTTAATTTTCAGTACATAAGCTTTCTTTTTAGGTTGTTGCTTTTTTTTAATACTACCATTGGCAGCTCTTGCATATAAGAGATTCTGTGATACATTACATAATGCAAGTGCAGCAAACAAAAACATCAAATCCGCTCCTGTAATGTTAAATGCGACTGCAGAGAATGCACTAACAACTCCTCTCCTCCTAAGTGAAGAGAACATTGGAGATTAGGAGAGGGATGGTGACTATCATGAGCTCACTAAGTGATAGTTTTGACAGAGGGGCACGAGGGTTACATATAACCTATTTGTACTCCCACCCCGAGAGTGCAGATGTGTACTACTGCAGCGATGCAAGTGGACTTTTTCTAAGAGTACTTTACTGAAGGTCCGGGGCCGGATTCACAAAGGTAAACTTACACTTGTATGTTGGGATCGGTGTGGATCTGGAAGTGCATGTGTTCGGCGGTGCTGAGGGTGTCGTCGGTGTTGGTTGAGACTCTGAGGGTGTTCCTGTGGACGATGGCGATGCCTCCTCCGACTCCGTTGGTGCGGTCCCTGCGGGTGATCTTGTATCCGTCCGGGATGGCAATGGCGATGTCGGGGGCTGAAGCGGGATTCAGCCAGGTCTCCGTCAGGAATGCGACGTCTGGGGAGGTTGAGTCCAGAAGGTCCCAGAGTTCAATGGCGTGTTTGCGGGCGGAGCGGGTGTTGAGGAGGATGCATCTGAGGTAGTTGGGTTCTTTCCTGGGCGGTGGTTTGGCGGGGCGGGTGCTGGCGAAGCTGCAGTTCCGGCAGGTGAAGGGCCCTTGGGTTCGCTTCGGGGTGGCCTGGTAGCAGGCGTGATCTTTTCCGGGGTTGAGTGCGTGGAGGGTGCTGGCGTCGTATCGGTGTCTGTTGATGTGGCGGGCGCGGGGGATGCCCGGACCAGGGGGTCTGGCGCTGGGCGCGGTCATGGCGCGGATGGGCGCAGACGGGCTTGCCTTAGGCGCGCCTTCGGCGCACCAGCGGCACGCCCGCTGCGCATGTCCGCTGCTCGGCCGCCCACAGAGAGCAAACCATCGCCGATACATAAAAAGAAAGGCCTGTCCACAAGTGCAGAGACGCCACAGCTGTGCTTAATTTGAAAAAAATAAGTGCCAGGGCCCTCATCAGGAGGCCACTTCAGCTTGCACCATCTAGTGCCCCTGCCAGTGCTGCCAATGACAATACCAACTCAACTTCTAACCATCACACTCTAACACGTGTGACAATTCATACTATTCCAGGCCCCCAAAGCTATAAGAATAGCTTGGATGGCAGTTATTAGTCATTTTTAATGTATATTCAATTAATAAACAGCAGTTTTTGTACTATCCCTAATTAGGCAGACAGCTCCACCATGTGGCAGACTGACATTTAAGTGCTGGTGCCAAGCACCAGAAACTACCGGCTCAAATTAAGCACTGCTCCAAAGTCATAAAGATATGACTAAGATATCTTTGTGAATAGGAAAGAATTGTAAACTTACGCAAAATGGTAAGTTTACCTTTGTGAATCAAGTCCCATGTTTATAGAAAACAACGAGCCGCAATTCAACATCTGTCTCTGCTTTTGTTGGGGGACTGCGTTCCCTGAGCACTGGAGTGCAGCCCCGACCCAACCCCGCTGCACACTCCAACCACCTCCTAAGTCTGCAACAAACCTTCCTCGGTCAGCAGCTAGTACCACAGAAGACCAGACTACATAGAGGGAACTTGCAACTGCCCTCGGCGATGGTTTGCTCTCTGTGGGCGGCCGAGCAGCGGACATGCGCAGCGGGCGTGCCGCTGGTGCGCCGAAGGCGCGCCTAAGGCAAGCCCGTCTGCGCCCATCCGCGCCATGACCGCGCCCAGCGCCAGACCCCCTGGTCCGGGCATCCCCCGCGCCCGCCACATCAACAGACACCGATACGACGCCAGCACCCTCCACGCACTCAACCCCGGAAAAGATCACGCCTGCTACCAGGCCACCCCGAAGCGAACCCAAGGGCCCTTCACCTGCCGGAACTGCAGCTTCGCCAGCACCCGCCCCGCCAAACCACCGCCCAGGAAAGAACCCAACTACCTCAGATGCATCCTCCTCAACACCCGCTCCGCCCGCAAACACGCCATCGAACTCTGGGACCTTCTGGACTCAACCTCCCCAGACGTCGCATTCCTGACGGAGACCTGGCTGAATCCCGCTTCAGCCCCCGACATCGCCATTGCCATCCCGGACGGATACAAGATCACCCGCAGGGACCGCACCAACGGAGTCGGAGGAGGCATCGCCATCGTCCCACAGGAACACCCTCAGAGTCTCAACCAACACCGACGACACCCTCAGCACCGCCGAACACATGCACTTCCAGATCCACACCGATCCCAACACCACCCTCAGAGGAACCCTCATCTACAGACCCCCGGACCCCAACCACAGTTCAGCGATTCCATCGCTGACTTCGTCAGCACACACGCCATCGCCTCCACGGACTACATCCTCCTCGGGGACCTGAACTTCCACCTCGAGAACAACAAGGACACCAACTCCACCACCCTGATCGACAACCTCGCCACCCTCGGACTCAGACAGCTCGTGACTACACCCACCCACGCCGCTCGGCCACACGCTAGACTCCATCTTTTCCGCAAGCCCACACGTCTCCTTCAACCACACCTCTGAACCCCACTGGACTGACCACCACTGCATCCACTTCACCTACAGGAAGCCCACCACACACCACCGCACCGAACAAATGCCTCGCCGCTGCTGGAGCAGAGTCACGGAAGACCAGCTAACCACAACCCTCGCCCTGAGCCCACCCGCCGAACCCTCCGACCCCGACACCGCCGCCCGCAACCTCAGACAGTGGATTGACGACTGCGCCAACACCCTCGCCCCGCTCAAGAATCCGCCCAACAGCCACACCAGCAAGAAAGCCACCTGGTTCACCGAAGACCTACAGGCCTCCAAACGAACATGCCGAAAACTGGAGAAGATCTGGCTCCACGAACGGACAGCGGACAGCTACGCCGCCCACAAGAGCGCCACCCGCAATCACCATCACCTCATCAGATCCGCCAAAAGGGCCTCACTCAAAGACCGCCTAGACAACAACGCACACAACAGCAAAGAGCTCTTCAACATCGTGAAGGAACTCTCCAACCCCAGCTCCAACACCAACGACATCCAGCCGTCGCAAGACCTGTGCGACTCACTGGCCACCTCCTTCCACCGCAAAATCGCCGACATCCACGACAGCTTCAACACCACGACCGCCCCGGCAACCACCGAGACCACTGCCCCCACAACCACCAACCGCCTGCTCTCCTGGACCAACATCAACGACGAGGACACCAGCGAGATCATGAACACCATCCACTCCGGTTCACCGCTAGACCCGTGCCCTCACCACATCTTCAACAAAGCCAGTACAGCCATCGCGCCCCATCTCCGGAAAATAATCAACATCTCCTTCGAGACAGCAACCTTCCTGGAAAGCTGGAAGCACGCCGAGATCACCGCCTTACTCAAGAAACCCAAGGCAGACCCCAAGGACCTCAAGAACTTCCGACCCATCTCTCTGCTCCCGTTCCCCGCGAAGGTCACCGAGAAAATCGTCAACAAACAACTGACCCGCTACCTCGAGGAGAACAACATCCTGGACCCTTCCCAGTCCGGCTTCCGCAGCAACCAAAGCACCGAAACCGCCCTCATCGCCGCCACCGATGACATCAGGACCCTGCTAGACAACGGAGAAAC